>OY740796.1:46852734-47452734 GCA_963514005.1 Raja brachyura | reverse complement strand
TATCTGCTTATACTTCTAACTTTAAAATAAAAGTCAGTCGGACACAAAGCGCTGGAGTAACTCAGCGGGTCAGGCAACATCTCTGGAGAACGTGGATAGGAGATGTTTTAGATCGCGACCCTTCTTCAAATAAAACTTGTTGGCATAGCTGATCATTTGATGTTCATAAGAGAAAGGAGCAGAATTAGGCCATTCGGCCCATCGCCCAATTCACCATTCAATCATGGCTGATTCATCGCTCCCTCCTAACCCCATTCTCCTGCCTTCTCCCCATATCCCCAGACACCTGTACTAATCAGGAATCTATCTATCTCTGCCTTAAAAATATTTTAAGCGGCAAAATGCAGATCTCCAAGGCGATTTCACCCACAAATAAATTTCCAAATAAATTTTCATCCCGCTTCACGATATGCTTAAGGCATGTGATGTACTATTTTGGGGGGCGGCACAGCTGATAGAGCCTCTGCCTCACAGACCCAAAGACCCAGGTTCAATCCTAACCTCGGGTGCTGTCTGAGTGTGGAGTTTGCACGTTCTCCGTGAACACGTGGGTTTCTTCCCGGTGTTCCGGTTTCCTCCCACATCCCAAAGACGTGCAAGTTTGTAGGTTCATTGGCCCTCTGTAAATTGCCCCTAGCATGTAATGCCCCTGTCCCACTCAGATGATTTTTTAGGCGACTACAGGCGACTAGGCTGTCACCACATGGTTGCCGGGGTGTCGCCTGTACGGTCGTGAGTCATCGTCTCCTCAGTCACCCAAATAATCGTAGCGTTTTTCTGGTCGCCACTGGATTTTCAACATGTCCAAAACTCTTTGGTGACAGTCGGTGACAGTGGGCTTGACGCCAATGAGCGTAGCTTGACTTCTCCTGACGTAGGTGCTGTCGTAGGTTGTCACCAGGATGACGTAGGTTGTCGCCGGTGCTGACTTCGGTGAATTCCATTGGCATCTACCAACGTCAACAGGTGACAGGAACCGGCGACTGAATTGCCATACCTTGTCGTAGCTTGTCGCGGGTGGACGTAGGTTGTTGTAGGTGTGGTCGTAGGTGAACGTCCGAATGGATCGCCGGTTGTCGGTAGCTTGCCGTAGCTTGACGTCGACTAGGTGATAGGTTGTTGTAGACGTTGTCGTAGGGGGGTCCAGTCGCTGGTTTTTCGGCGACCAGCTACGACTGTGACTGTCACCAGCAATCGCCGAAAAGATCGCCTGTGGGCCAGGCCCATCAGGAATGGATGTGAAAGTACGGCCCTTAACACTTCCTTATCTATATATTCCCCTCACCCTGACATCAGTCTGAAGAAGGGTCTCAACTCGAAACGTCACCCATTCCTTCTCCCCAGAGATGCTGCCTGTCCCGCTGAGTTACTCCAGCATTTTGTGGCAATCTTTGAAAATCAGATAACACTGAACTAGTGTGAACGAGTGATCGATGGTCGCCGTGGTCTCGGTGGGCCGAAGGGTCAGTTTCGATGCTGTATAGTCATCGAGCGTAGAAACAGGCCCAGGGACCAACTTGCCCGCACCGACCATCGCACTAGTCCCACCTGCTGCATTTGGGCCAAATTCCTCTGCACATTTTGTAGATGTTGTGATTGTACCTGCTTCAAGCACCTCCTCCAGCAGCTCGTTCCATATATCCACCAACCTTCGTGTATGAAAGTTGCCCCTCAGGTTCCAATTAAATCTTGTCCCCCCCACCTGAAAACCTATTGTATGTCCTCTGGACCTCGATTCCACTACTCTGGGTAGGACACTCTGTGTGTCTACCCGATTAATTCCTCTCATGATTTTGTACACCTCCATAAGATCATGTAGTCTTTCCGCTGTCTGGTTGGCACGCAACAAAAGCTTTTCACTGTACCTCGGCATACGTGACAATAAACTAAACTCAACTAAGATGCCCCCCTCAACCTCCTGCCATCCAAGGAATAAAATCTTGGAGCCTGCTCAACCACTCCCTATGGTATCTGTAAAACTAAAGGGCCTGTCCCACTCATGCAACCTTTCAGCGACTGCCATCGACCTTCAAGCTCGGGGGCACTCGCCTGAAAAACCTTGAGCTGGATCGAACACACAAGCACACACACACGCACGCACACACACACGCACGCACGCACGCACGCACACACACACACACACACACACACACAAACACACACACACACACACACACACACACACACACACACACGCACACACACACAAACACACACACACACACACGCACACACACACAGCAAAGGCGGGGCCAGGGAAAGCGTACACGTGACAATAAACTAAACTGAACTGAGCTAATTGATTAGATTTTCCCGTCCCTGCTTTAATTGGAAAACCATTCCTGACCCGAGTCACCTTTTACTTGGGCAGCGCTTTCTGCTCACCTGAACCTATTCACCTGTCGCCTGGTGCCCAGAGTGTGATTTGCATTACGGTAGTTTAACCTTACCTATCCCATGTATTTAACACACCTCAGTCAAATCCCGAGTTACAGCTTTTCACGATTAGGTACATCAGGTTTCCCGACTCTACAATCCGGTGGATTAGGATTCTGGTCTTTACATTTGCCTTTATTTTACATTTATATCTCGGAGCTGATAAATCAGTGTAGTTCTCAAGGAACAGACGGTGAGGATCTAAATGGAGTTCTGCATGAGTGTACAACAGTCTATAAATCTGGTACAATTGCTCAGTTTTCTATTCAATGTTTTAATTGCAGCTCAGTTTTTAACTCCCAGATCCCCATGTCGCTCCCACATAATGCTCAATGCATATGGTCAACTTTTATTTTAATATGGTAGGGGCGAGCCTTTTATTTTTCTATGGCACCATCATCCAGCACCTTTACATAACTGTCAGATTCTATCCTCCCCTCGCCCCCCAACCCCCACCCCCTCATTATTCCATCACCTGGAATTCTAGGCACATCGTACAATTTCCTATTCGGGAATTTTTCACACAGAAAAGAAATAGCAGGAGTCAGAGCCACGGTTCACTGCATTCCCGCACGGTGGTGCAGCTGGTAGTGCTGCTGCCTCACAGCGCCAGAGAGCCGGGTTCGATCCTGACCTCCAGCGCGGTCCGCGTGGAGTTTGCACGTTCTCCCTGTGACCGCGTGGGTTTCCTCTGGGTGCTCTGGTTTCCACCCACATTGCAAAGACGTGCGGGTTTGTAGGTTAATTGGGCCCCTGTAAATTGCCCCATGTTATAATTCATCATGGTTCAGCCTACGGTTCGGAGGCGATAAAAAACTCATCTTGTCATGTTCAGTAGAGAGTTGTGGCTATCCCCATGCACTAGCGCTATCCTACACACACCAGGAACAATTTACATTTATACCAAGCCAATTAACCTACAACCATGTACGTCTTTAGAGTGTGGGAGGAAACCAGAGCACCCAGTTTCTTGATTAGTACGGGTTATGGGGAGAAGGCAGGAGAATGGGGTCAGGAGGGAGAGATAGATCAGCCATGATTGAATGGTGGAGTGATGGGCCGAATGGCCTTATTCTGCTCCTATCACTTATGATTTTATGATAACCGGAAAAAACCCACGCAGGTCACGGGGAGAACGTACAAACTCTGTACAGACAGCACCTATAGTCGGGATTGAACCCGGGTCTCTGGTGCTGTAAAGGGCCTGTCCCACCAGCATGCAACTCTATGCAATGAGCGCGACCTAACGCGTCGCGGGGCTGGTCCCACTTCGATCGCCGGAGCCGTGCGGAATTGTGCGGAGTTCGTCCCGACATCGTGCGGGGCTCCGAAAAACTGACCATGTTAAAAAATTCCGCGCGGCAACGGCTTGTCGGCTCGCAGTCGCCTCGACACATTACACAACGCCCCGATGTCGTGCCTCCGTGACCCTCTCTGTAGGTGCCTCCGTGACCCTCTATGTGTGTGACTCCGTGGCCCTCTGTGTGTGTGCCTCTGTGCCCCTCTCTGTGTGCCCCTCTCTGTCCTGGCGAACTTACCTTTAAGACTTCGCTCCAGGTTCGCCTCACTTTGCGCCGCGTTGCGCCACTCACCCGACTTCCGCGCGGCCCACGCTGCCGGTTTGGTCGCGCTCGCCGCATGCAGGCGCATGCTGGTGGGACCGGCCCTGTACAGGGATCACCCGACCTCCGCACGACCCCTGCTTCTAGTTTGCTTGTGCTCATAGCATGGAGTCGGATGCTGGTAGGACAGGCCCTTAAGGCAGCAACTCTACCGCTGCGCCACCGTGCCTCCCAACGTAATAAACTAAACTGAACTGAAATTGACTGACACTGTTTAATGGACAATGACAAATCCAAGTTGCAGTTTGTTTTCCTCTGCTCTGCATTTATCTAATTCCCAACTGAGATTCTCTAACTTAGATAGGTGCAGGAGGAGGCCATTCTGCCCTTCGGGCCAGCACCGCCATTCATTGTGATCATGCATGATCATCCCCAATCAATAACCTGTGCCTGCCTTCTCCCCTAGTTTCGTTTCCAGATACAGCACGGAAACAGGCCCTTTCGACCCACCGGGTCCGCGCCGACCAGCGATCCCCGTACACTAGCACCATCCTACACCCACGAGGGACAATTTTTACATTTACCAAGCCAATTAACCTACAAACCTGTGTGTCTTTGACATGTGGGAGGAAACCGAAGATCTCGGAGAAAACCCCACGCAGGTCACGGGGAGAACGTGCGAACTCCGTACAGACAGCACCGGTAGTCGGGACGAACCCGGGTCTCCGGCGCTGCACTCGCTGCAAGGCAGCAACTCCACCGCTGCGCCACCGTGCCGACAACTAGCCTGCGGAGCCTTCTGACTTTTGCTGACAGCATGAAAGCCTGAACAGCCGCTGCAAAGGCATCGTGGGCAATTTTAATTTTGTGTGAGTAATCAATGAATCTGAAAGCTTACGTTTTTATTTGGGAGGGAGAAATTTGCCTCGGGATGTCGTTTAATGAAATACGGAGTGGTCATTTCGACCGCTGAAGATATATAATCCGCAGTAAACATGGATGGTAACTGGCCCATGAAATTAAAAGCCGTGATTGAATTCACCATATGGAGTAGCTCATAAAACAGGAAATTAGGGATATCATTGCTCCATGTACGAGAGGCCTGTTGTGGTACTAATGCTTGGTGCTTTCAATTAAGGGGCTGCTCCCAATCATGCTTTAATACTTGGAATGGAACATTTAGGCAGATTCAAAGATAGACACCGAGCACTGGGGCAACTATTGATTGGGGATGATCAGCCATGATCACAATGAATGGCGGTGCTGGCTCGAAGGGCCAAATGGCCTCCTCTTGCACCTATTTTCTATGTATCTATGTATCTATCTAACTCAGCGGGTCAGGCAGCATCTCTGGGGAAAGAGGATGGGTGATGTTTTTGGCCGGTGACTAGGGTCGCCAACTTGCTCACTCCCAAATAAGGGACAAAAGGTCAAAATACGGGACAAATTCCCGCCGGCAATTCGTTGACCGACTCGGCCGTGGCTGGGTGAGTGATGAGTTGGCCCGGGTGCTGGACAGCACACCAAGCCCAGCCGGCGAGCCAGCTGAGGAGATTTGGCCCGGGCCGCGCGACATCGCGCGCCCCATCCAACTCATGACCCGATGATCGGCCATGGGAAGGAGGGGTGGTGGTATTGGCGGTAAGCGAATGTCCGAAGGTCGGACAGCTGGCCGGGCTGCCGACCGACGGGGCCACGGGCGAGGTGCTGCTGCTGCTGCACTCCATGGGCTGCATTACGTCGGGACGGGTGAGGCGGGGCCGGACGCGCGCTCCAACCCGACAGTCCCCTCGACCCGAGTAGTAGCGGTCAAATACGGGACAAGGGCGGTCCCGTACGGGACAAACCGATTTAACCCAATATGCGGGATGTCCCGGCTAATACGGGGCAGTTGGCAACTCTAGTCGGGACCCTTCTTCCGACTCCATTTTATCAACTAATGTCAAGACGGTAGATAAATCAACTATTACACCACAGCATAGGTTGCTCGCAAAGACTCATGGAGCAGAGAAAGTCTTTGCAGCCCAACATGTCCATGCCCAGCAAGAAGCCACTTCTAAGCTTGTCCCATTTGCCCAAATGTGGCCCATTCATACGGGGGGAGAGGGGGTCTAGAGATATGGAAGGATAAGGTCTTTTTCACATTGTCACATATTTCACACTTTACCCTTCCATATCTCTCATTTCCCTCTCCCCTGACTCTCCGTCTGAAGAAGAGTCTCGACCCGAAACGTCACTAATCCCTTCTATCCACAGATTCTGCCCGTCCCGCTGAGTTACTCCGGCATTTAGTGTCTACCCTGGTTATACTTATTGCTGCTCTCCATTCAAATGGGAGTGCTGCCTGTTCGTGCACCGAGTCTGACAAACACAACAGTCACTGGCTGACATCTCAAAGTAAGGGCTGGGGAAGTGCCAGTGAGTTTGTGGTTTGCTTTCTGGCTTCACATGAAGTCTAGGGTCAGAGTGCAAGCGCAATATCACTAACTGGGACAGGACAGCAAATTCAGAATGTAATGAGATAGTAGTGAGACGGTTTCTATGTCTAGCACTGATGGGGAGAAGCAAGATTAGACAAAAGACAATAGACAATAGGTGCAGGAGTAGGCCATTCAGCCCTTCGAGCCAGCACCGCCATTCAATGTGATCATGGCTGATCACCTCAATCAGTACCCTGTTCCTGCCTTCTCCCCATATCCCCTAACTCCGCTATTTTTAAGGGCCCTATCTAGCTGTCTCTTGAAAGCATCCAGAGAACTGGCCTCCACCGCCCTCTGAGGCAGCAAATTCCACAGACTCACCACTCTCTGTGAGAAAAAGTGTTTCTCGTCTCCGTTCTAAATGGCTTTCCGCTTATTCATAAACTGTGACCCCTGGTTCTGGATTCCCCCAACATCTGGAACATGTTTCCTGCCTCTAGCGTGTCCAATCCCTTAACAATCTTAAATGTTTCTTATATTAGCGCGGGTCCTTGCAATGGTAGATGGCGTAAACCCGAGCACGTGTGAGGTGTTGCTCTGTAGAGTTCAAATGTAATGGGAAGGCAAGGCATTTAGAATGGAGATGAGGAAACACTTTTTCACACAGAGAGTTGTGAGTCTGTGGAATTTCATTTCGGAGTCACGTGAGTGACTTCGTGAAGAGCCCGCCGGCGCGCATGCTCGACATATCGTCGTAACGCGTTGCTGCGACGGCTGGCGGTGGAGCGCGCTCCTCGCCAGCCCTTCATAAGGGGCCACGGAGGTGAGTATTCTACCTTTAGTTGGTGGTCCTTGTTGTCTGATTATGTCTTGCAGCAAGGACATGGATGGGAGTTCCAAGGGCCGGAGGACGTCAGGACGAGTTCGCCGGTCAACAGTTCCGGGGCCTTTACCATCGGCAGTACCTGCATCGCAGGCCGGGACTCAGGCGGAGATGTGGGTAAGCCCTGTGATTACAGGTCCAGATCCGCCAGCACACCACAGCTCAGAGGAGTTCAACGAGGAGGAGTGTGGTGTGCCGCCAGAGCAGGGGGACCCTGCCATGGCAGTCAGGTCGTCAGCGGGCTCGCTGGCGACCTCGAGCAGGGCACGTGCCGTTGCACGGCCTGTTCCACTCAGCCCTCCGAGAAGGGGGAGGGCAGGAGCCCAGAAGCCTAACCCTGTTAGGGCTAAGGCATTGCCTATCGCGGAGGAGCGGTCAGGTTCCAGGGCGAGACCCGGGGCGGCTGTGAGGTCCAGCCGGCACACCCCGACTCTCGACGCCGGGACGGGTCGGTCGAGTCGGGTCTCGTCACGGTCGCCGAGCCCCCCATGGATGGGTGGGCGAGACCATGCGTCGGCAACGTCCACGATGTGGGCAGCCGGCAAGACTGCGCGGGCCCCAGGCAGCCATGCTTCGGCTGGTGCCGACACCTCGCCGCGAGTGCCCTTAGTGGCAGCGGCTTCAGCTCTCGCTAAACGGAGGCGATTGAACACGCCCGCGCAGGAATCGCGCAGTTTCGCCTCGGCGGCTGTTAGCGACAACTACCGGCACCGGCAGGGCCTCGACGAGGTGCGGGCCGATGACAGGAGCCCGGTTTTCTTTTCAGAGCCGGAGGACTCCGACCACCTGAGTGTTCAGGGTGAAGGGCGTATTGACCGTATGGAGCGGCTGCTGGAGCTCCTGCTTCAACGTCAACAACAGCAGGGCAGCAACAGGCACAGGGCGTCTTCACCAACATCTACTATCAGCCTGGAGCAGCAGGAGGAGGAGGTTCTGGTGGATCCCGTACCACCTCCGTTGGAGGTGCCAGCGGAGGAACTCTTGGATGTGGCGACCAAATTCGCGGCCCCACATACGGCTGGTCTTCCTCTAAATACAAAGCTGGCAGCCACAGTGGACTTTCTTAATAATCAGGTGCTGCAGGAAGAAGTCCTCATCCAGGCTATGAGCCGTCACAAGGCTCCATCAAACTGCAACTCCCTCAACGTGCCTGTGGTCAATACGCCAATATGGGGCAACATCAGTGCGGCTATCCGTCAACAGGAGCTAAAATTGCAGCGGATCCTGAAACTCCTCACGGCCGGTATTACCGCCTTTGCGCGGTCGGTGGACGGGGACGAACTGAATTTGGACCAGGAAGATGCTCTGGCCTTATTGTGCGCGACCCAGCACGAAATCAACGGGTTTCGCAAAAACAGCATCCGCCCAGCACTCAACCCGAAGTTTGCAGGATTGTGCAAACCACCGCCGCCGCCGCCGCCCCGTCAGCTCTTTGGTGAGGACCTCTCGAAGAGAGTCAAAGAGCTTGACGAACAAGCCAAAACGGTGGGGATCATGCGCTCTCAGAGTGCCCCCACACCGTCAGGCTCAAAAGCTCCATACATTCGCTCACGAGGGTCGGCCAGTGCCTCGACGAGGTCTCGCCCTCTAGCTCCACAACGACAACAGCACCAGAACCAGCACCAAGGGTCTTTTTTAGGACAGGGTCGGCAGAGACCTTTGTGGAAATCGAAGACGCCGCGCCCTCAAGCCAACCCAGCACCTCCACGGCCACCCACACGTGTCAAGGACCGCCGGTAACCACGGAGGTGAGGGAGTCTGGTTCTCTCTTTTCTCTCTGTTTAACTTCCCATGTTGGTGGTCGTTTACGGTTGTTTTTGGATGCATGGGGTAATTTTACTGGTGATGAGTATGTGTTGCGGAATATTCAGGGGCATAAAATTGAGTTTATTAATGGCGACATTCCTCCATCCCAGCACATGCCTGGTCGTACGTTCAAATTGTCTGCTGCAGAACAGGCAGCAGGTTATAAGGAAATTTTAAGTCTGGAGCAGAAGGGTGTGGTTGAGAAAACGGTGCATGAGCCAATCGAATTTATTTCGAACATATTTACTAGACCTAAGAAGGATGGAGGCTGTCGTGTCATCATTGATCTAACCCGTTTGAATACGTTTGTAACATGTACTCATTTTAAAATGGATACGTTTGAAACAGCCAAATCATTGATTTCTCATGGCTGCTTTATGGCATGCATTGATTTGAGGGATGCATATTATTCAGTATCCATCCAGAAATATAATAGAAGGTTTTTGAAATTTATCTGGATGGGGCAACTTTGGCAGTATAAGGCTTTGCCTAATGGGCTCACTACAGCCCCTAGATTGTTCACTAAATTGGTGAAGCCAATCATGGCTTATTTGAGACAACGACATCATATAGTTATGGCCTATTTAGATGATGTCTTTATTGTGGGCCACACCCTGCAATTGGCTGAACAGGGTGTTGCAGCTGCTGTCAATATATTTCAACAATTAGGATTCATTGTCCATCCAGAGAAATCGAAGTTCTGCCCTGCCCAGGTAATTAATTACCTGGGGTTCACGGTGAACTCAATGAGCATGAGGATAACTATACCAATTAACAAAATTGAGGAAGTCACTAAGGTGTGCAGAGATTTAATTGGCACCAATATACCATCGATTCGGCATACAGCCACAGTAATTGGCAAGCTAGTGGCTTTGTTTCCGGCAGCACGATATGGACCTTTGCATTATCAGAATTTGCAAAGAGCTAAAATTACTGCGTTAAAACGGAACGCTGGTCATTACGATCGATCAATGCAGCTGCCTTCCGAAGCGATAACTGAGTTGCAATGGTGGGTGTGTCACATTAGCAACTCATTTAAGCCTGTCAGGGAGGCTAATCCGGTGGTATATTTACAGACTGATGCAAGCTCCAATGGCTGGGGAGCTACTGATAATTGCTCTAGTTGTGGGGGCAGATGGGACACCCTTGAGGCATCGATGTTGTTGACTCAAGGGATTAACTATTTGGAGTTGCTGGCAGCATTCCACGGACTTCGTGCATATTGTTCCAAGCTTGTTGGAGCACACGTCCGTCTCCAAATAGACAACACCACAGCTGTGGCATATTTAAACCATATGGGTGGTACCAGGTCAGTTTCGTGTGACAAATTGGCTAACTCAATTTGGCTCTGGTGTATTCAAAGAGACATTTGGATTTCAGCTACCTATTTGCCAGGTGAGCTTAATACTGTGGCGGACACCAGGTCACGCAAATTTAATGACAACATTGAATGGATGTTGCATCCTGAGATTTTTTCTAAAGTCACAGCCAAATTTGGTAAACCGGACATTGACCTTTTTGCATCACGGTTGAACCATCAGGTACCAGCCTACGTTTCATGGGAACCAGATCCTGGGGCAATAGCGCTAGATGCATTCTCGCTGGACTGGGGGAATTGGTTTTTCTATGCCTTCCCTCCGTTTTGCCTCATCAGTCGGGTATTGCGAAAGATTCAGGCAGATGCTGCCAAGGGCATCCTTATTATACCCGACTGGCCCACACAGCCTTGGTATCCGGTGGTCTTTGACATGCTCAACGAACCTTGGGTCCTTTTGAAGGGTTGCCCACAATTGGTTACTCACCCTGTCTCAGGGGAGCCACATCCATGCCATGGCTATTTAAATTTGTTGGCTTGCAGGTTCTGAACAGGCCGTTAGTCCAATACGGCCTCTCGGCTCGGACCATGGATACCATCGGGGCGTCGTGTCGAGAGTCCACAAGGCGAAGATACCGCTCGCATATTAAGAAGTGGGAAGCCTACTGCAGCCGCTCTTGCATCACGTACGATGACGTGACAATAACCGACGTCCTGGAATTCCTCGCGGGGTTGCACCATGATGAACACTTAAGTTACAGTGCCATCAACAGCGCCAGAAGTGCGCTATCATTCTACCTCAAGATTGGGGTAGGATCCAACAGGCTAGTGTCCAGACTCATGCGGGGTATATTCAATATGAATCCGCCTACACCACGCTATAATATCACCTGGGATGTCAGGGACGTATTAACCCTGCTCAGGACGTGGTCTCCCATGGAAGGGCTCCAACTGGACCAACTCACCATGAAGCTGGTGATGTTACTAGCGCTGACTTCAGCTCAGAGGGTACAGACACTACACAAACTTCGTGTCGACAGAATGACATCCACCCCTACAGAAGTAGTCTTTTTCATTGACGAGCTACTAAAGCAGCATAGACCTGGGTGCACAGGGCTGCAGCTGAAGTTCCCGGCATACCCCGCAGATGCTAGGCTATGTTTAGCCTCACATATCCGCCACTATGTCAAGGTGACGACACGCATCAGAGGAATGGAGAGATACCTGCTTGTCACTCATAAGAGACCTCATCATCGAGTGACAGTCCAGACGATATCCAGGTGGCTTCGAGTCGTCTTGGGTAAGTCAGGTATCGACATTAATGTGTTCAAGTCTCATTCCACCAGGGCTGCATCGACGTCAGCGGCGAGGGTCATGGAGGTGCCCATGGACCAAATTCTCGCCACAGCAGGATGGGCGAATGAAGCTGTGTTCCAGCGTTTTTATAACAAGCCTGTTGCTGCTCCTCTACAGTTCGCAGAAGCCGTGCTGAATGCAGGTCAAGAACGTGGAGATGTCCCCGCATGAGGGGTTTTGATTTGTTATTCATAAATATGCTCTTGTTTTGCAGTATGAACTATTGAGCAAGTTTGTTCCTCCCATCCATCCCTGGTAGTGGTGTGTCAGCATGGACGTGGTCCAGGGCGTGTAATCACAGAAGCTTTGAAGTCTTCACGAAGTCACTCACGTGACTCCGAAATGAAATAGTAAGATTGAACGAGATCTTACCAGTTCGAAGGTTGATCTTTATTTTATGAGGAGTCGAAGTGAGGGATTTCGTGCCCTCCTCGCCCAACCCTCAATCACCTTCATCTGGTAATCTTTGTCAATTCAATCATACTATGCAAAGTCATTTCTATTGTTGGTTCTGTGATTCCACGCCGCTACTTTGAAGTATGTCGAGCATGCGCGCCGGCGGGCTCTTCACGAAATCCCTCACTTCGACTCCTCATAAAATAAAGATCAACCTTCGAACTGGTAAGTTCTCGTTCAATCTTACTATTCTCTGCCTCAGAGGGCGGTGGAGGCCGGTTCTCTGGATACTTTCAAGAGAGAGAGCTAGACAGGGCTCTTAAAGATAGCGGAGTCAGGGGATATGAGGAGAAGGCATGAACGGGGTACAGAATGGGGATGATCAGCCATGATCACATTGAATGGCGGTGCTGGCTCAAAGGACCAAATGGCCTACTCCTGCACCTACTGTCTATTGACTATCCCATTGTTTAAGAAACAGTTCGACGGGTAGATGAATAGGACAGGTTTGGAGGGATATGGACCAAACACGGAGCAGGTGGGACTAGTGTAGCTGGGACATGTTGGCCGGAGTGGACAAGTTGGGCCAAAGGGCCTGTTTCCAAGCTGTATCACTCTGTGACTCTATTTACATTCCCTGCACCAGAGATCAGTACTGACTTCACTGAGGTCAAGTTTACAAATGGACTGTTGTAATGCTAATAATATTAATTAGCTAACCAAAGAGAAGCAGCTCCAGTGTTGCAGACACTGTGAATTACAACAGCATCTGAATGACCTGCTACTGGAGCCCGACAATGAACTACTGTTCATATGTTTATCGGGTCTCTCTCCATGTCTGCTGAGCAGATTTAATGCATTCTGCTGCATGAGATCATGCACTGCTCCCACAAAGTACTCCACACTTGTAGGTCCCCAGTATTTAGTTCAGTTTAGTTTAAGGATACAGCGCGGAAAAGAGGCCCTTCGGCCCACCGAGTCCGTGCCGACCAGCGATCCCCGCACACTAGCAATATCCCACACACACTAGGGAACGATTCACAATTTTACCGAAGCCAATTAGCCGACAAACCTGCACGTCTGTGGAGTGTGGGAGGAAACCGGAGCGCCCCGGAGAAAACCCACGCGGTCACGCGGAGAATGTACAAACGCCATAAGGGCCTGTCCAACTTGGCAATTTTTTCGGCGACTGCCGCCATCATTGGCTGACGTATCAGGTCACCGAAAAAGTCGCGGCGTGACGAGGCGTGATGACGTATTGACACGCGGTGTTTTTTCAAGTGTCGCAACATTTTTTTTGTCGCCGCTGGATTTTGAAATGTTCAAAGTCTTTTGGTGACCCTGATATGACGCCAGCAGTCACCGAAAAAATCGTCAAATGGGACAGGCCCTATACAGACAGACACCCGTGGTCGGGATTGAACCCAGGTCTCCAGCGCTATTAGGCAGCAACGACAAGTATTCTGGGAAAACTGAGAAAATCTCGGTAAACTGGGAATTTATTCATTCCGTATTGTAGACTGCATCACAAAATAATCTATGGTCAGCAACTGGGAGAATCTATTGAATTTGGAATCTCTAAATCGCCCAGCAAATCATGCAGGAAGGTACTGCGGATGCTGGTGTATGCCAAAGATAGACACAAAATGCTGGAGTAACTCAGCGGGTCAGGCAGCTTCTCTGGATTAAAAGGAATAAGTGACGTTTTGCATCGGAACCGTTCTTCAGACTGTTAAGCTTTGCACAGGGAGCACCCGAGGTGAGAATCGAACCCACGTCTCTGGAGCTGTGAAGGTCAGCTCTACCACGACTGCACCTGTACTGCTTTGCAGTGAAGAAGCCGGCTGAGAGATGTCGGTGTGGCGGTCGCTGATGGCGCCGCCAGACGGACGAGGACGGACACGTGGAGTGAGGACGCTGCTGCCGGGGGGAAGGAACAAAGGGGGACCAGGCGTGGGGAGAATGCCGTGAGGGAGGGGGAAGAGCAATGGTCAATGGGGGACCCGGCATGGGGGAGGGGGGAGGTGGGAGGTGGGACCTGCCGCAGGGTACTTTGTAACTTTGTCAGTGCCCTTTATGTAGCGTCTATTTACATACCATGGGTACGTTCGCAAGCAAAGAATTTCACTGTGACTTGTCACATGTGACAATAAAGAATTCAATTCAAGTGTTTTATTGTCATATGTCCCGGATGGGACAATGAGATTCTTCCTTGCTGCAGCACAACAGAATATGTGAGTGAGTAAACTTAGTAGCTAGCGGGGGAAGAGAACATAGTACATAGCGGCGCTGCTCCAAGGGGCCGAGCACGTGGACCGCACGCGGCCAGCAGCGGCGGAGGACACCGCGGCTACGCTTGGCCAGGCCGACCCTGCAACGCCGCCAGGACAACGGACCCTCATGGTCAGATCAAGATCGCTGCACTTACAACTGGGGACTGGAAAGTGGAGCCAAACTGTGTACTGTATTAGTTTAGTACTGCTACATTGGAACTGAAGAACGGTCTCGACACGAAACGTCACCCATTCCTTCTCTCCAGAGATGCTGCATGTCCTGCTGGGTTACTCCAGCATTTTGTGCCTATCTTCGGTTTAAACCAGCATCTGCAGTTCCTTCCTCCACATTTCAACTGCATCTACGATGCTTATCCAGTATGTATCGAAGTGGTTATGTATAGATACTTGCACTGAACTAGATACAAAAATGAATTTCACTGTAACTCGGTACATGTGACAAATTAATGGCCATATAAAGACCTTATGAATCTGCACTGGCCCAGCCTCACACAGTGAGGTACATTCATCAATGAATTCATCGATGGAAGGCAGGCGAACGACTGCAGGAATGATTACCAGGCTACATTTGGACCACATCCCTGCACACTCTCACACAGACACCCTGTGGCGCAAAACTTATCACTGGCTTGCTGTTGTCCATCTCCTAGCAACCAGCGCCAAGGCAGATTGGTTAAGGTCACTTGTCCTAACCACAGAAGGCTCTTGGTCGACTGGAACTTAGAGAGGGGGTGGGGGAGGGGCGGAGAGAGGGGGGGGAGAGAGAGGAACAGGGGAGACTGGGGGAGAGTGGAGAGAGATGGGGAGAGAGACAGAGGGGGAGAGAGAGAGGGGGAGAGAAAGAGGGGGAGAGAGAGGGGGGGAGAGAGAGAGAGGAATAAGGGGCAGAGGAGGGAGGGGAGAGAGAGGGGGAGAGGAGGGAGGGGAAAGAGAGGGGGGAATGAGAGGGGGAGAGGAGGGAGGGGAGAGAGAGGGAGAGAAAGAGGGAGAGAGAGAGGGGGAGAGAGAGAGAGGGGAAGAGAGAGATGGGGAGAGAGAGAGGGGGAGAGAGAGGTGGAGAGAGACAGAGGGGGAGAGACAGATGGGGAGAGAAAGAGGGGGGAGAGAGAGAGGGGGGAGAAAGAGAGAGGCAGAGAGCGAGGGGGAGAGAGGGGGAGAGAGAGACAGAGACAGAGGGAGAGCAGTTACTGTGAATTTTTTGCAATTGCAGTCAGCTTGAAGCCAGAATCCCCTCGATGTTTCCCCCTCTGCAAATAATCAAGCAGAAGGCAGACAGTGCAGCAGTCGCCTCAGGTCCTAGCTGCCAAAATAGCAGTTTAGGAACATAAAAGATGGCAGCAGGCAGAGGGAAAATCGCGGTGACTTTAATGGAAACTGTGCACTGACAGCAGTCCACAGCTGGATCCACACCAACACATCGCCAAGATCACGTCATCCCCAGGTCCAAATCAATCCTGCTGTCCTGGATAATTTCGTGCAGGTTAAGTTGTGTGGCACGAAAAAAAATCATTACGTTAGTCCTGCTAATAGAAGCCAACAGATCAATTCTTGAAAAGCTGCAATTATAGAGCTCGCTACTGGTTATAAAACATCTGCGCAATAAATAATGCGCCAGGAATCGGGCAACAGGACATGTCCCTGGAAGGGTCTCGGCCCGAAACGTCACCCATTCCGTCTCTCCAGAGATGCTGCCTGTCCCGCTGAGTTACTCCGGCACTTTGTGTCTACCTTCGGTATAAAGCAGCGCCTGCAGTTCCTTCCTACACATGTCCCACAAAACTCTTGGTGTTACACCAGGTGCAGCAGATTTGCCCGTGGCCCTAGTGAGATTGTCCATCAGTAACAGTGGTGCAGGAAAGAACTGCAGATGCTGGTTTACACCGAAGATAGACACAAAGTGCTGGAGTAATGGACCTGTCCCACTTAGGCGACTATTTAGGCGACTACCAGGGACTAGTTTTAATGGAATTCACCTACGACAAAAATGTTTCAACATGTGACCTGTCTGTACAGAGTCTGCATACGTTCTCCCCGTGACCTCGTGGGTTTTCTCCAGGTGCTCCAGTTTCATCCCACGCTCCAAAGATGCGCAGGTTTGTAGGTTAATTGTCTTGGTGCGAATGTTAAATTGTCCCTTGTGGGTGTAGGATAGTGTTAGTGTGTGGGGATCGCGGGTCGGCACGGACCAGGTGGGCCGAAGGGCCTGTTTCCACACTGTATCTCTACACAAAACTAAAGCGAAACAAAAAACATTCATTTCTTTTTTCTAAATTTAAGATCTGTGGGAACGTTTGCAGGCGTGTTACAATCACATTTTGATTTTAATTGCAGGTATTAGCATGATTTTATATCATTACCTATAGATAAACAGCAAAAGGGCCATGAGGGCCAGCATTGCACAAACCTTGAAATGAAACTTGTTGGGGAGAGTACAGGCCTCTCTCTCACTGTAGGGCAGGCTAAGTGACCAGCGCACTCTGGTGGGAAACTACACACACAGTGGACAAATAAAGACCTGCAAATGCTGGAAAAATTGAAGATAGACAAAAATGCCGGCGGAACTCAGCGGGTGAGAGAAGGAATAGGCGACGTTTTGGGTCGAGACCCTTTTTCAGACTGAAGAGGGGTCTCGACCCGAAACTTTCTTCTCTCCATAGATGCTGCCTCATCCGCTGAGCTCCTCCAGCATTTTTGTCTACCTTACATATATGTGCTGGAGTAACTCAGCAGGTCAGGCAGCATCTCTGGAGTACATGGATAGGTGACGTTTCAGGTCGGGACCCTTCTTCAGTCTGACAATTGAACACTATTGATTCTCATCGTGTCACACAGTGTGGAAACAGGCCCTTCAGCCCAACTTGCCCACGCCGACCAACATGTCCCATCTACGCTAGTCCTACTTGCCCACGCCTATTCCCTCATCATGTATCTGTACAATATGAATGGCTCGACTGTGATCACGTGTCGTCTTTCCGCTGACTGGTTAGCACGCAACAAATGTTTTTCACTGTACCTCGGTACATGTGATAATAACCTAAACTCAAAAAGCCCAAACTCAAATAACCCATCCTATCCACGTACCTGTCTAAATGTCTCCTAGATATCGTGACAGTACCTGCCTCAACCATCTCTCTTGAAGAGGGAATGTCGGAAATCACAGCTTGGCAAGGGCTGAAATTGTGCTCCCCGAATCTATCCAACCCAGTCAATTCTCTACACAAAACTATCTCTACACAAAATTAAAACAAAACAAAACATTAATTTATTTTTTCTAATTTTAAGTTCTTTGGGACGTCTTTGGCGGGTGGGAGGAAATCGAAGATCTCGGAGAAAACAGGGAGAACGTACAAGCTCCGTACAGACAGCACCCGTGGTCAGAATCGAACCCGGGTCTCTGGCAGAAACTCTACCGCTGCGCCACCGTGCCGCCCAAATATTCCCTACAAAGGAATCTAAGGGGTTGAGATCGTGAATGACATTGAAGGGGCTTTTAAATAGGCACACGGAAGGGCAGGGAGTGGATGGAAATGGATCCCGTGTAAGCAGAAGAGATCAGTTGATCCGGGTATCATATTTGGCATGAACAATGTGGGCTGAAGGGCCTGGTCCTGTGCTGTATTGTTCTGTCTACCTCATAAAGCACTGCGGGAATTTTCCTCGACTGCAGGAAAAAAAATACTGTAATCTGATTGTCATCTTCCTTCAAATGTAAATTAAGCTTAAAAGAAAACCTCGACTATTTATTCGTTGTGATCAAATGATTCTCATTTGCTTTCGTGCGCTCATCCCCAGGTGCTATGTGGATGTGACTTCAATAAATCTAGTTATACGTGGATTGGTAAAGGACAATCAAAATGATGACGGCTGTAGAATTGTGGTTGAAATACACTGACGTATTAGTATCCATCAGCTTGAAGTAATCCACACAGTTCATGCCCCTCATAAATCCAATCCCACTTTGTGGCTCTCAACAACCTCCAGAGAAATTGTGACGGACATTCGATGCTGATATTGAACCATGGGCTCAACAAAGACCAGGCTTTTAAGTTTATTAATATTGTTCAAATATGACCTGAAGGCATTCTCTGTCGTTTGGTTGGGCAGCTGCCTCACAGCTCCAGAGACCCAGGTTCGATCCTAACCACGGGTGCTGTCTCTGCAAAGTTTGCACCTTCTCCCTGGGACCGCGTGGGTTTTCTCCGGGTGCTCCGGTTTCCTCCCACTTTTCCAAAGATGTGCGGGTTTATAGGTCAATTGGACCTGTGTAAAATTGCCCGTGGTGTGTTAGGGAGGAGATGTTCTTCTTATCGAGGCCACACACAAGTTGTTCAGCCAGAGTTGAACGCACTTCCCGGCATCTGCATACAATGGCGTCTGTCTTGTCGCTTCTTGTGCGTGGTGGTGGAAAGATCGGTGGAAACAGGGCCCGCGACGTGAACGCCCTTTCCTTGACCCCTAGGGAGTAGATGCGAAGTGGGATAACGTGGAACTAGTGTGAACGGGTGATCGATGGTCAGCATGGACTCGCTGGGCCGAAGGGCCTGTTTCCACACTGTATCTTTAAAAAAAAAAGATAGGAATTGAGACGCTAAGCCGTGGAAGGAAATAGCAGGAGGAGGAAGAAGGATGAAGCAATAACATGGATGCTGGTTGAAGAAGGGAGAGAACTGAATGTGTGGAGCACAAACATGAGGTCTCGATCCGAAACGTCACCCATTCCTTCTCTACGTCATTCCATTTCCTTCTCAGAGATGCTGCCTGTCCCGCTGAGATAACCCAGCATTTTGTGACTATCTTTAGGATGTAAGCCACGTAAGATTAAAGAAAGGGCTAACACTATAAAATGTGATTCACTGAGGGTCTGTGGCCTGAGAGACCTTGGATTCCATTAAATGCAAGCAACGCTCATGGTGAATAAAAACCTATGTTTCCATTGATCAGTGACAATTTACAAAAGCTTACGGCTTCTTTTGACAACAGCCTGCCGGTTGCAATCCACACTTGCTCAAAGTACCCACAGAATCATTTGCTGATGAGGCACAACAAAAAATCCCAAGCACAGCCGATCCAAGAGAAAAATAATCAACCATGTGGGGAATAGATCGGGGTAGATGCACAGAGTCTCTTGACCAGAGTAGGGGAATCGAGGACCAGAGGACGTAGGTCCAAGGTGAAGGGGAAGAGATTGAATAGGGATCCGAGAGGTAACTTTTTCACACAAAGGGTGGTTGGTGGGTGGGTGGGACGAGCTGCCGGAGGAGGTAGTCGAGGCTGGGACTATCCCAATGTTTGAGAAACAGTTGGGCAGGTACATGGATGGGGCAGGTTTGGAGGGATGTGGGCCAAACGCAGGCAGGTGGGACTAGTGCAGCTGGGGCATGTTGGCCGATGTGGGCAAGTTGGGGCAAGAAGGGCCTGTTTCCACACTGTACCACTCTATGACTACGACTAATTGCTGAAAAAATAAAGCTCTGATTTTGCCTGATGCTCTCTGACCCGCTGAGTTACTCCAGCACTTTGCGTCTATCTCTGGTATAGACCATCACCTTCAGCTCCTAGTTGTTACACATCATTGATGTATGAAATGTCGGGATTCTGGACATCAACAAGATACAACTGTGATCTCAGTGACAGTGAACAACCTCCGCCACTTATTCCAAGGTTGGAGCTTACTGAACACCAGGCGAATTTCTATTATATAGGGCGAGGTAGTCTCAGTAAACTAATTCCCTCACGAATGATTGCATTGAGTGTGGTTATCTTGTCTCAAGGGATGGGGTTGAGATATTTTTAACACAGAACACCAGAAGATCCATTAACCAGCGTGACACTATGAAGAATCACCAGTCTCTGTGGTACACCATCTTGCCACCGACAGATACTACGGAGAAGAAATATTGCTTTTTTTTCTAATCCCCAAAAAAACTACCAACTAATTATCCCGATATATAGTCATGCATGGGCGGCACGGTGGCGCAGCGGTAGAGTTGCCGCCTCACTCTACAGCGCCAGGAACCCCCGGTTCAATCCTGACTATGGGTGGTGCCTGTACACAGTTTGTACGTTCTCCCCGTGACCACGCGGGATTTCTCCGGCTGCTCCGGTTTTCTCCCACACTCCAAAGACGTCCAGGTTTGTAGGTTGATGGGCTTCGGTAATATTGTTAAATTGTCGCTCATGTGTAGGATAGTGCAAGCGTACGGGGTGATCGCTGGCCAATAGACAATAGACAACAGGTGCAGGAGTAGGCCATTCGGCCCTTCGAGCCAGCACCGCCATTCAATGTGATCATGGCTGATCATCCCCAATCAGTACCCCGTTTCTGCCTTCTCCCCATATCCCCTGACTCCGCTATCGTTAAGAGCCCCATCTAGCTCTCTCTTGAAAGTTTCCAGAGAACCGGCCTCCGCAGCCCTCTGAGGCAGAGAATTCCACAGACTCACCACTCTCTGACTGTGTTGGTATGGGCCCAGAGGGCCTCTTTTTGCGCTGTATCTCTAAAGGCTAAAGTAAAGTTCGCATGACATTGGAGCAGAATTCGAGTCTGCTCCACCATTCGATCATTGCTGATCTATTTTTCACCCTCAACACCATTCTCCTGCTTTCTCTCCGTAACCTTTGAGTGCCTTACTAATCAAGTACCTCCAAATCTCTGCTTTAAAATGACTTGGCCTCCACCGCCTTCCGTGGTAATATCTGGTGCAGAGCTATGGAATGCTTTGCAATCAAAATAGCAAAGTGTTAGAAGGCCTGTCCCACTTGGCTGCCCTTTACGTGCCATTTACGCGACCTGGTTGTGTGTGGGTAGCATGTGGGTAGCGCGGGACGGGCGCATGGAGTGGCGTGGAGGAGTGTGGTGTTGCACGCGGTATCGCGCCAGGATTTCGTCCTGCTCGAAATCTTCGCCCGCCACCGGCCTGTCGCGTAAATGACGGCCAAGTGGGACAGGGTGACGTTTCGGGTCTTGACCCTTCTTCACACTGAAACATCATCCATTCCTTCTCTCCAGAGATGCTGCCGGTCCCGCTGAGTTACTCCTGCATTTTGTGTCTATCTTCAATTTAAACCAGCAACTGCAGTTCCTTCCCCACAGATTAATTTGGTCTGCAGCTTGCTACGTTTCATTCACCTCCTCTTTTGAATAGGGGCATTACATCTGCAGTTTTTCCAAATGCTAGCACCACTCAAGAAACTGGAACATCTTAGAAAATAACCATAAATATCATAAACTGGGCAAATATCATAAACTGGGTAAATATCATAAACTGGGTAAATATCATAAACTGGGTATTCAAATGACGTCACGCGCTCCAGACGGCTGTGCGGATGCATGATGCCGCGTGTCAGTCACTACCGGCCTGTCGCGTATATGACGACCAAATGGGACAGGCCCTTAACTCAGCGGGACAGGCAGCAACATGGATAGGTGATGTTTCAGGCCGAGACCCTTCTTCAGACTAATCGCACCGGCTGAGACCTGTATCTGGGTACGTTTATACAGATACAGCGTGGAAACAGGCCCTTCAGCCCATGGAATCCATGCTAACCAATCATCACCCGTAAAAAACTAATTCTGCCTTACGCACTAGGGACAATTTACCGTAGCCAATTAACCTACAAACCTGCACGTCTTTGGAGTGTGGGAAGAACCTGGAGCACCTGGAAGGAACCCACGTGGTGACGGGGAGAACGTGCAAACTCTGTACCGACAGCACCCGTGGTCAGGATTGAACCAGGGTCTCTGGAGCTGTAAGGGCAGCAGCTCTACCGCTGAGCCACTGTGACACTATCTGAGGTATTAAGCTCGGTGTTTATATGGATTTGGTCACCTCAGTGAGAGGACGCCATGTTTGTTCATTTGCTCGATACCGGCTCAGAGCACAAAAAGCACCAACACTATTTTTAAAACCGCATTTTAAAATAGCAATCAAGAATATCATTCAAATTCATCGTTGCTCCATCCATCAGCAACTACGGGGAAAAGACAAGTTTTATATCACCAAGTGTACAACTTACATCTTGCAAAATATTAAACCTGCCAATTTTTTGCAGATATATTTCCAGGATTCATGTGTGATTTCTTTGAAAGGAAAGGATTTTCAACAGCCCCTATTTTTTCTTCCTGTTATTTACAGGGCACAATATGGATGTTACGCCTCGAACAGAGCAGTTAATCAACAATAAATAGTGAGCCTTTCAAAGTATTAATTCGGGTTTCTGTCAAAAGCGCAAATGCAGTTGAAATTGAAGCTGGCTCTGTGAGAGGAATCATATTTCTGTGACTGAAGTAGAGACTCGTCCTGTAAGGGTACAGGAGAACAGATAGCTGTGGAATGGACACAAAAAGCTGGAGTAACTCAGCGGGTCAGGGAGATTCTCTGGAGCGAAGGAATGGGTGACGCCTCGGGTCGAGACCCTTCTTCAGACTGCGAGTCAGGGGAGAGGGAAACAAGAGATGTAGATGGTGATGTAGAGAGATATGGAACAAATGAATGGAAGATATGCAAAACAGTAACGATGATCGAGGAGACAGGACACTCAATGCAGTTTGTTAGGCCATTGGTAACTGTGGGTTAGGTCTCAACCCGAAACCTAGACCATTCCTTCGCTCCATAGACGCTGCCTCACCCGCTGAGTTTCTCCAGCATTTTTGTCTACCTTCCACCACTTTATGACTATCTTTGGTAGAAACCAGCATCTGCAGTTCCTTTCTAACACTGGAACAGGCCCTTCGGCCCACCAACACCTTTCCTTATCGACCTGCACCTATTCCATAGCACACGATTCCCTGCATATCTGAAAGCCTCTTAAAGGCAATAGACAATAGGTGCAGGAGTAGGCCATTCGGCCCTTCGAGCCAGCACTGCCATTCAATGTGATCATGGCTGATCATCCCCAGTTCAGTACCCCGTTCCTGCCTTCTCCCCATATCCCCTGACTCCGCTATTTTTAAGAGCCCTATCTAGCTCTCTCTTGAAAACCATAAAAGCTAACGATACCTACAAGGTAAAATATTAAAAAAGATAAACAACTAAAATAAATATGAAATATGAAAATAGCACGCTTAAACACCCAACCCTACATCCTTCTGTCGATTTCACAGTGTACCAACCACAGTCCCTTAGTCCCCGCGTTCCTTGGCGGCTACATTTAGTGCCTTTATAGCAGTGGGGTAAAAACTGCCCCCTGAGGCAGAGAATTCCACAGGCCACTGTCTTATCTGCCTCCACCACTACCCCTGGCAGCACATTCCAGGCACCCACCACCCTCTGTGTAAAAAGGCCCGCCCCATGCATCTCTTTTAAACTTTGCCCCTCTCACCTTAAAGCTATCCCCTCCAGTCTTTGGTATTTTCACCATGGGACACAGGTTGTGACTGTCTACCTTATCTATGCCTTCTCACGATATGGAACTTCTATCAAGTACCTCCTCAACCTCTAACACTCCGGAGAAAACCACCCAAGATTGTGCATCCTCCGTTTATCTAAGATCTTCAAATCCAGGCAGCGTTCTGGTAAACCTCTTCTGCCCCGCTGGGTCACTCCAGCACTTTGAATTCTACGCAAGATGACAATATCTCCACTTCTTGTGCCTCCGTTAACAAAAGTAACTTGCAGAGTATAATAAATAAATAGTGAAAAAAATGTTCTGAATTGGGCCATTCGGCCCATCAAGTCTACTCTGTCATTTAATCATGGCTGATCTATCTTTCCCCCGCAACCCCATTCTCCTGCCTTGTCCCCATAACCCCTGACACCCTTACTAATCAAGAAGTGCGTGTCAATTCTTATTTTGTTCCAAACGTGACAGAAAATGATGTATAACTTGCTTTTTATTAAAATATTTTTTTCGAAGCACTATATTAAAAGCCACTTTGATATTCTTAACTTGGTCTATATTTGCAGAGCAAACAGTTGAAAAAATGTAACCTATTCGCCGGGTTAAATCACATTAAATGATGTGAACATATGATGAGCGTTTGACGGCACTAGGCTCTACTTGCTGGAGTTTAGATTTGTAAATTTGCTGGATTTGTACATTTTTTTGTCTCCTTGACTGACTGTGTTTGGTTCTGGTATACACCAGTATCTGTTCATCATTAGTTGTTCATAAATAAGTGGAAGAACATTGTTATGTGCTATTAAAGTTGCCAGGGGTAGACGGGACGAAAATGGTTGGGAACCCCTTCTTTAGAAAGCAGATGAGGAGGCATTTCTTTGGACAAATGGTGGTGAATCTGTGGAATTCATTGTCAAAGAAGGTTGTGGAGTCAATGAATGTTTTTAAGGTGGAGTTTGACAAATTCTAGATTAGTACGGGTGTCAGAGGCTATGGGGCGAAGACAGGAGAAAGGGGTTAGGAGGGAGAGATAGATCGGTCAATGGGCCGAATGGCCTAATTCTGTTCCTAGGACATGAATATTACACCTAAATGGTCCACACACACATTTAAGCAGCTTTTAGGTACTGCTAGCAACTCAATGGATTGCTTTTCCCATAGATGATCCTAAATAATTTGTTTCACATTTAGTACAATTGTGCATAAATGAACAATATTTCCATAAGTTTTACTTTATTTAAAAATGGAAAGTCTAGTTTAGTTTAGAGTTACAGCGTGGAAACAGGCCCTTCGGCCCACCGAGTCTGCATATAAACAGCGATCCCCGCACATTAACACTACCCCACGCACAATAGGGACAATTTTACATTTATAACAAGCCAATTTACTGAAAAACCTGTACGTCTTTGGACGTGGGAGGAAACCAGAGGTAGACAACAGCTAATAGGAGCAGGAGCCAACACCGCCATTCAATGTTGTCATGGCTGATCATCCTAAATCACTGATCCCATTCCTGCCTTCTCCCCATATCCCCTGACTCCGCTATCTTTAAGAGCCCTATCTAGCTCTCTCTTGAAAGTATCTAGAGAACCGGACTCCATCGTCCTCTGAGGCAGAGAATTCCACACTCACAACTCTCTGTGAAAAAAAGTGTTTCCTCATCTCCGTTCTAAATGGCTTACCCCTTATTCTTAAACTGTGGCCCCTGGTTCTGGACTCCCCCAACACCGGGAACATGTTTCCTACCTTCAGCGTGTCCAAACCCTTAATAATCTTATATGTTCATCAATAATCAATAAGATCCCCTCTCATCCCCTTTCTCGGAGAAAACACCCGCGGGTTACGGGGAGAACGGACAAACTCCGTACAGGCAGCACCCATAGTCAGGATCGAACCGGGGTCTCTGGCGCTGTAAGGCGGTAGCTTTGCCGCTGCGCCACCGTGCCGAAAGGTTGGTCCTGAACGTGCTTTCTGTCATTTCCCGTCTTTATTGGTCATCAGAAGTATGAGGAAATAACTTCCAGCCGTTGATTCCTTCGTGCGATGCATTCCGCAAGTGTCAACGACGAATTTGACTGAGTGCCAACTCTCTGAGCCAAGCCATGCCTGCCAGGGCTTGCAACAGATCATTGCTCTGGCCACAACCCCAAAGCAAAGGCAGGAGCAGTGGGCCGCGGCCTGTAGAGGGAGCCGCCGAGCCCGGAGAGGAGGACAGAGGGAGCCAGCGAGGGATCATGGAGAGATGCAGGGTGGTCTTGTCTTTCTTTCCTTCCTTCCGTGCCCTCAAGGTCGGCTGCAGGAGGCACCCCTTGGGCACAAAGGCTAAAGGTGGCCAGGGGTGGGGGCGAGGAGGAGAGAAGAGGTGACGGGCGATGGTTTATGATGTATCTATACTGTAAATGGCTCGACTGTAATCATGTCTTTCCTCTGACTGGGTAGCAAGTAACAAAAGCTTCTCACTGTACCTCAGTACACGTGACAATAAACTAAACTGATTACAGTTGGTCCCAATGTAAAACGTGTCAATAGACAACAGGCAATAGACAATAGGTGCAGGAGTAGGCCATTCGGCCCTTGGAGCCAGCACCGCCATTCAATGTGATCATGGCTGATCATCCCCAATCAGTACCCAGTTCCTGCCTTCTCCCCATATCTCCTGACTCCGCTATCTTTAAGAGCCCTATCTAGCTCTCTGTTGAAAGCATCCAGAGAACCGGCCTCCACCGCCCTCTGAGACTCCACAGTGTCCAGAGCCAGCAAACCAAAAGCCTCCTTCTGCATTGATACACCTATAATCAGCTGTCATAGACTTCCAGGTAAACATCCTATCCTGATTAAATGCACTTTGATTGACAAGCGCCACTGATAGATTTTACAAGTTAACCATCCATTAATCATCGAAACTGAGTGAGGAGATTGATTCGAGTTCCCCGCACGCTCTGGAGAAATACCGCCTGGGTATGGATTCGCTCAACCAAAGTCTGAATCCACCGATTTATCTGACTGCAATCAATAAACAAAACCATGCCCACTAGGTTCTGCTGTCGACCTCATTGATGGCCCGTGGACGACCCTTGATTGGACTTGCTAGCTTTACCTTGCACTAAAGGTCATTCCCTGATCATGGCTAGGACAGGTTTGGAGGGATATGGGCCAAATGAAGGCAGGCGGGACTAGTGTAGGTGGGACATGTTGGCCGGTGTGGGCAAGTTGGGCTGAAGGGCCTATGTCTACGCTGTGTATCACACTATGACTCTATGTATCTATACATTGTAAACAGCTCGATTGTAATCATCTATTGTCTTTCCGCTGACTGGTTAGCACGCATCACAAGCTTTTCACTGTAGCTTGGTACGCGTGGCACTAAACTAAACTGAAAGTTCCACCAGTTGGTCCTCTCTGTGTGAACGAGATGGATTAGCATCGAACAATTTGGATCTGCGTGTTGTACGACTTGTAGAAATCCGTTAGCAATGGGCGTTATGGAGAAAGTAATGGGCCTGTCCCACTTAGGAGATTTCTTTGGGCGACTGCTGCAAAATTTTCAACATGTTGAAAAAATTTCGGCGACAATGGTGACAATGTTTGCTGTCGTAGGCGCTGTGGTAGGTTGTCACCAGGTGCAGTAGGTGAATTCCATTAAAACTAGTCCCTGGCAGTCACCTAAAGAGTCCCCTATGTGGGACAGGCCCATTAAGCTGAAGCATAGTTGTGTGTGCAGGCATGCTCACTTTCAAGGAGCACAGGGCATTGAACAGTACAGTACAAAAAACAGGCCCTTCGGCCCACAATATCTGTACTGGACAGGGTGCCAGGACCATCTCTTGTCTACCTGCGCAAAATCCGCATGCTTCCATTCCCTGTATATCAATGTGCCCGTCCAAACGCCACGATCATATCAGTCTCAACCACCCTCCCTGGCAGTGCGTTCCAGGCACACACCTCCCTTTCGTATAAAAAGTTGCCCCGCACACCTTTGAACTTTGGCTCTCTCACCTTAACCTTGCTCTCCCCTATAATTTGAATTTTTACCAACATGGGAAAAAAGGTTCTGACTGTCTCCCTTCAGTTCAGTTTCATAGAAACATAGAAAATAGGTGCAGGAGGAGGCCACTCGGCCCTTCGAGCCATTGTGATTCATTGTGATCATGGCTGATCATCCCCTATCAATAACCCGTGCCTGCCTTCTCCCCATATCCCTTGACTCCACTAGCCCCTAGAGCTCTATCTAACTCTCTCTTAAATCCATCCAGTGATTTGGCCTCCACTGCCCTCTGTGGCAGGGAATTCCACAAATTCACAACTCTCTGGGTGAAAAAGTTTTTTCTCGCCTCAGTCTTAAATGACCTCCCTTTTATTCTAAGACTGTGGCCCCTGGTTCTGGACTCGCCCAACATTGGGAACATTTTTCCTGCATCTAATTTTGTTTATTGTCACGTGTACTGAGGCACCGTGAAGAGCTTCTGTTGCGTGCTAACCAGTCAGCGGAAAGAGAAATCACCGTTGTCGACAATAGACAATAGACAATAGGTGCAGGAGTTGGCCAATCGGCCCTTCGAGCCAGCACCGCCATTCACTGTGATCATGGCTGATCATCCACACTAGTTACCCTTGGATTATCTATCCAAGTCTCTCATACTTTTATATATTACATCTATCCGCTCTCCCGACAACCTCCGGCATTCCAGAGAAAACAAACCGACTTGAATGCAAAGCATGTTTTAGCCCCGACAATGGATCTGATCAGATTTTGCCGAGAATTATACAAGTATTAAATAAACACTGGGAAACATTAAAACAAAGTCTTCTCCAGAGATGCAGCCTGTCCCGCTGAGTTACTCCAGCTTTTTGTGTCTATCTTCAGTGTAAACCTGCAATGTCCTCCTGCAAGCTCACATTTTTAAGTATCAACTCTACCTCCAATTCCAAGGCAGCTTCAGACTGCTTCATGTGTATTCTGCCTCCTGACTGCAACGTTGGGCAGTACAGATTCCAGCAGGGGGCGGCGCAGTGGCGCAGCGGCAGAGTTGCTGCCTTACGGCACCAGAGACCCGGGCTCCATCCCGACCACGGGTGCTGCCTGTGTGGAGTTTGCACGTTCTCCCTGTGACCTGCGTGGGTTTTCTCCGGGTGCTCCGGTTTTTTGTTCCCACACACCAAAGCCGTACCGGCTTGTAGGTTAACTGGCTTCTGTGAATTGTAAGTTGTCCACAGTGTGTAGGATAGTGCTAGTGTACGGGCGATCGCTGGTGGGCGCGGACGCATGGGCGTGGAGGGGGTGTCCGGGGGTTATGGGGAGAAGGCAGGACAATGGGGTTAGGAGAGATAGATCAGCCATGATGCAATGGCGGAGTAGACTTGTTGGACCGAATGGCCTCGGTGAGCCGAAGGGCCTGTTCCCACACTGTACTTCTCTAAAGTCTAAAGTTCCTGCTCCCAAGATTCATGCTATAGACTTGAACAAAAAAAATTAAACTGAGAAACATCAGGGTCATGAACAGGGGACGGAGATGGTAGCAATGAAGTCAATTATATGATTAGCGTTCAGATATTGGTTTAGACCAACATCAATATTTTCACTGACGGAGTTTCATCATCCATTATTCATGGGAGAATGTTGGCAGTTATTGCATTTAATCAGAAAATAAATCTGTCGATACTTCAAAAGCGGGGATGTTTAGTTTATTTACAGCGCGGTAACAGGCCCTTCGGCCACCGAGTCCGCACTGACCAGCGATCCCTGCACAGTAACACTATCCTACACACACTCGGGACAATTTTACATTCATACCGAGCCAATTAACCTACAAACCTGCACGTCTTTGGAATGTGGGAAGAGACTGTAGATCTCAGAGAAAACCCACGCAGGTCATGGGGAGAACGTACAAACTCCGTACAGACAGCACCCGTAGTCAGGTTCGAACCCGGGGTCTCTGGTGCTGCAAGCGTTGTAAGGCAGCAATTCTACCGCTGCGCCACTGTGACAAGTCAGCAGAAAGATAATACATGATTACAATCGAGCCATTTTCACTGCACAAATACATGATAATGGACTAACTTTCAGCACAAGCTAAAGCCAATAAAGTTCGATCGAAGAGGGTCCCGGATGAGGTAGATAGTCGTTCAGGACTGCTCTCTGGTTGCGGTGGCATGGTCCAGTTGCCTGTCCGAGTTCTCCAGAGATGCTGCCTGATGCTCGGAGTCACTCCAGCACTCAACAAGATCACGGCTGATCGTCCATCTCAATGTGGCTTCCCTGCACTGAGCCTATTGTCCTCGAGTCCCTGAACACCTACAGTAGATCGACCTCTGTCTCGATAGATCCTCTCTCCTCTGGGTGAGTGGATTTCCGTCTTTAGACAATATGTTGGCATTTATTGCGCAGGGATTTCGACGCAAGAGCAGAGAAGCCTTGCTCCCATTACATGTGGAGTCCCGGTGAGACAGCATTTGTGATAATGTGTGAAGGGCGATCACACTCCCTAAGGATGGCCATACTCTCAAGGGAATGCAGCCAAGGCTCACCGAGTTGTCTCCAGAATGGCGGGGCTGTCACGAGGAGAGTTTAAGCAAGATCGATCCGCACTCCCTGAAGTCAAGGAGAAGAAGAGGCAAACACTGCAAAATACAAAATATACTACAAGATACACGCGGAGATGTGATCCTTTTCCCGCCCTGGATAAGGAGACTAGAATCAGGGTGGTCGCGGTGGTGCAGCGGTAGAGTTGCTGCCTTACAGCGAATTCAGAGCCGGAGACCCGAGTTCGATCCCGACTACAGGTACCCCCTGTACGGAGTTTGTACGTTCTCCCCGTGACCTGCGTGGGTTTTCTCCGAGATCTTCAGTTTCCTCCCACACTCCAAAGACGTGCAGGTTTGTAGGTTAATGGGCTTGGGATAAATGTATAAATTGTTCCTATTGGGTGTAGAATAATGTTGATGTGCGGGGATCGATGGTCGGCGCGGACCCGGTGGGCCGAAGGGCCTGTTTCCGTGCTTTATATCTCTAAACTAAATTAAACCAGAAATCAGAATAAGGGTAATAGTCGCCGAGTACCGAGGCACTGAGATTATTTGTGTCGGAAGAAACTGCAGATTCTGGATAAAAACTAAAATAGACACCAAAACGCTGGAGTAACTCAGCGGGACAGGCAGCATCTCTGGAGAGAAGGAATGGGTGACGTTTTGGGTCGAGACCCTTCTTCGGAGGGGTATCTTTTTCACACAAAAGGTGGTGGGGGTATGGAAAGAGCTGCCGGAGGAGGTAGTTGAGGCAGGGACTATCGGAAAGTTTAAGAAACAGTTTGACAGGTGCATGGATCGGACAGGTTTAGAGGGATACGGTGGGACAGGTGGGACTAGTGCAGATAGGACATGTTGGTCAGTGTGGACAAGTGGGGCCGAAGGGCCTGTTTCCACACTGCATCACTACTCCATGGAGCTCATTCTATCTATAATCATACAGCATTTCACAAACTCTAATACAACACATTAACCTGTATGTAGGTACATTTCAGTTCCTTACCTGTAAATAGGCTCACTCTGTACTTCAGTAACATTACAGAAGCAAGTGGGAAAAGAGGGCTTCACTCGCTGGGAAGAAGTGGTTGAGGTTGGAGCTTGAGCCATGGTTTAAATGCACTGCCCCAGAGTCAGAATCCCAACCTGCGCTGACTGAGGTTAAGTTCCCGAATTCCCACCTCTTCCTCATAGCTGTGAGAACCAGCTTGGGCAGTCTCGGCAGTTTCTGCTGGGTGGGGACACATAGAGGAGAAACTACCTCACTCCGAGCTTTGCTGCTGAACTCTGAAGGGCGGCAGAGCAAAGCACAGTGCGACAGAAGGGATGTTGCTTCGGTGAGGAGCGAGGCACCATCACTTTGTGCGGGAAGGAACTGCAGATGCTGGTTTACACCGGAGAAGTACAAAATTGCTGGAGCGATTTAGATCCGAAGAAGGGTCTCGACCCATTCCGCCTCTCCAGAGATGCTGCCTGTCCCGCTGAGTTACTCCAGCATTTTGTGTCTATCTAGCGCACTTTTACTTTCATTGACTGGGCGAAGTGGTCAACCATGTCAGTCTTTGCGCCTGAATTATATTGCAAGGATAACTTGCATTTATTGGGATTTTAATGAGGCGCGATGCCTCGCAGTTCCCATTGGGCAAGCATCATTAAATGCTGCTTGCTTTGTTGATGACCCAGTCTGCTCACACTGCGGGAAAGATTCAACAACAGGTGGCTAACCCTACCGAGGGGATTTACACACCAGCGCACTCACTCCACAAACTTACCATCAGCCTTGAACACCGTTCAAAACTTTGTGATGCTGCCTGCCCCGCTGAATCAGTCCAGCATTTTGTGTCTAAAACACCATCTGCAGTTCCTTCCTACACACTCCTGGTCATTTTTAGTCAGCATGACAAATCTCCAGGGAAATGATCCAGCAGATCCAATCTTTATACTTTAGAAATACACCATGGAAACAGGCCCCACGCCAACCAGCGATCGCCCCGTACACTAGCATTGTCTTACACATACTTGAGACAATTTATAATGTACCCAAGCCAATTAACCTGCAAACACGCACGTCTTTGGAGTGTGGGAGGAAACCAGAGCACCCGGAGAAAACCCACGTGGTCACAGCAAGAACGTGCAAACTCCACACAGACAGCACCCGAGGTCAGGATTGATCCTGACTATGGGTGCTGTTTGTACAAAGTTTGTACGTTCTCCCCGTGACCACGTGGGTTTTCCTCGGGTGCTCCGGTTTCCTCCCACACTCCAAAGACGTGCGTGTTTGCAGGTTAATTGGCTTCAGTAAAGATTGTAAATTGTTGCTAGCGTGTGTCAGATAGTGCTGGCGTACGGGGCGATCGCTGCTCAGCGCGGAGTCAGTAGTGTAGGCGGGGCACGTTGGTCGGCATGGGCAAGTTGGGCCGAATGGCCTGTTTCCACGCAGTATTACCCTATTACTCTATGAAGACATTCATTGTATTATACTGGGGCAAGGCAATATCATACTGCAATATCATGCCCACAAAAATGCCTGACATAATGGTGAGAAAATGATATTGCAGGCAACACATATTTATGGCAGACTAACACTTGGGAACCTCATACATGGTATGAAAACTGTCATTTAGAATTGGCCATGAAAGTACAGCAGGCTCTCGCATGCTGAGCCGATGAATCAGACCAGCCCCTCTTCTCATTTGCAATCACAATTGCGTGCGCCCACGACTACTCAGAAATCACCAGGCTTTTCTCAGAATCATTTTCAAAATTGAGGTCCAGAATCACCTTGACGAACCGCTTTGCTGAGGAAATAAATCAGTGCAAATGCAATAGGAAAACATTGACCGAGGAAATCTAATCTAATTCCGCAATGGAGCTGATGCAGGGAAGTAAATGCCTTCATTGATTTATTTACAACATTGAGCCTCCCGGGGCCAGCTCGACGTAATGACCTTCCGTCCACTGCCCAGCCAAGTGACGGGGTTGACAGACGCAGGGATGTAACGCTGAGGCAGGGCGCTGGTCAGACCGCATTTTTGCAGGAAACACTTTTCCCGACGTTGGTGGAGTCCAGAACCAGGGGTCTCCGCTTCAGAACAAGGGGTAAGCCATTTAGGACCGAGATGAGGAAAACCATTTTTTCACATGGAGGGTTGTGAATCTGTGGAATTCTCTGCCACAGAAGGCAGTGGTTTTCAAGAGAGATTTAGATTTAGCTCTTAGGGATAACGGAATCAAGGGACATGGGGAAAAAGCAGGAATGGGGTACCGATTTTGAATGATCAGCCATGATCATATTGAATGGCGGTGCTGGCTCGATGGGCCAAATGGCCTACTCCTGCACCTATTGTCTATGTTTCTGTTGTGAGCAGTTTTGGGCCCCGTATCTGATGAAGGATGTGCTGGCACTGGGGAGGTTTAGTTTTGTTTAGTTTAGAGATACAGCACGGAAACAGGCCCTCCGGTCCACCGAGTCCCCTCCGGCCAGCGATCCCCACACACTAACACTATCCCACACACACTGGGCCAAGCCAATTAACCTGCAAGCCAGTACGTCTTTGGAATGTGGGAGGAAACCTGGGATCCTGGATAAAACCCACGCAGGTCACGGGGAGAACGTAAAAAACTCCGCACAGACAGCACCCGTAGTCAGGATCGAACCTGTGAGGCAGCAACTCTACCGCTGCGCCACCATGTAGCCACGCAGTTGTTTATGTGAATGATCCCAGGAACGATTGGGTTAACAGATGATGAGTGTTTGTTTGCACTAGGCTTGTACTCGCTGCGGTTCAGAAGCATGAGGGCGAACATTGAAACATATCGAATACTGAGACTCCATAGGCTGTGGAATAAAATGATGCACCTTTAATAGGAGAATAAAAGGGGATGAGCAGGAATTTCTTTAGTCAGAGGGTGGTGAATCTGTGGAATGCATTGCCAAGGTAGACAAAAGTGCTGGAGAAACTCAGCCGGTGCGGCAGCATCTATGGAGCGAAGGAAATAGGCGACGTTTCGGGCCGAAACCCTTCTTCAGACTGGCATTTCATTGCCACATGGGGCTGTGGAGGCCAAGTCAGTGGAAGGCAGATATTGACAGATTTTTGATTAGTACGGGTGTCAGGGGCTACGGGGAGAAGGCAAGGGAATGAGGTTGAGAAGGAAAGTAGATCAGCCATGATTGGATGGTGGAGTAGACTTGATGGCCTAATTCTGCCCCTCTCACTAATGAACTGGTCGTGTCTGGCAATTGCTTGCGTTGCTCGCGTTGCTTGGGCTGCTTTGCACCAAGTCTCCATGTTAGCTTTGCACCAAGTCTCCAGGTAGGACATGTCAGCTGAAGGAAGGTGAGAGATTACTCAGAGCTGAGGTGCGTGTGGGTGGCGTCTCAAATCCTTCACAGCCCGGTGACACATAGGACATTGCGGGAATGCCGGCTAGTTTAATTGGAGATGATTGTTACGGAGGCAGATCACCAGGGGCTGCGACAAACCTGCTCCAGCCACATCAACTCTTAGATCACATCCACAGCACAACACCCACAGGTCAATTACCAATCAACCCGCCGAGCTACATCCAGAGGTGAATACCAACAAGAGAAACCAATTAATTAGCTGATAAGAACAAGGAACTGCAGATGTATCTCTAAACTGAACTAAACTAAACTAATCTAAAACGAGAAACAAGGAATTGCAGATGCTGATTTGCAAGAAAAAGGACACAAAGTGCTGGAGTCATCATGCAACTGAACCATTCTAGTCCTGAGCTCCAATCTACCTTATTGGAAACCCGTGGGCTATCTTTGATCGGACTTTACTGGCTTTATCTTGCACTAAACGATATTCATGTTGTCCCCTTATCAGGTATCTGTACACTGTAAATTGGCTCGATTGTAATCATGTGTTGTCTTTCCGCTGGCTGGTTAGCACGCAACAAAAGCTTTTCGCTGTACCTCGGTAAACGCGACAGTGAACTAAACTCAAACTCAGCGGGTCCGACAGCATCTCTGGAGAACATGGATAGGCAGCGTTTTGGGTTGGGACCCTTCTTTAGACTGGTTGTGTGGGGGGGGTTAATTGATTTCTGTAAAAGTTAAGTAGGTTAATTGACTTCTATAAATTGTCCCCAGTGTGTAGGATAGAACCAGTGTACGGGTGATCACTGGTCGGTGTGGAAGCGGTGGGCCGAATGGCCAGTTTCCATGCTGTGTCACTAAACGAAATTGAACTCGTGTAGAGTGGAAACAAGCCCTTTGGCCCAACTTGCCCATGCCAACCAAGATGCCCGATATATACTAGTCCCACCTGCCTGCACTTGGCCCATACCCTTCAAAACCTCTCTGATACATAAGTATAGCGGAGGGCATCAGTTCCATAGACCACGGCCAATGTCCGCAATGGAGTAGAGGAGAATCGGACAGCACCCTAGCTAATGGAAGGGCCGTTCAGAAGCCTGATGATGACAGAGGGGAAGAGGCTGTCCTTGAGTCTGGTGGTACGCACTATCAAGCTTCTGTACCGTCTGCCCTAAGGGAGCGGGGAGAAGGAGGTAAGACCGGAGGTAAAGCAATTCCAAGATCATGGGCCCTCCAATAGAGCTGCCTCTCTCTCTCTCTCTCTCTCTCTCTCTCATCATCAAAGCTCTTTGGAGTAGACCCATAATCGGCTTAGAACTCGAAGTACCATTTCACATCAAACAGCAATTCCTCAGCAGAGGTTCAGGTTTTAATCCCATCAATCGCTATTGGCACTTGTAAAATACTTGATATATTTACAAAGCTTAAATAGATATCCAGAAAACGGAGTTTCGACCAAAAATTCCTGGCTGCGTGCTTTAGTTTTAGTCTTAAAGATGCAGCATGGAAACAGGTCCTTCGGCCCAGCGAGACATTGATCACCCGTTCACACTAGTTCGATGTTATCCCATGTTTTTTTTTCCACACAGAGGGTGATGGGTCCAAGGAACACGCTGCCAGGATGCTCAAAACTGAACACAATACTCCAAATGGAATCTTACCAACATCTTGTACAACTGTGGCATGATATCCCAAGTTTGGTTCCCATTTACTAGATTGATTAAGTCCAGCATTCACCTGCCCTGTCTACCTGCCACATTTTGGGAAATATGTCCCCAATTCCTCTGCTCTATGGATGAGCGTTTGTTTTAGTTTCGAGATACACAGCATTGAAACAGGCCCTTCGGCCTACCCAGTCCGTGCCGACCAGCGATCCACCCAGTCCAGCACTGAGTCTGAAGAAGGGTCCCGACCCGAAACGTCGCCTATTCCTTCGATCCATAGATGCTGCCTCACCTGCATTTTTTGTCTATCCAGTAAACTAGTTCAGCTTTAGTTTAGAGGTACCGCATGGAAACAGGCCCTTCGGCCCACTGAGTCCACAGCCGACCAGCGATCACCCGCACACTAGTTCCACACTAATCCCACACATTAGGGACAACTTACAGAAGCCAATTAACCTACAAACCTGTACGTCTTTGGAGTGTGGGAGGAAACCGGAGCGTGACCAAGGCCAAACTGTAAATCAACAATCTAAAGTACACCAACCATTGCTCTTTCCCCAACATGGTATTGGTAAAATTAAATATTTTTGTTCTCAGTCTTTAGAGAAGCATGTCGTTACTTTTAAATATCATTCATATCATTATGCGGCACGGTGGCGCAGCGGTAGAGTTGCTGCCTTACAGCACCAGAGACCCGGGTTCGACCCCAATTTAGGTTGCTGTCTCTATGGAGTTTGCCCGTTCTCCCCGTGACCTGCGTGGGTTTTCTCCAGGTGCTCCGGTTTCCTCCCACGCTCCAAAGACGAGCAGGTTTGTAGGTGAATTGGCTTCTGTACATTGTCCCAAGTGTGTGTGTGTAGGGTAGTGTTAGTGTGCGGGGATCGGCTGTCCTTGCAGACTCGGTGGGCCGAAGGGCCTGTTTCCACGCTGTATCTCTAAACTAAACTCAACGTGAACGCTGAGGGAAAAGCCAATGAAATATCACCCAAGGCAAGTGTGGCCGAATGCAAAACACCACCACATTTTGACAACTTTGAATCATCTCTAACAGTAAGCATCGAGACGCCGGATTATTGGGACTTCTGAACATGAAAGAGTCTACAAACAAAAGCCTAGGTAGACAAACAAATGCTGAAGAAACTCAGCGGGTGAGGCAGCATCTATGGAGAGAAGAAATAGTCGACGTTTCATTCGAGATCCTTCTTCAGACTGATGTCGGGTGGGGGGGGGGAGGGCCAAAAAAAGAAAGGAAGAGGTGGAGACAGTCGACAATTTGCAAATTGGAGGAACAGCACCTCATATTTCATTTAGGAAGTTTACGCCCCAGCGGTACGAACATTGGCTTCTCTAATTTTAGATAGCCCTTGTTTTCTGATAGGGGGCGCCGTCCAGTTGGTATGGCTGCCCAGCCGGCAGCTGTCTGTTTTTTAACTTCTTTCTTTTATTTTTAGTGAGGTTTAGTATTTTGTTTTGAAGTTATGTGGGGGGGTGGGTGGGGGTGGGGGGAAGGGTGAAACTGCTTTGCAGGATCCCTACCTGGCCGGAGAGGCAGCTTTTCTCCGGGCTGCAACTTCGACCCGTCCTCGCGGCCTACCAGCGGGCCTGGAGCGGCGTTTCCTGAGGGGGCCTCCCAGAACCTCGGCTTCGGCAGCGGCTCAGCGCTGGAGCGCCATCGTGGAGGGGAGCGGGCGATACCTTGCCTGGGTCGCCGCGCTGGAGCTCCGGTGAGCTGAGACCGCAGGTGAACGTCACGGAGCTGCGGGACTGTGGGGCGGCCGGCTGCGGGCGGCAGCGCTGAACTTTAACATCGGGAGCCTGGGATCTCTCGGCGAGATCGCCAGTTGTGGAGCTCCATCCAGTGCGGCCTTTCGGCTTCAGAAGCCACGGACTCCGGTAGGGAAGCGGCCGTTCCAGGTGTCCCAAGTCGCTGTGAGGACTCTCCCGACGCCGGAACACCAACACCCGGCGAGAAGGCCTAAAACATCGGGCCGACTGCGGAGGCCTCAATAGGCCCGACTATGGGTGGACTTGGGGATGGGGACTGGACTTTGTGCCTTCCCCCACAGTGGGAACCATTGTGGGGGGATGTTTTTATGTTCATTGTTAATTCTTTAGTGTTGTGTCTTATCTTTATCTGTGTGCTGCATGGCAAGTCAAATTTCACTCCACCAATTGGTGTATGTGACAATAAATGGCCTTTGTCCTTTTCTCCCTCCTTCCCCTCCCCCTTCCCAGTTCTCCCACGAAACCTACTGCGTCTACTGTGTCCGCCTCTTCTTTTCTTCTTCCCGCCCCCTCCCCAACATCAGTCTGAAGGAGGGTCTCGACCCGAATCGTTGCCTATTCCTTCTCTGCATAGGTGCTGCCTCACCCGCTGAGTTTCTCCAGCATTTTTTGTCAACCTTCGATTTTTCTAGCATCTGCAGTTCTTTCTTAAAAAGCCTCAGCACTGGATTCTAAAGGACCTGTCCCAATGTACGAGGTAATTCAAGATCTCTCCCGAGTTTAAAAAAAAATCAAACTCGTGGTAAGCACGTAGAATGAACGTAGCGGGTACGTCGGAGCTCGGGGACGTCTCTTAGCGGCTCGTAACGCTAACGGCAGATACTCGGGAAACGCGGTAAACCATATAACAATTACAGCACGGAAACAGGCCTTCTCAGCCCTTCCAGTCCGTGCCGACCATTTATTTTCCCCTAGTCCCATCTACCTGCACTCAGACCATACCCCTCCATTCCCTTCCCGTCCACATACCTATCCACTTTACTTTTAAATGTTAAAATCAATCCTGCCTCCACCACTTCTGCTGGAAGCTCATTCCACACAGCCACCACTCTCTGAGTAAAGAAGTTCCCACTCATGTTACCCCTACACTTCAGTCCCTTAATTCTCATGTCATGCCCTCTTGTTTGAATCTTCCCTACCCTCAATGGGAAAAGCTTATCCACGTCAACTCTGTCTATCCCTTTCATCATTTTAAAGACCTCAATCAAGTCCCCCCTTAACCTTATGTGCTCCAAAGAATAAAGACCTAACTTGTTCAACCTTTCTCTGTAACTTAGTTGCTGGAACCCAGGCAACATTCTAGTAAATCTCCTCTGTACACTCTCTGTGAGCTCGTGAAGATTCGTGAAGATTATTCAACATGTTGAAAAATGTCCACGAGAGCCCCGAGTACCTACGAGCAGCTTTTACCGTAATTCTCCGAGTTCGAATCAGGGGAAACTCGGGAGAACTCTTGAATGAGCCCGTACAGTGGGACAGCCCCTTGAATGCTGCATCATTCATTGAGTTTAATATACTCAAAGCCCATGGCCACAGGAGGGCGCTCTATCCCAATGCATTGTGCGGATGTGGACTGGGTTTAAGCAATGCTGATTACTGCTAGAAATTGTAAAGCCAACCATATTTCATGTCTCAAAGATCTAAACTTTGACCAGCGATCACCCTGTAACAAGGGTGGAAAGAATAATGCAAGAATAGAACAGTGTCGGAAGAGTGTGGATGATGGATGGTCAGTATGGGGCTGAAGGGCTGAAGGGCCTGTTTCCATGTGCAACCTCACCATCTCCATCTAACAAGGCCATGAATACATTCCCACTTCATTACTGGAGCTTAGTTCAGTTCAGTTTAGAGATAAAGCATTGAAACAGGCCATTCGGCCCACCGAGTCCGTGCTGACCAGCGATCACCTGTACACGAGTTCTATCCTACACACTGGGGGCGGCAATTTACAGAAGCCAATAAACCTATGAACCTGCACATCTTTGGAGAAAACCCACGTGGTCAAAGGGAAGAAGTACAAACTCTCTACGGACAGGACCCGCAGATAAGGAAATATTGTTCAGTGCAAAGTCAAGCCGGTAAATTCCAACCAAAGATCGTCCGAGGACTATTCCTTGCAACGGTTCTTCAGCATAAACAGAACACATGATGGAATTTGAAACCAATATCTGGAGCAAATAAAAGGATGTATTCAAAAAATAGTTGCAGCACAATACTAGTATTGTTGCCAAAAGCCAGCATGTTATGGTATCAAAGCCCTAGAGATGGTCACAAAAATGTAGAAACAAGAAACTACAGGTGCGGGCTTACATTAAAAAAAAGACACGAAGTGCTGGAGTTACTCAGCTGGTCAGGCAGCATCCATGGAGAACATGGGTAGGTGACAAGTTCACGAGCCCACAAGATACAAGAGTAGAATTAGGCCGTTCGGCCCATTGAGTCCACCTCCGTCTTTCGATCATGGCTCCTAATCCCATTCTACCCATAATCCTCGACACCCGTGTTTCAGGCGACAGATGACGTTTCGGGTCGGGACAATGCTTCAGGCTGAAGGGTCCCGTCCCGAAACGTCACCTGTTGCAGGACCTGCGTCACCCATTCCTTCTCTCCAGGGACCCGCTGAGTTCCTCCAGCATTTCGTGTCATCACATGCATGGTGGGAACGTGAATAGTTATGCTCTTCTCTCCGAAGCAGAATGAGTGCAACTGCGCGCCAAATACTGAATGCAAATGGTCAAAGTCTCAATGTTTTGTTCAGTTTAGTTCGGCTTAGTTTAGTTTACTTTAGAGATACAGCATGGAAACAGACCCTTAAGGGCCTGTCCCACTTGGTGATTTTGTTGGCGACTGCCGGCATCATTGACTGACGTATCAAATCACCTAAAAAGTTGCAGCGTGATGACGTATTGACGCGCGGTGTCTCCTCAAGTGTCGCAATATTTTTTTGTCGCCGCTGGATTTTGAAATGTTCAAAATCTTTCGGCGACCCTGATATTTCAGTCAATGATGCCGGAAAAAATCGGCAAGTTGGACAGCCCCTTTTGGCCCACCAAGTCCACGCCAAACATCGATCACCCATTTACGTTAGCTCTATGTTATCGCACGTTCACACCTCACAATTGACTGAGGGCCAATTAACCTACAAATCGACCCATTTTTAGGACGTGGGAGGAAACCGGAGCACTCGGAGGAAACAAACTGGGGTCACAGGGAGAACGTGCGAACTCCACACATGTACAGGGCCCGAGGTCAGGATGGAACCCGGGTCTCAGGCGCTGCGAGGCAGCAGCTCTACCAGCTGTGCCACCCTAATAAAATCAGGTTCCAGGGGAAATTGGATGCCACACTTTGCTGATCGAGGATTGTGCTTGGATATGGCAAGACCCTGCTGGACTGTTTGAAAGAACAGCTGAGCATTTGACAATAAAGAACCATTGAACTATTGAACAAGCATCAAAGATTCTGCCAGAGGTGGAACCATTCTACATCCAAATATAAAATCAGTGCAAAATCTTAGAAAGTAACGGTGGCGCAGCAGCAGAGTTGTTGCCTTAAAACTTATGAACAGGGTTCATAAGGTCATATATTATAGGAGCAAAATTAGGCCATTTGGCCCATCAAGTCCACTCCGCCATTCAATCATGGCTGATCAATCTCGCCCTCCTCACCCCATTCTCCTGCCTTCTCCCCATAACCCCTGACACACGTACTAATCCGATCAGGTTCGATCCTGACTATGGGTATGGAGTTAGTACGTTCTCCCCGTGACCTGTGTTGGCTCATTCTGGTATCCCTGGTTTCCTGATTTTAAAATCTACTGATTTTAGATGATCAGCCAAGATAATACTGAATGGCAGTGCTGGATCAAAGGGCCAAATGGCCTACTCCTGCACCTATGTTTCTATGTTTCTATGTTTCCAAAGACGTACAGGTTTGTAGGGTAACCCGCTTGGTATAAATGTAAAATTGTCCCTAGTAGTAGTATGCAGGGATCGCTGGTCGGCCGAAACGCGTTTCCATGCTGTATCTCTAAACTAACCTATACATAAAAGACTGAAAAAATATATTTATTACAGATGCAATCTGCAGCATTTGAATGATATAAATGTATTACATGGGATTTTAATAAACTCACCAGCAGACCACTGTTTGTGGTTATAAATCTCCTGGAAGTCGCAAATTACTGCATTTGGCTCTGGAGGGAGCAAGAATGTTGCACAGGGCTTTTAATCTGAAGAAAATCTAATGAGGGAAAAACCTGAACAAATTGCGCAAAACTTAGCCACATCTCCTTACGGCTCGGAAGATTCACTTTCTTCAGTTATCTCAAACGCAAAAAAAGGGATCCGTGAATTGTAATGTTTTAACTATAGCTCAATTAAAAGCTACAGGGAGAGTTTAGTTCACCCTTCAGTTTCTAGACACATCGCGGAAACAGGCCCTTCGGCCCACCGAGTCCGTGCCGACCTGTGATCCCCGCACATTAGGACTACCCGACACACACTAGGAACATTTTTTACATTAACACCAAGTCAATTAACCTACAAACCTGTCCGTCTTTGGAAACATAGGAACATAGAAAAATAGATGCAGGAGTAGGCAACGAATGAATTGACCCAAAACCTAGGTCTGAAACATAGAAAATAGGTGTAGGAGTAGACCATTCGGCCCTTCGAACCAGCACCGCCATTCAATATGATCGTGGCTGATCATCTAAAATCAGTACCCCATTCCTGATTTTTCCCCATATCCCTTGATTCCATTAGCCCTAAGAGCTAAATCTAACTCTCTCTTGAAAACATCCAGTGAATTGGCCTCCACTGGCTGTTCATACTATCACTAATTATATCCTGTGGAGTTACATCAGCACTTCAACTCCCCCTCCCATTCTGAATCTGACCTTTCTGTCCTGGGCCTCCTCCATTGCCAGAGTGAGGCCCAGCACAAATCGAACGAGCAGCACCTCATATTTAGCTTAGCTAGTTTACACCCCAGCGGTATGAACATTGGCTTCTCTAATTTCAGATAGTCCTTGCTTTCTCCCTCCTTCCCCTAAAATCTGTACCTTGTACCTGCTTTCTCCACACATCCCTTGATTCCGTTAACCCTAAGACCTATATCAAACTCTCTCTAGAATGCATCCAGTGAATTGGCCTCCACTGCCTTCTGTGGCAGATAATTCCGCAGATTCACAACTCTCTGGATGAATAAGATTTTTTTCTGGCCCTCTGGCTGATAAAATTGGGATTAACTTTGGGGTTAACTTTAAGGAAACATAGAAACATAGAAAATAGGTGCAGGAGTAGGCCATTCGGCCCTTTGAGCCTGCACCGCCATTCAATATGATCATGGCTGATCATTCAACTCAGTATCCCGTACGTGCCTTCTCTTCATACCCCCTGATCCCTTTAGCCACAAGATCTTATAGAGGAGTATTCAAATCATGAGGTGAATGAAGAATGTAGATGCACGGAGTCTTTTACCCAGAGTAGGGGCATCAAGACGCAGAGGACATGGGTGTAAGGGGTGGGCGGGAAGTATTTAATAGGAACCTGAGGTGCAACTTTCTTACAGGTTTATGTGGAATGAGCTGCCGGAGGAGGTAGTTGAGGCAGGCACTAGACAAGACAACATTTAAAATACATTTTTACAGGAAAGTTTTTGAGGATATGGGCCAAATGCAGGCAGGTGGGACCAGTGTAGATGGGGCACCTTGGTCGGCGTGGGCAAGTTGGGCCGGAGGGCCCGTTTCCATGCTCTATGTCTCTGTGACCCGCAGAGTTACTCCAGCACTTTGCTTTTTTTTAAATTACAGGTTTGAAGGTTAATTGCCTTGGTATAATTGTAAATTGTCTCAGCTGTGCGTAGGGTAGATGGTGCTAGTGTGCGGGGATCGCTGGTCGGTGCGGACACGGTGGGCCGAAGGGCCTGTTTCCGCGCTGTATCTCTACACTAAACTAAACCAACATCTGCAGTTCCTCATGTCTACCTACTAAACTATCATATTTTTGCTCTCCTTTGGCCTACGTAAATATATTAACGTTAAGCTCATCCTTCATCGGGGGGGGGGGGGGGGGGGGGGCAGTGTGATTAAATGCCACGAAACCCTTTTTCCACCGCATGTTTCCAGGAAACGCACTGATTTATTTCACTGCATGCAAAGGGCCAGAGTTCTGAAGCTACACGCCAGAACCACAGCAGCTCAAAGGGACACGAGCTCTCACCATTATTTCATCCATGTCTTGCCAGGATTTATATTTATGCAGATATATCTGTTTCCTGCAAAATATTATGCCAGGTTATAAAGCCTAAACATTTTAGAGTCCGTTGAAACAGGCCCTTCGGCCCAACTTGCCCACACTGGCCAACAGGACCTAGCTACACTAGTCCCTCCTGCCCTCATTTGACCCATCACCCTCCAAACCTGTCCTATCCATGTACCTGTCTAACTGTTTCTTAAACATTGGGATAGTCTCTGCCTCAACTACCTCCTCTGCCAGCTCGTTCCATACACCCACCACCCTTTGTATGCAAAATTAATCCCTCAGATTCCTATTAAATATTTTCCCCTTCACCTTAAACCTCTGTCCTCTGGTCCTCGATTCACCTACTCATCGCAAGTTCAGTCGGGGTTTATATTTGTGGGAATATATCCATTTATCCATAAATATCCATCCATATATGTGGTGCTGGCCCGAAGGGCCGAATGGCCTCCTTCTGCACCTATTTTCTATTTCCTTTACATTTTAATGCCAGTCAACAAAGGCTAAACATTTTAATGAGAAATTGCATGAAATAGCCAGGACCTTTCAGCTGTAAAAGGCAACCTACCTCCAGATTCAGGGACAGTTTCTTCCCAGCTGTTATCAGGCAACTGAACCATCCTACCACCAACTAGAGAGCGGTCCTGATCTCCCACCTACCTCATTGGAGATCCTTTAATCAGACTTTATCCTGCACTAAACATTATTCCCTTTGTGCCGTATCTGTACACTGCGGACGGCTTGATTGTAATCATTGATAGTCTTTCCGCAATCTAGATACCACACAACAAGAAGGTTATCCCCTGTACCTCGGTACACGTGACAATAAATTAATTTTGTCCCAGAACTGTGTCTTTATGCTTGCATTCGTTGTTAAAATAACTCAAGCCAAAGGCAGGAGCCAGAAGCAGAGGTTTGACTCCAGAGAGCTCAGAACTGCTTAAAATATGGAACTAACAGGCAAGCAAGTTGCCACTCCTTAATGAAAACAATATTGAGGTAGAACAGGAACGATAGATTCTGTTCCAGAACATAACACACTGCGACCCAGGTCCCACAGTGGTGTCAACTAACGGCTGAGCCTGTTATTATGAATCAAAGAGGGCTTTCATTGTACAAACATCTTACGTCAAACAGGACTCTACAGCGTTCTAGGCAGGCAACAAAAGATATATATTATCCAAATATTCATCTATCACGCGTACAAGATCATGGGAGTAATAGATCGGGTAGACGTGCAGAGTCTCTTGCCCAGAGTAGGGGACATCGAGAACCAGAGGACATAAGTTTAAGGTGGGGGGGGGGGAAAGTTGTACATTTAACAAGTATCTGAGGGGTCACTTTTTCACACAAAGGGTGGCGGGTGTATGGAACAAGCTGCCAGAGGAGGTAGTTGAGGCAGGGACTATCGCAACATTTAAGAAACAGTTAGACAGGTACATGGATAGGACAGGTTTAGAGGGGTATGGGCCAAATGCAGGCAGGTGGGACTAGTGTAGATGGGACATGTTGGTCGGTGTGGGAAAGTTGAGCCGTAGGGCCTGTTTCCACGCTGTATCGCTCTCTCTGTGTGACATGTTTAACTAACGTCATCATTGGGCCATGAAGCTCTGTGAATTAGAACAACATCATAGTTCCTCAAATTCCAAATCCAACCCACATAAAAAAGAAGGGTCTGAAGAAGGCTCTCGACCTGAAACGTCACCCAGTCCTTCTCTACAGACATGCTGCCTGTCCCGCTGAGTTACTCCAGCTTTTTGTGTCTATCCACGTAAAAAAAACACTGCTGGCAATAGTGCGGAGATGAATTAAGAGGAGATTACCAGGACTCGAGGGCCTGAGCTGTAGCGAGAGGTTGAGCAGACTAGGACTTTATTCCTTGGGGCGTAGGAGGATGAGCGGTGATCTTATAAAGGTGTAGAAAATCATCAGGGGGAGAGATTGGGTCATATGCTGAGAGAATGGAGTGGCTGGGCTAGTACACTCTGGAGTTTAGAAGGATGAGAGGGGATCTTATTGAAACATGCAAGATTATTAAGGGTTTGGACACGCTAGAGGCAGGAAACATTTTCTCGATGTTGGGGGAGTCCAGAACCAGGGGCCACAGTTTAAGAATAAGGAGAAAGCCTTTTAGAAGGGAGATGAGGAAACATTTTTTCACACAGAGAGTTGTGAGTCTGTGGAATTCTCTGCCTCAGAGGGAGGTGGAGGCCAGTTCTCTGGATACTTTCAAAAGAGAGCTACATAGGGCTCTTAAAAATAGTGGAGTCAGGGGATATGGGGAGAAGGCAGGAGCGGGGTACTGATTGTGGATGATCCGGTGCTGGCTTGAAGTGCCGAATGGCCTACTCCTGCACCCACTGTCTATTGTCTATTGTTTACCCAAGGAATCAAAAACAAGAGGACATATGTTTAAGGTGAGAGGGCGAAGATTTAACAGGAACCTAAGGGGCAATGTTACACTCACAGGGTGGAGGGTATATAGAATGAGCTGCCAGAGGAGGTAGTTGAGGCTGACATTATAACAGCATGTAAAAGACACTTGGACAAGTGCAGGGATAGGAAAGACAAGGGATATGGGCCAAACATGGATAAATGGGACTAGTATAGATGGGATATCTTGGTCGGCATGGACAAGTTGGGCGAAGGGCCTGTTTCAATCATCATCGGCAGTCACTCGAAACGAGTATGACTGTCCTCTCCGCTCCATAGGGTCGTCTACTTGTGGGTCTGCAGATGTCTGTAGAGGCCGATCCGCGATCCGCGATCCACACACACCTTGGTGCAATGTGGGCAGTGGAGACTGGCGGTGGTTGGTAGTTTTGTGCTCAGTGATCGCAGTGTCCAGTGAACACAGCCAAGACCCCCGCTCCTTCTTGACCATGAATCAAAGCTGCATGACTCGTTCAACCAGCATTCAATGCTGCACGACTCTATGACTCTTTATGCACCACATATAGAAACATAGAAATTAGGTGCAGGAGTAGGCCATTCGGCCCTTTGAGCCTGCACCGCCATTCAATATGATCATGGCTGATCATCCAACTCAGTATCCCGTACCTGCCTTCTCTCCATACCCTCTGATCCCCTTAGCCACAAGGGCCACATCTAACACCCTCTTAAATATAGCCAATGAACTGGCCTCAACTACCTTCTGTGGCAGAGAGTTCCAGAGACCCACCACTCTCTGTGTGAAAAAAGTCCTTCTCATCTCGGTCCTAAAGGATTTCCCCCTTGTCCTTAAGCTGTGACCCCTTGTCCTGGACCTCCCCAACATCGGGAACAATCTTCCTGCATCTAGCCTGTCCAACCCCTTAAGAATTTTTTAAGTTTCTATAAGATCCCCTCTCAATCTCCTAAATTCTAGAGAGTATAAACCGAGTCTATGCAGCCTTTGTTCATAAGACAGTCCTGACATCCCAGGAATCAATCTGGTGAACCTTCTCTGCACTCCCTGTATGGTAATAATGTCCTTCCTCAGATTTGGAGACCAGAACTGTACGCAATACTCCAGGTATATAGTGGGCCTGATTGAATCAGATCAAACCAGCAGGTGGAAGGTGGACAAAAAAATGCTGGAGAAACTCAGCGGGTGAGGCAGCATCTATGGAGAGAAGGAAATAGGCGACGAAGGAATAGTCGCCTATTCCTTCTCTCCATAGATGCTGCCTCACCCGCTGAGTTTCTCCAGCATTTATAGTCTACCTTCGATTTTATCCAGCATCTGCGGTTCTTTCTTAAACAAACCAACAGGTGGTATTCTGGTCTCCTGTACCAGACTGCTTTTTGAAGACGGTTCCTCAATCACAGGCTAACAAAGACTTTAAGACCGTAACCAATGGCAACACATTGCATCATCTAAAATATAAAAACAAAATATTGCAGGCCCTGAAAATTCAGGTTGTCCGAGTTGCTGATGCAGCCCAGTCAGTCCACTGTTGTGTGGGGTCTTTTAAAATTGCTGGCTCTTTTTTACTCTCCCACAATTATGTAATTCTGATTCTGTTCCATTCTGTTCAGTAGTTTAATTTTTTGCATAATCCGCACGCATCGCCACTTTTCACTTCACTGCACACCTCGGATGCATATGGGACGAATAAACTTGACTTTAAGAGGCTTTTCGATAGACACAGGACCACGTGCAGGCAGAGGGGGGGGGGGGGGGGGAACAGCTTAACTTGGCATCATGTTCGGCACGGACATTGTGGGCCGAAGGGCCTGTCCCGGTGCTGTGGTCCGTGCTCAGTGATCGCAGTGTACAGTGAACACAGCCAAGATCCCTGCTCCTTCTCGACCATGAATCAATCCTCAGGCACCGAGCGCAACAGAGTGCTTCAATGCCAACACATTCATCACTCACGGCAGAAGCTCAGCCGCGCCAACAACTCCAGCGATACGTCAAGAGTGCTTTATTGTCAGGTGTCCCAAACAGAACCCGATGAAATTCTTACTTTCGGCAGCGCAACAGATTATGCAAACCTAGCACTCTGTGAACAATATAATAGCCAAAGAAGGTCAGTATATGTGTATGGAGAAATAAAAGATCATAAGTTCTAGCAGCAGAATTAGGCCATTCGGCCCATCAAGTCATCTCCGCCATTCAATCAAGGCTGATCTATCCCTCTCAACATCATTATCCTGCCTTTTCCCCATAACCTCGAACACCCATAAATATGTGTGTGTGCGTGTGTGTGTGTGTGTGTCTTTGTGTGTGTGTGTGCGTGTGTGTGCGTGTGTGTGTGCTTGTGTCTGTGTGTATGAAGGAACTGCAGATGCAGGTTTAAACTTTATATATATTTATCTAATATTTTATATATTTTAATTTTTTTCACATCCATACATATGATATGCACACACACGCACATACATATATATATGAAAATAATATTACATATATATATATATAAATTTACATCCATACACAGTATATGTATATATATACACACACACATAAACCAAACAAACTTACTAACTAACAATCACCGTGCAAAAAGACAAAATCAATGCCCTCTATGTAGTTGAGAGATTTGGAGGTTGTAGTGTTTAATAGCCTAATGGCTGAGGGGAAGAAGCTGCACCTGAACCTGACGGGTTATTGAAGCACTTGTATAAAAGAGAAATGTACAGTGATGCTGGAAGGACAGATATGCCTGCAAACATCTGAACACAATTCATTGCCCCAGATGGCTGTGGAGGCCAAGTCAATGGATTTTTTTTAACGGCGGAGATTGATGGATTCTTGATTAGTACTGGCGTCAGGGGTTATGGGGAGAAGGCAGGAGAATGGGGTTGAGAGGGAAGGATAGATCAGCTGTGATTGAATGGCAAGAAATGTGTTGCACTGTACCTGTATCACCATTTGATTCCAACACCAAACTGATGTTGATTTGGATGACATTAACACTTGAAGCAACCGACCTGCTGTCCCAAGAGTGGCAACACACTGTTAAGTACAAAGTGACAAGGACCTTAGACAGCAAGAGAACGACTCTGATGTATCAGCTCAGACGACAGACTGCTGGGTGCTTCAGTGAAAAAAACCCTTTCACTTTTGTGGTTAGATTTCATCAAACCGACAAGAGTTCAAGAGAAATAAGCCCGCTGTGGATCTTCACAAAGCACAACTATAACGATGCTGACCACATGAGAAGCGATCTAGGAAGATTACATTTCACAGCCCCATGCAAATGCAAAGGAAAATGAAACAAATGGTCGCAGCCAGTGCTGGGGAAACTCAGCGGGGCAGGCCGCACGTCTGGAGAACATGGATAGGTGGCGTTCCTGGCCAGGACCCTTCTTAAGTCCTGATCAAAACTTACCAAATTGTGAATGGCCTGGATAGAGTGGATCTTTAAGCTGTGGAGGCCAAGTCAATGGATATTTTTAAGGCAGAGATAGATGGATTCTCGGCCAGTATGGGTGTCTGGGGCTATGGATAGAAGGCGGGAGAATGGGGTTGAGAGGGAAAGACATCAGCCATGATTGAATGGCGGAGTAGACTTAATGGGCCGAATGGCCCAATTCTGCCTCCTAGACCTTACGGCTCTGGAACTAAGGGAGCCGAAAAATCAGTGGTGGACATTAATATCCTTAGCAAGGATTATTCTGCTTTCAAACAACAGAGCTCTTTAATTCTGCTCTGTTTCTGAAATTTGAATTAAAAAATTGCTTGTTCATTTCAGAACACGTTCTTGAATTTTCTGTGTGCATTGAGCTAAAGGCGGGCTAAACTGTTGCAGGTTAGAATGTCATTGTTTTGTTGTAGTTAATTAAACATTCTTGACTCTTGACTCTATTTGAAAAATTAATGCCTGTGACTTTATGCATGAAAATAGAGCATAGTGTAGCAATGATTTGCCCCTGAGTGTTTTACAATGGCCCTAATAGAAATCAAACAACAACTACCTCCAGCGCACTGAGGCTCCTAACTGAAGCACAATGAGAAGCAGATAATTATTCATTAGCTTAGTTTAGTTTACAAATACAGCATGGAAACACGCCTTATTGATTCCACGCCAAACACTGATCTTCCATTGATAGACGCATCATGCTGGAGTAACTCAGCGGGGCAGGCAGCAATTCTGGAGAGAAGGAATGGGTGACATTTCGGTAATCCCGCTGAGTTACTCCAACTATCTTCCGTTTAAACCAGCAGTTCCTTCTTACACTGATCACCCATTAACAGCAGTTTAAGAAGGAACTGCAGACGCTGGAAAATCGAATGCTGGAGAAACTCAGCGAGTGGGGCAGCATCTATGGAGCAAAGGAGGGTCTCGACCCGAAATATCGCCTGTTTCCTTCGCTCCATAGATGCTGCCTCACCCGCTGAGTTTCTCCAGCATTTTTATTTACCCATTAACTGCAAGTTATCCCATTTTCCCTATTCATTCCCTGCACACAAGAGGCAATTAATTCCACAGAGGGGCAATTAGCCAACAAAATCACACGTCGTTTGAGGTGTAGGAGGTACATAGAAACATAGAAAATAGGTGCAGGAGTAGGCCATTTGGCCCTTCGAGCCTGCACCGCCATTCAATATGATCATGGCTGATCATCCAACTCAGTATCCTGTACCTGCCTTCTCTCTATACCCCCTGATCCCTTTAGCCACAAGGTAACTGGAAGAAACTCACGTAGTCACTTGGAGAACTTGCAAACTCCACACACACAGTACCCGAGGTCAGGTGCTGTATCCCGGGGTCTCTGCCGCTGTGTGAAGCAGCTGTTCTACCAGCTGAGCCACCCTCCGAACCGTAGCTTATTATACCAAATACAAAGAGCTTTAAATACATCATTAGCAGCTAATACTGCAGAAATACACTTTATATCTCTGATAGGGAAATGAACTGGCAACGTTACAAGAAAGATTGCCACAAAAAGCAGGAGTTACTCAAGTTGCAAGAATGTTTTCCATAAAAAGACCCATGGCAAATGCAACACTCAGTGACCCTGTAAATGCTACAAATGGCACCCACCGTCCCCTGCTTGCGCCACAGGTAACAATTTATACTCCGTCACTCTTTCTCTGTTTCATCTAATTGAGAAAGATGCTCCAGAGATTTCACAAGGCAATGACTCGAAGCAAAAGGTTAAGGTTTGGCGACTTTGTTGCTCTTCCCTGCTTTCCACACCAACAGTAATCCTGAGTTGGCAGAATTGCTGGAGAAACTCAGCGGGTGCAGCAGCATCTATGGAGCGAAGGAAATGGGCAACGTTTCGGGACGAAACGTTGCCTATTTCCTTCGCTCCATAGATGCTGCTGCACCCGCTGAATTTCTCCAGCATTTTTGTCCACCTTCGATTTTCCAGCATCTGCAGTTCCTTCTTAAACAGTAATCCTGATGTAGGTTTGGCCATCGACAACGAGAAACCCTACCTTCATAGGAGATGGCACTAATCCAGTGATCAGAGACGCTGCCTCACCCACTGAGTTACTCCAGTATTTTGTGTCCACCTTCGATTTTATCCAGCATCTGCAGTTCTTTCTCACACTAGAACAGAGATGAGACACTTTTTCACATGGAGAGCTGTGAGTCTGTGGAATTCTCTGCCTCAGAGGGCGGTGGAGGCCAGTTCTCTGGATACTTTCAAGAGAGAGCTAGATAGGGCTCTTAAAGATAGCGGAGTCAGGGGATATGGGGAGAAGGCAGGAACAAGGTACTGATGGGGGATGATCAGCCATGATCACATTGAATGGCGGTGCTGGCTCGACGGGCCGAATGGCCTTCTCCTGCACCTATTGTCTATTGTCTGTTGTGGTAAAACACAGAGATTGATACATTCTTGATAAAGGAAGGAGCAGATCTTTTTTCTAGGCACCAAGCGAGGCGTTTATTTATTTTTGTAGAAACATAGAACTGCATGTTCTGCTAAAATACACAAACCTCCCCAATCCATGCTTTTCCAGAGACCCGCTGAGGTACTCCAACATCAAAATGGCACCTCTGGCATATGGGCTCAGTGGGCTGTTCTGTACACACTGTACCGACTGGGGCAATAGTGTTTATGTTCGGGCATAGCCTTGCGGATCTGTACGCAAAAAATATATTTCACTCCACCTGGTACCCGCGACGATAAAGAAACCATTAACCATTGATTGACCTTGTGTCCTTTAGGGCATTTGTTATGCGTAGGAAGGAATTGCAGATAGACACAAAATGCCGGAGTAACTCAGCTGGTGAGGCAGCATCTCTGGAGTTACTCCAGCCCAGAGATGCTGCCTCACCCGCTGAGTTACTCCGCCATTTTGTGTCGACCTTCGATTTAAACCAGCGTCTGCAGTTCTTTCCGACACAAGGAATTGCAGATGCTGGTTTAAACCACAGGTCGACACAAAATGCTGGAGTAACTCAGCGGGGCCGGCAGCATCTCTGGAGAGAAGGAATGGGTGACGTTTCCGGATGAGACCCTTCTTCAGACACAAGTGTTGAATTCTGCAAGCCGATACCAGTTTGGGGGAGCTGGTGGGGAGGTGGGTGGCATCATGGAGGTCGAGCCTAAAATGATGATGGCGCCGGCTGGCGGAAGAGGATGGAGCATTTGGAAGTGAGGACGTCGCTGCTGGGGGAGGAAACAAAGGAGGACCCAGCGTGGGGGGGTGGTGGGGGGGGGGGGGGGGGGGCTGCGAGGGAGGGGGTGGGGGGAATGAACAACAAAGGAGGGGGGACAACAAAGGGGCACATGACGAGGGATACTTTGTAACTTTCTCAGTGCCCTTTAAGTGGCCACTATTTGGATACCTTGGGCATGGGAGCAAAGAACCTCACTGGGGCTTGTCCCATGTGACAATAAAGTATTCAATTCAAAATATGCAGGCAGAGCGAGAGTGTGTGAATGTGCAGGTGGATTAAGTGATGGTCTTGAATTCATGCTCGGCACAGACATTGCGGGCCGAAGGGCCTGATCTTTGCGATGTGCTGCTCTAGGCACACCCACAATCCCAGGAGAAAGATAGGGAATCATTCCAGTCCACTTGTGGCAACAGATTAACGCAGCTTATTGGAAAATATCACACAGACAGTTACTTTGAATATGGCACCTTCTGATGTCTTAACAAAATATTGTAGTGTATCTTTCAAATGACGGTGCCTGGAAATGCTGCAAAGCTTCCCCAGAGAAGCTGAAACTTGCCTTTATACAGAGAAGGAATGGGTGACGTTTCAGGTCGAGACTCTTCTTCAGACCTTCTTCGGACTGTCTGAAGAAGTGTCTTGACCCGTAACATCACTGCTGCCTGTCCTGGCTGAGTTACTCCAGCATTTTGTGTCTATCTTCGGTGTAAACCAGCATCTGCAGTTCCTTCCTACACATCACATCGCTGTTTACTGGAAGAACGATGAAGTGATAATTTTGAGATATTTTTTAATTTACATCATGTCCCAGGGTTGGCACCAATTAATTGTGTCAAGTAAAGAGCAACAGTAAGTAATGGAAAACTATCAAGTTAGATACTTGGTCTAAAATGAATCACTGTTTCAAACCTTTGAAGAATGTAACATTCAAAGCTCCTAACTTGATGCTTTTTGCTTCACACTAAAAGCAACATCTTCACCCCTTGTCCTCTTGGTATCTCTTTTCTGAATACAACTTTATCCCAGAAAGGACACAAAGTGCAGGAGTAACTCTACGGGTCAGGCAGCATCTCTGGTACTGATTGTAGATGATCAGCCATGATCACATTGAATGGCGGTGCTGGCTTGAAGGGCCGAATGGCCTACTCCTGCACCTATTGTCTATTGGAGGACATGGACCCTTCAACTTCATCCCACTGTGCCATTGTACAAACTAATTTTGGAAACATTTTCACATGGTAATTCAACCCGCATACATAATTTTGCTCTAGATTAATCACATCTATTATCGTGAATAACATTAAAACAATCTCCTTAGAGGTATAGAGTGATACAGCGTGAAAACAGGCCCTTCGGCCCAAACTATACTAGTCCCACCTGCCCGCGTTTGGTCCATATCCCTCCAAACCTGTCCTATCCATGTACCTGTCTATCTGTTTCTTAAACGTTGGGATAGTCCCAGCCTCAACTACCTCCTCTGGCAGCTCGTTCCATACACCCACCACCCTTTGTGTGGAAATGTTTATCCCTCAGGTTCCTATTCAATCTTTTCTCGTTAAACCTATGGAGGAATGGAGAGGGTAAATGGTTCCGTTCAGTATTGGAAGCATGCTCCTAAGTGCTAATTATTTAAGTGCCGCTAAACTAGGTGGAGTTAAATTGAAGTAAACAAAAAGATTAATTGTTCCTTGAATAATTTATTCCCTTTCATGATTCAGCAAACCGAACCAAGAAAGCTATTAGTTAACACAGGCAAGATCACTGCTCTTTCTCAATCATGAATCAATTCTCAGGCACCAAGGGCAACAAAGTGCTTCAATCCCCAACACATTCATTACTCACAGCAGAAGCTCAGCCGTGGCAACAACTTGTAACGTTACTGAAGATAGACACAATAAGCTGGAGTGACTCAGTGGGACAGTCAGCATCTGTCTGAAGAAGGGTTTCGACCCAAAATGTCAACCATTCCTTCTCTCCATAGATGCTGCCTCAACCCCTGAGTTACTCCAGCATTTGGTGTCCATCCGCATCTCTGGAACGCTGGTTAATAGTTTAGTTTAGTTTATAGTCACGTGTACCGAGGTACAGTGAAAAAGCTTTCGTTGCGTGCTATCCAGCCAGCGGAAAGACAATACATGATTACAATCGAGCCATTTACTGTGTACAGATACATGAGAAGGGAATAACGTTTAGTGCAAGGTAAAGCCAGCAAAGTTCGATCAAGGATAGTCCAGGGGGCATCAAAGAGGTGGATAGTAGTTCAGCACCGCTCTCTGGTTGTGGTGGGATGGTTCAGTTGCCTGATAACAGCTGGGAAGAAACTGATTCCTGAATCTGAAGGCCCAAAATAACCCAAAGTGCTGGAGTAACTCAGCGGATCAGGCAGTATCTCTGGAGAACATGGTTAGGTGACATAGAAACATGGAAAATAGGTGCAGGAGTAGGCCATTTGACCCTTCGAGCCAGCACCGCCATTCAATATGATCATGGCTGATCATCCAAAATCAGTGACCCTTTCCTGCTTTTTCCCCTTATCCCTTGATTCCAGAAATCTTCACTTGATCCCACTTGTTTACCGAACAAGGGTAGAGTTGCCCTGGTCCTCACCTTTCACCCCACCAGCCTCCGCATCTTTTTCCTACTACATTTTAATGTACAATGACATTCTGTTAAACCTGATGTCCATCCAAGAGTGGCTGCATCCATAGAGCAGGTCCCACACAGACCTTTCTGTTCTTGGCTTCCTCCATTGTCAGTGAGACTAAACGCAAATTGGAGGAACAGCATCTCATATTTCGCTTGGGCAGCTTACAGCCCAGTGGTATGAACATTGATTGCTCTCACTTCAATAAGCCCCGGCATTCCCTCTCTCTCTCTATCCCTCCCTCACCCAAGTCACACCAGCTTCTCATTTTCATCCAACAAACAGCTACCAATGTCCTGTTTCCTTTATCATCGTTACTTTTCTGCATATCTTTCATTCATTGTCCATTATATCTCCACATCATCGTCTATATCTCTTGTTTCCCTTATCTTTAACCAGTCTGTAGAAGGGTCTTGACCCGAAACATCACCCATTCTGTTGTGGTTCAGACTTCTTAAACAGACAAAAACGCAAATAAAATCAGACACAAAAAGCTGGAGTAACTCAGCAGGACAGGCGGTATCTCTGGAGAGAAGGAATGGGTGACATCTTCAGTCTTCGGACAGTCTGAAGAAGGGTCTCGACCCAAAACGATCCCCATTCCTTCTCTCCAGAGATGCTGCCTGTCCCGCTGAGTTCCCCCAGCTTTTTGTGTCTATATTCGGTTTAAACCAGCATCTGCAGTTCCTTCTCACACATGCACAATAGGTTAATAAGTCAATCAGAGTTTGCGTTCTGTTTGATATTATCCATTGTCCAGATATACTCATACTCCACTGAGAATCCAACACGCTTCCTTCGGCAAGTGTTGTTCCTGTGGGTTCACATTGGTGACAGGCCTGAATAACAAAAGGAGGAAGTATCTTATCTCACTGCTCAGGCTTGTTTTGCAGTGACATCCTGAACACTTGATGATAAATACAGGTTTAGTCATCGAGTCACACAGCGTGGAAACAGGCACTTCAGCCCAACTTGGATAGCGTGGATGTGGAGAGATGTTTCCACTAGTGGGAGAGTCCAGGACTAGAGGTCATAGTAGGCCCACCTCGGTGATGACTGACCATGGGTGATGCATCCTGGTCGGATGCAAGCCTGGGCGATGTCATATGGAGGACAGGCTGTTGCCCAGGCAGCAAGTCCCCCCTCTCCACGTCGCTGATCGATCCAAAGGAACAGCAGGGCCGTTACAGTTTGGCACCAGCGCCGTCGCAGGAGCTGCCGGAGCGAGGTTGTAGACAACGACAAACTGCCTTCGGGTTTACTCCTGGAGCCTTTTCCATGACTGGATACGGCCACAAGGCAGTGGAGGCTTTAAACCAGAGTTTTCCCTCTCCTAGATGGACTGCCTTCCCAGGCTGACGAGCCCCATCTGCCCTTTAATTCTGAGGTCACAGCCTCAGAATTAAAGGACGGTCCTTTGGGAAGGAGATGAGGAGGAATTTCTCCAGTCAGAGGGTGGCGAATATGTGAAATTCTTTGCCACAGACAAATCTGTGGAGGAAAAGTCAGTGGATATATTTAAGGCAGAGATAGATTCTTGATTAGTACAGGTGTCAGAGGTTATAGGGGAAAGGCAGGATAATTAGGGGTTAGATGGGAGAGATAGATCAGCCATCATTGAATGGCAGCAAAATGGGCCGAATGGCCTAATTCTACTCCTAGCACTTATGAACTTGTCCTCGCCGACCAAGATGTCCCATCTACACTGGTCCCACCTGTCTGCCTGCCTGCGCTTGGCCAATATCCCTCTAAACCTTTCCAATCAAAGGAGAAAGGAAGAGGAGGAGCCAGAGGGCTGAGGGAGAGCTGAGAAGGGGAGGAGACAGCCAGGGCTACCGGAAATTGTTGAAGTCAATGTTTATGCTGCTAGGGTGCAAATTCCCGAAGCGGAATATGAGATTGGTTAATGCGGACCCGATTGGAGGTGTTTGGCGAAACGATCGCCAAGCCTACGCTTGGTCTCACCGATGTAGATCAGCTGACATCTAGAGCAGCGGATGCAATAGATGAGGTTGGAGGAGGTGCAGGTGAACCTCTGTCGCACCTGGAACGACTGCTGGGTACTTTCTCCTTTCTTCTCCCCATCCCCCCAACCCCCCCATCCGGCATCAGTCTGAAAAAGAGTTTCGGCCCGAAACGTTGCCTATTTCCTTCACTCCATAGATATTGCTGCACCCACTGAGTTACTCCAGCACTTTTGTCTACCTTCGAATTTTCCAGCATCTGCAGTTCCTTCTTAAACACAAATGTTGGTGCTGGCCAGACAGATATTGCAGTACCGAGAAAAAAGTTTTTAATCTTGAGCTTACCATTCAGTGAGCATAAAACCAATTGTGCATGCGATCGCGTTTGTCCACACGTTCCAAGGTCCAAATGACTTATTGCAGCTGTAGACGCAGCTTTACATGTTGATGTCTACAAGATATCAGGCTGTCACTGGAGCAAGGCCGAAGATTTATAAGGGATGCAGCTGAGATCTGGCTTTAAATCCATTGCACCATAACAAGAGAAGCGTCAAGGATGAGCTGCAGAATCAACCCACGTATGTCCTCCCGATGTGTTTAAATCATTGCGGCTCACTGTCTCTCAACATACCCTTTTTTTCCATCGCTTACTGGTGGAAAGTTCCAAATATTTACCATCCTCTTCAGAAAAGATCGTTTCACTGAAAATTTAGCTTTTAAAAGCCTTTGCTCATTTCCAAACATGTCCTGTCCGATTTATCACTTGTTAATCACTGAAGATAGAAATGCTGGAGAAACTCAGCGGGTGAGGCAGCATCTATGGAGCCGAGGAATAGGTGACGTTTTTGGTCGAGACCCTTCTTCAGGTCCGGAAAACATCGCCAAATTCCATCGCTCCATAGACGCCGCCTCACCCGCTGAGTTTCTCCAGCGTCTTTATCTATCTTTATTTTAAACGCCTACTTTTACATTTGCGCGAGTGGTTGCCGTGCAAGTTCGGGGGGGGGGGGGGGGGGGGGGAGTGTGCGTCGATATCTCTGTCCCTTTCTTTCAATGGAACGCTTGAGTAGTCAACGTCACCTATTCCTTCGCTCCATAGACACTGCCTCACCCGCTGAGTTTCTCCAGCATATTCTGTCTACCTTCTCTACTTGAGATGGCAGAGGGTTGAATACAAAGTCCTGGGATGTCAGGACTGTCTTATGAACAAAGACTGCATAGACTCGGTTTATACTCTCTAGAATTTAGGAGATTGAGAGGGGATCTTATAGAAACTTACAAAATTCTTAAGGGGTTGGACAGGCTAGATGCAGGAAGATTGTTCCCGATGTTGGGGAGGTCCAGGACAAGGGGTCACAGCTTAAGGATAAGGGGGAAATCCTTTAGGACCGAGATGAGAAGGAATTTTTTCACACAGATAGTGGTGGGTCTCTGGAACTCTCTGCCACAGAGGGTAGTTGAGGCCAGTTCATTGGCTATATTTAAGAGGGAGTTAGATGTGGCCCTTGTGGCTAAAGGGATCAGAGGGTATGGAGAGAAGGCAGGTACGGGATACTGAGTTGGATGATCAGCCATGACCATATCGAATGGCGGTGCAGGCTCGAAGGGCCGAATGGCCTACTCCTGCACCTAATTTCTATGTTTCTATGTTTCTATAAGTCGTTATTTGTCGTAGGCAACGGATATGAACTGGAGCAATGAATTTCTTGCTGCAGTTTTACACCATGTGTGTTAAACGCAACAACAAAAATGTCCACCACCGATTATCTGGCACCCTTGTTTCCCGATCCTTTCTGGATTACCCGTTTTACCGGACCGGCAGAGGTCACAGCCTCCGAGAGGCGTCCAGCCGGTACCGGAACGTTCCGTCAAGGCCGCTGAGGGGTCGAGATGCCGGCCCGCAAAGTCGGCCTCGGAAGTCGGCGATGGGAACGCATCTGCCGGGCCGGAAGCCCCGGGAAAATACCATCCGCCGATCTGCCGCGGAAGTCCCGAAGAGGTCGAGATCGGCTGCCTCAGCCGGCCTAGGCAACACATTTTCGGGGGGGGAGAGGGGGGGGGAATGACGACTTCCGGGAGGGGATTTCGAGTGATTTTGTCCCAATTCAAGGAGGTGCCGGACCACCAGCTGCCAGAATGTCGGTGGTGGCCCTGAGGTTCGTGTACAGCGGAACCTCAAACAAGACACCCTTCTGCAGATCGGCCCACATGCGCTTTCAAACTGATGCAAGTTATTGTTCATGGCTGAATAAACCAGTCAGCGGTTGCAAAGTGTGCCTGACCACTTTCAGAGGGCCGTTAGGATTTGGCAATAAATGTCAGCCAAATCTTTACAAGAGAACAGGAAAGCAGTGTGGCAGGCGTTTTGGAAACTAATCCAGGGGATTGGGGCTCTGTTGAATGAACGCACTGTTGTCAGCGAACAAGTTGAGGCCGGGAACAGTGTCTCAGAGTCAAAGGAGCAAACTTGTGCCGAGGAGATTTAGAATGGGCAGGATACAGAGAAATGTGTACTTAAAGGCCCAATGGGAAGTGGCACCTCACACAGTCCCGGGAAGGATGCCAGTTCAGTTCATTTCAGTTCAGTTCAGTTCATTGTCACGTGGACCGAGGTACAGTGAAAAGCTTTTTGCCAGCATAATCAAGGACCAGTCGCACCCCGGCCACTCCCTCTTCTCCCCTCTCCCATCGGGCAAACGGTACAGAAGTGTGAAAACGCACACCTCCACATTCAGAGACGGTTTCTTCCCAGCTGTTATCAGGCAACTGAACCATCCTACCATAACCAGAGAACAGTCCTGAACTGCTATCCACCTCATTAACCACCGTGGCTGCATCGCCAAGAGTCTATCTGTCCGTTCCATCTTTGTTGTTTTAATAGTATGTGTTATAAATGTATGTTTTAATGTTCTTTAGCTGCTTTTATGTGTGTGTGTGTGTGGGGGGGGGGGGGGGGGTTAGGGGAAACTTTTTTAAAATCTCTTACCTCGACGGAGATGCGATTGTTTTCCATATCATACGTCCGTCCGCACTGGGGCCTAACATTGTGGAGCGGGAATCCCTTTGCCAGGGACTGACCTCTGAGCTCCAACCGCGGGAGCCTGCGGACTTAACGACGTGGGGCTCGCGGTCCTTCGTTAAAGACCGACTTCGGGAGCTCCAAGCCGCATGGGCTTCGGTCGGCGGCTGCGGGAGCTCCAATCGACCCGATGCAGGAGCTCCGATCGCCCCGACGCAGGAGCTCCGATCGCCCCGACGCAGGAGCTCCGATCGCCCCGACGCAGGAGCTCCAATCGCCCCGACTGCGGATGGTTCGACTGCCCCGACCGCGGGAGAAAAAAGATTAGACTTTATTGCCCTCCATCACAGTGAGGAATGGGGGGAATCCGCTGTGGTGGAAGTTTATGTTAACTTTTATGTATTTGTGGTTCCTGTTGCTTTTTTTTTCATATGTCTGTATGGTGATACGAATATCACTGTACCTTAATTGGTACACGTGACAATAAAAGACCTTTGAAACCTTTGAGACCCTCGGATTATCCTTTACCAGCTTTATCTTGCGCTAAACGTCATTCACGTCATTCCCTTCACCCGGTATCTGTACAGTGAGGATGAAAGTAATCGTGTATTCTCTTTCCGCTGACTGGACAGCGTGCAACATAACCTTTTCACTGTATCCCGGTACACGTGACACTAAACAAGATTCAAACTCAAATTGGAAGAAAGACCCCCAAGGATATTAAAACACCTAGTGCACAATCTACAGAGTCCTAGAGTGATGGAGTTCAGAGACAGGCCCTTCGGCCCAACTCATTCATGCCGACCCACATACCCCATCTGAGCTAATCCCGTTGGCCGCCATTTGGCCCATATCCCTCAAAAACCCTTCCCATCCCTGTATCTGTCCAACCTGATTTATTTAATTGTTGAAGCAAGGAAATGCAGATGGTGGTTTACAAAAAAAAGTCACAAAGTGCTGGAGTAACTCGGTGGATCAAGCAGTATCACTGGAGGACAATTTTTACATTTGTACCAAGACAATTAACCTACAAACCTGTACGTCTTTGGAGTGTGGGAGTAAACCGAAGATCTCGGAGAAAACTCACACAGGTCACAAACTCCGTATTCGCCTCATGATTTTATATACCTCTATTAAGATCACCCCTCAGTCTCCTGTGCTCCAAGCAACAAATTCCTGGCCTGCTCAACCTCTCCATACAGGCCTCTCCATACATCCCCTTATACCTTCTCTGTACTCTTTTCACTTTAACGGCATATTTTCTACAGTGGGGTGACCAAAACTGAAAGGAATACGCCAAGTGTGGCCTCACCAACGTCTTGTACAACTGGAACATAACATCCCAACATCTATCGACACAAAGTGCTGGCGTAATTCAGCGGGTCAGGCAGCATCTCTGGAGGAAACAGATGGGTGACTGTTCGTTCCGGGTCTGAAGAGGGTCCCGACACGAAACGTCACCCACCCTTTTTCGCCAGAGATGCTGCCCGACCCGCTGGGCTACTCCAGCACTTTGTGTCCTTCTTTGGTATAAATCAGCATCTGCAGTTCTTTGTTTCAAAAGGACTGATAAAGTGCAGTCTGCCCTAAGCTGTCTTCAATGTCTGTCTACCTGCAGCACCACGTTCAGGGAACCATGTACTTGTAATCCTAGATCCCTCCGGTCTGCAACACTCCTCCATGCCCTCTTGTTCACAGTGCAGGTGCTGCCATGGTTCAATCTCTCAGAAACCAACACCTTATGGTGCGTAACCCATGCAGCGGCAGGCAGTGGCTAGACTGTTCGCAGAACTACCGTAACTCTGTCAGTGCTAAAATGTGGTGACTCTTGTGTGCTGCTTAGGTGAGCTCTGCTGTGTGGTTCTAACGGGTAGAACGCAACAAAACAAAACATTTCACTGCAAATAGGTACATGTGACAATAAAACATCATTGGATTGAACCATTGAATTGAGTTTCTTGTGGTCCGAGTTTAAAACAAAATCAACATTAAAGCCATCCGATGATATTGCATCTGTGTGGGAAGGAACTGCAGATGCTGGTTTACACCGAAGATAGACACAAAATGCTGGAGTTAAGGGCCTGTCCCACTTTCACCACCTAATTCACGACCTTTTTCACTCATGGACATTTTTCATCAGGCTAGATAAACGCCCCGGCCTACTTGATGCCACGAGTACCTACGACTAGCATCACGGCCTGCTACGACCTACGTACGACCTCCTACGACCTGGTGACGACCATGCTGCGAATATGGGTCAAGGGCAAACTCGGCAGAGGTCGTGAATTAGGTAGTGAAAGTGGGACAGGCCCTAAACTCAGCAGGATAGGCAGTATCTCCGGAGAGAAGGAATAGGTGACGTTTCGATCCACTGTATCACTCTGTGACTATGGCATTACATGAGCAACATGAAACTGAGTGAAAATGCAAGCTGTTTGATCACAAAGTCGACTGGACACTTAATCTTGTTTAAGAAGGAACTGCAGATGCTGGAAAATCGAAGGTAGACAAAAATGCTGGAGAAACTCAGCATTCGGGCCCAAAACGTCACCTATTTCCTTCGCTCCGTAGATGCTGCCTCACCTGCTGAGTTTCTCCAGCACTTTTATCTACCTTTATTTTAAAAGCCTACTTTTACATCTGCGTGAGTGGTTGCCGTGCAAGTTCAGGGGTGGAGTGAGTGTCGATATCTCTGTTCGTTTCTGTCAATGGAACGCTTGCCCAGTCAACGTTTGGCACTTCACCACATGTACTTTAAACAGGGAAACCATTCCCAGCGCAGCAGGTTGAACCTATTTGAGACCTGTCATGTTTTCACAGAAACGCTCCATTTCATGAGCTTTAAGGAGACCACATGGGAGCACGAGTGAAAGGCAAAAAATTATGTCCAGTCAGAAACCATATCCCACAAACTCCAGATTCATAATGCTGCAGTCGAATTCTTGAGAGCAAGCCAACAATCCGAGACATTTATTTATGCGGATCAAAGTTACAAGCGACATGCTCTGGTGTAATGAATAACTCCAACATGCACGACTCAAAGAGTTTATTTGAACGCTGCAATCTAATCTTTGGACGAATGTTGCTGATTAACTCTTTAGTTGGTCACAGATGTACTCGGAATGATGTTTTTAATAGAAACCTTGTCCTTGGAGCAAAATAAAACAGTGGCTTCCTGTGAGTATCCTCACATTACCTTTTTTAGACTTGGGATGAGACCACACCAGTTGCTGATAACATCGGCAAGCTTTTGTTGCAGAGTTTTTCATCCCCTTCCTGGCCACAAATGCCCTCAGGATCACAAAGCTAAATATTTAGTCTGCAGCACTCCGAATACCTTTCATCGGATAATGGGGTAACTTCACTCCATTAGACAATGGCCTCCATTTTAAACATTCGGTTTCAGGACAGCGTTTGCTCCAACTAAGTAACTCCACACAAAACAAGGACTAGCTAGCAAATCGCACCTTGAAGGTTTCAGACTGACTTGTGGTGCAATCCTCCAGAAATGTAGAGTCGGCTTTGTGAACAAACAGCCTTGCATTTTCACTCGGTTTCATGTTGCTCGTGTAATGTCACAGAGAGCCACAGAGTGATACAGTGTGAAAACAGGCCCTTCGGCCCAACTTGCCCATACCGGCCAACAATGGCCACAAACTCTTTGAATCACTTCCCTCTGGAAGGCGACTCCGGACTGTCAAAGCCGCCACAGCCAGACATAAAAACAGTTTTTTGACAACGAGCTCTACTCAATAACCAAACGTCTGGAGCCTCTTTTTGCTCTGGTGTTTTATTTCATTCTTCACATGTGTAAATTAAGCCTCAAGAGCCTCAAGAGAGTTTATTGTCATGTGTCCCAGATAGGACAATGACATTCTTCCATTGCTGCAGCACAACAGGATGTTATAGCCATAAATACTGATCAGATCAGTCCATATACCATAGAATATATATATACACACACATGTAAAGAGATAAAGTGCAATAGGCTGTTATAGTTCAGAGTTTGTTTGAAGTTGTGTTTAATAGACTGATGGCTGTGGGGAAGCAGCTGTTCCTGAACCTGGACGTTGCAGATTTCAGGCTCCTGTACCTTCTACCTGATGGCAGCGTAGAGATGAGTGAGTGGCCAGGATAGTGTGGGTCCTTGATGATGCTGCCAGCCTTTCTGAGGCAGCGACTGCAATTATAATGTTTTATTATCAATTGTCTACTGTATATCGTGTTGTTACTTGCGAGCAAAGCACCAAGGCAAACTCCTTGTATGTATACATACTTGGATAATAAAATGTATTCAATTCAATTCAATGTCCCGGCTACGCTAGACCCACCTGCCTGCGTTTGGCCCATATCCCTCCAAACTTGTCTTATCCATATACCTGTCTGAACTCTTTCTGAAAAGTCATAGAGTGGTACAGCGTGGAAACAGGACCTTCGGCCCAACTTGCCCATGCCGACCAACATGCCCCATCTACACGAGTCTCACGTGCATGCGTTTGGCCCATATCCCTCTACATCCATCCTATCCATGCCTCTGTCTAAATCCTTTTTCAAGACTATGAATAGTGGCAGAGACAGTGCAAGGCGTTGGAGGCGAGGTGGTTGCCAAGACATGCCCCCGGCAAACATTTTTGCAAGGCCCAAGGGTTGGTAATTTGTATCACTGATTCTAAGGGAGTCGTAAGGTCATAAGTGATAGAAGCAGAATTAGACCATTCGGCCCATCAAGTCTACTCCGCCATTCAATCATGTCTGATCTATCTCTCCCTCCTAACCCCATTCTCGCCATAACCCCTGACACCCGTACTACCCGTAATCAAGAATCTATCTATCTATCTCTACCTCCATTGGCTTGGCCTCCACAGCCTTTTATGGCAACAAATTCCACAGATTCTGGGGCAGTGGTGAGTTGCTCAATTAACCCTTCACACACCTTCAAAGTTGGAGAGGACCAGTGCCGTGAGCGGGCTGTGGGCTTGCCAGCACTTGGCTGGTGTCGAGGTCGGCTGCAGGTGGCGCCCTGGCGCAGGGAGATAGGCCGGTGGCTGCGGGAGGCAGATGGACAGCGCCGTCGCTGGTTGACCTGACCGCTGGAGGTCCCACAGACACCGGACGAACGCGCGGATCGGACACGGCCTACAGCGGCAGCGGAGGACACCAACAGCATCCACGGAACAGGCCGATCCCTGCAATACGGACCCAGTGCCCTCGCCAGGACAACGGGCCTCTAAAGCCAAGCTACAATTATGGCAGCACGGTGGCGCAGCGGTAGAGTTGCTGCCTTACAGCGCTTGCAGCGCCGGAGACCCGGGTTCGATCCCGACCACAGGTGCTGTCTGTACGGAGTTTGTACGTTCTCCGAGTTCTCCGCTTTCCCCCCACACTACAAAGACACACAGGTATGCAGGTTCATTGCCCAGATGTTGGTGTAAATTGTCCCGAGTGTGTATAGGATAGTGTAAGTGTGCGCGGATTGCTAGTGGGTGTGGTCTCGGTGGGCCGAAGGGCCTGTTTCCACGCTGTATATCTAAACTAAATAAACAAAACCAAACTCTAGTTTTATAAGAGCTTTAAAACTTGAAGGATACAAAATGGAGCCGGTAACAAGGCGACTCTTGTGTACTGGCCCTGTGTAACCTACTATGTTTACATGTTGTACCTAGATATCATTATGCTTTTGTAGAGTAAGATTTTAACTAATTGTATGCAAAAATAGAATTTCACTGTACCTAGGTACATGGGACAATAAAGTACCATTGAACCACCGAGACAATCCAAACTAGCCCAGAGAGAAACGATTCTTGGTCAAACAGTGTATACGATCATGAGATAAATAGATAGGTAAACGCACAGTCTTTAGCTCAGGGTAGCGGGGATTGAGAACCAGAGGACATATCTAAACGTGAGGGGGGAAAGATTTACCAGGAACCTGAGGGGTAACTTTTTTTTTACACAGAGAGTGGTGGGTGCATGGAACGAGCTGCTAGAGGAGGAGGGCCTGTTTCCACGCTGTGTGACTCGGTGACTCTAAAAACCAATCTTGGGAGAGAGATGGGAAAAGTAAATAAGTTTGAGGAGTGGAGATTCTGAGGGTACTGTACATGACAGCGAAAGAATGACTGAAGTTCTGGTGGGAGATGATGAACTCCTGTCCCACTTACGCAACTTTTTCTGCCACTGCCAGCACCCGTCATAGGTCGCCGAACATTTTGAACGTTGAAAATTCAGCAGAGACCAGAAAGACGCTACTACTCTTTGGGCAACTGAGGAGACGACTCACTGCCATACAGGCGACACCCTGGCGACAGGTTGCGGGGTGAAGCCTATATGGTCATGAGTAGTCGCCCAAAGAGACGCACCTTGTTCTGGTCGCCGCTGGATTTTCAACATGTTGGAGATTTTCGGAGACCTGCTGCGACTATGACCGGTGCCGGCAAGTCGCCCTTAAGGTGGTAAACAACATTAGAAAGAGCAAAGTACACAATATGCTGGATCTGAGCGTGGAATGGCTGCCAAAACACAACAAGCAAAGAGACACAAGAAAAACTCAGATTAGCCTTGCCGATAAATTATTGGATAAATATATCCTGGTCATGAACAGGGAATTGAAAATAGACAATGGGAGGAAATCCACCATTGGTTAGATGTTCTAAGGCAGGATAAAGGTAGCCACCCTTGCTCGGGTGGAGTTAGCATGGAGCAGCAATCAGCCATTGCCTGCAGCAGCAAAGGGGAGATTAACAAAGGATTAACAGAAGGGGATTTCACTGGGGCTGGAGATGGAGGGACACAAAATTAGCTGTGGGGCAGAAAAAATAACTTAGCGCAAGTAACACAATTTGAAAAGGAGACAAAGTGAAGGAGTAACTCAGCGGGCCAGGCAGCTTATCTGGTGAACATGGATGGGTGACGTTTCACAGAGTGCTGGAGCAACTCAGCAGGTCAGGCAGCATCTGTGGAGAACATGGATAGGTGACGTTTCACAGAGTGCTGGAGTAACTCAGCGGGTCAGGCAGCATATCTGGTGGCCATGGATGGGTGACGTTTCACAGAGTGCTGGAGCAACTCAGCAGGTCAGGCAGCATCTGTGGAGAACATGGATAGGTGACGTTTCACAGAGTGCTGGAGTAACTCAGCGGGTCAGGCAGCATATCTGGTGGCCATGGATGGGTGACGTTTCACAGAGTGCTGGAGCAACTCAGCGGGTCAGGCAGCTTCTCGGGAGAACATGGATTGGTGGAATTACAGGTCATGGAGTCATAGAGTCACACAGCGTGGAAACAGGCCCTTCGGCCCAACTTGCCCGTGCCAACCAACATGCCCCATCTACACTAGTCCCACCTGCGTGGGCTGAAGGATTGTCATAAGAAGAAACGTCACCTATCCTTGTTAGACACAAAAAGCTGCAGTAAATCAGCAGGAATACCGCAGCATCTCTAGAGAGAAGGAATGGGTGACGTTTAGGGTTCAGACCCTTCTTCAAACTACTTTTTTGCATTTCTTTCATTCACTGTTCTTTATCTCTCTCCATCATCGCCTATATTTCCCGTTTCCCTTGTCCCTAACCAGTCGGAAGAAGGGTCGCGACCCGAAACGTCACTAATTCCTTCTCTCCAGAGATGCTGCCTGTCCTGTTGAGTTACTCCAGCTTTTTGTGTCTACCTTTGGTTTAAACCAGCATCTGCTGTTCCTTCCTATGCCTATCCATGCCAACCATCGATCACCCATTCACACTAGTTCTACACATCCACTCCCAACACACAAGGGTGGCTATTTACAGAGGGCCAATTAAGCTACAAACCCGCAGGTCTTTGGAGTCAAGGATGAGTCCAGGGCACCCGGAGGAAGCCCATGTGGTCACAGGGAGAACATGCAAACTCCACACAGACAGCAACCGGAGTCTGGATCGAACCCGGGTCCCTGGCGTTGTGAGGCAGAGGCTCCACCAGTTGCGCCACTATTCAGCCCTTAAAAGGTCAGAGTTTAATACGTAGAAACCAGGAACTGTAGGGGGAGGATAGGTGTAAAGTTTGATAGCCACAGGGAAGAAGGATCTCCTGTGGCGTTCAGGGTCACACCCTGGTCTCTGGCGCTCGAAGACAGCAACTTTACCACTGTGCCCGTGTTATATAGGATCCACACGGCAGCACGGTCCTGGCTCAAAGGGCCGAATGGCCTACTCCTGCACCTATTGCCTATTGGCATTTCATGATGCAGCAATAACTCTCACCCAAGAACAATCTTCCTAATTATTGGCTGTCATGTCATCAGCTTTGCAAATCTGAGCTCCAGAATTCCCTTCTGAGTCCCTTAATCGCTCTCCCCCTTTCCATTATGAAGCTTATTAAAACCCTTGAGTCTAATCGTGAGTGGAGTTGAGTTTATGGTCACGTGCACCGAGGTACAGCAGTAAGCTTTTGTTGCGTGCTAACCAGTCAGCGGAACGACAACACACTTAGAGTAGGAAACAGTAAGAATAAACAGTAGAGTAAGACGGTAAGAAAATAAATTGCCTTGCCAATACAGTTATTCCGTGGTTGAGAGCCTTGCATTGAACAGACATTGACAAAAGATTAAATGAAGAGATTATGGGAAGACGGCAGTTAAGATTAATTTTGCAGGGAAGGTCCGTACAATTTGCAGTATTCCTCCAAAGCACGCAATTTAGTTAAGTCTAGCTTAGAGATGCAGCGCGGAAACAGGCCCTTCGGCCCTCCGAGTCTGTGCCGACCAGCGATCCACTCACACTAACACTATCCTACACACACCAGGGACAATTTGCAATTTTACCGACGCCAATTAACCGACAAACCTGCACGTCTTTGGAGTGTGGGAGGAAACCGGAGATCCCGGAGAAAACCCACGCTGTCACGGGGAGAACGTACAGAGGCGGCACCCCTAGTCAGGCTCAAACCCGGGTCTCTGGCGCTGTGAGGCAGCGGCTCTGCCACTGCGCCGAAAACGAGGCAATGTCAGTGGTTAAAGATTACGACAGGTGGGTTAGTGAACATTACGGGGGTTTAGGAGTTGCAGCTACAAGGACTGTTATTTATCAATTTTCAACACAGATTAGTTGATCCAATCGACCTGTTCCCACAGAGTTATTTTTATGTCATTCTTGCAGCAGCTGGTGGATAACAATTGACGGTCTTGGCCCATGTTCCTCTCCACTAACTCACGGTGCTGCGGCCAAGTCTTGCACGTGGAGCAAGTGGAAATATCCGTGAGCAAGTGGAAAGTACGTGAAAATAGTTGCAGCTGCATGTTCGGTTTTGGAATCAAAATCAGGGAACAGAAGTCCGGATTTCAGTCAATAGTTAATAGACAATAGGTGCAGGAGTAGGCCAATCGGCCCTTCGAGCCAGTACTGCCATTCAATGTGATCATGGCTGATCATCCCCAATCAGTGCCACGTTCCTGCCTTCTCCCCAGTTCCCCTGGCTCCGCTATCTTTAAGAGCCCTATCGAGCTCTAGTCCTGGGGTCATACAAACACAAAAAGCCAGGGTAACTCAGCGGGACAGGCAGCATATCTGGAGAGAAGGAATGGGGGTTCCTTCTCTCAGCTATCCCTCCTCTCCAGTGATCCTGCCTGTCCCGCTGAGTTACTCCGGCTTTTGGTGCCAATCTTCAGTTTAAACCAGTATCTGCAGTTCCTTCCCACACATACAGCGCCGGCCAAACTTGTCCATGCCGACCAACATGTCCAAGCTACACTCGTCCCACCTGCCCATGCTTGGCCCATATCCCTCCCAACCTTGCCTGTCCGTCCCTCATCCCCGCTGTCTGCTCAGTCACATGTTCAGGTTTCAGATCATTTAAAAGTGGAAATATTATTGTGATTATTTAATAGGAACCTGAGCGAGATTTAACTGGAACCTGGTGGGAAACAGTTTTGTTGAGAAGTTTAGTTTAGTTTCGAGATACAGAGCGAAAAACAGGCCCTTTGGCCCTCCATATAACCATATAACAATTACAGCACGGAAACAGGCCATCTCGGCCCTTCTAGTCCATGCCGAACACTTACTCTCACCTAGTCCCATCTACCTGCACTCAGACCATAACCCTCCATTCCTTTCCCGTCCATATACCTATCCAATTTATTTTTAAATGATAAAATCGATCCACATCCACTCTATCCAAGCCATAGCCAAGGTCGAAGCATTAACCAAGGTGAGAAATATTTACTGGACAATTTACCACAACACCATCTCAACAGTAATTAGGTGACAGATTTTCACTTCATGCTTTTTCTAATGAACAAGCCCATGGCGTGATACAAGAGAGATGCAGTACAGCACAAGAACAGTCGCCTGCTTGAAGTAAGCTTGGAAGATAGACACATATCTGGAGAGAAGGATGGATGCATGTGCTGGTGATTGCTCACTCTGGCAGATGATTTTGTTGGGTATAGTTTATTGGCAACCCCCATCCTAGTTCTCCAACTAGTTTACTGTCCTCCAGCTTAATGTTGCTGTTTGTACTCGTCCTTTCCACCTTCCCCTCAGCCAACAATGAACCATTCGACATTTCCTTGATTACTGTTTAGTTTAGAGATGCAGCGCGGAAACAGGCCCTTCGGCCCACCGAGTCTGCGCCAGCCAGCGATCCCCGCACACCAGCACTATCCTACACACACCAGGGACAATTTTACATTTACACCGAGCCAATTAACCTACAAACCTGCACGACTTTTGGAGTGTGGGAGGAAACCAGAGGTTCCCAGAGCAAACCCACGCAGGTCACGGGGAGAACGTACAAACTCCGTATATACAAGTAGCTCTCCCCCTGTTCCACCGCGCTGCCCTATAGGTGGTGACTATATGGAACGAACTGGCAGAGGAGGTAGTTGAGGCAGGTATGATAATACATTTATAAGACATTTGGACAGGGACATGGATAGGAAAGGTTTAGAGGGCCAGCTCTCTGGATGCTTTCAAGAGAGAATGAGATAGGGCTCTTGATGATAGCGTAGTCAGGGGATATGGGGAGAAGGCAGGAACGGGGTACTGAATGTGGATGATTAGCCATGATCACATTGAATGGCGGTGTTGGCTCGAAGGGCCGAATGGCCTCCTCCTGCACCTATTGTCTATTGACAGCACCCCTAGTCGGGATCGAACCCAGGTCTCCGGGGCTGTAAGACAACAACTCTACCGCTGCGCCACCGTGACTGCCCTTAGATCTCTGCTTTGATCTATCCCTTTCACACCTTTGTACCCTTCCGTCTCCCCCAGTTTCCCGGTTCCCCCAGTTTCCCAACCCCCTGACCCTCAGTCTGAAGAAGTGTCTCGGCCCCGAAGCATGGCGCATTCCTTCTCTCTCAGAGATGCTGCCCGTCCCGCTGAGTTACGCCGGCAGTCGGTCTCGGTCTTCCCATGATGTGTAGTGTCTCCACATCTCTAGCAGCAACTGATCTTGTTATGAAATGTGAGCTAAGAGCAGGGAACTTCAGGCTGAAGGGAACTCGTGGCCCAAGGCTGACAATGCGGTGCCAAAGTCCATCAGTCTACACTGGCTGCATTTGACATCGACCAGGAAACAACATTAATAATGGACACATGTTTAGGCATGTTCGCCTCAATAAAAATCGCGTTTCCGCCCCGAGCCGTAACATGTCAAAAATAAGACACACAATACCATCAAAGTTTATTAAAAACAGTTGCCGATACGTCGTGAGTAGGTTTCCAGTGTCATGTTCCTTCCTCAGGTGATCAGAGACTTTATGGTTTCATCTGCAGCTTCACGATCCATAAATTAACTTGCAGGGACACACAGAGACAGACACACAACGCTGGAGTAACTCAGCGGGTCAGGCAGCATCCCTGGAGAATATGAATGGGCTGACGTTTCCGGTCGCGACTCTTCATCACGGAGTCAAGGGATACAGGGAGAAGGCAGGAACGGGGTACTGATTCTGGATGATCAACCATGATCACATTGAATGGCCTACTCCTGCACCTATTTTCTATGTTTCTATCAGACTTTTGCATCCAGGATATTTTGGATGAAACACACACACAGGAAAATCAGAAATATGTTTACATCAGGCCCAATATATGTGCTGTTACCTTCTGATTGATTGAAAGACACAACATGGAAACAACCCTTCGGCCCACTGAGTCCAGGCCAACCATCAGCCACACTAGTTCTATCTTAACGCACATTTAGATCCACTCTCTGCACGCCAAGGGCAATTTATAGAGGCTAATTAGCCTTCAAACCCGCACGCTTCTCGAGTCTGGAGAAGGGTCTCGACCCGAAACGTCACCAATTCAAATTCTCCTAAGATGTTGCCTGTCCCACTGAGTTACTCTGGCATTTTGTGTCTATCTTTGGTTTAAACCAGCACCTTCGGTTCCTTCCTGCACAACCTGCACATTTCGTTTAGTTCAGAGATACGGCGTTGAAAAAGGCCCTTTGGCCCGCCGACCAGCGATCCCCGCGCACTAACACTTCCCTCCACACACCATAGGGACAATTTACACTTATACCAAGTATGAGCCAATTAACCTACAAACCAGCACGTCCTTGGAGTGTGGGAGGAAACCAGAGATCCAGGAGAAAACCCGCGCAGGTCACGGGGAGAACGTACAAACTCCGTACAGACAGCACAAGTGGCCTGGACACCCATAGTCCCGTGTGGAAGGAAACCGGAGCACCCGACATGACAACTATTTTCATCAATGTTTATTGCCAAGGCACTTGAGAAGGCAGAAAAGTTCCCAAGAGTCTCGGTGGCGCAGCGGTAGAGTTGCTGCCTTACAGCGCATGCAGCGCCGGAGACCCGGGTTCCATCCCGACTGCGGGTGCTGTCTGTACCGAGTTTGTACGTTCTCACCGTGACCTGCGTGGGTTTTCTCCGAGATCTTCGGTTTCCTCCCACACTCCAAAGACGTACAGGTTTGTAGGTTAATTGGCTTGGTATAAATGTAAAAATTGTCCCTAGTGTGTGTAGGGTAGTGTCAATGTGCGGGGATCGCTGGTCGGCACGGACTCGGTGGGCCGAAGGGCCTGTTTCTGCGCTGTATCTCAAAACTACACTAAGTGCGATGCATATCGTCAGAGGGAATGCTCTCAACAGTGTGCCTTGGGTACGTTTAAAGCATAAAGCTTAGTTAATGCATAGTTAAATAAAATGCTTTAGGTAGAAGATCGTAACAACAGACAACAAGAGTACAAAGCATGAATGCATTGATTCCATTAGCCCTAAGACCTGAATTTAACTCTCTCTTGAAAACATCCAGTGAATTGGCCTCCACTGCCTATTCCACTGTGGCAGAGAATTCCATGGTGGCTGAGAAAGCCCTAGAAGGGTTTGCAGGTTCTCCCTGTGACCTTGTGAGGTTTCCTCCAGGTGCTCCGGTTTCCTCCCACAGCCCAAAGAGTTACGGGACTGGCAGGTTGCCTCGTTGACTGCAACATTTGGCAGAGCCCCACTTCCTAACCTTCATTGAGGTCAGGAACAGAATGATGCATGCTGACACCTGACTGACAGAGCGGCAGAGCCAACAATGGTGCATCTATCGACACAGTCGGAGTGTTTCCAAACAAGCCAGCGACGCACTGTAACTTATTTAGCCTCACATGGGGAAATTATTAATAGAAATCACCAAATACCTGACGAAACATTGGTGGCACGGTGGTGCAGCGGTAGAGCTGCTGCCTTACAGCGCCAGAGACCCGGGTTCGATCCTGACCGCGCGTATAACTGACCACGGAGTTTGTGCGTTCTCCCCGTGGGCTTTCTCCGGGTGCTCCCGTTTTCTCCCACACTCCAAAGACGTACATTAATCGATTAATTGGCTTCGGTAATAATTATAAATTACCCCTAGTGTGCGTAGGATCGTGTTAGTGTGAGCGGTGATCGCTGGTCGGCGCGGACTCGGTGGGCCGAAGGGCTTATTTCTGCGCTGTACATCTAAAACTAAAAAGTCTAAAACATTTGCTTTCTATCAGAAGAATCAAGTGCAGATGATTACGTTTGCACCTTGTTTAAATTCACCCAGTGGCAAGTCACACCAGTACCAAAAAGGCACCAAGACGGCTTCCTGATATACTGTCCTCACTGCACCATGCATTCCCTTCTGTAAAACGTTGTAGCATACAAGCTTCTAGATACCTTCAACCAATAATCACTTCGTTGGCGATGATTAGGGCTGCTTCACCCAGTATAATAATGCGCTGTTTTTTTTTAAAGAGCTCCTAAAGTATCAAGGGCATGTCCCACTTGGCTATCATTTGCACCTCATTTGCGCGTCATGTGTAAAATAGGTCGGCGCGACATCGCGCGCAAATCACGAGTCATCGTGCCGTCTGGTGCGTAACCATGCGTCACCTCGCGATACACGTGAGACGTCGGAACACCAGCGTGCGTACCCAATGCGTCAGCATGCGTACGCGATACGTCACGCAGGTGGCGAGCGAGGATTTCGTGCAGCACACAATCCTGGAGCGCCGCGCGATACCGCACGCAACTCCGCACTCCTCCACGCCTCTCCAAGCTCCCGTCCCACGCTACCCACGCGTCACAACGCGACAACCACATTTTTGGAGGTCGCATAAATGGCGCACAAATGACAGCCAAGTGGGACATTGTGTTTAATCTTCATGGCCCTCAGGACAACAATTAACTTAGTCTAATAGCAGAAAAGCTGGGAATCTGAAAACTGATGAAAGGGCCGTCAGAAGGCATACCTCTGTTTGACTCCAACCTCCCTGGCTGAAAATGTTAGCGTTTTATTTTCTTATTCTTCATTTTAGACTTTTGAGATACAGGTCCAGTTTGAAAGTGACAGAATTTTAATATACCATTAAAGCAAATAAAGTTTCACAGGTTAAACAACATATAATTAGCTTGTTGCAAAGATCTTCATATTTATCTTACTTCAGAGATACGGCGCGGAAACAGGCCCCTTGGCCCACCGAGTCCGCGCCGACCAGCGATCCCCGCACACTAACACTATCCTACACACACACACACTAGGGACAATTTACAATTTACAGACGCCAATTAACCTACAAACCTGCACGTATTTGGAGTGTGGGAGGAAACCGGAGCGCCCTGAGAAAACCCACGCAGTCACAGGGGGAGAATGTACTGACAGCACCCGAGGTCAGGATCGAACCCAGGACTCCTCGCTGTGAGGCAGCAACTCTACCACTGCGCCACCGTGTCGCCCTGGGAGGAAGTTCACTGCTGACCGTGTTTGTGCAACACGTTTTGTGACTTCTCTTGTTAGCCGTGCACTGCGTGCCATTACACGTTATTTGTCTAATTGTTGCCGTGTTCACCGTTCCCATGTTAATGGACTCCAATCTAAATCATGACCAACTATCAGTGAATAGTCTAAATACATACCAGCTCCACGCTGAGTCAACCCCTTCTGACCTCCACAAGTCAATGAGATCGAATGCATCATCATTATATTTGTCAGCCATGTGGAAAAATATTGAAATCTGCACTAAATACAGGGCAAGCATCATGTATTTGTGAGACAACAGAGAGGTGTGAATTCCGCAGTAGACTGGACAGTATTCTACATATTCACCTGCACTGAGTGGGGGGGGGGGAGGGGGGGGGGAAGGGAAAAAAACGAGGGGCTATTTCAAAAAGAGGAAAACGTCAACTGGAGGAAAACGGTTCTGCAGCAGATGGTCCTGGTGGGGGAGCGGGAAGTGGGGCGGGAAGTGAGGCAGGAAGTGGGGCAGGAAGTGGGGCGGGATGTGGGGTGGGAACTGGGGCAGGAAGTGGAGGCGGGAAGTGGAGGCGAGAAGTGGGGCAGGAGGTGGGGCAGGATGTGGAGGTGGGAAGTTGGGCGGGAAGTCGGGGCAGGAAGTGGGACGGGAAGTGGGGCGAGAAGTGGGGCGGGTGAGCCGACCAATCCAGCGATGACCAGAAAGACGCTACAACACTTTGAGCGACTGAGCAGATGACTCACGACATACAGGCGACACCCCGGCAACCATGTCGCGGGGTGAAGCCTGTATGGTCGTGAATAGTCTGCTAAAGAGTCGTACCTTGTTCAGGTCGCCGCTGGATTTTCAACATGTTGAAATTTTTTGGCGACCTTTAACGACCTATGACTATGGGTGTCGGAGTTGCCGAAAAAGTTGCGTAAGTGGGACAGGCCCATAACTCTCTCTTCAAAACATCCAGTGGATTGGCCTCCACTGCCTTCTGTGGCAGAGAATTCCACAGATTCACAACACTCTGGGTGAAACAGTTTTTCCTCATCTCAGTCCTAAATGGCCTACCCCGTATTCTTAAACAGTGACCCCTGGTTCTGGACTCCCCCAACATCGGGAACATTTTCCCTGCATCTGGCCTGTGATGTGTGACAATTAAACACCATTGAAACATTGACAACTGGTATGGATTTGGAACTGAATATTGACAGGTTAAACTTTAATTGAACGATGTGCAGCCTTTACAAAGATGGAAATACTTCATACACAGTCAAGCATCATTCCCACTGGGGAGAAAGGTGGGGTGGGGCAGGGCAGCCACCTTTCTAATATACTGTTCCAGTGGAGATTTACAAACTCCCTGGACTTCCCCTGCAACGAGCCAGGACGGTGATCAATCATCTTAAGCAAACAGCAGCAGGGTGTTACTCCACAACAGAGGGGATTAAAACAAGCCCAGAAGTACTGCCCGATGATGAATATGAGGCTGGGGCTTCAGCTAAAACAACAAAGCAAGAAGGAGTCGTCTGACTTTTAGACAGAATGCTGCAGTGTTGGAGGTGGCGAGGCGGTTGGCTGAAGGTCCTGGTGCCATTGTTTCAGCCTGATCAAGAGTATCAAGAGAGGTCAGGGGAGCTCGAAGGGCCTGTCCCATTGGGCTTGAAGGACCTGTCAGCATTGGGAGACTGCCAGCATCATTGACTGACGTATCAGGTCACCATAAAATCTGCGGCGTGATGACGTATGACGCGCGGTGTTTTTTTCAAGTGTCGCAACATTTTATTTTGTCGCCGCTGGAGTTTGAAATGTTCAAAAACTTTTGGCGACCCTGATATGACGCAGGCAATCTCCGAAAAAAATCGGCAAGTGGGACAGGCCCTTCAAGGAGTATTTCAGTGTTTATTGTCACGTGTACCAAGGTGCAGATGAAAGCTTTTGTTGCGTGCTGGCCAGTCAGTGGAAAGACAATGCAGAATTGGCGATCGTTTCGCCGAACACCTCCGCTCGGTCCGCAATAACCAACCCGACCTCCCGGTGGCTCAGCACTTCAACCCCCCCTCCCATTCCGTATCCGACCTCTCGGTCCTGGGCCTCCTCCACGGCCAGAGTGAGCAACACCGCAAGTTGGAGGGACAGCACCTCATATTCCGCTTGGGGAGTCTGCATCCTCTGGGCTTAAACATTAAATTTTCTCAATTCTGTTAACCCTTGCTGTCTCCTCCCCTTCCCACCTCTCCCTCAGCCCTCGGGCCCTGGCATTCCCTCTCTCTCCATCTCTCCCCCACCCAAGTCGCACTAGCTTCTCATTTTCACACTACAAACAGCCTACAATGGCCTGTTTCCTTTATCATCAATACTTTTTTGCATATCTTTCATTCATTGTTCTTTATCTCTCCACATCACCGTCTATATCTCTCGTTTCCCTGATCCCTGACCAGTCTGAAGAAGGGTCTCGACCCGAAACGTCGCCTATCTCCTTCGCTCCTTAGATGCTGCTGCACCCGCTGAGTTTCTCCAGCCTTTTGTGTACCCGCATGATTACAGTCGGGCCATCCGCAGTGTACAGATATACAGGTGGTGGTGAATTTGTGGAATTCATTGCTTTAAACTTTGTGGAGTTTAGACTTTAAGAATGCTGCCTGGATGTGGAGTCCACACCGACCAGCGAGCCCCGTATACTAGCACCATCCTACACACTTTCCTAGGGGCTATTTACAGAAGCCAATTAACCGACAAACCTGCACGTCTTGGGGGAAACCAGAAACCCACGCGGTCACGGGGAGAACGTACAAACTCTGCACAGACAAGCACCCGTAGTCAGGATCGAACCCTGATCTCTGGTGCTGTAAGGCAGCAACTCTACCGCAGCGCCACCGTGCCGCCTCAGAGCCGAGCTGCCGGAGGTAGTTGAGCCAGGTACAATAACAACATTGAAAAGACATTTGGACAGATCATTGGGATAGAAAAGGTTTAGGGGGATTTGGTAGGTGGGACATCTTGGTCGGCTTGGACGGGTTGGGCTGAAGGGCCTGTTGCCGTGCCAACCACGACAACTTAATGCCTGAAATATTAGGCTGGTAAAGTTGGGTTACTGTCTCGGACAGAATGAAAGGGACAGGCTCTTCCATCTTAGGCTTTTATTAAAAGCCTCATTCAAGCTCACATCTCTATAACAGGTGCAACACGGCAGAGGGCAGGCGTGCAAGGAGACAGACTGGTGAAGTAAATGTGACAACAGGTTTTGTGCAGAAATACCATGATGTTAGAGAAGGGCGACGCGTTTCAGCTCATTTTATACAAGGATAAATCATTATCTTGCTACTAGTTCAAAAGCAAATGTACGCACTATACCCAAGGCTTGTTTAATAGCAACTCAAAATCACAAATAGTGTCAAGAGCAGTGTCAAATAGTGTCATACAGCAGAGAAGTGGGCCCTTTGGCCCAACTTGTTCATGCTATCCAAAATAAAATACCAGAGCAAAAGGAGGGTACAGATTTTTGGTTATTGAGTAGAGCTACTAAAAAAAAACTGTTTTTATGTCTGGCTGTGGCGGCTTTGACAGTCTGGAGTCGCCTTCCAGAGGGTCCTTGCCTTAAAAATATCCACTGGCTTGGACTCCACATCCTTCTGTGACAAAGAATTCCACAGATTCACCAGCCGCTGACGAAAGAAATTCCTCCTCATCTCCTTCCTAATGGAACGTCCTTTAATTCTGAGGCTGTGACCTCTGGTCCTAGACTCTCCCACTAATGGGAACATCAATCTCATTCTCAATTCACCCCCCTTTTAATACATACCTGTAACCCCTTGTCTTTGACCTCTCCACTTCAGGTAGCCTCCTCCCTTGTCCAGAAACTTCATCACTTTATACATATTATTATTATTATCTATATATAGCCTGATCCGCTGAGTTATTCCAGCATTATGTGTCTGTCTGCCACTATCATTGATTTGCACACACACACTTCCATCTGATCCTTTCAGTACATAAACAGTACCTTTTTCCCCCCCGATATTTACTCTCCTCATTCTTCCTACCAAGATACACCATCTCACCATTTCTCTTCATTAAACTTCATCGGCCAGGCATCTGCATTTTCCATCAGCCCGTTTACGCCCTGCTGCAATCTATCATTATCTTCTTCGTAGCTGACAAGAGAGCCTAGATTTGTGCCATCCGCATATTTACAAATCGTGGTCTGCATCCCAAGTCCAGGTCATTAATATAGATCAGAAGCAAGCAATGGCCCTAAAATTAATTCCCCCAGGCACACCACTTCGTCTTCCACCAGTCTGAAAAAAACAACCATTCATCGTGAAACTGTCTGCAGTCTTTTCCTTCGTCAGCTTTGTATAGGTGCTATCAATATTTCTCCTTTGCCCTGTCAGAGAGTCATATAATCACACAGTGTCCATATCCCTCTAAACCTGTCCTATACATGTACCTGTCTAATTGTGTCTTAAACGTTGCGATAGTCCCTGCCTCAACTACCGCCATTAGCAGCTCGTTCCATACACCCACCACACTTTTGCGAGAAAAAGTTACCCCTCAAGTTCCTAACACATTTTTTCCCCCTTCACCTTAAACCTATGCCCTCTGACGCTCGATTCCACTACTCTGGGCATTTACCCGATCTAATCCTCTCATGATTTTATATAACTATAGGATCAATGATGAGTTTCAACTTGTCTGCTAAACCTATCATGTGGCACCTCATCAAATGCCTTCTGGACATACAACATGTTTATACATCAAGTCTTACAGTGTGGGAACAGGCCCTTCGGCCCAACCTGCCCAACATGTCCCATCTGCACTAGTCCCACCTACCTGCGTTTGGCACATATCCCTCTAAACCCGCCCTATCCATGTACACCTCAGCGGTATGAACATTGACTTCTCTAACATCAGATAGCCCTTGCTTTCCCTCTCCATCCCCTCCCCCTTCCCAGTTCTCCCACCAGTCTTACTGTCTCCGACTACATTCTATCTCTGTCCCGCCCACTCCCCTGACATCAGTCTGAAGAAGAGTGTGGACCCGAAACGTCACCCATTCCTTCTCTCCGGAGATGCTGCCTGTCCCGCTGAGTTACTCCAGCATGTTGGGTCTGCCTGTCGGAATGTTTCTTAAACTTTGTGATAGTCCCTGCCTCAACTACCTCCTCCGGCAGCTCGTTCCACACACCCACCACCCTTTGTGTGAACTAGTTGCCCCTCGGATTCCTCTAAAATCATTCCCCCTTCACCTTCAACCTATGCCCTCTGGTTCTCGATTCCCCTACTCTGGGCACGAGACTCTGTGCATCTACCCGATCTATTCCTCTCATGATTTTATATGCCACTAAAATGTGTTTCAACTTGGCTGGTAAACCTATCATGTGGCACCTCTCCAAATGCCTTCTGGATATACATGTACATACATCACAACCTCATCAACTAATTCTATCAAATTCGCAAGCAAATTAGGTGAACTTTTTTTGTGTTTACATTTTATGTTCAAGTATCGGAATCATTGAGCAATGAAAATCAGTTTAAGAAGCTCAGTATAATGGTTAGATACTTTGACCATGTATCATAATTATGCATATATAATCTGAGTGTCAACAATGAAGAAATCCAATAAGCTCTTATCGGAGGTAGACAAAAATGCTGGAGAAACTCAGCGGGCGAGGCAGCATCTATGGAGCAAAGGCTCCATCAGAGTTGCACTTACACCATTATTATCTGGTAAAGTTTAATTTTATCTGGAACTGCAGTTTCAGTTTCAAGGCTGATAACAGTATCAAATCCAGTTAGCATACCAGAGTAATGCCAGAGTGTGGCGCAGCGGTATAGTCGCTGACTTCCAGCGGCAGAGGCCCAGGTTCGATCCTGCGTACAGGTGCTGTCTGTACTGCGTTTGCATGTTCTCCCCGTGACCTGCGTGGGCTTTCTCCAGGTGCTCCAGATCCCCCCCGCACACTCCAAAGACGTGCAGGTTTGTAGGTTAATTGGTTTTGGTTAAATTGTACATTGTCCCTAGCGTGTGTAGGATAGTGCTAGTGTGCGGGGATCGCTGGTTGGCGCGGACCCGGTGGGCCGAAGGGCCTGTTTGCGCACATGCCTCTCTAAAGGATACTAAAGAACCCAAACAAACTTGCAGTCACAAATGAAGTTTCGGCAGGTCTGCACTTGACGACTTTTTGAATTATTGTTGCCTTTGCAAAGCGGAAAACTTGGCAGCAAATGTGTGTGAACTCAAGGTTCCACAAGTGGATGGGATGAATTAAGAAAATGTTGACAACATGCTTAGAGAAGTGTAGGAAGGAACTACAGATGGTGGTTTAAACCAAAGATGGACACAAAATTGGTGAAGTATCACAGCGGGACAGGCAGCATCTCTGGAGAGAAGGAATGGGTGACGTTTTGGGTCGAGACCCTTCTTCACTCTGGACCCAATACGCCACCCGCTGAGTTACTCCCGCTTTTTGCGTCTAACATGCTTGGAGAACTTCTCTTTGTGAACAGGCAGGGCAATGTTGCTCTTGGATTGTCCCACAGTGTCCCTGCACATTTGAGGTGACGTTTTGCGGACTGGCGTGAAGCATGGGTTATTTAGCAGATCGGACCGAATCCAGCAACCTGCCCTCCGAGACAACTCTGTAAAAGGGATGAAAAGTTGGAACTGACAGCAAAGTAACGCAGAACGGGCAGGAAAACGCGCAGGATCGGTGGAGTTTGTGTTGGAAACAAAGGCGAGTTGCGAAAAATGATTCTTGGAAGCAGTTTGCAAATTTGATTGTATATTAATTGCCATGGAAACGCCCTTGGCAACCTTAATGCAAATTCAAGAAATATGCCGCCTGAATGAAACAGTTCACAGAACAGTTCTGCATATTGATTGTGGGCTGCGCGTGCCATGTATATCTTTAAGCTTCTTCCGTGTCAACATCTGTGTTGCTAAGCAACCACAGAGTTATTCAAGAGTCTGGACTCTGGACTTGAGCTGACTATTTACCATGGGCTGGTCTGGAACAGGGACTGTTTACATTAACTCACTCCAGAATCTGCTGCCCTTCTTTAAATATCCCAATTAAATCTGCACCAAAGACAATACAAAATAATTTTAAATAGGTTTTTTTTTAAGAGTTTAGAGATAGAGATTAGAGATACAGAGTGGAAACAGGCCCCTCAGCCCATCGAGTCACCTGTTCGCACGACTTCTATGTTGTCACACTTCCGCATTCTACACCTGAGCACCCGGAGAAAATTCATGCAGTCAGGGGGAGAACGTACAAACTCCGCACAGACAGCACCCGAGGTCAGGATCGAACCTGGGTCTCCGGTGCTGTGAGGCAGCGGCTCTACCTGCTGCTCCACCGTGCTGCAGATGACTGCAGGTGCCAGAAATAAAAAGGGAAAATGCAGGAAAACCTTGGCATGTCGGGCGCATCTGTGGAAAGGGAAACAGGGTTACATTTTAAGCCAGAGATCCTTCCTCAGAACATCGCGTCTTGGCAGTTTTCTTGGGATGCTACTTGAAGGGAACCTGCTTTAGTGAGGGCAGCACCTTCTCGATGCACAGCGGGTTCAATCCATTGCAGAAGAACAACTCGTGCCAGAAATTTCAGACCTTCGTCAGAAAATAAATCAAAGCCAAACTTCTGATGAAGGTTCTTTGACCTGAAATATTAACCCTATTTCTTCTTCCAACTGTGATGTTGACAGGGTCGGTTGCCATGGACTAGAGGGCCTAGCTTTAAGGTGAGAGGGGCAATGTTTAAAGGAGATATGCGAGGCAAGTTTTTTTTTACACACAGAGAGTGGTGGGTGTCTAGAACGCGATTCTAATGGGGGTGGTGGAACGTTTCAAGAAGCATCTTTGATAGGCAAGACAGACACAAAAAGCTGGAGTAACTCAGCGGGACAGGCAGCATCTCTGAATAGGCACATGGACAGACGCATCAGTCTGAAGAAGGGTCTCGATCCGAAACGTCATCCATCCCTTCACTCCACAGATGCTGCCTCACCCGCTGAGTTTCTCCAGCATTTTTGTCTACCTTGGCCACATGGAAATACTGGGAATGGAGGGATATGGATCACATGTGGGCTGATGAGGTTAGTTCATCTTGGCATCATGTTCAGCGTAGAATTAGTGGGCCAAATGGCCTGCTCCTGTGATGTGTTGTTCTATGTTCAATGGCCTACATCTGTTATTCCACTAAGAGATTAAGCATTTTTTGTTTTCATTCCAAAATATATCTGCCCAATACAGTTCATGGTAGGAAGAGTATATTAATAGATTCAGCACTACAGTACTAATATTTTTAAAAATTAAGAATTGCATTATTATCCCAAATCTTTACTTCCTACAAAATCCATTCACGGGTTGATTTGATTTGAAATAAGACCCCTTTCGTGAAGTTAGACACAGAGCTTCAGATATAGTGAAGACAAATAAGAATTTGGCTGAAGAAGGGTCTCGATCTGAAACGGCAGCCATTCCTTCTCTCCAGAGATGCTGCCTGTCCCGCTGAGTTACTCCAGCGTTTTGGGTCAATCCAATAATTTAATTGTTCTGTCTGGGGCATATGACAATGAAACACTCTGGACATGTGACATTCAAACTAACTTCACCGGTTGATTAAGAAAGAACTGCAAATGCTGGTAACGTCTCTACATCGGTGAGACCAAGCGTGGACTCGGCGATCGTTTCGCTGAACACCTCCGCTCAGTCCGTCTTAACCAAGCTGATCTCCCGGTGGCTCAGCACTTCAACTCCCCCTCCCATTCCCAATCTGACCTTTCTGTCCTGGGCCTCCCCCATTGTCAGAGTGAGGCCCAGCACAAATTGGAGGAACAGCACCTCTTATTTCGTTTGGGTAGTTTACACCCCAGTGGTATGAACGTTGACTTCAGGTAGCCCTTGCTCTCTCCCCCTTCCCAGTTCTCCCACTAGTCTTACTGTCTCTGCCCACTTTATTTCTTTGTACCGCCCCCTCCCCTGACATCAGTTTGAAGAAGGGTCTCGACCCGAAGCGTCGCCAATTCCTTCTCTCCGTAGACGCTGCCTCACCCGCTGAGTTACTCCAGCATTTTGTGTCTAACTTCACTGGCTCCCTTTTACATAGAACAGTACAGCACAGGAACAGGCCCTTCGGCCCACAATTTCTATGCCATGCATGAAGCCAAGATAAACTAAATCATCTGCTTGCATGTGATCCATATCACTTCATTCCCTGCACATCCATTCGCCTCAACCTTACATTTCATGTCCAAAATATTGTCTGTGGAATGTGAGCTGGTGCCAGTGCTAGGAATGTGCTTCAGATGGTTTCTTGATTAAACAATGATAAAGAAGGCAGGAACAATATTCGTTCTTTCTGAAGGAACAACAACATGGAGTGGTGATTTGTCACGCGGCCTTCTATGGAAAATAAATCTCAATGCTGGGCTTGTTTGTGCTAAATGCCTCAGGGATCGGACTGACATGTTGCATTACAATATGGTCCGTTCACCTCTGGGATTCAGGTTCAAACACAATGTGGACAGAACAGACGAGGATCTCATCTTGCAAGTCATTACCCGAGATGCCAATTGAAATGGACTGCCTTTAGGCTTGAGATACAGCGCGGAAACAGGCGCTTTGGCCCCGCGAGTCCGTGCCGACCAGCGGCCGCCTCGTACACTAGCACTATCCTACACACACTAGTGACAATTTTTTCTTAGGAGGTGAAAGGGACATCAGTTTGCGGGAACTGCTCCAGTACATCAAGCGCGGGGCGGGGGGGGGGGGGGGGGGCAACTGTGCGTTGGACTCTGAATAATGTCGGCAAAAATGTCGGCGCCCGCATGAGTACAAAGAATTTCACTGCGTAGTTGCACGTGTGACAGATAAAACACTATTGAAGCAATGGGCCAGATGCAGGGAAAGCCCTCAGAGCGAGCGGCCTGACGAATGTTAGACATCCAGGAACTTTTTTTTCTCTTATCAAAACAGCCAGAGATTCGGAGAGAAATTTCAATCTGATTTGTTCCAGATGGTGACTTTAAACCGGGCTGGACTCACCTCCCAGTGCAGTCCCTTGCCAGAGATAGAATTACGGGAATCAGAGAAAATAAAACAAGCAACGTTGACGGCACGGGAGAGCTTTGACTGTTTTCACTAAAAAAAAATCATCGGCCCGTGCTTATTATGCAAATCACCCTTTGCGCAAAGGTCCTCGAGCAACTTAAAAAAGGTGCAAATTTTAGTGAGAGTTTTAGAGATACGGCGCGGCAACAGGCCCTTCGGCCCACCGAGTCCGTACCGATCATCGACCCCCATATACTAGCACTATCCCACACACAATGTATAATTTTTACCGAAGCTGATTAACCTATAACCTGTGCATCTTTAGAGTGAGGGGGGGGGAAACCAGAGCACCCGGGGAAACCCCACGCGGTCGCGGGGGTGAACGTACAAACTCCGTACAGACAGCACCCCTAAGTCAGGATCGAACCCGGGTCTCTGTAGCTCGAAGGCAGCAGCTTAGTTTTGTTTGGTTTAGGCTAGAGATATAGCGCGGAAACAGGCCCTTCGGCCCACCGAGTCCATACCCTCACATTAACACCACCCTACACACATTGGGGACAATTTAGAACTACACCAAACCAATTAACCTGCAAACCTGTGCGTCTTTGGAGTGTTGGAGGAAACAGGAAATCTTGGGGGAAACCTGCGCAGGTCACGGGGAGAACGTACAAACTCCGTACAGACAGCACCCGTAGTCAGGATCGAACCTGGGTCTCTGGCACTGTAAAGCAGCAACTCTACCGCTGCACCACCGCGCCTCTCTGTGACACAAGCTCTCCCGTGAACAATCCTCCGGTCAACCACATCTAGTTCATCAGGTCCACTTCACTTCCCTTTCAAGGAAATGGTGACGATATCAGGAATTCAAGCTAAATATTAATCGTCCACACTTCCACAGCACAGGGCGGCACGGTGGCGCAGCGGTAGAGTTGCTGCCTCTAAACAGCAGAGACCCAGGTTCGATCCTGACTGTGGGTGCTGCCTGTATGGAGTTTGCACGTTCTCCCTGTGTCCACGTGGGTTTTCTCCGGGTGCTCCGGTTTCCACCCACACTCCAAAGACGAGCAGGTTTGTAGGTCAATTGGCTTCTTTAGATTGTCCCTAGTGTGTGGGATAGAACTTCAGTTCGGGTGATCGCTGGTCGGCATGGACTCGGTGGGCTGGAGAACCTGTTACCACACTGCGTCTCCTAAAGCAAGTCCAAAGCCTAGATTGCCAAGAATCTCAACTATTAACTCGAGCTTATTTAATGCAAATAATGTGTTTATCTGAACAGAAAATACTCCAGTTCTGATTTAGCAAAACGGACACAGATAAAGTGCCCAAAATATTAAATTGAATTACTCACATATGCTTTTTGGACTTAAAATTATTAAATGATTAATGTTTTTCAATATTGCAGAGCTGAATTTACATTCGATACATCAGTCAGCTGCTGCTGTAACATAACTACTTTACATTCATCTTTCTCCAATTTCATGTAATTCATTACACAGTTCAATATTCTACACTGGACATTAATTAGTAAAGATTCATCACTATATTACACTGTTTATCGGTTTGTTAAACTTTGGTTTACTTTAAATATACAGCATGGAAACAAGCCCTTTGGCCCATCGAGTCCACACCGACCATCGTTCGCCCATTCAGACAGAAGAAGGGTCTCGACCTTTCAACAGAGAGCTGTGAGTGTGGAATACTCTGCCTCAGAGGCTGTTTCTCTGGATGCTTTCAAGAGAGAGCTAGATAGAGCTCTTAAAGATAGCGGAGTCAAGAGATATGGGGAGAAGGCAGGAACGGGGTACTGATTGTGGATGATCAGCCATGATCACATTGAATGGCGGTGCTGGCTCGAAGGGCCGAATGGCCTACTTCTGCACCTAATGTCTATTGTCCATTGACCCGAAACGTCACCCATTCCTTCGCTCCAGAGATGCTGCCTGCCCCGCTGAGTTAGTCCAGCAGTTTGTGTCCACCTATTCGGACTAGATTTACATTATCCCACTTTCTCAGCCATTCCCTGAAATCTAGGGCAATGTACCAAAGTCAAAGTCAAAGTCAAAAGAGTTTATTGTCATGTGTCCCTGACAGGACAATGAAAATCTTTCTTTGCATAGCACAACAGAACATAAGTAGGCATTGACTACCAACAAACCCGCACGTCTTTCTGGTGCGGGAGGAAACCGGCTAACCACGGGGACACAATAGACAATAGGTGCAGGAGTAGGCCATTCGCCCATTCAGCCCCGGTGATGCTTCGGGATGTTCGGCCCGAAATGTCACCCAGCCATCTTCTCCAGACACCCCGCCTGACCTGTTGAGTTACTCCATCACTTTGTGTCAATAATTAGTTATGGTGCTATGCAGTACAAACTTGTGCCTGCTTACCAAAATGACCATGTCGGGCTAGTCCAATTTGTCTATATTTGGCCCATATCTCTTGAAACCTTTCCCATCCACTTACCTCAACACATGTCTTTTGAAAGTCGTAACTTTTATCCACTGCTATAGCTCCCGCTGGCAGCTTATTCCAAGTACAGATAACTCTGAGTGAAAAGGTTGCTCCAGGTCCCTCTCCTCTCTCACCTTAAGCCTCTGCCCCCTCTTGTTTTAGAATCCTCTACCAAACTTACAAACCCAAGTTCTCCAGAGATGCTGCGTGACCTGCTGAATTACTCCAGCACTTTGTGTGTTTATTTGTTTTTTGCAAACCAGCATCTAAATCTGGAGCTGTGGAGAGAAGGAATGGGTGACGTTTCAGGTCGAGACTATTCTTCGGACTCATAATTCTTCAGGTGTCTGAAGAAGGAACTCGACCCGGAAACGTCACCTAGTCCTTTTCACCAGAGATGCTGCCTGACCCGCTGAGTTACTCCAGCTTTTCTGTGTCCATCTTCGGTATAAACCAGCTCTCTGCAGTCCGTTCCTACACATACCTCGTCTTTCTATTGAGCTCACACACACAGCGAACTGATTAACCTAGCTTGCATACCAGGAGCAGGGTTCCTGTGCAGAACTGCACTTTAGGCATCAGGCTTCCATGCAGAAAAAACAGCGTGTTAAGTTGACATCTGTCTTCAAGACTGTATCGCGGAATGACTTTTGGCTGAGACGGAGTACTGCTTAATTTTAACATGGGATGGCTCATTAACCACCTCCTCCCTTCTCAGTCCATAATTAGAAGTGTATCCTGCAGTGTTAATGCTCGAACAGAAGGTACTGCCTAACTAAAAAACATGTCAAGGTTATACCTGCCCTCTCCCATTCCATCACATCGGTCTCAATGTTTGCTATTTTCAAATAAGAAAACTCCTAATGGGCCTGTCCAAATTTGGCACTTTTTTTAGGCAACTACAGGCGACCATTTTGTCGCCACATATTCGCCGGAGGTCGCCGTGAGTAGTCTCCTCAGTCGCACAAAAAAAGTAATCGTTTCTTTCTGGTTTGCCTTAAGACTTTTGCCTTCCAACACAGTGAGGAGGTGCCTGGTGAACTCATTGTGGTGGATGTTGCATATGTGTTTATTGTGTGTTTATTTTATTATATGTCATGACTGCATGGTAACAGTTTCGTTCAGATCGAAAGGTCTGAATGACAATAAAAGAATCTAATCTAATCCAATCTAACTTTTCAACACAGTGGGTTTGAGGCCAATGAGCGCAACTTGACTTCTCCTGGCGTAGGAGCTGCCGTAGGTTGTCGCCAGGATGACGTAGGATGTCGCTGGTTTTTCGGCGACCTGCTACGACTTTGACAGTCGCCGGCACTTGCCTAAAAAAAAATCGCACAGTGGGACAGGCACATGACATACCATTTAAGTTCAGAGACACTATTTTTGTCATGGATTTTTAAAAACGATATCTATATTCAATTCCATTTTAAATCTTCATTCATATTTGAGGCAACATCATCCTGCGCGGCTAAGTTGATTAAATATATATATAGCATTTATCACTTTCCTATCTTTCGGGAGAACCACGCACAAACTAAAGTGACGCTATGAGCGGTAGAGTTGCTGCCTTAAAGCGCCAGATAACAGTCAGAGAGTCATAGATACAGGGCACACAAAAAGCTGGAGAAACTCAGCGGGTGCAGCAGCATCTAAGGAGCGAAGGAGATAGGCAACGTTTCGGGCCAAAACCCTTCTTCAGACTGATGGGAGGTGGGGGGGGGGGGGGGGGCGGAGAGAAGAAAGGAAAAAGGAGGAGGAGGAGGAGCCCGAGGGCTGAGGGAGAGGTGGGAAGGGGAGGAGACAGCAAGGGTTAACAGAATTGAGAAAATTCAATGTTCAAGCCAAGAGGATGCCGACTCCCCAAGCGGAATATGAGGTGCTGTTCCTCCAATTTGCGGTGTTGCTCACTCTGGCCGTGGAGCAGGCCCAGGACAGAGAGGTCGGATATGGAATGGGAGGGGGAGTTGAAGTGCTGAGCCACCGGGAGGTCGGGTTGGTTATTGTGGACCGAGCGGAGGTGTTCGGCGAGACGATCGCCAAGCCTGCGCTTGGTCTCACTGATATAGATCAGCTGGCATCTAGAGCAGCGGATGCAGTAGATGAGGTTGGAGGAGGTGCAGGTGAACCTATGTCGGACGTGGAAGGACTGCTTGGGTCCCTGAAAGGAGTGGAGGGGGGAGGTGAAGGGACAAGTGTAGACACGTCATAGATACAGTGTGGAAACAGACCCTTCGGCCCAACATGCCACAGCTACACTACTCCCACCTGCCTGGACCTCGTTCATATCCCTCTAAACCTGTCCTATCCATGTACCTGCCCAACTGTTTCTTAAACGATGGGATAGCCCCAACCTCAACTACCTCCTCTGGCAGCTTGTTCCATACACCACTACCCTCTGGAAGTAAAAATTACCCCTCTGATTCTTAAGGGCCTGTCCCACCAGGATGCGATTCCATGCGGCGAGCGCGATCAAACTAGAAGCGAGGGCCGCGCGGAGGTCGGGTGAGTGGCACAACGCGGCGCAAAGTGAGGCGAACTTGAAGCGAAGTCTTAAAGGTAAGTTCGCCAGGACAGAGAGGGGCACACAGAGAGGGGCACAGAGGCACACACACAGAGGGCCACGGAGCCACACACATAGAGGGTCACGGAGGCACCTACAGAGAGGGTCACGGAGGCACGACATCGAGGTGGTGTGTAATGCGTCGAGGCGACTGCGAGCCGACAAGCCGTTGCCGCACAGAATATTTGAACACGGTCGGTTTTTCGGAGCCCCGCGCGATGTCGGGACGAACTCCGCACAATTCTGCACGGCTCCGGCGATCGAAGTGGGACCGGCCCCGCGACGCCGGACGGCTCAAGCGACCATGTTAGGTCGCGCTCATCGCATAGAGTTGCATGCTGGTGGGACAGGCCCTTTACTAAATCTTTTCCCTTTCACCTTGAACCTATGTCCCCTGGTCCTCGATTCCCCTACTCTGGGCAAGATTCTCTGCATCTACCTGATCTATTCCTCTCATGATTTTGTACACCTCTATAAGATCACCCCTCATCCTTCAACGCTCCTTGGAATAGAGACCCAGTCTACTCAACCTCGCCCTATAGCTCACACCCTCTAGTCCTGGCAACATCCTCGTGAATCTATTTTGAACCCTTTCAAGCTTGACAATATCTTTCCTACAACATGGTGCCCAGAACTGAACACAATATTCTAAATGTGGTCTCACCAACGTCTTATGACTGCAACATGACTTCCCAACTTCTATACTCAATACTCTGACTGATGAAGGCCAATGTGCCATAAGCCTTTTTGACCACCTTATCTACCTGCGACTCGACCTTCAAGGAACCATGCACCTCTACTCCAAGATCCACCTGTTGTACAACACTACCCAGAGGCCTACCATTCACGGTGTAGGTGCTGCCCTTGTTAGATGTCACAAAATGCAACACCTCACACTTCTCATATTAAATTCCATCACCTATTCCTCAGCCCACCTGGCCAATCGATCCAGATCCTGCTGCAATCTTTCACAACCATGTTCACTTTCTGCAAAACCACTCACTTCTGTATCACAACAGTGTTTGTATGTTCTCCATGTGACCTGCGTGGGTTTTCACCGGGTGATCATAAGTGATAGGAGCAGAATTAGGCCATTCGGCCCATCAAGCCTACTCCGCCATTCAATCATGGCTGATCTATCTCTCCCTCCTAACCCCATTCTCCTGCCTTCTCCACATGACCTCTGACACCCGTACTAACCAAGAATCTTTCTATCTATCTCTGACTAAAGAAATTCTGACTTAATTTTGTCACTCTCCATCCTAATGAAGAACTCAACCATATTATGGTCACTCTTGCCCAAGGGGCCACGCACAACAAGACTGCTAACTAACCCTTCCTCATTACTCAATACCCAGTCTAGAATAGCCTGCTCTCTCGTTGGTAATTCCTCCTCATCCCCTTCCTAAAAGAATGTCCTTTAATTCTAAGGCTATGACCTCTAGACCTAGACTCTCCCACTAGTGGAAACATCCTGTACACAACCACTCTATCCAAACCTTTCACTATTCTAGCCAGTTGTGGCCTCACAGCGCCACAGACACGGGTTCGATCCGACTACGGGTGCTGCCGGTACGGAGTTGATACTTTCTCCCCGTGACCGCGTGCGTTTTCTCCCGGATCTCCGGTTTCTTCCCACACTCCCAAGTCGTACAGGTTTGTGGGTTAATTGGCTTTGGTAAAGATTTTAAATTGTCCCTAGTGGGCATTGGATAGTGTTAGAGTACGTAATCGCTGGTCAGCGCGGGCTCGGTGGGCCGAAGAGACTCTTTTAACGCTGCAGCTCCAAACTAAACCAAAAGTATCCACATTGGACACCTCTCATTTAAATGAAATGAGCTGGTTTCCAACCCAACACATTTTATGGTTGTAATTTAGTATAGTTTGAGGTAGAAGCAGGCCCTTCGGCCCACCGAGTCAGTGCCAACCAATTATCTCCCGTTCACTAGTTCTATGCTGCACACAAGGGGCATTTTTCTTACGGAAGCCAATTAGCCTGCAAACCTGCGCGTCTTTGGAGTGTGGGGGGAAACCGGAGCGCCTGGAGAAAACCCACGCAGGTCACGGGGAGAACGTACAAACTCCAGACGGCAAGCGCCCGTGGTCAGGATCGAACCAGGGCCTCTGGTTGCTGTGAGGCAGCGACTCTACCGCTGCGCCACTTCATCTATTTGTAAAGTGAAACAATATGTGAAGTCTTTCCTACTCTCATCTCGCTTAATTGTCCCATTTGGTGGATTGATTACTCAGAAACAGATGCGATACTGCATCACTCCTCCTTGCTTTCAGTCGAACCTGACAGTAGCTAACGAGAAATATTCAACTGATGGATTTACTTGCAAATGGGTTACATTTGAAGAATAGGTTACATTCTTCAGTCTGAAGAAGGGTCCCGACCCAAAACGTCACCCAATCATTCTATGCTGAGATTCTGCCTGTCCCGCTGAGTTACTCCAGCATTTTGTGTCCATCTTTGGTTTAATCCAGCATCTGCAGTTCCTTCCTACAACAAGGGATCACACTGTGACATGTCACGTGTGATAATGAAGTATAATTAATTCATATTCACTAGTGCACAAATTCTCCATTTAATTAATAGTTGTACCCTCATTGACAACATCATCTGTTCACAAAATTACTCCGAACATTTTGATTCAATATCAGTTTATGCCCGACTCAAACTTATTTCCATTATAGATCCACTTAACGGAGACAGGGCAGGTTTCGTTGAGTGAGAGAAAAATTTGCAGATACTGGCAATCTGAAATAAAAAATTTAGAACAGAATGTGGACACGCTGGAAAATCTCAGCAGGTCAAGCATCACGCCGGTCGAGTTGCTGCCCTACAGCGCCAGAAACCCGGGTTCGATCCCGACTACAGGGGGCTGTCTGTGCGGAGTTTGCACCTTCTCCCCGTGAGCAGATTTCCAGTGACTTAGAACCATTATTTCAAGCAGCAACCCACACGTGACCAGACTGTTGGATCAATTGCCGATTGCAAGAGAATTGGTGAATGGAAGGAAAACCAGCATAAGGGCGTCACCTTTGTTACCCTCGATGTCTTCCTGCACCAAGGCAAAGATAAACCTTCCTTTGGGGGTCTGAGCTCAGGATCTTCACATCTCCACATGGAGGGAATAGCATGAAGGAAGGCCAACACATCAGTGCTGATGACCAAACGTAGCCTGGGCGATCGTTTCACTGAACACCTTCGCTCAGTCCGCCTGGACCTACCTGATCTCCCGGTTGCTAAAGTCTTTAATTCCCCTTCCCATTCCCACACTGGCCTTTCTGTCCTAAGTCTCCTCCATTGTCAGAGTGACGCTAAACGCAAATTGAAGGAGCAGCATCTGATATTTCGCTTGGGCAGCTTACAGCCCAGTGGTATGAACATTGATTTCTCTAACTTCAGGTAACCCCGGCATTCCCTCTCTCTCTCCATCCCTCCAGCACCCAAGTCACACCAGCTTCTCGTTTTCACCCAATAAACAGCTAACAACGGCCTGTTTCCTGTATCATCGTTACTTTTTTGCATATCTTTCATTCATTGTTCTTTATCTCTCTCCATCATCAACTATGTCTCTCGTTTCCCTTATCCCTAACCAGTCTGAAGAAGAGTCTCGACCCGAAACGTCACACATTCAATTCCTCGTCTCCAGAAATGCTGCCTGACCCGCAGAATTAAGGGCCTGACCCAGCAGCATGCGACTCCATGCAGCGAGCGCGACCTAACGTGGTCGCTTGAGCCGTACGGCTTCATGGGGCCGGGCCCACTTCGATCGCCGGAGCCGTATGGAGTTGTGCGGAGCTGGTCCCGACATCGCGCGGGGCTCCGAAAAAATGTCCCTGTTCAAAACCTCCTGTCGGCCCGCAGCCGCCTTGACGCCGTACGCACCGCCTCGACATCGTGCCTCCGTGTCCCTCTCTGTGTGCCTCCGTGTCCCTCTCTGTGTGCCTCCGTGTCCTCTCTGTGTGCCTGTGTGACCCTCTCTGTGTGCCTGTGTGACCCTCTCTGTGTGCCTGTGTGACCCTCTCTGTGCGCCTCCGTGACCCTCTCTGTGTGCCTCCATGACCCTCTCTGTGTGCCTGTGTGACCCTCTCTGTGTGTGCCTCCGTGACCCTCTCTGTGTGCCTGTGTGACCCTCTCTGTGTGTGCCTCCGTGACCCTCTCTGTGTGCCTGTGTGACCCTCTCTGTGTGTGCCTCCGTGACCCTCTCTGTGTGCCTGTGTGACCCTCTCTGTGTGTGCCTCCGTGACCCTCTCTGTGTGCCTCCATGACCCTCTCTGTGTGCCTCTGTGACCCTCTCTGTGTGCCTCCATGACCCTCTCTGTGTGCCTCCATTACCCTCTCTGTGTGCCTGTGTGACCCTCTCTGTGTGCCTCCATGTCCCTCTCTGTGTGCCTCCATGACCCTCTCTGTGTGCCTGTGTGACCCTCTCTGTGTGTGCCTCCGTGACCCTCTCTGTGTGCCTGTGTGACCCTCTCTGTGTGTGCCTCCGTGACCCTCTCTGTGTGCCTGTGTGACCCTCTCTGTGTGTGCCTCCGTGACCCTCTCTGTGTGCCTCCGTGTCCCTCTCTGTGTGCCTCCATGTCCCTCTCTGTGTGCCTCCGTGACCATCTCTGTGTGCCTCCGTGTCCCTCTCTGTGTGTGCCTCCGTGTCCCTCTCTGTGTGTGCCTCCGTGTCCCTCTCTGTGTGTGCCTCCGTGTCCCTCTCTGTGTGCCTCCGTGTCCCTCTCTGTGTGCCTCCGTGTCCCTCTCTGTGTGTGCCTCCGTGTCCCTCTCTCTGTGTGTGCCTGTGTGCCCCTCTCTGTGTGTGCCTGTGTGCCCCTCTCTGTGTGTGCCTGTATGCCCCTCTCTGTCCTTGCGAACATCGGGTCCAACTTCGCTCCAACTTCACGTCACTCACCCGACCTCCGTCCGGTTTGGTCGCGCTTGCCGCATGCAAGTCGCATGCTGGTGGGACAGGCACTTTACTCCAGCTTTCTATGTCTATCTTCAATGCAGGCCAACACAGGTGGGGGGGGGGGGGGGGGTTGACAAGCAGACAGTTGGAACAAAAGTCAAATATAAGAACAGTAGGAGAACAGGATGAACCAAGTGGCGGCTCTTTGGGTACTTTGGGTGCTGCGTGCAAAAACAAAGGACCCAAAGAGCCGCCTCTTTGTTCATTTTGTTTGGCTTTTGTTCCAACGGTCTGTTTGTCATCCCCCCCCTTCGCCTGGAGAGAGGGAATGGGTGATATTTTGGGTCAAGACCCTTCTTCAGACTTGTTAGGGATAAGGGAAGGGGAGGACCAGGACAACAGGTCTTCAAGGCCAAGACAAGACTGCACTTGAGAACTCTGTAACTTGGTGGGCGCCAGAAACATAGCGACTCCTGGTGTACTGTCTGGGTGAAGTCTACCATTGCACTTATCTACGATCATAGTGATTTTACTGGATCGTATGCAAAACAAAGAATTTCGCTGCACCTTGGCACATGTGACAATAGGGTATCAGAGCCTATTGGAAGAGCGTTCTCTACATGGAAGAGCGTTCACGTCGCAACCCTGTTTCCACCGATCTTTCCACCACCACGCACAAGAAGCGCCATTGTATGCAGACGCCAAGAAATGTGTTCAGCTCTGGCTGAGCAACTTCTATTCTTGTGTGTGGACTCGATAAGGAGAAGATCAGAAAGAAAACAGTAAGATCGTTTCTGCGTATGTGTATTTTGCAAAACTTGCATCAGACAGAACATCAATGTTTCAAGCAGGCATGTGCCGTCAGGGTAGGGAAGGTAGGCACTGCCTACCCTGACTAAAATTATAAAATGATAATTATTAAATAAAAACAGCAAAGGCACGGGAGAATTATGCCTACCTAAGAGATAGGTCTCTCAGGTAGGCATAATTCTGCGTGCCTTTCCTGCGCAGTACATGTAACACTGGAAAGTGTGTGCAGCTCACGTGCAGTGGACGCTGCTTCAAGCCGCCAATGACAAGGGCAGCTGAAGGCAGCTGAAATTCTGCCTTTGCAGCGTGGACTGTGTACTGTGCATGCGTTGCAGCCTACTGGACATGCGCAGCGCAAGCGGCTGTAAAAGAACAGCGCCGCGGGGGGGGGGGGTGAGGTGAAGAGTTCCTTTCACAGCGTGTGGGGAGCTAGGGGTAAAGTTACGGGGAGGGCAGGAGCGTTGAGAAGGAGGGGGTCGGGGGTCATGCCAGCAACCAGCTCAAGAGCGGGTCAGCGGGCGATGGATAGCAGGACAGCGGGCGGTGGAGCTTACTCCATAGGTCAGGATGAGTAACCTCAATTGGTCCCTTGTTCGCGCTGACACACGAGTAAGCTCCGCTGCCCGCTGTCCTGTTATCCATCACCCGCTGACCCACTCCGCTCTATGCTCTTTGCTCTTGAGCTGGTCCCCTCACTGTTCAGACGGAGAGCACTGCCAGAGGTAAGCGGGGCCGGCAGAAAGGGCTGAGGTCTGGGCGGCCGCTTGTAGCCGCGCGAGCTACATCCCTCCCCAGACACGGCAGCGGTGAGTGAGTGGGTTACTGGCATGATCCCCGACCCCTTCCTTCTCAACGCTGCTGCCCTCCCCGCAGTTTTACCCCTGGCCAGACTCCCCACACGCTGCGAAAGAAACTCTCCCCCTGAACAAGTATTGTCATTCAATAAGATCACAACTGGTTCAACTTGTCCCGGTGTGCTCCCGTTTTTCCCACCATCTCTCCACCTGCTGTCACCCTCCACCCCCCACCCATTCAGTAACTCAGATTGAAGGAGATTTGGAAGCCTTGGGCAAATTGAATTGGTACTTTCTTTATTTTTATTTTTTATTTTTACAGAGGGGAAAACAATCTGCCCATGCGCGATTTAAGATTTTATTTAAAGCCGACTGACGGCAAACCCTGAGTAATTGCTCACAGCACGTGCCTGGTTTCAAGTCACAGAGTCATACGATGTGGAAACAGACCCTTCGGCCCAACGTGCCCACACTGACCAGCATGTCCCATCTACACAAGCCCCTCCTGCGTTTGGCCCATGCCTCTCCAAATCTGTCCTGTCGCATGTGCCTGTCTAATCGCTGCACAAATGAATCAAGTGAAACGGCAACAGTGGGCGGGCGCGACTCACGTTGCAGCGGCCCCTACAGCCTGTCTGTCTTTTTTTTATTTTTTGTCTAGTTAAATGTAGTTGTTCGTGTTTTTTTTTGTATTGTTTGTAACTGTGTATATGTGGGGGGTGGGGGGGGGGGGGAGAGGGGGAAACTTTTAAATCTCTTCCCTGCACGGGAGACCCGACTTTTTCCCTGTCGGGTCTCCGTTGTTGTTGGGGCCTAGCACCGTGGAGCGGCCTCCGACCGAGACGACCTGGGTGCTCCATTCACGGAGCTGCGGACTCACCGTCATGGGGCTGGCTGGCCTCGGAGCGTGGGGAGCGGTGGTGGCTCGCCGCTGCGGCCCGACTCTGGAGCTTCAGCTCCAGCTGCAGACCGGTGGACTATCGGGAGCTCGCGGGTCCGGGTGGGAGACCGCTCTCCGGAGCTCCCGCAACACAACATCTCCAGCTCGTGTCGCGGGGTTGGAGCGACCTGGAGCGGGGCCGTACATCGCCCGGCACGGCTTTCATGGCCGCGGGACATTCCAGCGCCCGCCGGGGGCTCCAACTGTGACCTTTGGGCCTAGAGCGGCGCCGTACATCGCCCGGCGCTACCTCAAAGGCCGTGGAACTTAACACCGCCCGCCTGCAGCTTCGACCTCGGGAGTGAGATGGTGCGGGGGAGAGAGAAGACTTTGCCTTCCATCACAGTGAGGAGGAGATTCACTGCGATGGATGTTTGTGTGAATTGAATTGTCTGTGTATTTTTTTTTATGATTTATGTATGGCATGTAGAAACGGAGTTTCGTTCGAGCCTCTCTGAGGTTCGAATGACAAATAATAAAATCAAATCAAATCAAATCAAACTCGTTCCGCGGACTTCCTCACAGTGTTATCGGCACCCGGGCACAGCTTCCCACTGAAGGGTAAATATTCTGCAAATTAAGCACGAAGTGAAACTTCAAAAGGAAGCGAATGCTGTCGCCGATGTTTGCCGAATGATCACATTTCAGTGACATCTCACTTTTCCATTCACAAGAATATCTGAATCAGCAAAAGTCTGTCTGGTCATCGGGGATATTCTAATTCAGTGTTGACGCAGGTATCCCCGCAGCTAGTATGTACAGCTGGTGAAATGTATTCAGGCTTTAGAGGTACAGCGTGGAAACAGGCCCTTCGGCCCACCAAGTCCGTGCCCACTATACATCACCCCATACACTGGCACTATCAATTTACGATTTACAGAAGCCAATTAACCTACCAACCTGTGCGTCTTTGGAGTGTGTTGGGAGGAAACTGGAGCTCTTGGAGAAAGCCCACGCAGGTCACAGGGAGATCGTACAAACAGCACCCGTCATCAGGATCGAACCCTGGTGTCTGGCACTGTGATGCTTCCGCTACGCCACTGTGCCACATCAGAAGGTGCAGATGTATGAAAACGCACAGCACCAGGTTCAGGGACAATTTCTTCCCAGCTGTTATCAGGTTATCAGGTAACTTGAACCATCCCACCACAACCAGAGACCAGCCCTGAACTACTATCTACCTCATTGGTGACCCTCGGACTATATTACATCGGACGTTGCTGGCTTTACCTTGCACTGAAGGTTATTCCCTTACCATGCATCTGTACACTGTAACGGGCTCGATTGTAATCATGTATTGTCTTTCCGCTGACTGGTTAGCACACACCAAGAGCTTTTCACTGTACCTCGGTACACGTGACAATAAACTAACCTAAAGGGGAGGATTTAAAGAGACACTTGGACAGATATATGGATCGGAAAGTTTCAGAGGACTGGGGGCCAAATGCAGGAAAATGGAACTAGAATGCGAGTTCCTCCAGCATTTTGTGTTTTATTGAAGATTCCAACATCTGCAGTTCCTTGCATCACCACAATCTGTCCACCATGGATATTTCTCTTAGTTTTGTATCAGAGTTCCTATTTTCATTGCCATGCTCTTGATTTTTAAAAAGCTTATTGGCACTCACTCACTCACTCACAGGCAACTGCTTCTCTGTAAAGTGTTTCATTTAAGAGTTGTTCAGCCACAGTTATTTTCTGATAATCTTTATAACACAGGGACCTCCCAGAGCCAAGCACGCTGCCAAAGTATCCGCCAGCCAACTCAACATCCTCAACGTCGGAGGCTGGAAGTTCAAATGTGACTCATTTGAAAAACAAGCAGACAGCTTTGGTTAACTCCCATCATTTCAAAGCTGAAAATTCAGAAAACAATGTGTGCGTGGAGGATCTGGAAAGAAGTCGCTTTATTCCAAGCGATGAAGCAATCCGCCTAACGGACAAAGAACCCCGCTAAACGTCTACGAGCTCTCGGGAACTGGCAGCAGAACTAAATCCCTATTAGAGAAGGCTTTCTAGACAAAAGGAAGATGCAACAGCGACAGACCAAGAGGCTCAAAATGCTCCCAGTTCATAAGTACTAGGGGCAGATTTAGGCCATTTGGCCCATCAATAGGCTGATCCACCACATTCTCCTGCCTTCTCCCCATAACCCCTGACACCCGTATTATTCCAGATTCCGTCAATCTCCGCCATAAAAATATCCACTGACTTGGCCTCCACAGCCATCTGCGGCAATGAACTCCACAGATTCACCACCTTCTGACTAAAGAAATTCATCCTCATTTCCATTCTCAAGTTACGTCCTTTTACTCTGAGGCTGTGACCTCGAGTCCTGGGCTCTCCCACTAGGGGAAACATCCCCTTCGCATCCACTCTATCCAGGCCCTTCGCTATTCGGTAAGTTTCAATGAGGTGCCCCCTCATCCTTCTAAACTCCAGCGAGTGCAGGCCCAGTGTCTTCAAAGGCTCATCTTATGTTAACCAGTCATTCTTGGGATAATTCTGGGAAATCTCCTCTGGACCCTCGTTGGGAAGGTTAAGCACTAGGTTGGGAATATTCCACAATGACGTTAAAGAAAACAAACAAGGTCGGGAATACATTTCACAATCGTTTAAAGCACCCTGCAAAATTCAGTGCATTCCAGTAAAATCATGATTAATGAGAAGTCTGATCCAGTAGTGCCCGAACTGCATCATGGAAAACATAAAAGGCAGCTAACTTGGGAAGATTAAAACCTAATCTTGACAACATCCTGAAGTATTCTTTCAACCTTTTTTTCTGTTATACTCTTTGCCTCAAACACAATTTAATCTTTCTGGATTTAATTATAGAAAAACCTAGATGGTGTTCTGGGGATATAATCTGTTTCCGTACCACACATGTCTCGAGTCAGTACCACAAACAGTACTAAAATATACATGTGGGACTTTGTAGGCCAGTGCCAGAAGTTCGCAATATTCCTGGCTATAAACTTTCACTTGCATCAAAAGACAAATATCCATGTATTTCAGATCTAACAAAACCGTAAAATGTTAAAACTACATGTGGTCATTGAAATCAGAAACTTGGTTTGTTCTTTCAAACGCTTGGCCAACGTATAAAAAGGTATTTAGTCTTGGGGATACAGCGTGGAAACAGGCCCTTCGGTTCACCGGGCGCGCTCCGACTAGCCGTCCCCGTACATTAGTACACTAGAAGCAAATTAACCTATTAACCTGCACGTCTTTGGAATGTGGAAGGAAAACGGAGCACTGGTAGAAAACCCATGCGGTCACAGGGAGAACGTGCAAACACAGACAGCACCTTCAGTCAGGATCGAATGCAACTCTACCGCTGCGCCACCGTGCCATTCATGGGCCTGTATTTCCTGGAATTTCTGTAACAGTATTTCAGTCTATGCCCAGGAATATTACAAGGTGCCCAAAGACATACGGGTTTGGAGGTTTACGACACCCTCGTTATCGTCAGTAATTGCAAGGCAACGCTTTCAATTTCCAGAGGACTCACTTATCTCAGTAGTAAATGGTCCGCTTAGTTTGGTTTAGAGATAGAGATAGCATAGAAACAGGCCCTTCGGCCCACAGAGTCTGCACCGGCCAGCCATTCCCGCACATTAACACAGGACCAACTTACATTGGTACCAATGACAATTAACCTACAAATCTGTATGTCTTTTGGAGTGTGGGAGGAAACAGAAGATCTTGGAGAAAACCCACGCAAATCACGGGGAGAACGTATAAATTCCCTACAGTCAGCACCTGCAGTCAGGATCGAACAGGGAAAGAGAGGAATATATTTTTTTTTTGATAAAGGCTTTCCACAATAAGATGGCAGCACAGTGGTAGAGCTGCTGCCTCACAGCGCCTGTGGCCCGGGTTCTATCCTGACCTCGGGTGCTGTTTGTGCGGAGCTTGCACGTTCTCCTTGTGACCACGTGGGTTTTCTCCAGGTGCTCCAGTTCCATCCCACATCCCAAAGATGTGCCCGTTCAGCGCTTGGAAGTGGGATAACATGAAACTACTGCAAACGGGTGATCGATGGTCAGTGTGGTCTCAGTGGGGCTAAAGGGCTTGTTTTGAAGTTGTATCTTTATATTAATAATCAATTTTGGTTATTGCACACAACACAGGCCAATAAGGACGAAATTTAGAACAAACTGATTCTTACACCTAGCAGCGAACGTGGATAATTTAGTTTCGAGATACAGAGCCCTTCGGACCCACCGGGTCCATGCCGACCAGCCATCCCTGCTCATTAACACTTTCCTACACACACTAGGGACAATTTGACATTTTTGTCTTAATTTATGCCAAGCCAATTAACGTACAAGCCTGTACGTCTTTGGAGTGTGGGAGGAAACCGAAGATCTCGGAGAAAACCCACGCAGTTCACAGGGAGAACGTACAAACTCGGTACAGACAGCACCCATAGCCAGGATCGAACCAGGGTCTCTGGCGCTGCAAGGCAGCAACTCTCCCGCTGCGCCACCGTGCCGCTCTATAGTTAACAGGTTACCCATTTCTGAGGAGGGAAGTGATTATTCATGAATTAATTTTTTTTACAATGGAAAATTAAATTACTGGTATAAGTTTCTTTATGCATCAGATGGCAATGCAAAAAAAACATGACTAATTCTCTTGTCATCTTGAAAAGCTCATACGATGATTCAATATTGCTTGAATTATTAATCCGGGCAGAAATGCAATTCTTTGAACAAGGGCTCATAAGAAAATACAATCTTTTATTAATAAATCATTTCAGAAATAAATGGAATTTAAATGGTTTTATGCAAAAGAACCGAAGGATTTTCGGTTGCATGCAGACTTTTACGGGGTCATATTTAATTTATCAGCATCAGCCATTTATCCGTGTTTCGTTTCGAGATGCAGCGCGGAGACAGGCCCAGAGGCCCACCGAGTCCGCGCCGACCATTAACACTATCCTACTCACGCTAGGGACAATTTGCATTTTATACCAAGCCAATTAACCGAGAAACCTGCACATCTTTGGAGTGTGGGAGGAAACCGAAGATCTCTGAGAAAACCCACGCAGGTCACGGCGAGAACGCACGAACTCCGTACAGACATCACCCGTGGTCGGGATTGAACCTGGGTCTCTGGTGCTGCAAGCGCTGGAAGGCAGCGACTCTACCGCCGTGCCACCGTGTCGCCCTGTTCAAAAAGGGAGTTTCACTGTACCTAGGTATGTGTAACAATACAGTAGCACTGGACCAGTGAACGATAGCACATTGCACTCTGCTGCTAAAATTAATTCCACAGTGGAACAACTTTCAGAACCACTGTACAATGCAATAATGCAGCTATATATATATATATTTAGTTTTACTGACCCAGCTGGTATTTTACGATAATTATATTTACACACGCCTAATACCTTTTAATCTGTGATTTGTACAAATGTAAGTTAATCAAAGCAAAATTAATTATACAAACAGCTCTGGTCATTGAAATTTAAATGTGGATGAAATAATTATAGTAAGCCGTTTCAAACAAATTTTAAACTGTGCCTCCTCCTTCACGAAGTAAAACGAGGAACGCAACTTCTATCAGCAGCGACGGGGGATTTAATTAGAACTAGCACGATCCAAAAAAAGTTATTTTTTCACAACACCACACAATAATTATTTTTTCATAAATCAAACTGATGTAACATGAAGCTGCTGTCATTTTAGTAATTAATTGAAAATAAACAGACTATCAAGCAGCTTTTGTGATCTCAGGATATTCCACAAAGTACATCACAACCAAATAGTTACTGCTTTTACATGGGACTTGCAGCAGCCGTGTAGTTTACTTTAGCTCAGTTTAGTTTAGAGATGCAGCGAGGAAACAGGCCCTTCGGCCCATCGGGTCCACACCTACCAGCGATCCCCGCACATTTTGACTTGACAACTTCTCATTTAGGAAACAGTGAGGCAGGTACATGGATAGGGCAGGTTTAGAGGGATACGGGCCAAACGCGGGCAGGTGGGGCTAGTGTAGCTGGGACATGTTGGCCGCTGTGGGCAAATTGGGCCTGTTTCCACAATGTATGACTCTATGACCCTGTAAAGTGACCAGATTACGTTCCCATACGATCGGCCAGGACACCATTGAAATCAACGTTATTCTTCTTCAGAGATATGATTGATCTTTCAGGCCCACCTTTAAGTACAGATGCGCCATTGAAGTATAATTTCATCCAGCACTTTAACAGGTGGCACAGTGGCGCAATGGGTAGAGCCGCGGCCTCACAGCGCCAGAGACCCAGGTTCAATCCTGACCTCGGGCACCGTCTATTTATTATTTGCTTATAATTATCTAACAGAGCGGTGCAGCAGTAGAGCTGCAGCCTCCCGGTGTCCAAGACCCGGGATCAATCCTGATCTCGGGTGCTGCCTGTGTTAAGTTTGCACGTTCTCCCTGCGGCCACGTGGGTTTACTCCAGGTGCTCCGGTTTCCTCCCACATCCCAAAGAAAATTGCATCTAAAGTGTAGGTAGAGCGTGAAAAAGTGGGGTAGCATAGAACTAGTGTGAATGGGTGAATGATGGTCGGCATGGACTGAAGGCCCTGTTTCCATGTTGTGTCTCTAATCTAAAACCATCTGGCTGGCAATGTGTGCTCTTACGGAGATGCCTCTCTGGTGTATCAGCCCAGACCTTTGTACTTAAGACTCTGGAGCAAAGAGTATTAACAAATTGAATCAAAGAAGGTTGACCGATACTTGATTAGTACGGGCGTCAAAGGTTGCGGGGAGAAGGCAGGAGAATGGGGTTGAGAGGGAAAGATAGATCAGCCATGATTGAATGGCGGAGTAGACATGATGGGCCAAATGGCCTATTTCTGCTCCTAAGACTTTGAAATGTAAACATACAGAGAAATGATTTTCATGAATAAGTTCGAAAATTATTTTCCAGAAACCAATTTGAAATAACTTGGAAGATAGACACAAAAAGCTGGAGTAACTCAGCGAGTCAGACAGCATCTCTGGAGAAAAGGAATGGGTGACGTTTCTGGTCGAGACCCTTCAGTACGATAAAAATGACTTGGAACCGGTACACAAATGTTTTGACGAATCAATCCAAAAAGATACGCTTGCCTCCCTGATGGGACTGAGTTTTGAACCAGCTTTGGCAGGGAACTGGCAGTGTATAATTTTAAAAACAGAATCATTCTATGGTTTCTAATTCACACCCAACTGTTCTCTCAGGACAAGTGGTTTGCTTTCAATTACAGTGCAATTTTAGAAAGACAGATTTAACATGCTAAACAAAGCCATTCAAAGTCGTGCCTTTGGATTCCATGAATATATAACGTTTCGAATAACTTCAGTACGAAGAAATAGTCAAAGTAGCCACAGGATAAACACAAAGTGCTGGAGTAACTCAGCAGGTCAGACAGCTCCTCTGGAGAGAAGGAATAGGTGATGTTTCCTATGAAGACCCTTCTTCAGACTGCCTCGCCACCCCCCCCCCCCCCCCCAATATAAATCTTTAACCTGAGGAGGTAGAGCTGCAGTCATGAAAACCTACCGATGTCTGAGTATTAGTATTAGTTCAACATTTCTGGCAATTATGTTTATATCTCTGCTTGTACATGTGGAGGGGATGTTTCCACTGGTGGGAGAGTCTCGGACTAGAGGCCACAGCCTCAGAATTAAAGGACGTTCTATTAGGAAGGTGATGAGGAAAAATCTATTTAGTCAGAGCGTGGTGAGTCTGTGGAAGTCACTGCCACAGAAGGCTGTGGATATATTTAAAGCAGAGATGGTTGGATTCCTGATTAGTACGGGTGTCAGGGGTTACGGGGAGAAGGCAGGAGAATGGGGCTAGGAGGGAGAGATAGACCAGCCATGATTAAATGGCATAGACATGATGGGCTGAATGGACTAATTCACCTCCTATCACTTATCATGTTATGTTATGTTCCGTGAACTCTTACAAAAGTCAAATTTCACATAGGTCGGAATCACCATTCCCATCCCCTGCCCGAAATAGCTCTCTGAGAGTATTAGCGCTCTGAGAGTATTAACTGACTATTAACTCGCAACACAAACAATAAACTAACATTTCTCACTGTCTCAGTGGCGTCCAGCTGCGCCCAGGGCACTTTCTGCAGCCCGCAGCCTTCTGGGTAAGCACCGCCGCCATTGCTGGCTTGAGCTCCAGTGTAAACCTGAGCGACTGGACAGTGATGTGTCAATTACAAACTGCCTTACTTGCGCTAGGGGATGTGTACAGAATTGTTCACGTTAGTGTGAGTTTGCATAAGTGGCCTATTATGTGAGTACGGGTGTTTATGCAAGAATAATATGGAGGCACAAAACGCTGGAGTAACTGAGCGGGACTGGCAGCATCTCTGGATAGAAGGGAAGGGTGACGTTTCGGATCGAGACCCTTATCTCGGTGAGTCTGCGGAAGAATCTCGACCCGAAACGTCACCCATTATTTCGAGCCGCTCCAGTATTTTATGCCTACGTTCGGTGTATTAACCAGCATCTGCAGTTCCTTCCCACACAATATAATGGTGGCGATGGAATTAACCAAAGGAGCTCGCAAGAATAGGGTTAAAGCAGCCAAAGGCCCAGCGACCAACAGGGAATGTGGCAAAGACGAGAGGATGTGAATCTACACTTGGGATGCAACGTCAGTCATGCTTACAACACACCCAGGGGCAATTTCAAAATGAAAATGAGCTTATTAAATTCATGACTTGGGAGACAGAGAATGGAGGAGCACAGGAGTGTAAAGAGAGCAAAGGTCAATGGTGCAGAGGGAGGCAAAATCAAGTGGCATTCGTGACGGATAGAATATGATTGTCAAGCTCAGAGCAGAGTAAAAGACGGGGCCAATCTATTGCAATGGTTTGATCTGGAAAGGTCAGAGCACTGCAAACTGGAGGGCAACAAAAGTAACGGCTTGGACTTTTTTTTAGACTTTCCGAAATACAGTGTGGATACAGGCCTTTCGGCCCGCTGAGCCTGCGCTGACCAGTGATGCCCGTACACGAACACTGTCCTGCGCACACGTGAGACAATTTACAATTTTACCAAAGCCGATTAACCCAAAAACCTGTACGTCTTTGGAGTTTGGGAGGAAGCCCGAGCACCCGGAGAAAACCCACACAGGTCACGGGGAGAACGTACAAACACCGTACAGACAGCACCCGTAGTCAGGATCGAACCCGGGTCTCTGGCGCTGTGAGGCAGCACCTCTACCGCTGCGCCACCGTGCCGTCCCTAATTCCACACCTGCTTACCTAACCTCTTTGCTTTCAAGGTTTCCAGCGGCAGTGTTGAAATCAAAAGGCATCACTAATTTTCAATTAATCGGATACCTTTGCACTTGTCACCTTATCCATGTCCGATTCCAGATCCTTGCGAAGGACCATTGGTTCTTCTGCGGCACTCAAGACACTTTTGAAAGATGTCATCTTAGGACCCGCCCGGTAGGCCCAGCCCGCCCGCCACGGTTCGAGGGCCCACGGGAACCCACCTGTGAGCAGACCGGCTACGGGAGGGAGGGAATGCACGGCTTCGACGGGGGAGTGGGCCGCTGGAGGCCCTGCAGCAGCCTAGGGCTCGACTGGACCGGATGCCGCTCCAAGAAGTCAAGCACATGGACTGCACGCAGCCTACAGTGGTGGAGGACACCACGGCTAAGCCTGGCCAGGCCGACCCTGCAACATCGCCCTGACAACGGGCCTTCATGGCCAGGTCAAGAGCATTGTACAAAAATGAATTTCACTGTACCTGGGTACATGTGACAATAAAGTCACATACCCTATCTTAGACAGGGCCATTTACTAGTAACTTTCATGATGATGCACTTTTATCCTTTCGAGAAGAATATTCCTCTTCTTCTTAAGCCCTTTGCTCCTCTAGGGAGCATAGGCCATTGACAAATGTCCTCCACCTCATTCAGTTGTTGGCAGTTCTTTCGAGATCTCCCCAGTTGAGCCCACTCTCAGGCATTTCTGTCTGGACACCTCTTCTCCAGCTGTTCCTGGGGCAACCTCCTTTGATGTTTCCTTTGGGGTTCCATTTCAGGGCTTGCCGGGTGACGCTTGTGGCAGGTTTCCTGAGGGTGTGTCCACCCCAACTCCATTTAATCATTCAAATTTGTAAGTCGATGGGTTCCTCACAAACAGAAGAATATGAAGTTCCAATATTTTCCACATTCACGGCGTTTGGAATCCAGTTCTTCAGAATCCTTCAGAACTCAAACAGCTTGATTGGATCTGACCGGAGCAGGGTGTCCAGAGTAACCAAAGAACTGGTTTGGCAAGGATAACTTTGCATTATATTTAGAATGGAGATTATGTTCAACCGAAGCTCCTATCAATTGACACCATGGTTACTCATCATTTGTACCCACAATCGAGGATGTTTCCAGGACTTGAGGGGCTAAGATATAGGCAGAGGTTGGGTGGGCTAGGACATTATTCCTTGGATCGCAGGAGGATGAGGGGTGATCTTGAGGTGTAATCATGAGGGGAATAGACAGGATGAACACACCTCGACACCCTTACTAATCTAGCATCTGTCAATCTCCGCCTTAGAAATACCCCTTGACTTGGCCTCCAGTGGATATATTTAGACAGAGATAGACAGATTCTCGATCAGTACGGGTATCAGGGGTTATGAGGAGAAGGCCGGAGAATGGGGTTAGGAGGGAGAGATAGATCAGCCATGATTGAATGGCAGACTAGACTTGATGGGCCGAATGGCCTAATTCTAATCTCAGCGGGTCAGACAGCATCTCTGGAGAAGAAGATGGGAGAAAATCCCCGATGGCAGTCCCCGAGTAAAATGAGAGCGTGGCCAGGGTGGTGTGGGTCTCTGATGATCACAGGGTAGACGTTGGGACTATCAGCTCCCATTCTAAATACAACAGATGAGATGAGGCCTGAGAAATGGCTGGGAAGGGTAAAGAGATGATTTATGAGGATGTTGCCAGGACTCGAGGGTCTGAGCTATAGGGATAAGTCTAGTAGGCCGGGACTTGGAGCGCAGGAGGAAGAGGGGTGATCTCATAGAGGTGTATAATATCATGAGGGGAATAGATCGGGTAGAGTCTCTTGCCCAGAGGAGGTGAATCAAGGACCAGGGGACATAGGTTTAAGTTGTCGGGGAAAGGATTTAGAGGAATCTATGCGGTGACGTTTTCACACAAAGGGTGGTGGGTGTATGGAACAAGCTGCCAGAGGAGGTAGTTGAGGCTGGGACTATCTCAACGTTTAAGAAACAGTTAGACAGGTAAATGGATAGGACAGGTTTGGAGGGATATGGACCAAACGCGGGCAGGTGGGACTCGTGTGGCTGGAACATGTTGGCCTGTGTGGGCAAGTTGGGCCGAAGGGCCTGTTTCCACGCTATATCACTCTATGACTAAATAAACCTGGAGTTTTACTGGAGAGTCGTTCAATTTGGGAGATCGTGAAAGAAAACATAGATTGCAGCTTTGAGTCCCCGTCTGATGTTTCAGGGGGCAATAATGATAATTGATGACAATTACAAAAGATTTAACCAACTCTGAATGGTGTGATCAGCCGCAGGTTGAAATAGTTGGTAAAGTGGATGTTCTCACTGGGGATTCAGCTGCTGTGGTTTGGACACTCATAATTAACCAAGGGCACAGACTAGATCAGGGGTGGGGAACCTTTTCATGTTTGAATGCCGCATTAAGTTAGCTGTAATCTAATAAGGCCGCATCCAAGAAACTGCAATTATTTACACTTCAAAATGTACATTATTTTGTTAAAATAGCCCTCGTGACAATAGACAATAGACAATAGGTGCAGGGGTAGGCCATTCGGCCCTTCGAGCCAGCACCGCCATTCAAAGTGATCATGGCTGATCATCCACATTCAGTACCCTGTTCCTGCCTTCTCCCCATATCCCCTGACTCCGCTATCTTTAAGAGCCCTATCTAGCTCTCTCTTGAAAGTATCCAGAGAACCGGCCTCCACTGCCCTCTGAGGCAGAGAATTCCACAGACTCACAACTATCTGTGTGAAAAAGTGTTTCCATGTCTCCATTCTAAATGGCTTACCCCTTATTCTTAAACTGTGGCCCCTGGTTCTGGTCTCCCCCACCATCGGGAACATGCTTCTTGCCTCTAGCGTGTCCATGCATTTAACAATCTAGACTTACTAATGTTTTAATTGTGGCCGTCAGTTGGGGAGGATTATTTTGTTGAATCTTCTTTTACCCTTTGGTATTTTTAATACGTTCATTTTAAGATTAAAATTAAAATAATAAAAGACGAACAAAAACATATTAATAAAAATAAAAGGATTTATTCTACAAAATGTGGATTCATTCAAAAGGCCGCACGTAATGGTCTAGAAGGCCGCATGTGGCCTTAAGGCCGCAGGTTCCCCACTCCGGACTAGATCTATGGAGAGGTCTCTGCTCTTGTGGTTTGGACACCAGGCGTCACAGTAATAATGACCATCTTCAGTGGAACCAGCAAATCACGTTCACTTAAATACAAATTTCTTTGGAATCATTAACTTAGTTTAGTTAAGAGGTGCAGCGCGAAAACAGGCCCTCCGGCCCACCGAGTCCACGCTGACCAGCAATCCCCACACACTAACACTCTCCTACACACACTCGTGGGACAATTTTACATTTACACCAAGCCGATTAACCTATGGGCCTGTACGTCTTCGGAGTGTGGGGGGGAAACCGAAGATCTCGGAGAAAACCCGCGCGGGCCACGGGGAGCACGTACAAATTCCGTAGAGACAGTCGGGATCGAACCCGGGTCTCTGACACTGTAAGGCAGTAACTCTACCGCTGCGCCGCCCTCGAGAATTATCGCGGATCAACCCAGCAAATTACTGCCAAGAACCTGTCCAAGCATTGTCATGTTCTTCTGCTCAGCCTTTAGACTTTACTTCAACATGGCAACTCGGTGGGCCAAAGGGCAATAGACAATAGGTGCAAGAGTAGGCCATTCGGCCCTTCGAGCCAGCACTGCCATTCACTGTGATCATGGCTGATCATCCACATTCAGTACCCTGTTCCTGCCTTCTCGCCATATCCCCGACTCCACTATCTTTATCTATCTCTGTCTACCTCTCTCTTGAAAGCCTCCAGAGAATTGGCCTCCACCGCCCTCTGAGGCAGAGAATTCCACAGATTTCACAACTCTCTGGGTGAAAACGTTTTTTCCCCATTTTATCAACATATGACAGGCCCGCCATCCCGGGAATTAACCTCGTGAACCTACGCTGCACTCCCTCAATAGCAAGAATGTCGTTCCTCAAATTCAGAGACCAAAACTGCACACAATACTCCAGGTGTAGTATTACTAGGGCCCTGTACGACTGCAAAAGGACCTCTTTGCTCCTCCACTCAACTCCTCCTGTTATGAAGGCCAACATGCCATTAGTTTTCTTCACTGCTTGCTGTACCTGCATGCTTACTTTCAGTGACTGATGAACATGGACCCCCCAGATCTCTTTGTACTTCCCCTGTTCCCAACTTGACACCATTCAGATAATAATCTGACTTCCTGTTCTTGCCACCAAAGTGGATAACCTCACATGTATTCACATTAAACTCCATCTGCCAGGCATCTGCCCACTCAGTCAGTTTAGTTTATTGTCATGTTTACCGAGGTAGAGTGGAAAGCTCAAGTTGCACGATTAGCGATACAGAACTGAAACAGGCCCTACGGCCCACCGAGTCCGCACTGACTAATGAGCCCCGCACACGAACACTATCCTATTTACAATTTTTACCAAGCCAAATTCACCCACAAACCTGCACGTCTTTGGAGTGTGGGAGGAAACTGGAGCACCTGGTGAAAATCCACACAGTCACGGGGAGAACGTAACAAACTTCGTACAGGCAGCACCCGTAGTCGGGATCGAACCCGGGTCTCTGACGTTGTGCCACTATTATATACACACACACACTTTATATGTAATGTGTTTTCATTTATACAGAATTAGTCGGAGTTTAAATGGTCCCAACCCTGAAACGTCATCTGTCCATTCCCTCCACAGATGCTGACTGACCCACTGAGCACTAACTCCAGTACTTTGTGCTTTACTCAAAATTCCAGCATCTTCAGTTCCTAGTGCCTGCAATTTAATCTTTCGGATTCATAAGTGATAGGAGCAGAGTTAGGCCCATTCGGCCCATCAAGTCTGCTCTGCCATTCAATCGTGGCTGATCTAATTTTTCCCTCTCAACCCCATTCTCCTGCCTTCTCCCCATAACACCTACCCTAATCAAGAATCTATCTATCGCTGTTTTAAAAATATGGCCTCCACAGCCGTCTGTGGCAATGAATTCCACAGATTCACCACCATCTGACGAAAGAAATTCCTCCTTATCTCCTTCTCCCTTATCTCCCATAACCCCTGACACCCGTACTGATCAATGGAGATTGCTCTTCATCAGTCTGAAGAAGGGTCGCGACCCGAAACGTCACCTATTCCTTCGCTCCATAGATGCTGCCTCACCCGCTGAGTTTCTCCAGCGTTTTTGCCTACTAATCGATGAAGGTTGTTTAACCTGACTGGTCATCCAGGCCGACTGATGTCTCTCCTCCTGGCACACAAGACAGATCGCACAGTGCAAGGTAGGTTCTCTCATCAACAAGGCTTGCTGAGCAAATCATCTGTCAGCAGCAGTAAGCATGATGAACAACATGCATCATTTCTGACGGCAAAATCCTGGCGAATAACTGCTGCCCTTCAAATAACCCCTCGTACCTCCCCCTCCGAGCAACAACACATGAAAGTGTGCGGGTCAACGGGTTGAAGGAAGCCAGCATCAAGGCCTTTGGCCAAACACAATTCACAGCCTGATCCCGCAGCTATTTCTCCCCACCCCCTCCTCTTCCATTCCTTCCCCTGGCTTCACAGTTTGCAACGCTTCTCTCCTCCTCGTCCCGCAGTCACGGGGGGCGCAGCGGTAGAGTTGCTGCCTCACAGCGAATGCGGCGCCGGAGACCCGGGTCCGATCCCGACGGCGGGTGCTGTCTGTACGCAGTTTGTACGTTCTCCCCGTGACCTGCGTGGGTTTTATCCGAGATCTTCGGTTTCCTCCCTCATTCCAAAGACGTACAGCTTAGTGGGTTAATTGGATTGGTAAATGAAAAATTGTCCCTAGTGGGTGTAGGATGGGTTAAATGTGCGGGGATCGCTGGTCGTGCACGGACACGGCACGGACAAGGGCCTGTTTCCACGCTGTATCTCCAAACCTTCTGTTTTAATCTCTGGCCAGGACAGCCTGGTTGCCAAACATATTAACTCCCCTATCCATTCCCATGTTGCCCTTTCTGTCCTGGGCCTCCTCCACTGTCAGAGCGAGGCCAAATGCAAATTGGAGGAATAGCACCTCATATTTCGCTTGGGCAGCTTACAAGCCGGCAGTATGAACATCGACTTTTCTAAGGTTACACAAAAAGCTGGAGAAAGTCAGCGGGTGCAGCAGCATCTAAGGAGCGAAGGAGATAGGCGACATTTCGGGTCGAGACCCTTCTTCAGACTGGACTAACTTCAGGTAGCCTCGCTTTCCCTCTCTCTCTCTCTGTCCCTCCACCACCCTAATCGTCATACTAGTATCACTGTTGTCCTGTTGAGTTTCATTGTCTGTATAATCCGTTATCACAATCCCCACAGCCAACAATGGACCATTGTGGGCTCCACCTTTCCTTGATCATCATTACTTTTTGCATACCTATCATTCATGTGTTCTATATCTCTCCATATCACTGTCTAGATCTCTTGATTTCCCCTTCCCCTGCCTCCCAGTGTGAAGAAAGGTCTCGACCCAAAACGTCACCGAATCCTTTTCTCCAGAGATGCTGCCTGACCCGCTGAGTTACGCCAGCTTTTTGTCTCCTTCCTCAACCATAGCATTGTCAACTTTGCATCTCTGGAGAGATGGCAGCTTCTGTGTGAGAGAGACACCCAACAACTCTGAGGCGACACGGTGGCGCAGCGGTTGAGTCACTGCCTCACAGCGCCAGAGACCCAGGTTCGATCCTGACCACGGGTGCTGTCTGTACAGAGTTTGCACGTTTTCCCTGTGTCCGCCTGGGTTTTCTCCGGGTGCTCCGGTTTCTTCCCACAAAGGATCTGTAGGTCAGTTGGCTTCTGTAAATTGTCCCTAGTGTGTAGAATGGAACAAGTGCAGGGATGATTGTGGTTGGTGCGTTCTCAGCGGGCCGAAGGGCCCGTTTCCACGCTTTAGCTCTAAACTAAACTAATTTGTGTCCACTTTTTTAACCAGCATCTGCAGTTCCTTGTTGCAGCAATCACAGCCTAAATATAAGTAGACACAAAATGCTGGCGCAACTCTGGGTAGAAGGAATGGGTGACGTTTCGGGTCGAGACACTTCTGCAGTCCAGCATCTGCAGTTCCTTCCTACAATAAAACTACATCTGCCACTTCACTGACCACAAAATGCACATCGTTCCCTCATTTCTTTGTGGTTTCCTGCTTGCACTTATCTTTTACTTAAAAGGTTTACAGACATTCTGCAGACAGGTCATGACCCGAAACGTCACCCATTCCTTCTATCCAGAGATGCTGCCTGTCCTGCTGAGTCACTCCAGCATTTTGTGTCTATCTTTGGTCTAAACTAATTTGAGGAAGGACATTCTTGCTATTGAGGGAGTGCAGCGTTGGTTTACAAGGTTAATTCCAGGGATGGCGGGACTGTCTTATGCTGAGAGAACGGAGCAGCTGGGCTTGTACACTCTGGAGTTTAGAAGGATGAGAAGACATCTCATTGAAACATATAAGATTGTTAAGGGTTTGGACACGCTGGAGGACATTCTTGCTATTGAGGGAGCGCAGCATATCTTTGCAAGGTGAAATCCCGGGATGGCAGGACTGTCATATGTTGATAGAATGGGCTTGTATACTCTGGAATTTAGGATGAGAGGGGATCTTATTGAAACATATATGATTATTAAAGGTTCGGAGGCTAGAGGCAGGAAACATGTTCCCGATGTTGGGGGAGTCCAGAACCAGGGGCCACGGTTTAAGAATAAGGAGTAAGCCATTTAGAACGGAGACGAGGAAACACTTTTTCTCACAGAGAGTGGTGAGTCTGTGGAATTCTCTGCCTCAGAGGGCAGTGGAGGCAGGTTCTCTGGATGCTTTCAAGAGAGAGCTAGATAGGGCTCTTAAAAATAGCAGAGTCAGGGGATACGGGGAGAAGGCAGGAACGGGGAACTGATTGGGGATGATCATCTATGATCACATTGAATGGCGGTGCAGGCTCGAAGGGCCGAATGGCCTAATCCTGCACCTATTGTCTATTGTCTATAAACCCAGCATCTGCAGTTTCTTCCTACACAGCCTAATCAGTTTGAAGAAGGGTTTCGACCCGAAACGTTGCCTATTTCTTTTCTCCAGAGATGCTGCCTGACCCGTCGAGTTACTCCAGCTATCTGCGCCCATCAAAGTAAAAAATAGTTCAAGTCATTTAGAAAAGCTGCTAAAATAATGAGATGGACAAGAACTTAGCCACCGACCATTGGAGGATTTGGAATCCGGAATGAGGAAATGATTTAAATCAGAATGAAAGTGCCCAGCGGGATAAAGACTGGCGTGCAATTGTTTATTGACGACCATTTGCAGGTGGTCATGTAAACAGTGTCTACGTCAGTACCACGCGTGGCTACTGCCCCTTCGGATAATCATCCAGAACAGCCCTAAGAAGCTTAATTTTAAAAGCCTGATGTAAATATTGTTTTTCTTCAGTAGAACGGCGGCTCTCCAACACACAGCCACTGCTCCCAGAATTAATTCCCAGCGACACGAAAATCCAGTTGTACAAAAACAAATATCCGCCAACAAAATAAATATAAGCGGGGAGGAACTGCAGACGCTGGGTTAAACCGAAGATAGACGCAAAGAGCTGGAGAGACTCAGCCGGGACAGGCGGCATCTCTGGAGAGAAGGGGTGGGTGATGTTTTGGGTCGAGGTCCTTCTTCAGTTCTCACCAGAGATGATGCCTCTCCCCTGCTGAGTTACTCCGGCTTTTTGTGTCTGTCTTCGGTTTAAACCAGCGTCTGCAGTTCCTTCTTACACATTTCGTCCGCTCCACTGCGAAATCTCCTCAAGGTATGTCTACATTGAAGACGTTCTCCTCTCCTCTCCGACGAGAGTTACCCTCGTGTCCCTTGTCCCTAACCAATCTGGGGTGGGGTCTCGTCCCGAAACGTCACCCATTCCTTCTCTCCAGAGATGCTGCCTGTCCCAGCTGAGTTACTCCAGCTTTTTGTGTCTATCTTCGATGCAAACGCCGCTCCAACAGTACCCAAGGTCAGGATCGAACCTGGGTCCCTGGAGCTGTAGGGCAGCAGATGTACCGGCTAATTGGAAATTGACGATCAAAACTGTGAAATGGAAGTGAATGAGTCCAGATTTTCTGCCAAAATCTTCCCATAGAACACCAGCTTGTACTTTAATCAAATGAATGGCATCTTTAAGACTTTGTACCCCTGCCACACATTGTCTGCTGTTCTGTTCAAAGCAATGTCCACCCCAGCACAGTATCAAGGCACACCCAGCCTTCATATTAACGGTAGCTCCCAGCAATGCTTTTGCAATGAACTACAAGAGACTTTTGTACAACATGTAAATAATAACAAGGTCATGTCTGTTTCCCACATGAAACCCCGTGATCAGTTCATTTACGACATTCGGCCGACGTCAGTGATGAGGAGCAAGCTGCAGTGTTTCAAAACAAACATAAATAACTTTAGCCTAGTGTAGAGATACAATGTGGAAACAGGCCCTTCGGCCCACCGAGTCCGCGCCGACCAGCGATCCACAAACACTAACGCTATCCTACACACTAGGGGGGTCACAGTGGCGCAGCAGTAGAGTTGCAGCAAATGCAGCGCTGGAGGCCCGGGTTCGATCCCGACTACGGGTGCTGTCTGTGCGTAGTTTGTACGTTCTCCCCGTGACCTGCGTGGGTTTTCTCTGAGATCCTTGGTTTTCTCCCACACTCCAAAGACGTACAGGGGTGTTGGTTAATCGGCTTGGTGTAAATGTAAAAATTGTCCCTAGTGGGCGGAGGATAGTGTTAATGTGTGGGGATCGCTGGTCAGCGCGGACCTGGTGGGCCGAAGAGCCTGTTTCCGTGCTGTATCTCGAAACTAGGGCCAATTTACAATTTTTACCGGAATTGATTAACCTACAAATCTGTTTGGCTTTGGGGTAAAATCCACACAAGGCCACGGGGAGAACGTACAAACTGCGCACAGACAGCACCCGTAGTCAGGATGGAACGTGGGCCTCTAGCGCTGTAAGGCAGCAACGCTACCGCTGCCCTTCTTGAGTCACAAGGAGCAGATATTGATCATTCGGCCCATCGGATGGGAGCAGGGAGAAGGAGGAATGGCAGGGGTGCGACATACTTGCATATGTTGGCTGCTTTTCTGAGGCGGCATGGGGTGGAGATGGAGGTGATGGTGGGAGTGTGTAGGAAGGAACTGCAGATGCTGGTTTACACCGAAGATAGACACAAAGAGCTGGAGTAACTCAGCGGGTGAGGCAGCATCTCTGGGGAGAAGGAATGGGTGACGTTTCGGGCCGAGACTGAAGAACTGAAAACGTCACCCGTTCCTTCTCCCCGGAGATGCTGCCTGTCCGGCCTAGTTAAGGGCCTGTCCCGCTTTCCCGAGTTAGTCACGAATTCTCCCGGGTTTTCTCCTTGATTGAAACTCGCAGAATGTTCGTAACGAGTCCGTAGGTATATCGTAGCAGCTCGTTACGCCAGCCGTAGGTACTCGGGGCATCAGCTAAGTCGGGACGTTTTTTTCCAGCCCGATAAAAAATGTCCACGAGTAAAAAAAAATTCCCGCGTACCTACGGCTGGCAATAATGAGCCGCTACGATATATCCACTGACCCCTACGGCCTCCTACGTCCTTGTTATGAACATTCTGCGAGTTTGAATCAAGGGGAAAACTTGGAGAATTCGTGAATAACTCGGGAAAGTGGGACAGGCCCTTTACTCCAGCTTTTTGTGTCTATCTTCTGTGTGACGGACCGGGCTACGTCCGCAGCTCTCCGATCTCGGGCGGAACTGTTCCCAAACAAGCTGTAAAGCAGCCGGACTGTTGCTTTCTATGGTGCACATTCAAGAGTCAATGGAGACGTGCCGAATGTTATCAGCCTCCAGAGGAATTAAGTAAGTACGTTTATTGGCCAAGTATTCACATACAAGGAATTTGCCTTGGCGCTCCGCCCATAAGTAACAACGTGACATACAGTGACAGTTACGAATGACTCAGAAAACACTAAACATTAATAATAATAAAACATTAATGATAAAACACCATTGATCAAGCATATGAACCAACAAAATACCAGATCAAAGGGAGGCTACAGATTTTTGGCTGTTGAGTAGAGCAACTACTCGTGGATAAAAACTGTTTTTATGTCTGGCTTTGACAGTCCGGAGTTGCCTTCCAGAGGGAAGTGATTCAAAGAGTTTGTCGCCAGGGTGAGAGGAGTCAGAGATGATCTTGCCCGCTCGCTTCCCGGCCCTTGCAGTGTACAGTTCATCAATGGAGGGAAGGTTGCAGCCAATAATCTTCTCAGCTGATCGGATGATTCGCTGCAGCCTCCAGATGTCGTGCTTGGTGGCTGAGCCAAACCAGACCATGATGGAGAAGGTGAGAACGATGGCCGTGTAGAATTGGACCTTCATTGCCTGCGGCAGATTGTGTTTCCTCAGCTGCCGTAGGAAGTACATCGTCTGTCGTGCCTTCATATTAGAAAACTGGTGTTTCTACACGCCTGTACCCTCGCTCACCCACTTATGGCCACTTCATGAGGATTTATCCCATTGTCTAGGTTTTTTTTACGAGAGATTTCAGAGATATAGCATGGATACAGGCCCTTCGGCCCACCGAGTCCATGCCAACCAGCGATCCCCATACACTGGCAGCATCCTACACACTGGGGACAATTTACAATTTCACCGAAGCCAATGAACCTACAAACCCGCACGTCATTGGAGTGTGTTAGGAACCCAGAGCACCCAGAGAAAACCCACGAGGTCACGGGGGAAAAGGTACAAACTCCGTACAGGCAGCGCCCATAGTCAGGATCGAACCCGGGTCTCCGGCGCTGTGAGGCAGCAACTCTACCCCCTGCGCCACCCCCATTCTAGTCAAAGTGGGAGATCTTGGGAGTCCAATTGAAATCCAGTTGTATGCCGATTATCTCGTCCCAGAGATGACCGTTACATAAACCGCAGTCTCAGCGTGACAAATCCACACAGCCAAACAATGTTCCACATTTATCAATGTCCTTCAACAGTTACAAGCTGCAAAGCAAAAGTTCCCAATGCCAGCATTTTCACACCAACGCTGAATTCACATTCCATTCTCCGCTAGTAAAATAGAAACACTAAATTGTTGTTTGTAAACTTGCCGGAAAGAGACCTTTGGCCATTCCAACAAAATTGCCTGTCCTAATCACTACGTCGCCGACACCCAAACAGTTCACCATTTCCCTCATAGGAAATTCAGCGACCAAACAGGTCTAGTTTAATTTTTAGTTTGGAGATTCGGCACAGAAACAGGCCCTTCGGCCCATCAAATCCACGCCGACCAGCGATCCCCGCACATTAACGCCATCCTACACACATTAGAGACAATTTACATTTATACTAAGCCAATTAACCTACAAACCTGTAAGTCTTTGGACTCTTTGGAGTCTCTTAAAAATAGCGGAGTCAGGGGATGTGGGGAGAAGGCAGGAACGGGGTACTGATTGGGGATGATCAGCCATGATCACATTGAATGGCGGTGCTGGCTCGGATGGCCAAATGGCCTACTCCTGCACCTATTGTCTATTGTCATAAGGTCATAAGTGATAGGAGCAGAATTGGGCCATTCGGCCCATCGAGTCTACTCCGCCATTCAGTCATTGCTGATCTATCTCTCCTTCCAAACCTCTTTGTCCTACCTTCTCCCCATAACCCCTGACATCTGTACTATCTATCTCCGCCTTAAAAATATCCATCGACTTGGCCACCGCCTTTTGGGAGGTACTGGGGGAAGATCTTGCAGAAAACCCATTAGGTCTTGGAGAAAACCCATCAGGTCATGGGGAGAACGTACAAGCTCCGTACAGACAGGCACCCGTAGTCAGGATCGAACCTGGGACCCTGGTGTCTGGCGCTGTGAGGCAGCGACTCTACCTGCTGCGCCACCGGGCCGCCAGTCATAATTGCTGCTCTTCTGGCACTCAAACAATTCACCATTTTCCTCAGAGGGGATTCAGCGACCAAACTTGTTTGCTGAAAATTAAGGAGAACAAACGAGATTTTACTTCATCTTCTACCCAACGATTTATCTCTGACAATATTGGGCTCTCCGCAGTGCATTAAACATGAGAGAACAATTGATCTTCATTCCAACATTTATTTGCTCACGTCCCTCAGGCAGCTTCATAATCCGCAGTGAAGCCATAAAAAGCCAAGTTTTCTTGCTGCTCTTGAACTATTTTGTTGCTTCAGTAATAATAATCTGGCATAATAGCGACTCGAATTAAACCCTCTGTATCTGTATGAATAAAGGTGCAAGATGCCAGAGCCGCTCAGTGCCGCAGCGGGTAGAGCTGCTGCCTCACCGTTCCAGAGACAATAGGCAATAGGTGCAGGAGTAGACCATTCGGCCCTTCGAGCCAGCACCGCCATTCAATGTGATCATGGCTGATCATCCCCAATCAGTGCCCCGTTCCTGCCTTCTCCCCGTATCCCCTGACTCCGCTATCTTTAAGAGCCCTATCTAGCTCTCACTTGCAAGTATCCAGAGAACCGGCCTCCTCCGCCCTCTGAGGCAGAGACCCGGGATCGATCCTGACTGCAGGTGCTACAGAGTTAGACAAATGTGCTGGAGAAACTCAGCGGGTGAGGCAGCATCTACGGAGAGAAGGAATAGGCGACGTTTCGGGTCGAGACCCTTCTTCAAACAGATTTTGTACGTTCTCCCCGCGGGTTTTTTCCGGGCGCTCCGGTGTCCTCCCGCCCTCCAAAAATGTGCGGGTTTGTAGGTTGATGGGCTTCTGTAAATTGCCCCAACCTCACTGGAGACCCTCAGACTTCTGACTTACCTCATTGGAGACCTCTGACTTCTTTTTATCTTGCCCTAACTGTGATCCCCTTTACCCTGCATCAGTACATTGTGGACGGCTCGATTGTGAGCATGTATAATCTTTCCGCTGACTGGATAGCACGCAACAGAAAAGCTTTTCCCCGTACCGTGGAACATGTGACAATAAACTCCTGTGTAGGATGCAAAATGTGGGTGGACATGGAACTAGTGTGCGGATGGTCGGCATGGAGTCAGTGGGATGAAGGGCCTGTTTCCAAGCTGTATCTTTAACACTAAAACTTTAAAAGCGGGAGAACGTGGATGGGTGACGTTTCCAGTCGGGACCCTTCTTCAGACCGATCGATTTATCTGCATTGGGTTCACTCGAGCCCCGGAATGTTATCCATCGTTCCGTTTCACAGGTGGACAGGAATAGTGAAAGGCCTGGACAGAGTGGAGAGGAGGCCTCCTCTAGTGGGAGAGTCCAGGACCTGAGGTCACCGCCTCAGAATAACAGGACGCTCCTTTAGAAAGGAGATGAGGAGGAATTTCTTCAGTCAGAGGGTGGTGAATCTGTGGAATTCATTTCAGGACAAGCCAGTGGATATTTTTAAGGCAGAGATACATAGATACTTGATTAGTACAGGTGTCAGGGGTTAAGGGGAGAAGGCAGGAGAATGGGGCTGAGAGGGAAAGATAGATCAGCCATGATTGAATGGTGGAGTAGACTCGATGGGCCGAATGGCCTAATTCTGCTCCTACCACAGGAACCCAATGCACTTTGCTTACTTTGTAAGTTAGAGATACAATGTAGAATTACGCCCAACAGTCTGAAGAAGGGTCCCCACCAGACACGTCACCCATTCCTTCCCTCCAGAGATGCTGCCTGTCCCGCTGAGTTACTCCAGCATTTTGTGTCAACCTTCGATTGAGACCAGCATCTGCAGTTCTTTCCTACACATCCGTGCCAATTAACAATCACCCCATTCACTAGTTCTATCCTACACACTATAGGTATGTTACAAAACGTACCTTTAGCGGTGCTGCAGTTCTGTCACTGGCTGTGTGCGCGACTTTGGCGCCTTTAGGGGGGGCGGGGTTAAAATGCGGTTTTCCCCTTGCCATCCGGAATTATATTTTGTCGGAGTGCGATCTATTTCTGGAGATTCGTTCCGACTACCGGTAAGTTAATTTTTTTCATAAATAGCCCGACTATTTCTGCGCTGCAGTAAAATAAAAATTAGCTCCTAATGCCGTGAACGCCGACAACGGGGACAGATTTTACGTAGGGGACAGGGAAATGAAAGCTGTTTATTTTTACATATAAACTTGCTTGTTTAGGTGACTTTAATCGACATTTCATGTTGCGAAACGGTGATTTAGTCCCCATATGAACCGGCAGAATTTTTCCTGCTGATATTGGGTTTAAATTCACCGCAACCACAATGTTCCAATCCATCGCGTTCCAGAAAATCCCACTCGCAAGCTGATTAAAATGCCCATTAATTTACGGGCATTAAACACTAAATTCCTTCAATTTGGCCTATAAATTAATGACAATGAGATTTTAAAATAATGGTGTGTGAATTCTTGTGTGAATGTTATTTGGACACTTAGGCTTTAAAAAAAAAGTTAATATTTTCTTAAGAAATGAATAGATGTTTAGATCTAGTAATTGAATTTTGTAATTAGCTACAATTGGGTAACTAACTAATTATATGCTTTAATTTCAGGTCATCCAAGTAAGATTGTTTCATATTTGTTTCAGAATGCTTCAATCTATAATAACTGAAAATGTCTTTCAGTTCTCTTAATTTTTAAGAAAGTTATGGGCTTTTGACTGTCCTCGATCACAGTTTTTGTGTTAAGTCAATGGAAAGGCAATGGGGAACAAGATGCTAATTTCTGAGTATGAAAATGGCCATAACTTTTTTAATACTGAAGATATGAAAATTAATTAGGTGTCAAATTAAACTTCTTTGTATGCTCTATCTGATGGGATAAATTGCAGACTTGATTTTTTTTATCTCAGAATTTTGTAACATTGCTACACACTAGGGGGCAATTTACAGAGGGCCAATTAACCCACAAACCCGTAGGTCTTTGGGATGTGGGAGGAAACCGGAGCACCAGGGGGAAACCCACATGGTCCTCGAATTTCATTGGCCAGGTCAGTCATACAATTAAAAGCAACAGAGCACTTCAAAAACACATTTTAACATGAGCATCCACCACAGTGACTCCTATACATTCCTCACTGTGATGGAAGGCGAAATAAAGTTCAAGTCTCTTCCTTTTGCTCTTCCTCGGTCGCCACAGGGAGAAGGTAGAAACTCCAGGTAGAAGGTAGAAGTACAGACGGCACCCTTGGTCAGGATCGAACCCGGGTCGCTGGCTCTGTGAGGCAGCTGCTCCACCACTGCTCCACCGCGCCGCCCTGAGTTACGATGGACTCGGTTACAATTGCAATGTCAGGGCAGCATTGCATCTGCATCTGCTTGTCCCAGATAGAAAGCCAGACTTGGCAGCAAGGGTGTCTCAAATTACATGTTGCAGCATGGCAGACGACCAACATACACAGACTGTTTATCGGTGCTAACAGTTTAAAAACTGCACAAATGGGCTAAAACAAGAGCTGTTTATTCCATGCCCCCCCCCCCCAAGGACAGGGGACGGAGCAGATGCTCTGGCTGCCTGCCACCCACCCACCCATCCCCAGACTGATGATCTATCTCCAGCGCTCACTTGAACCAGACTCTGCCATGTGAAGGGCAGCTCTGTAATACTGCTGATTACTGCCGTGCTTCCAATAGACAATAGGTGCAGGAGTAGGCCATTCGGCCCTTCGAGCCAGCACCACCATTCACTGTGATCATGGCTGATCATCCCCAATCAGTACCCCGTTTCTGCCTTCTCCCCATATCCCCTGACTCCGCTATCTTTAAGAGCCCTATCAAGCTCTCTCTTGAAAGCATCCAGAGAACCTGCCTCCACCGCCCTCTGAGGCAGAGAATTCCACAGACTCACCACTCTCTGTGAGAAAAAGTGTTTCCTCATCTCCGTTCTAAATGCCTTACCCCTTATTCTTAAACTGTGGCCCCAGGTTCTGGACTCCCCCCAACATCGAGAACATTTTTGTTCACTTTCAATATTCCAGTGTGAGAAATTTTAAAGAGGACAGATAAAATCCATAAGGCTAAACACCAAGTGCCGGAGTAACTCAGTGGGACAGGCAGCATCTCTGGAGAGAAGGAATGGGTGACGTTTCGGGCCGAGACCCTTCTGGAGACGGAAGAAAAGGGTCTCGACCCGAAACGTCACCCATTCCTTCTGTCCAGAGATGCTGCCTGAGCCATTGAGAACCACCAGCTTTTTACTGTCCATCCTTGATTTAAACCAACATCTGCAGTTCCTTCTTACATAAGCACCTCTGGAGAAGGTGGGCAGGTGAAATGTTTTGGTTCGGGACCTATCTTCAATGAGTCTTTCCACTGATTGGATGGCATGCAACAAAAAACCTCCTCACTGATCCTCGGTAGACGTGACAATAAACCAAACTAAACTATTCAATGACTGAAGAAGGGTTTCGGCCTGAAACGTTGCCTATTTCCTGCGCTCCATAGATGCTGCTGCACCCGCTGAGTTTATCCAAAACTTTTGTCTACCTTCGATTTTCCAGCATCTGCAGTTCCTTCTTGAACATAAACTATTCAAATAAACCATATAAACCATATAACAATTACAGCACGGAAACAGGCCTTCTCGGCCCTTCCAGTCCGTGCCGACCATTTATTTTCCCCTAGTCCCATCGACCTGCACTCAGACCATACCCCTCCATTCCCTTCCCGTCCATATACCTATCCACTTTACTTTTAAATGTTAAAATCGATCCTGCCTCCACCACTTCTGCAGGAAGATCATTCCACACAGCCACCACTCTCTGAGTAAAGACGTTCCCCCTCATGTTACCCCTAAACTTCTGTCCCTTAATTCTCATGTCATGCCCTCTTGTTTGAATCTTTCCTACCCTCAATGGGAAAAGCTTATCCACGTCAACTTTGCCTATCCCTTTCATCATTTTAAAACCTCAATCAAGTGCCCCCTTAACCTTCTGCGCTCCAAAGAATAAAGACCTAACTTGTTCAACCTTTCTCTGTAACTTAGTTGCTGGAACCCAGGCAACATTCGAGTAAATCTCCTCTGTACTCTCTCTATTTTGTTGACATCCTTCCTATAATTAGGCGACCAAAATTGTACACCATACTCCAGAATTGGTCTTACCAATGCCTTGTACAATTTTAACATTACTTCCCTACTCCTATATTCAATGCTCTGATTTATAAAGGCCAGACTATTCAAATAAAGGCCAAAAATAACTATTCAAATAACGTACTAAACTAAAATACCCCAATAAGCATCTGAAGAAGGGTCCCGGCTCGAAAAGACACCCACCACGTTCTCTGGAGATGCTGCCTGACCCGCTGAGTTACTCCAGCACTTTGTCTTATTATGAAGAACATCTCACAATATATCCAAACACAGACACAAAAAGCTGGAGTAACTCGGTGGGACAGGCGTAATCTCTGCAGAGACTTCTCAGGTCAAGACGCTTCTTCAGACTACATATCCACTTTGACTACTTCTGCAGCTATCGATAATCAATTAAGAGAACACCACATCTTTAAAGTATATCTGCGCTGTGCAAATGGCCAGATTAATGGCTTTAGTTCGAGGTAGCACAGGATTTATGGACCATTAATCTACAACGTTAATCAAAGGTTTATATCCTTGCTAACACTGCAATGTCTAATCAGCAGAGAAGCTACGGAGATGAGGGTTTTGTGCTGAAGCTGGGAGGTTTTTTTCACAGCGAGAGGGACCTACTGTTTACCTTTGAGTGAAGGAGCTGCCCGACAGGGAGATTTGTCAGCCAACTAGTCACACAACACCGTAACTATTCCAACAACTATTATGAACTCGCATACTGTGGACATCGGGAGCCATAGTCTCCGGGGAGGGAGTGGCCGTTCCAGACACTCCAAGCCGCTGAGGAGTGTTTCTCCCGACGCCGGAGCTCCATCATCCGGCAAGAGGGCCTGAAAACATCGGGGTGCCGTTGCGTCTACTGGCTGCGGAGGCCACAAATAGGCCCCGACCTCGGGTGATCGCAGAGGAAGAGGACTGAACTTTCTGGTGCCTTTCCCCACAGTGGAGAATTTTGATTCTGCTGTGGGGGGACGTTCATGTTGAATTCTCTGATGTGTTGTGTCATTTTTATTATTATTTTTTTTTAATTTTTCTATTGATGAACGGAAACCTAATTATTTCTTCTATGTAATGCACTTCGGTTTCAATGCGAGTTGATTTAAACATGCTATATAAATAAAATTTACTTACATACTTACTACCATCTGAATGAATTAATCCTTTAGTGTGACATGTCACAGCTAAATTCTTTGCTTGCATTCCCAAGGTATGGAAACAGTCGCTGCATAAAGGGCACTTAAAGTATCCGCGCCAGGTCCCCGTTTTTTCTCTCCCCCACCCCTCACAGAGGTCCCACAACGTTGGGTCCCCATTGTCTATTGTTATTCAAACAGCGCTTACAGCGCCAGAGACACGGGTTAGATCACGTCTACGGGTGCTGTCTGTACACAGTTTGTACGTTCTCCCCGTGTCCTGCATGGGTTTTCTCCAAGATCTTTGGTTTCCACCCACTCTCAGACGTACAGGTTTCTAGGTTAATTGGCTTGGGTATAAATGTAAATTGTCCCTAGAGTGTGTGTCGGGTAGCGTTAGTGTGCGGGGATCGCTGGTCGGTGGCAGATCCATGGGCCGAAGGGCCTGATCCCGCGCTGTATTTCTGAACTAAAGTAAACAATAACTGATCCGCTGTTGGTGAATAAAGCTTGTGGTCCAGACCGTGACACGACAACACATGGTGATTTGCGAAAGCCCACTGATGTTGGAAATAGATTTTGTTGCTTAACATAAACCACTTTAGTTTAGTGTAATATAGAGGAAACAGACCCTTCGGCCCATCAAGTCCACACCAACCGGGTTGCTCTACGAGCTTCCTTCTGAGATACAGTATCTCCATGTAATCAAAGTGCACCTAGTTTAAATAAAAGAACAAGACCTGAGATCACAGCCAATGTAACTCAAAATGTCACCCAAGCTGCCATTGCCAACTCAAATTTTCCTTACCTGGCCTTTTATTTAAAGACTTTTAGACTGTTAGAGATACAGCGTGGAAACAGGCCCTTCGGCCCACCGAGTCCACGCCTAACCAGCGATCACCCCGTACACTACGGACAATTTACATTCACAGAAGCCAATTAACCTGCACGTCTTTGGAGTGTGGGAGGAAACTGGAGCTCCCTGGAGAAAGCCCACACAGGTCACGGGGGGAAACATGCAAACTCCTGACAGACAGACATTCTGATATTGGGATATAAATCTGTTCACTGCTTTTGTTGGCGGTTTTTAGCATATTTATTAACGCCTGTGTTTCTACCTGGGAAACAATCGCAGGCTATTTCAAAACTGCTCAGCTTTCCCAAATCTCGATGAATTATGGAAGATGGAAATAAACTGAAAGATTTCAATGTGAAACTATTTGTTATCTGTTGACACCGACTGTGCACGGCTGGTGAATGAGGACCACTGCGGTTTGTAAAACGTTGTTAGTTCCAGCTAAACATCCCACAGCAATCCAAATACAATATTGAACAAAATTTGACTGAGCCATAGGGAGGTTCTCAGTGGGGAATACGCAACAAAATGCAATGACGTTGAAAATGTGATGACATGTTGAGAATTTTGCAGCGACCAGAAAGGCGACTTTTTGAGCGACTGAGGAGACTACTCCCGGCGACCACCGGCGAACATGTGACGACAAATTAGTCGCCTGTAGTTGCCTAAAATAAATTGCCTAAGTTGGACAGGCCCATTAGGAGGTTCTTATTTGAAAATAGCAAACATTGAGACCGATGTGATGGAATGGGAGATGGCAGGTATAACCTTGACATGTTTTTTAGTTAAGCAGTACCTTCTGTTCGAGCATTAACACTGCAGGATACACTTCCCATAATTCTCTTTAACTCTTTATAAATAAATGTTCTTAAAATTCTACAACGTTGCCATAAGCTAGATCCATTAATGATGTTGGAAGGAACTGCAGATGCTGGCTTAAACCGAAGATAGACACAAAAAGCTGGAGTAACTCAGCGGGACAGGCAGCATCTCTGGAGAGAAGGAATGGGTGACGTTTCGGGTCGAGACCTTTTTTCAGACTGAGAGTCAGGGGAAAGGGGAAACGAGAGACATAGACAGCGATCTTGAGAGATATGGAACAAATGAATGAAAGATTCAGGGGAATCTGTTCCTCCTCTCCAGAGATGTTGTCTGACCCGTTGAGTTACCCCAGCTTTGAGCGTCTATCATCGAGCCACTTTAATTATTGGGAAGGGCTGATTCAAAGACCATCTGTACAAGACAGATATCAGGAAGTCTCGAAGATATGGGGGGTTGGGGAGGGGGGAGGGGGGAAACAAAGCAGGTGCAATGAATGGGGACCAGCGATGATGAGAAATGCCGTTGTTCAGGAGGTCACCGGCAAGCAGCCGCCCCTGTATAACGACACAAAGAACAGCTGTCTTCCACATCCCAGACCTCGCAGTTCATTTGCGTAATTAGGGAAGAGCTGGACAATTGAAAGATTCAATTTGATTAACAAGAATCAGACCAAGGGCTGTCAATTGTCAATGGGAACTTCATAACGAGGACTTGCTCGTCTGTGCACAATTGAAAGCAGTGCAGAGTCTTGTACTGACGGCGGGAAGCAAGTCTGACCAACCCCATTCCTCACAGCAGCCATGATCATAAGGTCATGAGGAATAGGACCAGAATTAGGCCATTCGGCCCATCAAGTCTACTCCGCCATTCAATCATGGCTGATCTATCTCTCCCTCACAACTCCATGCTCCTGCCTTCTCCCAATAACCCCTGACACCCGTACTACTCAAGAATCTATCTCTGCCTTAAAAATCTCTGCTGACTTGGCCTCCACAGCCTTCTGTGGCAAAGAATTCCACAGATTCACCACCCTCTGACTAAATTAATGTCTCCTCATTTCCTTCCTAAAAGAACGATCAGATGTAACTGCTTGCTATTCAGCTGTGGCCTTCATTATGTTCTAGTTAAGGGGTGGGCAACCTTGTTCTGCATAGGGGCCAGGATACATGTCTGTGAGCAGATGGCGGCCACATCTATCACGTGTACACATGGATCCCGCCCCGGATGGCAGGCATCAAATCACGTGTTCACAGAAGGTAGACAAAAATGCTGGAGAAACTCAGTGGGTGGGGCAGCCTCACGCAATCCTTGCATGTCTCACCCGCTGAGTTTCTCCAGCATTTTTGTCTACCTTTGATTTGTCCAGCATCTGCAGTTCTTTGTTAAACGTGTTCACAGACGGTGCATGGCTGTGCCGGTACAGCCAGAGCTCGGCCGAACTTGTGGCGCTCGGGCCGGATGATTACGGGGGAAAAAATCCGACTGCTGGCCGAATGATTTTGGGTTAAGGGCCGCGTTCGGCCCGGGGGCCCTAGGTTGCCGATCCCCGCTCTAGATTTTATTTTTCAATTTTATCCCGTCAGATGCTTGGTGTTATTTTTTTTTAAATCTTTAATATTTTTTTTGCTGTATTCATTGGCTGTGTAGATCTGGTATCTCATAAAGATAAGCAAGATAAGTTGCAAACTGACTTATTTTTGAGTGACTCCAGCAATTTATATATCTCCACCTATATCTCCAGTTCCTTTTGATGAGCTTCCCTTTGTATCATCAAAACCTTTTGTATCAATCGAGGGTTACACAAAAAGCTGGAGAAACTCAGCGGGTGCAGCAGCATCTAAGGAGCGAAGGAGATAGGCGACGTTTCGGGTCAAGACCCTTCTTCAGACTGGTCAGGGATCAGGGAAACGAGAGATATAAACAGTGAGGTGGAGAGATAAAGAACAATGAATGAAAGATATGCAAAAAAGTATCGATGATAAAGGAAGCAGGCCATTGTAAGCTGTTTGTAGTGTGAAAATGAGAAGCTAGTGCGACTGGGGGGGGGGAGAGATGGAGAAGGAATGTCAGGGCCCGAGGGCTGAGGGAGAGGTGGGGAGGGGAGGGGGCAGTCTGAGTTAACAGAATTGAGAAAATTCAATGTTTAAGCCCAGAGGATGCAGACTCCCCAAGCGGAATATGAGGTGCTGTTCCTCCAAATTGTGGTGTTGCTCACTCTGGCCGTGGAGGAGGCCCAGGACCGAGAGGTCAGATACGGAGTGGGAGGGGGAGTTGAAGTGCTGAGCCACCGGGAGGTCGGGTTGGTTATTGCGGACCGAGCGGAGGTGCTCGGCGAAACGATCGCCCAGCCTCCGCTTGCTCTCACCGATGTAGATCAGCTGGCATCTGGAGCAACGGATGCAGTAGATGAGGTTGGAGGCGGTGCATGTGAACCTCTGTCGGACTTGGAATGACTGCTTGGGTCCTTGAAAGGAGTGGATGGGGGTGGTGAAGGGACAAGTGTAGCATCTCTTGCGGTTGCAAGGGAAAGTGCGGTGAAAGGTGAGGACCAGGGGGACTCTGCCCTTGTTGTGAGTGGGGGAATGGGGAGAGAGGGCAGTGTTGCGGGGTATGGAGGAGACCCTGGTGCGAGCCTCATCTATAGTGGGGGAGGGGAAACCCCGTTCTCTGAAGAACGAGGACATTTGTGATATCAATCGAGGCTTAGTTTTAGCAAAGTTACATCATTTCTAAGCGACCTAATGATTGAACAATCAAGAGACATTCAAATGTGGAAACGAGGAACTACTGATGTTGGTTTACAAAACAGTCAATTGGATTTTTCTATGTCAATAAGCAGGCAAAATACCAAAATTACTCTCAAGATGATGTTACTGAGCACTTTGCTGTAAAGTGCTGGAGTAGCTCAGCAGGTCAGGCAGCATCTCAGGGGAACGAAGACAGAATGACTAAGCAGCATTAAAAAAAATGTCCAATTTCAATTTTACAAATTTACAAATTCAGAATTTACATGTTTGATCCAAAGGGCATTGCTAATCCAGAACCATGAGAGGAATAGATCGGGTGGACGCACGCAGTCTCTTGCCCAGCGTGGGAGAAATCGAGAACCAGAGGGCATAGGTTTAAGTTGAAGGGGGAAAGGTTTTCTAGGAACCTGAGGCGTAGCATTTTCACACAGAGGGCGGTGGGTGTATGGAACGAGCTGCCTGAGGCAGATTCTATCACAACGTGTAAGAAATATTAAGACAGATACATGGATAGGACAAGTGTGGAGGGATACAGGCCAAATGCAGGCAAGTGGGAGTAGTGTAGATGGGACATGTTGGTTGGTGAGGACGTTGGGCAAAGGGCCTGTTTCCACACTGTATGACTCTATGACCACTTTACAAATTATTGGGCTCACTGATCAATAAAAGCTCAGATACATGAAGTGCCCTCAATGAACATAAAGATATCTCCCTGAGCGTTACAGGCTAGTAATCATATTGACACTAGACCTAAAAAGCTGGAGTAACTCAGCGGGTCAGATAACATCTCTGGAGAGAAGGAATAGGTGATGTTACGGGTCGAGACTCTTCTTCAGGTCAAATTGACGTGTCGTTTTAGTAAAGAGGAAGATAAACTGTGGCTGCGTTGTCAGTTAAGAGACACAAGTGTAACTTATTGACGGCTTGGCTGATATTGGTTTGAGAGAAGTGAAAGGAGATTAGGCTGAAGAGAGCGGTTTTCAACAAACTGTCAAAACAAAGCTCCCGGCCAAACCAACCTCCCTTCCATTGACTCCATCTACAACTCACGCTGCCTCGGCAAGGCCAGCAGCATCATCAAGGACCAGTCACACCCCGGCCACTCCCTCTTCTCCCCTCAGAAGGTACAGAAATGTGAAAACACACACGTCCAGATCCAGGGACAGTTTCTTCCCAGCTGTTATCAGGCAACTGAACCGTCCTACCACCAACTAGAGAGCGGTCCTGACCTCCCATTTACCTAATTGGAGGCACTTTAATTGGACTTTACTGAACGCAATCTTGCACTAAACGTTATTCCCTTTATCGTGTATCTGAACACTCTGGGCGGCTTGATTGTAATCATGAATGGACTTTCCGCTGCCTGGATAGCGTGCAACAAAAAGCTCGGTACACGGGACAACAATAAACTAAACTAAAGGTGAGGTTTAAGGGGACACTTGGGCAGATATTTGGATAGGAAAGGTTCAGAGGACTGCAGGCCAAATGCAGGGCAATGGAACCTGCCCTGATCTGGCAGAAGAACTTAATATGCAATATCACGGCATGAATTAGGTTACAAATCTTAAAGAACAATTAGTCCGTTTAGTTTAGTTTATTTTAGTTCAGAGATACAGCACGGAAACAGGCCCTTTGGCCCACTGGGTCTGCGCCGACCAGCGATCCCCGCACATTAACACTATGGAACAATTTTTACATTTACCAAGCCAATGAACCGACATAACTGCGCGTCTTTGGAGCGTGGGAGGAAACCGAAGATCTCGGAGAAAACCCACGCAGATCACGGGGAGAACGTACAAACTCCGTACAGACAGCACACGTGGTCAGGATCGAACCCGGGTCTCCGGCGCTGCATTCGCTGTGAGGCAGCGACTCTACCGCTGCGCCACCGTGGTCGCCCAATGGTCACGGTGGCGCAGACATTTTTCTAAAATTCAGTCTGCAGGCAGAATGCCATATTGGTCAGCATGGACAAGATGGGCCGAAGGGCCTGTTTCTATGCTATACAGCTCTGTGACTATGTCTGCACCGCCCCACTGACCTCCAAGAGTCCAGGATCAACTTTTCAGCACAAAAGTTCTCCTCTATTTTAAAAAAAAATACTTTGAAATAAGAAACTCTATTAAATCTCTTGGAAATATATTCACGTTGATAAATTATTTACTCTCATCGAGAGTGGCTAGATTAATTCCAGCCTTGTAGGTTACTCCATTAGCCATTGACACTAGTGATGGATTATGCAGAAACCTGTGCAATGTGTGAACAATGTAATGAATACAAGCACATAACAAAGAAATGATGGTCGCAGTGGGAGATTGGAATATTTTAATGCCAGCTCAACTTTACTGCTGCCACTGCACCTGAAAGATAATTCACAGAATTGGGCTTTAAACTTTAGAAAATAGCCCCTGCCAGCTTTTCCACATTGCTTCTGCGTTAATAGAATCTTCCACGTTTAACTTAATGGACGCAATCACAAAATAAGTTAAAAAATAAGCTAAACATGTTTTAAATGACCAGAGTAGGTGAATCCTGGACCAGAGGACATAGGTTCATGGTGAAGGGGAAACCAGTTAGTGGGTCAATTTATGAAATACATGGATAGAGTGGATGTGGAGAGGATGTTTCCACTAGTGGGGGAGTCTAGGACCAGAGGTCATAGCCTCATGGGGCTGTCCCACTGTACAAGCTAATTCAAGAGTTCTCCCGAGTTTCCCCTGATTCGAACTTGGAGATTTACGGTAACGGCCGCTCGTAGGTGCTCGGGGCTCTCGTGGATATTTTTCATCATGTTGAAAAATCTTCACGAGTCTTCACGAGCTTACCACGTTTACCTGCCGTTAGCGTTACGAGCGGCTAAGAGACGTCCCCGACTCCGACGTACCCGCAACGTACATTCTACGTGCTTACCACGAGTTTGATGGAGGATGGATGAAAACCGCATGCCTCCTCAGGTCTTCTACTGCGTGCTCTCCCAGGGACAAAGGAACCGTGGGCGTCCCAGGAAGCGGTGCAAAGATTGAGTCAAGGACCGTCTCTACTAGTGCAGTCTTGCGCCCAGGCAACTGGAAGCGCGACAGAGCACGCTGGCGCGCAGCAGTGCGAACAGCAGCCAGCAGCTTCGAGGAGGGCCGCATAGAGCCACTTACCAAAGCCAGGGATAGGAGGACGGCTGCCGCCCAGAACCCTCCAGCGATGTCCTCCATCTGCCCCCACTGCTCTCTAGTGTGCGGTTCACGAATTGGACTCGTGAGCCATGTCACAACACACTGCGCAACCCGCTATCGTTCTTACCGACGGGCCATAACCAGTGTGCAAGAATGAATTGCAGATGCTGGTTTAAGACTGATGAAGAGTCTGAAGAAAGGTCTCGACCCGAAAAGTCACCCAATCCTTCTCTCCACAAATGCTGCCTGTCCCGCAGAGTTACTCCAGCATTTTGTGTCTACCTTCCTTTAGGAAGGAGATGAGGAGGAATTTCTTTAGTCAGAGGGTGGCGAATCTGTGGAATTCATTGCCACAGAAGCCTGCGGAGGCCAAGCCAATGGATATTTTTTATATGGATATGGATATCTGAAATAGGGGATTGACAGATTATTCATTAGTACGGGAGTCAGGGGATATGGGGAGAAGGTAGGAGGATATGGTTGAGAGGGAACGATGGATCAGCCATGATTGAACAGCGGAGTAGACTTGATGGGCCAAATGCCCTAATTCTGGTCCTAGAACCTTTGAACCAAATCAAGGCAGCAAAAATAAGTTGCACGACGAGGAGTTTTTGTGATGTTAATTATTTTAGAGGTCAGTTCAGAGAGCTGTTGAGCACGTTCTCAAGCAGCTTACAAACCAGCAGTATGACTATCACTCTAACTTCAAGTAATCCTTGCCTTCCCTCTCTCTCCATCCCTCCCCATCCTAGTTCACCGATCAGTTTCACTGTCCTTCTGATTCATTTACTGTTTGCTTGCCACCTCGGCTAACAATGAACCTTTCGACATTTCCTTATCATCGTCTGCTTTGATCTGTCATTTTCACACCTTACCCTTCCTCATCTCTAGATCCTCTATTCCTTTTCTCGTGAGATGCTGCCTGACCCGCTGAGTTACTGCAGCATTTTGTGTCTATCTCGAGTGTCACACTGGGACGTGTAAGGGCGGCACGGTGGCGCAGCGGTAGAGTCGCTGCCTGAAAGCACCGGAGACCCGTGTTCGATCCTGACTGTGGGTGCCACCTGTACGGAGTTTACACGTTCTCCCGTGACCTGCGTGAGGTTTTCTCCGGGTGCGCCGGTTTCCTCCAACACATCAAAGATGTACAGGTTTGCAGGTTAATTGGCTTGGTATGAATGCATAAAAACTGTCCCTAGTGTGTGTAGGATGGTGTTAATGTGCGGGGATCACTGGTGGGCGCAGTCTTGGCGGGCCGAAGGGCCTGTTTCCGCGCAGTATCTCTAAACCACACTGTTGTTTAGGGGTCACGAACGTCCATTTTCTGTTGTGGACATGTTGCCTTCAGCTGCTTCCGTGGGAACAACAATGATGAAAGAGTGTTCTGAACCATTCAGCAAGCACGGCAAGAGCGGAGTTGAGGAAATCCCTTTGAGCATCAGCGGCTTCCACAGGAAATTGTTCAGTCGACAGCCGGTATCCGAGTCTGGTCAACACACAGACCCGTGGCCAAGGGGCTTCAGAACGTGGGGGGGGGGGGGGGGGGGGCTCCTCAAAAAGGTTCATTGCTTGCAGCAAGATGAGGTTTGCACAGAAAATCTCCCTTCTGGGCGCTGTCAACTCAAACACATCTCAAACCACAAAACTCTCTTGCCAGCGGGCCCCGGGCATTAACAAATACAGCGCCTTAAAACATAGGAAAACGCCTCGTAATGCTTCACCGAGATTCAATCAGACAAGTCGAGAGAGAGTTAGATGGAGCTCCTGGGACTACCGGAATGAAGGGATATGGGCAGAAAGCAGGAATGGGGTACTGATTGTGGATGATCTGCAATGATCATATTGAATGGCGGTGCAGGCATGAATGGCTGAATGGCTTACTCCTGCACCTATTTTTCAAAGGAGGAGTAATTATCTCATCTCACATCTCACATCATGCAGCATCTCACATAAACAGGTTTTATCCACGAGTAGTTGCTCTACTCCACAGCCAAAAATCTGTAGCCTCCCTTTGATCTGGTATTTTGTTATAGAAACATAGAACTTAGGTGCAGGAGTAGGCCATTTGGCCCTTCCAGCCTGCACTACCATTCAATATGATCATGGCTGATCATCCAACTCAGTATCCCGTACCTGCCTTCTCTCCATACCCTCTGATCCCCTTAGCCACAAAGGCCACATCTAACTCCCTCTTAAATATAGCCAATGAACTGGCCTCAACTGCCCTCTGTGGCAGAGAGTTCCAGAGACCCACCACTCTCTGTGTGAAAAAAGTCCTTCTCATCTCGGTCCTAAAGGATTTCCCCCTTGTCCTTAAGCTGTGACCCCTTGTCCTGGACCTCCCCAACATCGGGAACAATCTTCCTGCATCTAGCCTGTCCAACCCCTTAAGGATTTTGTAAGTTTCTATAAGATCCCCTCTCAATCTCCTAAATTCTAGAGAGTATAAACCGAGTCTATCCAGTCTTTCTTCATAAGACAGTCCTGACATCCCAGGAATCAGTCTGGTGAACCTTCTCTGCACTCCCTCTATGGCAAGAATGTCCTTCCTCAGATTGTTGGTCCACATGCTTGATCAATGGTGTTTTATCATTAATGTTTTATTATTATTATTATTAATGTTTAGTGTTTTCTGAGTCATTCATAACTAATTCATGTGTCACGTTGTTACTTGTGGGTGGAGCACCAAGGCAAATTCCTTGTATGTGAATACTTGGCCAATAAACTTACTTACTTAGAAATTGGAAATGACAGTCATGGGTTTTTTTCCACCCTAAAGAGTACTGGACGGCACAGTGGCACAGCGGTAGAGTCGCTGCCTTACAGCGCAGGAGACCACAGGTTTGATCCTGTATGGGTGCTGTCTGTACGGAGTTTGCACGTTCTCCCTGTGACCCCCCCCCCCCCGGGTTTCCTCCGGGTGCACCGGTTTCCTCCCACATTCCAAAGACATGCAGGTCTGTGGGTTGCTTGTCATCTGCAAATTATGCAGGATAAACCCTAGTGTACGGGTGATGACTGGTGGTGTAGACTCTGTGGGCTGAAGGGCCTGTTTCCAGAGAGCCACCCGTAGCCAGAATCTAACCCAGCTCTGGTGCTGCAAGGCAGCTATAGCATGTCGACCATTGCGCCACTGTGTCTTCAGTATGTGCATGTCCTTTTTTGTACTTGTTCTCCAGAAATGCTGCCTTAATTACTCCAGCACTTTGTGCCTTTTTCTGTAAACCAGCACCTGCGGTTCCTTGTTTATACAACTGGAATGCTCTGATCAGCGTGCTTTAGAAAGAGAGTGTCTCAGAAAAAACAAATGACTTCGACTACCATGGGGGAAAGTAAACCAAGTTTGAGTGGGAATTTGAAGGAAGATAGACACAAAGTACTAACTCAACAGGGTAAAGGGCCTGTCCCACTTTCACGACCTAATTCACAACTTATTTTACTCGTGGACATTTTTCATCAGGCTAGAAAAACGCTGTGACCTACTTGATGCCATGAGTACCTACGCCTAGCATCACGACCTACCTACGACCTCATGACGACCATGCCGCAAGTACGAGTCGAGGGCAAACCCGGCAGAGGTCTTGAAAGTGGGACAGACCCTTAACCCGGCAGGTCAAGCAGCATCCGTGGAGAAAATGACGTTTTGGGCCAAGACCCCTGTTCATTTTCTCCAGAGACCCGCCGAGTTACTCCGGCACTTTGTGGCGATCTTCAGTATAAACCAACATCTGCAGTGCCTTCCTTCGCGGGATGTGAAGGAGACAGATGTCACACAACAGGTGCGGGAACGAAAGACCAGGAGACAGATTCGAAGTGAAGGGAATAAATGTACAAGAAGACGGACACAAAGTAGGTATGTTACAAAACTTACCTTGACCAGCGCTGCAGTTCTGCCGCTCCCCGTGTGCGCGACTTTGGCGCCTTTCAGATGGGGGCGGGCTTAAAGTGCCGTTTTTCCACAGGCAGGAAAAATCGATCAATGTCGGGCGATTTCGTTGCGGAAGAAAAATCGCTCCGACATTTCATGGATGAAGGTATTTTTAAATTACTCTAAATTATTTGTTAACTAGAGTAATTTAAAAATCACGTTCAAAAGCCGTGAGAACCGACAACCGGAAGGATTTTGCGTAGAGGAGAAAAAAAGGTAAATAGTTTATTTTTATATTAAAAGTTGGTTTTTCGGGAGGCTTTAATAATATTTTCATGTTGCGAAATGGGGTCCAAAAAAATGTATGAACAAACAGTATTTTTCCTCCCGACTTCACCGCTAACCACAACGTTCCAATCCACCGCATTCCACTAAAACCCACTCGCTAGTTGATTTAAATGGCCATTAATTTACAGGCATTAAACACTAAATTCCTTCCATTTGGCCCAGAAATTCATGAAAATGAGATTTAAAAATTATGTTATATTGTGGATTATTGTGTGAATGTTATTTGGATACTTAGGCAATTAAAAAAAAGTTTATCTTTTCTTAAGAAATGGATAGATGTTTAGATCTACTCATTGAATTTTGTAATTAGCTACAATTAGATAACTAACTAATTATATGGTTTAATTTCAGGTCATCCAAGTAAGATTGTTTCATATTTATTTCAGAATGCTTCAATCTATAATAAGTTAAAATTTCATTGAGTTCTATTAATTTTTAAGAAAGTTATGGGCTTTTAACTGATCCAGATCACAGCTTTTGAGTTAAGTTAATTGAAAGGCAATGGGGAACAAGATGCTAATTTCCGAGTATGAAAATGGCCATAACTTTCTTAATACTGAAGATATGAAAGTGAATTAGGTGTCAAATTAAACTTCTTTTTATGCTTTATCTGATGGGATAAATTGCAGACTTGATTTTTAAAATCTCAAAATTTTGTAACATTGCTACACAAAGTGCTGGAGTAACTCAGCGGGTCAGGCAACATCATTGTCTCATGATGACGTGTAACACTCGCGGTTATTCCAGCATTTTGCATCCAACTTCGGTACAAACCAGCATCTGCAGTTCAGTTTTATTAAATACACAAGAACTTGTTTGAAAAGACAGTAGCAGAATGTCCTGGAATTCACAGAACTTTCAATGTGGTGGAAGCAGAGGAAATCGAGGCTGTCAAAGGGGAAATTGGATAATCACTTCAGGGGAAGATATTTTACAATGCTGTGAAGGAGAGGGACTATATGGGCTGATGCCGTGAGATAGACACAAAATGCTGGAGTAACTCAGCGGGACAGGCAGCATCTCTGGAGAGAAGGAATGGGCGACGTTTCGGGTCGAGACCCTTCTTCAGACTGAATGGGATCAAAACTACACACAATACGCCAAGTGCGGTCTCACTAGGGCCCTGTACAACTGCAGAAGGACCTCTTTGCTCCTACACTCAACTCCTCCTGTTATGAAGGCCAACATGCCATTCACTTTCTTCACTACCTGCTGTACCTGTATGCTTACTTTCATTGACTGATGAACAATGACCCCCAAATCCCGTTGTACTTCCCCATTTCCCAACTTGATGCCATTTAGATAATAATCTTCCTTCCTGTTTTTGCTACCAAAGTGAATAACCTCACACTTGTCCGCTGGTTAATATACAGAAGGACACAAAGTGCTGGAGTAACTCAGCAGGTCAGGTAACATCGGTACAGACTCGGTGGGCCGAAGGGCCTGATTCTGGGCTGCATCTCTGAAACTAAGATGATGGGTTGCAGGGAATCGAGGGGATGTGGTGGATGAATTCGCTCCAACAGCTGGCACGGACGGAATAGATTGTTTGACTTCCCTCTATATCCTGAGAAAACATGTCGAATTAAAATATGAATCATGGTTGAAAAATCCCCAAAACGCTAATCACTCCACACCCACGAGTCCATTATAAACAGACCTCTTTCAGCAGTTACTTGCATACAGTCGCATGCTATGGGTTACAAGGAATGTAGGCCACGTAGGTGTGGTAACAACATCTTCGCATAATACAAGGGAGAGATTTGAATCCAACAAGCCCTCTCTGTATCAAAGAATGGCCCAGATCCTTTGGTGAGGAAACAAAGTGCATGTCAGAGATTCTGCTCTCGGGCTTTCTCAATCCCTTTTAACTGGGGGATTGATAGATTCCTGATTAATTACGGGTGTCAGGAGCTATGGGGAGAGGACAGGAGAATGGGATTGAGAGAGAAAGATAGATCCGCCATGAGTGGCATAGTGGCGCAACGGTAGAGCTGCCACCTCACAGCGCCAGAGACCCGGGGACGGTCCTGACTACGGATGCTGTCAATAGACAACAGGTGCAGGAGTAGGCCATTCGGCCCTTCAAGCCAACACCGCCATTCAATGTGATCATGGCTGATCGTCCCCAATCAGTAAATGGGGGTTCCTGCCTTTTCCCCATATCCCCTGACTCCGCTATCTTTAAGAGCTCTATCTAGCTCTCTCGAGCCCTATCTAGCTCTGTCTGTACGGAGTTTGCACGTTCTCCCCATCACCTGCGTGGGATTTCTCCGGGATCTCCGATTTCCTCCCACACTCCAAAGACAGGTTTGTAATTAGCTTTGAAAAAAAAATTGTAAATTGTCCCTGCTGCGTGTGTGGGACAGTGTTAGTGTACGGGGATCGCTGGTATGTGCGGACTCGGTAGGCCGAATGTCCTGTTCCCGCGTTGTATCTCTAAACTAAACATTTACCATAGTCCTTCGTAACTGTATGATGGGTACTGATTTTAGATGATCAGCCATGATCGCATTGAATGGCGGTGCTGGATCAAAGGGCCGAATTTGCTACTGCTGCGCCTATTTTTTATGTTTCTCTGTAGGAAAGTAAATACCGCAAGTCCAAAAGCCACACAAAATGTGGTCAATGTTTTCAATGGGCGTGACAGAGGAACTTGATGGGCAAAGTTCATAACAGTGTCTCTGGGACTGTACAGCTCCCATCCACAGCTCTGTTATACTGCAAACACTGTCTCCAATAGCTCTGTGCCTCCCATCTCCTCTTCGTCCAACTCGATTGCAATAAACCTCTGAAGCCACAACTCTCTTTCTAATGGCCTTGAACCATTCACCTTCTCCACAATGGGGTTCATTGAAATCTTTCTTTTCAACCAACTTTTTCTTTGAAAACACTCACTCTTCACTTTTGATTCCTAAATACAATCTGGATCTACAAAAGTGGGATCACGGTTAATGTTTAACTTAACGTCAATAAATCTTGAACAAGTTAGATGCTACGGTGATATCCACTCATCTGCTGAACAGAGAGGAGTTCTGTTCACGTTTATTTTCCATTGTATTCTGATGTTTACTATTTTTTCCCCCACTAGATGGAAGAAAAGGAAAAATACGCTGTCAATACAATCAACATCCAAAAAAGACTTCGCATTGAAGAAGGGTCTCGACCCGAAACGTCACCCATTCCTTCTCTCCAGAGGCGCTGCCTTTCCCGCTGAGTTACTCCAGCATTTCCTCTATCTTTGGATTTACACTGCCTTTTTCAATCAATTAAACTAAAATAGTGTTATCCAAGTCAAGAGAATCAAATAGTCCAATTTTTCCCTTGTTCGTACGTATGATAATGAAATTGTTGCCAGCAGTAGTTTAACAGAGCTATAAGGATGCAGGGTGCTATGAGGATGCAGGGTGACTTGGACAGGTTGGGTGAGTGGGCAAATGCATGGCAGGTGCAGTTTAATGTGGATAAATGTGCGGTTACCCATTTTGGTGGCAAAATCAGGAAGGCAGATTATTATCTGAATGATGACAAGTTGGGAAAAGGGGAAGTACAGATCTGGGGGTCCATGTTCAGCATTGCTCCAGCATATACTCCAACAGCTACTCCAGCATTATGTGTCTACCAGCGATACAAACCAGCATCTGCAGGTCTGTCTTACGCATAGGAATAGCCCATTCTTGCTGGGGTTGAGGAACAATACCAACACATGTAAATAAAAGAGAAACTTCCAAGATGACATCTTGTATGGAGGTTGATTTTATTGACACTGTTATGGGGCTGTCCCACTGTACGAGCTGATTCAAGAGTTCTCCCGAGTTTACCCTGATTCGAACTCGGAGAATTACGGTAATAGCCGCTCGTAGGTACTCGGGGCTCTAGTGGACATTTTTCAACATGTTAAAAAATCTTCAAGAGCTTACCGCATTTCCCGAGTACCTGTCGTTAGTGTTACGAGCCGCCAAGAGACGTCCCCGAGCTACGACGTACCCGCTACGTTTATTCTACGTGCTTACCACCAGTTTGATTTTTTTTTAAACTCGTGATAGCTCTTGAATTACCTCGTACAGTGGGACAGGCCCTTAACTCCTTCTCAATACGGTGGAGAAAACCTTTGTGAATGTTAAAATGCCAAAGAGAAGAAACACAAACAGACTATTTTTCTGTTCAGTATACAGTGGATATCTTAGTCTAGTTTAGTCTAGAGATACAGCGCGGAAGCAGGCCCTTCGGCCCACCGAGTCCGCGCCGACCAGCGATCCCCGCACATTAACACTACCCTACACACACACTAGGGACAATTGACAATTATACCAAACCAATCAACCTGCAAACCTGCAAACCTGCACAATCAACCTCCTTCGCTCCTTAGATGCTGCTGCACCCGCTGAGTTTCTCCAGCTTTTTGTGTAACCTGCAAACCTGTACGTCTTTAGAGTGTGGGAGGACCTCGGAGAAAACCCACGCAGGTCACGGAGAGAACGTACAAACTCCGTACAGACAGCAGCCGTGGTCAGGATCGAACCCGGGGCTCTGGCGCTGAAAGGCAGCAACTCTACCGCTGCGCCACCGTGGAAATGGATGCCCTTCAATAGCCGCTTGAAGATTAAGGGCAAAATATAGAGTCGGAGCACATTGAAGAAATGTGACTCAAGTTATGCCAGAAACTTACACCTGGCATCTATCTATTGCTTGGGGCACTGAGCGGCCTCCAGATGTTATTGTCGTGTAATCACCATTTCCTTTGCTGCTCCGTTTGAAAAGCCAAATCCCTTCATGTCACTGCACGTGCTTCTTCAAAGCATTCCACTTGCTGAACCCAGTGACTTAACCCAGCGTTTAACGGCACTGGGCCTGGACTTGCTGCAGTTTAGAAGGATGAGGGGGAACCTCAATGAAACTTACCGAATAGTGAAAGGCCTGGATAGAGTGGATGTGGACTAGTGGGAAAGTCTAGGACAGTCTAGATGTCATAGCCTCAGATTTAAAGGACGTGCTTTTAGGAAGGAGACGAGAAGGATTTTTTTTCATAATAGGGTGGTGGATCTGTGGAATTGTTTGCCACAGAAATCTGTGGAGGCCAAGTCAATGGACAGTTTGAAGGCTGAGACAGATAAGATTCTTGATTAGTACGGGTGTCAGAGGTTATAGTATGGTTATTGTATTGTTATTGTATGCATAAAAAAATTTCAGACCTTGGACTGACAATAAAGTGCCATCTTATCGTATTGTTATGGGGAGAAGGCAGGAGAATGGGGTTGAGAGAGAGAGAGAGATAGATCAGCAATGAGTGAATGGCGGAGTAGACTTGATGGCCTAAATGTGCTCCTATCACTTATGACTCACCAAATCGCACGGATAAATCTCACATGACACAAAGCTGGGTGGCAGTGTGAACTGTGAGGAGGATGCTATGAGAATGCAGGGTGACTTGGACAGGTTGGGGGAGTGGGCAGATGCATGGCAGATGAAGTTTCATGCTGATAAATGTGAGGGTATCCACTTTGTTGGCAAAAACAGGAAGGCAGATTACTATCTAAATGTTGGAAAAGGGGAAGCAGGACAGGATCTGGGGGGTCCTTGTACATCAGTCTATGAAAGTAAGCATGCAGGTACAGCAGGCAGTGAAGAATGCGAATGGCATGTTGGCCTTTATAACATGAGGAATCGAATATAGGAGCAAAGAGGTCCTTCTGCAGTTGTACAGAGCCCTAGTGAGACTACACCTGGAGTATTGTGTGCAGTTTTGGTCCCCTAATTTGAGGAAGGATATTCTTGTATTGAGGGAGTGCAGCGTAGGTTTACAAGGTTAATTCCCGGGATGGCGGGACTGTCATATGCTGAGAGAATGGAGCAGCTGGGCTTGTACAGGAATGGAAGAGGACTGTACTTTGGTGCCTTCCACCACAGTGAAGAATGCTGTGGTGGATGTTTGTGTTAAATGTTATTATGCATTGTGTGTTCTTTTTTGATCGTACAGCAGCTGGCAAATTCATTCCACTGCACTTTATTGTGTATGTGATGAATAAATCGGATTGATTGATTGACAAAGGTGAAATGAGGCATGTTACACCTCTTCAAACCGCCTTGAAAGTGGTCAGGATCCCACGTTCAGCCTGTACATGTAATGGGGCAACAAACTAAATCGAAGCACATGGGACACTTACCTTTCTGTAAAGTGACACCGGCAACTCCGGAGCAGAGGTTGCCAAAGCCGGTGTCGGATAACGATGATTTCATCAAATTACTGACACATAATCAGGCCCAGATATCCCACCGCATCATCAGACAACTTCTGGCAAAAGGGTTTTCTAAAGACGCTTTGTACTCGCTCAAATCCACAATCTAAAATTCAAATCTGTAAACCGGTGATGGACAGCGGTCGACACATGGCGCTTTGCGGATTATAAGAGGACGCGAGGGACCTCTTGCACAATGCATTCAGACTCTGCAAGGGAAAGGTTGGAAAGGATTGAGAAACTCAGCGGGCGAGGCAGCATCTATGGAGCGAAGGAATTGCCTATTCCTTCTAGGAATGCTCCTCAGCTTCTTCCCACAGGCTATAAGACTGATAAACGGACTTTGCCCCCTGCCAAAGTATCGCGCACCAACCCGGACACACTGAAGCAGAGCCATTGTCGTGCCGTTGCCAATTGGAACGCATGATGATATATGTATTTTTATTTTTATTTTCTATTTATTTTTTACCGCACACTGAATGGACACTGGTTGAGCAACGTTTTTTCGTTTCCTCTGGGTATGTAAGCACTCAGGAAAATGATAATAAAGATTTTCAATTCAATTCTATTAATTCATTCATTCCATCCAATTCATTCCATCCTATAGATGCTGCCTCACCCGCTGAGTTTCCCCAGTATTTTTGTCTACCTTCGATTTTTCCAGCATCTGCAGTTCTTTCTTGGACGGTTGGAAAGGATTTGTCACCACTTTGTGGAGGTATATGTTACCATTTATTTATAACCTTAGTCTTGCCTCGTTCGGTTTAGTTCATTGTCACGTGTACCGAGGTACAGTGAAAAGCTTGTGTTGCGTGCTGACCAGTCAGCGGAAAGACAATACATGATTACAATCGAGCCATAATCGAGAATAACGTCAGTGCAAGCTAAAGCGGGTGAAATCCATTCAAAGATAGTCCAAGGGTCTCCTAGTTGATGAGAGTTGGTTCAAGGCCCTGTCCCACCGTACGAGGTAATTCAAGAGTTCTCCCGAGTTTTCCCCTGATTCGAACTCGGAGAATGTCCGTAGCGAGTTCGTGGATGTCTCATAGCGGCTCGTACGAGTAAAAAGTAACCCTTTTTTCATCACGAGTATTTTTTTACTCGTGGACATTTTTCACAGTGTTGAAAAAACGTCACGAGTTTACCAGGTTTCCCGAGCACCTACCGTTACTCGTACGAGCCGCTACGGGACATCCACAAACTCCTACGGACATTCTCCAAGTTCGAAACAGGGGAAAACTCAGTAGAGCTCTTGAATTACCTCGTACAGCTGGGAAGAAACTGTCCCTGAATCTGGAGGAGTGCATTTTCCCCACTTCTGTACCTTTTGCTCGAGGGCAGAAGAGGGAGTGGCCGGGGTGCGACTCGTCCTTGATTGTGCTGCTGGCCTTGCCGGGGCAGCGTGAGGTGCAAATGGAGTCGATGGACTTCGAAGGGGATCTATCGAAGGGACCCATCTTGGTCACTGCCTCAAAAAGGCAGCCAACATCATTGGACACTAACTCCATCCTGGCCACACACTCATCTCACCCCTGCCATTGGGAAGAAGGTGCAGGAGCCTGAAAACTGCAACGTCCAAGTTCAGGAACAGCTTCGTCCCTACAGCCATCAGGCTATTAAACAATACAACCTCATAAGCAATGAACTACAGTAGACTATTAATATTTGTTCTTTGGGGGTGGGAGATTGCAACCTTCACGTGGTCCGCCATGTTTCGGACGAATGCAATCACCCGGCATGCACAATCAAATAAGATCAAATAGACCATGTTGTCCTACAACTTTAGGCCGTGCACGCCATACACAGGAAGAAGATTTGTTCTTTTTTTTCCGGTTTTTTAAATATTATTTATTATGTTTACATATTCTGTTGTGCTGCAGCAAGTAAGGATTTCATTGTTCTATCTGGGACACATGACAACAAAACACTCTTGACTCTTGAATGAGACTTGTGAAGTCAAGTCCTCCTCGTTAGCGTTGAGCATCACGCTACTGTTTGCCCGGGAGTCTGCAGTTGCCACATTCAGCATCGCTCAGTAAAGCCATGTTTTTGCACCACTCGTGATGTTGTTGTCACACATGTTTATCAATCCAATCTCAACGCTCGCCCCACTGGGACAAGTTCCTTTCAGCAAACTCAACGGAATCAAGTTCCTGGAAAGAAAACAGATTAGAACGAGCTGCCGGAGGAGGGAGCTGGGGCAGGTACTATCGCAACATTTAAGAGACATTTGGACAGGCGACATGGATAGGATAGGTTTAGAGGCATAGACACACAAAGTGCTGGAGTAACTTTAACGGGTCAGGCAGCATCCCTGGAGAAAAAGGGTGGGTGACGTTTTGGGTCTGGACCCTTCTTCAAACTGGGCCAAACGCGGGCAGGTGGGACTATTGTAAATTGGGGATGTCGGTCGGCATGGGCAGTTACCATGCAGTATGACTATGAGATTATGCTGGTCTTTCATGACACAATACAGCATCATCATTCTGGTGAGTATGCAGTTGTATCCCGAGATATGGCACAACAATTAGCTAAAGCAGCACCGCACTTATCACCAGCCTGAAGACTCAAAACGTCACCCGTCCTTTTTCTACAGAGATGCTGCCTGACCCACTGAGTTACTCCGGCACTTTGTGTCCATCTATCTCATATTCCAAACTACACCTTTTTATTGTATCACAGTTGTATCATAGAGGTGTACAAAATCATGAGAGGAATAGATCAGGTAGATGCACAGACCCTTTTACCCAGAGTAGGGGAATCGAGGACCAGAGGACATAGGTTCAAGGTGAAGGGGAAAAGATTTAATAGGAATCCGACGGGTAACTTTTTCACACAAAGGGTTGTGGGTGTTTGGAACAAGCTGCCAGAGGAGATAGTTGAGGCTGAACTTTTTCCTATCGCTTATGAAACAGTTGGACAGGTACACGGATAGGACAGGTTTGGAGGGTTATGGACCAAGCGCAGGCAAGTGGGACTAGGGTAGCTGGGACATTGTTGGCCGGTGTGGGCGAGTTGGGCCGATAGGCCTGTTTCCACACTGTACCACTCTATGACCAATGTGTAGGAAGGAACTGCAGATGCTGGTTTAAATCGAAGATAGACACGAAATGCTGGAGTAACTCGGCGGGACAGGCAGCATCAGACTGAAGAAGGGTCTCGACCCGAAACGTCACCCATTCCTTCTCTCCAGAGATGCTGCCTGTCCCTCTGAGTCACTCCAGCATTTTGCGTCTATATTAATAAACCAATACTAGATCAGAATGGCCAGAAACTCAGAAGTTGGCAAATGCGGACACTTGGGCAACAGCCGGGTAAAGAATGGGCATGTGGGCTGGCCAAAGAAGCAGCAGCCAACTAAATGGGCACAGGTTGAAGTTGGCACGTGCCCATTCTTTATGCAGGAACAGGTGGAAGCTAATTATTGAAAGGGAGCCACCTTTAAGAAACACAACATCCCTGCCAGATGAATGTACAAAGCAAGGCTCCTCGGACACTCGTTATTGGATTCATTTCTGCGGGATCCCTCCTTAATTTAGTTCAGAGATACAGCGCGGAAACAAGGCCCTTCGGCCCACCAGGTCCGTGCCGACCAGCGATCCCCGCACATTAACACTACCTTACACACACAAAGAAGAATTTTTACATATATACCAAGCCAATTGCCCTACATACCTGTACGTCTTTGGAGCGTGGGAGGAAATTAAAGATATTGGATAAAACCCACGTGGTCACGGGGAGAAGGTAAAAACTCCGTACAGACAGCACCCGTAGTTGGGATCGAACCTGGGTCTCCGGAAGCGCTGCCAGGCAGCCAGTCTACCGCTGTGCCACTGTGCTGCCTTGATACCACCCGCCTCAGTGAAGATTGGCACTGTGGCGCAGCTGGTAGAGCTGCTGCCTCACAGGGCCAGACACCCAGGCTCACAACAGGCTAAATAGACTCAACCAACACAGATGAATGTACATTTGAAGTAAATTACATATAAATTATGCAAGACAGTGAACACTGTTTAAAAAAGCATGAAGTTAGTGTAAAACATGATTGGACTTCAGGGTTTAGAGATACAGAGCAGAACAGGCCCTTCAGCCCATCGAGTCCGTGCTGATCACCCTGCACACTAGCACTATCCTACACACTAGGGACAATTTACAATTTTACAGAAGCCAATGAACCTGCCAACTAGTCCTGTGATGGCGGGACTGTCATATGAGGAAAGATTGAAAAGACCAGGCTTGTATTCACTGGAGTTTAGAAGGATGAGGGGATATCTTATAGAAACATATAAAATTATAAAAGGACTGGACAAGCTAGATGCAGGAAAAATGTTTCCAATGTTGGGCGAGTCCAGAACCAGGGGCCACAGTCTTAGAATAAAGGGGAGGTCATTTAAGACTGTTTTACCCAGAGAGTTGTGAATTTGTGGAATTGCCTTCCACAGAGGGCAGTGGAGGCCAAATCATTGGATGGATTTAAGAGAGAGTTGGATAGAGCTCTAGGGGCTAGTGGAGTCAAGTGATATGGGGAGAAGGCAGTCACGGGTTATTGATTGGGGACGATCAGTCATGATCACAATGAATGGCGGTGCTGGCTCGAAGTGCCGAATGGCCTCCTCCTGCAACTATTTTCTATGTTTCGATGTTTCTAACCTTCATGTCTTTTGAGTGTGGGAGGAAACCAGAGCACCCAGAGAAAACCCACACAGTCACAGGGAGAACGTCCAAACTGCATACGCCCAGAGTCAGGGTCGAACCCAGGTCTCTGGTGCTGTAGGGCTGTAATACCGCAACTCTACCGCCACTGGGCTCCTATTAGAAACCAGTGGTGCAGCTGGAAGAGCTGCCGCCTCACAGTGCCAGAGACCCAGGTTCTATTCTGATCTCGGCTGCTGGCTGTGTGCAAGTTTGCACGTTCTCCCTGTGACCGCATGAGTTTCATCCAGGTGCTCTGGTTTCCTCCCACATCCCAAAGACGTGCAGGTTTGCAGGTTCATTGGCCTCTGGATATTATCCCTAGTGTGTAGGGCGTGCATGGGAGAGTGGGATAACGCAAAACTAGCGTGAACGGGCAATCGATGGTCAGTATTGACTTTGTGGGCTGAATGGTCTGTTTCCATGCTGCTGTACCATTCAATTCAATTCAGAAGGCAGTTCAGGTCAAGTCAATGGATATTTTTAAGGTGAAGACAGATCGATTCTTGATTACGGGTGTCAGAGGTTATGGGGAGAAGGCAGGATAAGGGGGTTAGGAGTGAGAGATCAACCAGGTGGTGTCGACTCGATGGGCCGAATGGCCTAATTCTGCTCCTTTCACTTATGATCTTATGAAATCACTCCAAAACAGAGTATATGAATGGAAAACATGTTGATTAGTGTGGTTGAATTTTTCATTGAGATGCAAGGGGACACATTTTTGTCTTCCAAAAAAGTGCTGCCACGAGTGTAGTGGAGGCCCTGAATGAATCAGTGCCATCAGTATTCATTCTGCAAATGGACTTTGTAATTAGAGAATTTAGTGAGGGGAAGGTGAGAGTCCAACACTAGTCTCAATAGATAAAGAGGAAGCCCTCAGTACTTAAGCAGGCTTAAAGGTGGTTAAATCCCTGGGTGTGCGAGGGATTTCATACTATCATAAGTGATGGGAATCTTCTTCTTTTTCTTCGTACGGCGTGCACAGCCTAACGTTGTAGATCAAGGGTAGACATCCAGGCCAGGACAGCATCAGTTACTGGGCGGATGGCTTAGATGCCCCCAGGGAAAAGCCTCAGGGAGCAGTCATTCACGATGTGTGGGATGGTCTGGTCTGGATGTCTGCGGTCACAAGCAGGGCTGTCTGTCATCCCCCCACTTATGCAGGTGAGGGGCTGTTCTTGCACGGAGGCTGCGGATTCTGTTCAGGGTTCAGCCACTGCTTGCGATGGGGGTAAAAACCCGGTGGTTTCACTGAGATGACCTCTCCGTTGTTGGTGTTGCCATCCTTCCAGGCTCTGCGCCACTCAGTCTTGGAGTCAGAGTCTTCCAAGGGATGTAACGGAAGACCAGAAGGGTTTGCGGGACTTCAGGCGCACGTTGGGCAGATTGTCCAAGTCAGCATGGATGGGAAGGTCAGGAGGGTTAGGAGCACAATTAGGCGACTCAGTCCATCAAGTCTACTCCGCCATTCAATCATGGATGATCTATATCTCCCTCCGAACCCCATTCTCCTGCCTTCTCCTCATAACCTCTGGAACCCGTACTAATCATGAATCTATCTATCTCTGCCTTATAAATAACCATTGACTTGGCCTCCATGGCCTTCTGTGGGGACAGAATTCCACAGATTCACCACCCTCTGACTAAAGAAATTCCTCATCATCTCCTTCCTAAAAGAACGTCCTTCAACTCTGAGGCTGTGACCTCTGGTCCTAGACTTTCCCACTAGTGGAAACATCCTCTCCACATCCACTCCATCCAATCTCGGTTATTATTAACGTCTTGGGAGAAAAATGTTTCAATTATGGAATTTTGCAACACAGTAAATTATATTGCATGCGGATGCCAATACCTACATGCCAGGCTGCTGTGAGAGGCAAGCAAGGTGATTGCTGAGGCTTCAATGAAGATTTTTCAATCCTCGCTGACGTCAAGTGAGCGAGGATTAAGAATCCTCAAGGAGACAGACAGAATCTGTCTCCTCAGATTCTGGTGAACTTCTACAGTTGCACCATCGAGAGCATCCTTACCAACTGTATCGCAGTATGGTATGGCAACTGCTCTGTCTCCGACCGGAAAGCACTGCAGAGGGTGGTGAAAACTGCCCAACGCATCACCGGTTCCTCACTCCCCTCCATTGAGTCTGTCCAGAGCAGGCGATGTCTGCGAAGGGCGCGCAGCATCGTCAAGGACTGGTCTCACCCCAGCCACAGATCTCTCCGTTGCCGGACCAGCAGGTTCAGGAACAGCTTCTTCCCTGCGGCTGTTACACAACTTAACTCTGCACCTTGGTGATTGCAGTCAACCACCCTCCCCCCCGGACACTCCTTCCCCCAGAAAAATTGCACTACTGCTACTGTTTGTACATGTATATATTTTGCTGTTCCATTATTCTATGTTCGCTCTTCTGGGTGAGATGCTAACTGCATTTTGTTGTCTCTGTACTGTACACTGCACAATGACAATTAAAGTTTGAATCTGAATCTGAATCTGTTAGGTTCCCGCTGACTGAAGGACAACAAATGTGATCCCCCTTTTCAATAAGAGCAGCAGAGAAAAGCCTGGTTACTGTAGACCTGTCAGCCTAACCTCGGTGTTAAAGAAGGAACTGCAGATGCTGGAGAATCGAGGGTTACACAAAAAGCTGGAGAAACTCAGCGGGTGCAGCAGCATCTATGGAGCGAAGGAGATAGGTGACGTTTCGGGTCGAGACCCTTCTTCAGCCTAACCTCGGTAGGAGGGGAAGTGTATTGGAAGGAACAGCAGATAGACACAAGAGCAGGAATAACTCAGCTGGACATGCAGCATCTTTTGATTTAGTTTAGTTTGGAGATACAGCACGGAAACAGGCCCTTTGGCCCATCGGGTCCGCACCGACCAAAGATCCCCGCTCTAACATATTTATACCAAGCCAATTAACCTACAAACCTGTACCGCTTTGGAATGTGGGAGGAAACCGAAATTCTCAGAGAAAACCCACGGAGGCCACGGGGAGAACGCACAAACTCCGTACACACAGCACCCGTAGTCGGGACCGAACCTGGGTCTCTGGTGCAGCATGGCAGCAACTCTACAGATGCGCCACCGTACTGCCCTGAGAGAAGAGAAGGAATGGAGAGAAAGAAAGGGTGACATTTCTGCAGAAGTGTTTCTACCCAAAACATCACCCATTCCTTCTCTCCAGAGATGCTGCCTGCCCTGCTGAGTTATTCCAGATTTTTTTGTCTGTCTTCGGTTTAAACCAGCATCTGCAGTTCCTTCCCACACAAGAAACTGCAGATGCTGGTTTACATCAAAGATAGACACAAAAATGCTGGAGAAACTCAGCGGGACAGGCAGCGTCTCTGGAGAGAAGGAATGGGTGACGTTTCGGGTCGAGACCCTTCTTCAGACGGTCATATGTGATAGGAGTGGAATTAGGCCATTCGGCCCATCAAGTCTACTCCGCCATTCAATCATGGCTGATCTATCTAACCCCATTCTCTTGCCTTCTCCCCACAACCTCTGACCCCTGTATTAGCCAAGATATTTTCTTAGATGTGTTCATGTTAGATGTGGATGTGGACGGGATATGAAAATACTGACAGTTTGCACAATTACTCTATTAGTCTGAAGAAGGGTCTCAACCCCAAAACATCGCCCATTCCTTCTTAGACTTAGTTAAGGTTATTGTCACGTGCACTGAGATAAAATGAAAAGCTTTTGTAGCGGGCTAACCAGTCTGTAGAAAGACAATACATGATTACAATCAATCCATTTACAGCGTATAGATACATGATAAGGGAATAACGTTTAGTGCCGGGCGATCCTGCCTGTCCCGCTAAGTTACTCCAGCATTTTGTGGCTCTCGTATAAAAAGGTGCCGCCTGGCAAGTGGGTCAAAATCTAGAAGTGGTTTTGGCAAAGACAATCATATCAGAAGATCAACAGCTATCGAAACCACTGGTTTCAGTATCGGGAGCTCTGTAAATACTTCCTGCATGTCAGGCTGGCTTAACAACGGAAGCTTTGAATGCCTGAAGGATTTTAACAGGTGTGTGGTTCAGGAATGCACTGCGTCATCAAGGTGAAACAGGTGGAGCAGGAAGAACAGGTGGATTTCTGCAGTCGGCAGATTGGCGTTTGAAAAAACAAAATGGAGAGTCCGTGGTAGGGTATAGAGAGCAGTGAGAAACATGCCACCGGGGTTAATTTAGTTTAGAGATACAGCGCGGAAACGGGCCCTTCAGCCCACCGAGTCCACACCGACCAGCGATCCCCACACATTAACACACTTATACCCAAATCCAATTAACCTACAAACAAACCTGCTCTTTGGAATGTGGGAGGAAACCAAACATCTCAGAGAAAACCCACGTAGGTCACGGGGAGAACGTACAAACTCCGTACATTCAGCACCGGTAGTCAGGATCGAACCCGGGTCTCTGCCGCTGTGAGGCAGCAACTCTACCTCTGCGCCACCGTGCCATCCTTTGGGAAATTGACCATGGACATATCTAAGAAAATATCTTGGCTAATACGGGGGGTCAGAGGTTGTGGGGAGAAGGCAGGAGAATGGGGTTCGATAGATCAGCCATGATTGAATGGCGGAGTAGACTTGATGGGCCGAATGGCCTAATTCCACTCCTATCACACATGACCGTATGACCTCATGACAGGTCTCGACCCGAAACGTCACCCAATCCTTCTCTCCGTGTCGTGTCTACCTACGCTTTGGTCCATACAGTTTTATAAGTTGTTAAAAAAAATTGTTCAGAAAGCACTCTCTCAGATGGTACTGCTGAAACATATGTTGCTGCTTTATAAATGTTTTACAATTTTGTATTCTCCAGCCCCCCCAGCTCTTTCATTAAGCTACTGCGGAGGTTACAGGAGTAACGTTGCACCATTCAGTACAAAGGAAGCACTTATCTGCAACAACTGCATTCCATTCAATCAAATTCCTCCACTGACACACACTCACACAAATGTTTATTCAAAATCCCTGCAAGGCAATTTCTTAAAAAATCTTTCCTGCGTTCTCCATTCGATTTAAGCGGGTTTGGGATTTAAAGTGATTTCATCTGCTTTCCCAGGCCTTGGCAGTTTTATGATTTGAAATGCTTCGAAAAAAACGTTGACGGTTATTCAACAAAGTAGCTCAGCCCCTGCCAAGGTCCTGCCCTCTTCAACAACATTCCAACTGAATGTCTGTAACACTGAGTGGATGGCTGTTACCAGAAAACGGTTATTCCCGTATTTTTCCCTTTAGGCTTTACTTCAGAGTCTAAAGTTACAGCGCAGAAACAGGCCCTTCGGCCCATGTACTTTTGCTCTTACCTCTACCCTTATGCTTTTTCCATTGTCATACTTGTGATATTCTTTTGCTCAACTTGGAGTTTGCACGGCAACCTTGTGCCATGCTGCAGATTTGCACTGTTGCATTTACTACTCTGTATACTGTGTGTGTTTACTACAGTGTGTAGGGTTGCCAACTGTCCCGTATTAGCCGGGACATCCCATATATTGGGCTGAATCCCATATATTGGACTGCCCTTGTCCCGTACATGACCGCTACTACTTGGGTCAGGGGGACTGTCGGGTCGGAGCGCCGCGTCCGGCCCCGCCTCACCCGTCCCGACGTAGTGCAGCCCATGGAGTGCAGCAGCAGCAGCGCCTCGCCCGTGGCCCCGTCGGTCGGCAGCCCGGCCAGCTGTCTGACCTTCGCTGACCACCGACACCTCCACCCCTCCTTCTCATGTCCGGTCATCGGTCCATGAATTGGACGGGGCGCCGGACTTTGCGTGTGATTCACCCAGCCACGGCCGAGTCGGTCAACAAATTGCCGTCGGGAATTGGTCCCGTATTTTGACCTTTTGTCCCTTATATGGGAGTGCGAAAGTTGGCGACCCTACTAGGGACAGTTTACGATTTTTACCAAAGCTAATTAACCTACAACAAAAATAGATGTAAAATGGAAATGAAATGCACAAGAATTTCATGGGGCATTGAAGAAATATGCAAAAACTGAAAAAATAAATGGACCATGAGAAGGGTTAAAAAGTTTTATTAAAACAAAATTGGCCGAACATGCATCTGCTGAACACACTTCAATTGAATCATTAAAAAAGTCGTTATTATTATGTCAGGTTGGGTTATTGTCAGGTACACCAGGGTGTAGTGAAACTGCATGTTCACATGATGCTCACAGAGTACACTGTATAAACACAGTGGTAAATATACACAGCATACGCACAGGGCGGTACAGTGGCGCAGCGGTAGAGTTGCTGCCTTACAGCACTTGCAGCGCCGGAGACCCGGGTTCGATCCCGACTACGGGTGCTTGTCTGCACGGAGTTCGTACCTTCTCCCCGTGACGACTTGGGTTTTCTCCGAGATCTTCGGTTTCATCCCACACTCCAAAAAATGTACAGGTTTGTAAGTTAATTGGCTTTGTGTAAAAACGTAAATCGTCCCTAGTGTGTGTGTGTGTGTGTGTGTGTGTGTAAAACTTTTTTACTCATTTATTAGATGTTTGCAGAGTATATATACACACATATACACACACACACATATACAAATACACACACACAGATACATTAAAACAAACAATAATAGTGCAAAAAGACAAAGACAGGTATCTGGATCAAAGTTCCTCCCCCACCTCTGCCTTAAATAAATAACTTGATCCTTTATTTATTTTGTTTGGACAGGAGTTTACCGCATGCAAACTGGCTGCATTTAAAATTAATAGAAAAGGTAGCCAAACATAAATACATTTATTTTCTTAAACTGATGGACTTGCAGAACCACCCTTCAATTTCCTATCTCTAAATATGTCTTATTCTTTTATTGCATGCATGCCATAAATACCGGGACTGTGGAGAAAGATGCCCAGAGATGACCTTGTTTTGCTTCAAAATAAAATTCAACCTGAACATGTTTCTACCATTGGAAAATAGATTCCCCCCCCCCCCCCCCCCCCCCACCCCCCCACCCATTTACCAATTAACTTTGATGTAGTGGTATTATGGGATTAGTTGGCATCAGCTTTTGCAGGAAACATCTTATTTCGGCCTTGACACCAAATGCTGGAGTAACTCAGCGGGGCAGGCAGCATCTCTGGGTTGGGAGATTGCAACCTTCACGTGGTCCACCCTGTTTTGACTAATGCAATCAACCCGACGTGCACAAACAAGATCAAATAGAACAAGTTGACCGACAACTTCAGGCTGTGCACGCCGTACGCAAGAAGAAGAAGGCAGCTGGAGAGAAGGAATGTTTTGGATCGAGACCCTTCTCCCATTCCTTCTCTCCAGAGATGCTGCCTGTCCTGCTGAGTTACTCCAGCATTGTGTGTCTATCTTCGGTTTAAACCCGCATCTGCAGTTTCTTCCGACACATCTTATTTCAGCCTGGCATTTATAAATCACCAAATGATTTGCTCCATCTTTCTGAAGCGGATTCAGTAGATTTTATTACCCATTAATTTACACATTAAAACCCTGAGGAGTTCTTCCACAAAACACTGTTGCTTGCATCTTCAGCATGGCTTGCAACTTATTTTTAAAATGCAAACATGTACAAATTCATCAATCGATGGCCAATATCGACTGCTCCTTATAAAAACCCTCATGGCCCTGGTATAGTTTACGCATAATGAGTCCAACACTCCCACAACTAACGTAGAAACGCAGGTGCTGGTTTATACTAAAGATAGATAAAATGCTGGAGTAACTCAGCGGGTCATGCAGCATCTCTGGAGAAAAATGATGGGTGACCTTTCGGGTCGGGACCCTTCTTCAGACTGAAAGTAGGGGGTGGGGGAAGGGTGTGAAAAGCCAGAGTCGAGAAAAGACCAGGATCAAACAGGGCTGGCAACTAATGACCTCAGGCGGGGAGTCTGAAGAAGGGTCCCGACCCAAAATGTCACCCATCCATTTAATCTGAGGAAGGATCCTGATCCAAAAAGTTGCCCGTCTATTTCTCCACAGATGCTGCCTGACCCGCTGAGTTACTCCAGCACTTTGTGTTCATCTCCTATAACAAATGCTGGGCAGCTCAAGTCACTTCAATGTCCTTACAGTACAATATTCATTTTTTTCTGTTTTAACTAAACAAATAACTGTTTTAACATCAAAAAAGCTATCGGACTTGATCACATTGAATGGCGGTGCTGGCTCGAAGGGCCGAATGGCCTACTCCCGCACCTATTGTCTATTTACCTTGCACTAAACGTTATTCCCCACCTACACTGTGGGCGGCTCGATTGTAATCATGTATAGTCTTTCTGCGGACTGGTTGGCACGCAACAAAAGCTCTTCGCTGTACCTCAGTACACCTGACAATATGCCAAGATCAAACTCAACTCATTACAGCACCAAAGCGAAGAAATAAGGAACTGCAGGTGCTAATCTGATGACATGACAATAGAATAAACTAAAAAATGTCTACATCCCTCCAGCACAAGAGAGATAAAGTTAATATAATTTAATCCATTCTGCCAAAGCAGAACAACAGGAGAAACATCCCATCGGGCACGATAGCAGCAGGAACATCACAAGGACACAGGGATTCCTTTGTTCACAATGACTGCCTTCCCAAGAAACTTCCTGTAATTTCCCTCTATATAGTTTTGCATTTAAAAAATAACCAATCGCCATTCATAATCCGTAAAATTTGAGGAGTCTTTAAAATTTGAGCTTTCATAACCGTACAGGACTAGCAGGACAACACGGCACCCGTGATCAGTACTTCAGTTTTGCCTCAAGGGCGATAATTCAAATGCAGCTTTCGAACGGCCTCACAGAGGTCGTGCCAAAGTGCCGTCGGATGAATCATCAGCAAGTTTCATCCGTTGCACTTACCACGACAGGAAAGCATTCCACGGCAGCCGTGCACAAAGATCAGGGACTCAGAACTTCTTAGAACAGAAACAAAGTTTTTGTATCATTAACCCCATTTTAATTGGCATTCGATTGAATTGTGCAATCGTACCAGATATAAGATCCTACGCGTAAGGGGCGCAGCGGTGGAGTTGCTGCCTCACAGCGCCAGAGACCCGGGTTCCACCCTGATCTGTGCGCCGTTTGTACCTTTTCCCCGTCACCACGTGAGTTTCCTCTGGGTGCTCTGGTGTCCTCCCACATTCCAAAGACGTACAGGTTTGTAGGGTGGACGAAAATGCTGGAGAAACTCAGCGGGTGAGGCAACATCTATGGAGCGAAGGAAATAGGCAACGTTTCTTTAGAAGGGTTTCGTCCCGAAACGTTGCCTATTTCCTTCACTGCCTCACCTGCTGAGTTTCTCCAGCATTTTTGTCTACCTTCAATTTTCCAGCAACTGCAGTTCGTTCGTAACGGTTTGTAGGGCGAGTGCCTTCTGTGAATTGTAACTAGTCCCGAGTGGTAAATGTACGGGGATCGCAGGTCGGCACAAACCCGGTGGACCTAAGGGCCTCTAGACTAAAATCTAGTCTAAACTAACAATATATTTAAAACCATTGTTATGGTTTCCTAGCTTATCTTCCCATCACCTGAAGAAGGGTCTTGACCCGAAACATCATCAATTCCTTCTCTCCAGAGATGCTGCCTGTCCTGCCACTGAGTTACTCCAGCTCTTTGTGTCTATTTTTGTTTTAAACCAGCATCTGCAGTTCCTTCTTACACACCTTAGGTTAGTGTTTGGTCTGTATCATTTCACAAAACATATACTTTTATGAAGATTATAAACCATTAAGTTTAACCACGAATCTTTCAAAACCAATCTGCTTCAACAGCGCAAAGACTTTCAGTGCAATTTAGGTCATTCTCGAGTGCAGCAACCCAAGTTTGTTTCCCGGAAACTACCATTTTTCCTTACAATCATGATTAGTTGAGCGCCAATCATTTTCACTTTATGATTTTCCAGCTATGCCTTTTTTCCACACAGAGAGTTGTGAGTCTGTGGAATTCTCTGCCGCAGAGGGCTGTGGAGGCAGGTTCTCTGGATGCTTTCAAGAGAGAGCTAGATAGGGCTCTGATAGCGGAGTCAGGGGACATGGGGGGAAGGCAGGAACTGGATACTGATTGGGGATGAATCAGCCATGATCACATTGAATGGCGGTGCTGGCTCGAAGGGCCGAATGGCCTACTCCTGCACCTATTGTCTATTGCCTCAGGTATTTACTTTAGACTTTTTCCTTCAAATCTGTACAAATCTTCTGGTAGCTTGAAAAACAAGGTTATGGTACAGAGGAAGTCATGAACCAAGAAATACAGAGACTTGGACTTAGATGTCTTTCAGTCAATAATATTGAAATGGGCAACAATTTTTCTTTCAAGGCCTGTTACAACTTGACATTGTCATTGGTAGCTTCCCTGGTGTTTCGTGAGGTGACTCTACTGCGTATTATGCTCAGGGCGTGGCACAGTGGCATTTGCATGTCCCACCCCTCGAGGATTTCCTCCTGGCCTATCCCATCCCAAATGGCCAAATGGAAAGTGAAGATAGAGTAAATGCGGAGAGGATATTTCCACTTGTGGGCGAGTCTAGAAACCGAGGTCACAGCCTCAGAATTAAAGGTGTTTCCTTTTGGAAGGAGATGAGGAGGAATATATTTTGTCAGAGGGTGGTGAATCTATCTAATTAATTGCTGCAGAAGGCTGTCAAAGGATATTATTAAGGCATAGATAGATAGGTTCTTGATTAGTACGGGTGTCAGGGGTTATGGGGAGAAGGCAGGAGAATGGGGTTAGGAGGGAGAGATAGATCAGCCATGACTGAATGGCCGAGTAGACTCGATGGGCCGAATCACTTATGAAATTCTGCTCTGAGAACTTATCAAAATAATTTCTGATTGTCACAAAGTTCAGAGCGACAAGGATCAACAGGATCAGGTGCATTAATGATCTGCAGCAGGCAGGAAAGTAAACAGGTAAAAGATAACGTTACGATGAAGCAACCCTTGCTTTCCCTCTCTCTCCATCCCTCCCCCTTCCCAGTTCTCCGTCCAGACTTACTCTCCGACTACATTTTATCTGTTTGCTTTGTTGTCACCTTCTCCCAGTTAACAATGATCTATTCCACATTTTCCTTGATCTCCATTCCCTTTGTCCTATTTTCAGGCCTTACACTTCCTTATCTACGTATCTCCCCGGTCCAAAGAAGGGTCTCGACCCGAAACATCACCCATTTCTTGCTGCCTGCCCTCCAGCACTCAGAGAGTGATAAACTCAAAGAAGCATACAGTGTGGAAACAGGCTGTTCGGCCCAACTTGCCTACACCGAACAACATGTCCCATCTATAGTCTCACCTGCCATTTGGCCCATAGCACTCTAATCCTATTCTATCCAAGTACCTGAGCTACTCCAGCATTTCGTCTATCTTCGGTTTAAACCAGCATCCGCAGTTCATACCGACATGATAAAGATGACGTTGTTAGCTTTTGCAACGCTTCATCGCAGCAAAGACAAGGAAAGACAAGGCAGCAAAACGGCAATGTCCACACCATCTGTATATTTCCTACATCCATTAAAGAATCTGCAGAGCTCTGGTTAAACCACTTACTCTTCAACTGAGATGACCACATTTCCAAATTGAGATGCAATTTGATTGGTATGATTAGGTTCCAGCACTCCCTCTGAATCAGACGTGATGGCAAACTAGTCTTAAATAACAGTTGGGTAGAAGTCTATCACAGGGATGTTTTTGAGCAGAAGAGAACAGCTTCAGAAAAAAAAACGCTGACCAAGATAGGAACCAAAATGTCAATTGTTCTTAAGTTCAAGGAGCAGAATTAGGCCATTCGGCCCATCCAGTCTACTCCACCATTCAATCGTGCTGGTCTATCTTTCCCCCCTCAACCCCATTCTCCTGCCTGCTCCACACAACCCCTGACACCCTTACTAATTGAGAACCTGTCAACCTCCACCTTAAAAATATCCATTGACTTGGCCTCCACAATGAATTCTGTGGCAATGAATTCCACATTGAAGTCGGATTACAGATAGGTCACAGGTCTCCAGTGAGGTAGATGGGAGGTCGGGACCACATTCCAGCTGATCAGAGGACTGTTCAGTTGCCTGATAACAGCTGGGCAGAAACTGTCCCTGAAGCTGTGAATTTTATTTATGAATGTTGGGTTGAAAAGTAACCACTTGGTAATGATTTTAACGCGGGGAATGTCACTGATTTACACCACAGTTAGTGGTAGAGTAACACAGTGGCGCTCCAGCTGGTAGAGCTGCAGCCTCCCAGCACCAGAGACCCAGGTTCCATTGTGGCCTCGGCTACTCTCTGTGTGGAGTTTGCACGTTCTCCCTGTGACCGTTTGGATTTTCCTCCGGGCACTCTGTTTTACTCTCTATTGTGTGGAAGATAGACACAAAATGCTGGAGTAACTCAGCAGGATAGGCAGCATCTCTGAAGAAAAAGGATAGGGTGACACCTCGGCCTGGGACCCATCTTCAGACCATCCTTTTCCTCCAGAGATGCTGCCAGACCTGCTGAGTTACTCCAGCACTACGTATCGTTTTTTTAAAAAGAAACCAGAACTTGCATTTCCTCGTACCTAGCTTCAGTTTCTAACTCATCCCACTCTGTATGAATGGATAAAGCAGAGCTGGATATGCACTGTGATGGAAAGAGGCGATATTGCAGCAAGTGTGCCAGGTTCATTCCTGGTTGCCTACCAAAATTCATCCCTGCCCGGTCTCGCAGCTGCCGTGTGCTGCTGGGGCTAAGCTGCGGAAAGGAACAGCATCCACATGCAAAAAAAAAAGTCTCCCTCAGCTCCGCGCTGGTCATAATAATAGCACCAGCTGAAATATCACAAGGCTTCAAATTACCATCATTTTAAAATCCTGCTGAATTTTGAAACATTTCCACTTTGTGCCTTTAGTAATAATTTTGCCTCTAATGCAACCAAATAGCGGGGATTGTGTAGGAAGGAACTGCAGACGCTGGTTTACACCGAAGATAGACACAAAATGCTGGAGGAACTCAGCGGGACAGGCAGCATCTCTGGGTAGATCTTCTATCCATAGATGCAGCTTTCCCTCAGAGTTACTCCAGCACAAAAAACAGGTTTGATTACTTCAAGCTGCGGAGCGGTAGAGTTGCCAGAGACCCGGGTTCGATCCTGACTATGGGCGCTGTCTGTATGGAGTTTGCACGTTCTCCCCGTGACCTGCGTGGGTTTTCTCCGGAATCTCCGGTTTCCTCCCACACTCCAAAGACGTACAAAGTATGTCGGTCAATTGGCTTGGTAAAATTGTAAATTGTCCCTAGTGTGTGTAGACTGGTGCAAGTGTGCGGGGAGCGCTGGTCGGTGCGGACTCAGTGGGCCGAAGGGCCTGTTTCTGCGCTGTATCTCTAAACTTAACGATGCTAAACTAAACTAAATAAGCGCAGAGGTTTAAGTTGAGAGAGGCCAGGCTTTGATGGAGATGTGTTGGGCAGGTTTTTTTTCTTAACAAGGTAGATCCTCGGACTATCTTTCATCGAACCTAACTGGACTTTATCATGCATTAAGCGTCATTCCCCTTTCTCCTGTATCTGTAACCTGCGGAAGGCCTGATTGTAATCACATCTAGTCTTTCCGCAGATCGATGATAGCACACCACAAAAAAAAGCTTTTCACTGTACCTCGATACACGTGACAATAAACTAAAGTTAACTAAAACTGGTGCGGGCCTGGAACATGCAGCCAGGGGTGGTGGTGGAGGCAGATACGATAGTGAGGTTTAAGAGGGTAGACACACGGAGACACAACGAATGGCGGGGATTTAAATCACGCGCAGCCAGATGAGATTAGTTTATCGGCATCATGTTCAGCAGAGACATTGCGGGCTGAAGGGCCTGTTCCTGTGCTGGGCTGTTCTACGTTATATTTGTTGAGAACAAATGTGGAGGTGGCGCAGCAGTAGAGCTACTCCCTCACAGCGCCAGGGACCCGAGTTCGATCCTGACTACGGGTGCTGTCTGTACAGAGTTTGTACCTTCTCCCCGTGACCTGTGTGGGTATTTGCCGAGATCTTCGGTTTCCAAAGACGTACAGGTTTGTAGGTTATTTGGCTTGGTATAAATGTAAAATTGTCTCCAGTGTGTGCAGGGTAGTGTTAATGTGCGGGGATCGCTGGTCGGCGCGGACTCGGTGGGCCGAAGGGCCTGGTGCTGCCCTGTATCTCTAAACTGAACTAAACAAATGTTGTCAGTTATAAACGCATGTGCACAAAAAAAAGATAGAACGAATAAAATGATTGTCTCAAGGGCTCAACAAATGTTAAATGTTTAATGTTAATGTTAGACAATGAGTGTGCTTCATCTCGTCTTATCTAGTTCTGCTACGGGGAACAATTTATGGTCTTCTTTCATTGATTACTTAAAAGGGTAGATCGGTTCGGCAGGGAACCCTAACTGAAACTTAGGACTCAGGATTAGATGAAAAGTTATATTTTATATTTCTTGATTTTATCTCCAATGACGTATTAATGGTAAATTATTCCATTATGATTTTTTTTTTTTTTGATTTATATTTTATTTTAAAAAAAAAATAAATTTATTAGAGACAAAATGATTCATTTGATAATATTAATAATGTACGATTGTTGCGCACAAAATATTACTATCATAATATGTGTTTGCTAATGTACTGCTTACCTACTCTAATAAAAAATATATATATATAAAAAAATTAAAATAAAAAAAAACAATTTACAATTACCAAAGTTTTTTTTTTAAAACCACGTCCTGTTCTTGCGAGTCTAAAATGCAATAAAAGCAACGACGTGATTGTGGAAATACAGAAAGCTGCAATTTTGCTGAAAACTAAATATTTTAAAAAAATTGATACAAAGAGCAAAGCACTGCAGGACGTGGAAGGAATGAAAAACACTTGAGAGACTTTACGAAGTCTGCGGTTCTGAGATCAGACACAAATGTGGAATCACAGGCAGTGCCCCTCAGCTAGGCTAGTAATCCCCAGATGAGATAAGTGAACATGATTATGTCACTATTTCTAGTGACCTCTGGATAACCTTGCAGCTATAGTCACATCGGCGGGAAGGATAAAAAGTGAATTCCCCACCCCCAACCCCCCCCCCCAACCACCTCATGTCCAAACTTCAATAAATTTCCGACATCTCCCGCAAAAAAAATCCTTGCCTCTAAAAAAACCTCAAATTCTCCCATTTCTATATAAATGTCCTTATCGTTCCATCCGTCCTGATTACATTTCTCCTGGGTTACAAACCTCATGAGGCTCTGCATTCCTGGGACGTTGGTTTCAGATGTGACCCACTCCCTCCGCCTCATTTTCCATTCATCCCATCTCTCCCATTTCAAGTTATCAAGCCACCAATCTCTGGAATTCTCCCTTAATCTGTGCCCCTTCCTCCTCATTCAGTGCATAAATCTTTAACAAAATCAACAGTTGGCACTTCCAGTTTCATGCTCACTTTTATTTTGAATACATTTCCGGTCTAGCTTAAAGGAACAGGCGACTTTTCGGGTTGAGAACCCCATCTTCAGACCCGTCCACCTGTTCCTTTTCTCCGGAGATGCTGCCTGAATCATGAGCGTGATCCAAGAAAACTGAGAAACCCTACACAGTTCTCGACAGAGAAACATGCTGGCAATTTAACTAATTATTTAAACAAGAATGAAATCTTGAAATCCCTCAAAACTAAACAACGAGGTGTGCAATTCCTCCGAATTAAACAAAAACAGGCTTTTCACAAGTCATTAAGGCGGCCATCTTAGTTAGCAGATGCTAACACAGGTCTGAAGAAAGGTCCCGACCCAAAACATCACCAACCCATGTTCTCCAGAGATGCCACCTGACCTGCCACTTTGTCTATTTTACTTCTCACTAATCACAAGTGATGGACAAAAATGTAAAATAATATTCTCAGCCAGTTATCTCACCTCAGGTTAATCCCCATAGAACCATCAAGCATTTGAGGCCTAACTCACACGTACACGTAAAGCCTTGCTGAATTCTTAGAATTACATCAAACAAACGTCTCTCTGGAGAACGTTATCCCAGAGAGTTGTGGCGGCTAGCTCGTTAGAAACATTAAATAAATAGGTGCTGGAGCAGGCCATTCGGCCCTTTGAGCCAGCACCGCCATTCATGATCATGGTGATCATCCAAAATCACTACCCCGTTCCTGCTTTTTCCCCATATCCCTAGATTAGTTAGCCCTAAGAGCTAAATCTAACTCTCTCTTGAATATATCCAGTGGATTGGCCTTCACTGCCTTTTGTGGCAGAGAATTCCACAGATTCACAACTCTCTGGCTGAAAAAGTTTTTCCTCATCTCAGTCCTAAGAAGTGGAGGTAGAGGGGCTTGAGGGCTCCAAGGAGCTTTCAGGAGTTAAGGCTTGGGATCATATTATATGGGCAGGGTAGATGGTATTCGCTTGTGTGTAGGAAGACACTGCAGATGCTGGTCCATACAAAGGTAGCATCTCTGGAGAAAAAAAGAATTGGTGACATTCCAGGTCTTAAGAAGGGTTCTGACCAGAAATGTCTCAACCCGCAAAGTCACCCATTCCTTCTCTCCAGAGATGCTGCCTGTCCCGCCGAGTTACTCCAGCGTTTTGTGTCGATCTTTGGTATACGTCTGCTCCTTGTTGAGTCTTAAGAATATACAACAGTAAACATCGATCTTTAATTAACGTGCCCAGATAACTCAGGGCCTTGTCAATCAAATACAAGATGAAAACACCGTTCACTGTTTTTGTTTTCATAAGTGATAGGAGCAGAATTAGGCCATTCGGCCCATCAAGTCTACTCCATCATTCATTCATTGCTGATCTATCTCTCTCTCCTAACCCCATTCTCCTGCCTTCTTCCCATAAACCCTGACATCTGCACTAATCAAGAATCTATCTATCTATCTCTACCTTAAAAATATCCATTGACTTGGCCACCACAGCCTTTCACAGAAATTCCTCCTCGTCTCCTTGCTAATGGAACGCCCTTTTTAATTCTGAGGCTGTGCCCTCTGGTCCTCAACTCTCCTACTAGTGGAAATATCCTCTCCACGTCCACTCTATCAAGGCCGTTCACTATTCGGTAAGTTTCAATGAGGCCCCCGCACCCCCCCTCCTCCTCATCCTTCTAAACTCCAGCGAGTCAAGTCAAGAGTGTTTTATTGTCATATGTCCCAGATAGGACAATAAAATTATTACTTTCTGCAGCACAACAGAATATGTAAACGCAGTACATAATGAGAGTACAGTGCCGACAAAGGCCAAAGCCATCATTAAAGAAACAAGAGGACTTTCTGCGGAGCAAGGATGTTCATGATGTCCGCGATCAGTACCTCACAAGGCTTAACGTCATTCAGTTGCCCGAAAGCCAGCATATGCGGGCCCTAACCTCGTGAAAGTGCGCAAGCAATCTATGAGCCACTGGCAGAGGGAATACAAGTGTTGATACAAAATCCATTCCCAGCAATCTCCTCCGAATCTTTGACAACCAAACCATGTTTATCCAGATGACATAATCTAAGAATACTCCATAACGGTCACATTACTTCTCCTGAAACCCTGGCTAGTCCCAGTGTAAGCTGTAGTGCAAGCATTTGCTAAAATAACATGTTACAATGCCATTTCAGTTAAGCACGTCAGTATGATAAATTATATCCACTAGGCCTGTAAATGGGTCTCATATCAACATTATTGTACAATTTTGATTTTCGTGAGGGGAAGAGAGGTATAGGAGATGAGAACCCCACAGTAAGGTGCTCTTTTAAAAATAAATGCAGTATCAAACAACGCAGCTACAGGTTTCATCAGAGTCCACCAACAGGGGCGGCACGGTGGTGCAGCGGTAGAGTTGCTGCTTAACAGCACCAGAGACCTGGGTTCGATCCCGACCACGGGCGCTGTCTGTACGGAGTTTGTACGTTCTCCCCATAACCTGCGCGGGTTTACTCCGGGTGCTCCGATTTCCTCCCACGCTCCCAAGATGTACAGGTTTGCAGGTTCATTGGCTTCAGTAAATATTGTAGATTGTCCCTAGTGTGTGTAGGAGAGTGCTTGTGTACGGGGATCGCTGGTCGGCGCGGACTCGGTGGGCCGAAGGGCCTGTTTCCACGCTGTATCTCTAAACTAAACTATGCAGAGAATGCAGTGATCTCCACCAACACCTACTTTTGAAGTAAAAACACTTTTCAAAATAGGAACGTTAAGATTTTTAATTTTTTTTTTGCCCATTCAATTCGCCAAACTAGAGAAGTTTGTCCTTCACAAGTACGTTTAATGATTACACAGAAATGAGCGAGCGCGAGGCACAATATCTTTGACTTTATATGGTCAGTTATCAGAAACAGCCTTGAAACACAACGGCAGTGATTTTTTTTCTGAACACAATTAGCTCCGTTATCCCATCTAATTCCTCACCCCCACGCCCAAGGTCGTATTATCCCTGGAGCCGTGTGGGTGGGCAGGCAGGGACACCCAAATCTCCACCCATCCGAAGCTGTTCCTTGGACCGAAGTCAGAAAGGAGCCATGCATTCACATTCCTATCCAGGTAAAATCACATTTTCTTCAATACAGAAAGTGCAAACTTTGATTTGAAATCCATACCCACAGGGTAGAATGCATTCTATCGTTAGTCACACACATGTAAAAATAATCTGATTGGGTCTCTGTTCGAGGAAGAACCAGAGGGCCTTGTTGTCTTTGGAAAGCTCAACGTAGTTTAGTTCAGACATCAGTCTGGAGAAGGGTCACGACCCGAAACGTCACCCATTCCTTCTCTCCAGAGATGCTGCCTTTCCCGCTGAGTTACTCCAGATTTTTGTATCTATCATATGCATATATATATATATACACGCGTGTGTGTGTGTGTGTGTGTGTGTGTGCATATGTATATTTGTATATATAATATAGGCCTATATTTTTATCCACGAGTAGTTGCTCTACTCAACAGCCAAAAATCTGTAACCTCCCTTTGATCTGGTATGTTGTTGGTTCACATGCTTGATCAATGGTGTTTTATCATTAATGGCTTATTATTATTAATGCTTAGTGTTTTCTGAGTCATTCGTAACTGTCACTGTATGTCATGTTGTTACTTGTGGGCGGAGCACCAAGGCAAATTCCTTGTATGTGAATACTTGGCCAATAAACTGACTTACTTTATAGTGTTTTAAAGAAGGAACTGCAGATGCTGGAGAATCGAGGGTTACACAAAAAGCTGGAGAAACTCAGCGGGTGCAGCAGCATCTAAGGGGCGAAGGAGATAGGCGACGTTTCGGGTCGAGACCCGAATACATTCTGAAGAAGGGTCTCGACCCGAAACGTCGCCTATCTCCTTCGCCCCTTAGATGCTGCTGCACCCGCTGAGCTTCTCCAGGTTTTTGTGTAACCCCCTTACTTACTTTATATGTGTGTATAAAAATCACAATCTGATTAACAACCTTCAGGCCACATCTCAAAATGAAGGGAACTCGGACACAAGTAAAAGTGGGTTCCCTTTGGTAGAATTCATTCCATTCTCAAAAGGCAATTGTAGTATCCCCTTCTGCAGAACATCTTTTGCTCAAACTGCCTTTTCAGTAAAAGGGACAAAATTATGGAACTCACTGCCAGACCACTTGAAATCCCTACATATGTCACATTCAAAAGAAACACAAAATTGTGGCTAATCCAACAACTATCTTGTTCTCATATTTAGTTTTTACACTGTGCTCTCTCTGTATGTCTTTTTCTCTTTTCCATTTTTTATCTAATTTCCATTTCCATTTCCTTATTTTTAATAATGTTAATCTGTATTCTCATTTTTACCAAAAGCCCTACCAGGGACAAGTGTTGCGAATTAGCTTTGGCTAAAACGCTATGATGCATACATCAGATGACTGTTTCAAGTGCATCTATGCTTTTGTATCTGTCCCTATTTAAATAAACCTTATAAACAAAAAAAACAATTGATTTACAGACACAAAGCAGAAATACTAGGATCCCAACCCGAAACGTCACCTATCCTCATTCTCCAGGCATGCTGCCTGATCTGCTGAGTTACTCCAGCGCTTTGTGTCTTTTTAAGTAAAAGCTAAACGTTTAATATCCATTCAACTGAGGGCAAGAGAAAGCTGATTTATTTCAATAGAAAAGCACGTTTTTTTTTACTTGGACAAGTTAAAAATGACAGCTTTTTCAGGCAGCCAAATAGGCACACAAAATGCTGGAGTAACTCAACGGGCCAGGCGGCATCTCTGGAGAACATGGATGGATGGGCGACATTTCGGGTCGGGACCCTTCTTCAAACTTTTTTTTTTGTGTTCCTTTGTGACAGTTCTTGTGGAAGAGCTGCGAAGACTACCGGACGGGATGAGAGAACCACCGTTGAGTGTGGCAATGTTTACAATCAACAGGGCCAACAACGTGCTCGTCTTTATAAACCTGGGAGGTGACTTCACCAGCGCTGCCAAACAAGCAGGTGCAAGGTCACCACTCTCTGCGTTGTCAGGGCGATCGTTGGGAGTCTGGCTCCCTGTCAAGAGTATAATTTTTCAACCAACATCAGCCCACTTGAATAAACCTGGGCATCTTCCAAGTATTGTATAAAGTCGTTACGCTGCACATTTTCCCAGTAGACCAACGAACTCTCGCTGTCTCTCTCTCTCTCTCTCTCTCTCTCCCCCCCCCCCTTGCCCTCTCCCCCCCCTCTCTCTCTCTCTCTCTCTTTCCCCCCTCTCTCTATCTCTCCCCCCATCTCTCTCTCTCACACACACACAAACACCACAAACGCTGGCTGTGTGGCTGGCTGCCTTGCCCAAAAATAGGAGCTCCCAATGCAAGTTTGCTTTGTCACTCAGTACCCAGATCGGCGGAATGTTTAGTCACTTTGAATACGTGCTTAGGCAGGCGGGGGGGGGGGGGGGGGGGGGGAATAAACTTTCAAGAATCTCAGCATTAAAATGATAAGCAACTCCATCCAGCGTGTTCAAGGCCAGGTATTAATAAGGTCTCGACAGACAGGACGTGGAAAGAATGTTTTCAGTAGTGGCAGAGTTTGGAACCCAGAGGGCACAGCCTGAGAATAAAAGGAGGTACCTTTCAAACGGAGATGAGGAGGAGCCAGAGGTAAATGGGACATCTGTGGAATTTGTAGCCACAATATGCTGCGGAGGTCAAGACGTTGGCCATTTTTAAAGCGGAGACTGAGATGTTCTCGACTAGTCCGTCAGTCATAGGTTACGGGGAGAAGGCAGGAGAATGGGGTTGAGGGGGAAAGATAGATCAGGCATGATCGAATGGCAGAGTAGACTCGATGGGCCGAATGGCCCTTTTCTATGTCTTAAGGACTTACTAAACTCCAAGAACCACAGGTCCTGTCTCTCCTTTACAGTATGACACTCCCCCAAAATCAGACTAGGCTCATTTCACATACGTTTCATACCTTCGCTAATCAATGTGCCGCTGAGCCAGAAAGACATAGCAGCCTTGTGAACAACCCTTAGTCCAATGCTAAGTAGATTGACCCGAGTTACATAGAACAGTACAGCACAACAACATGGCCATTCGGCCCACAATGTCCGTGCCGAACGCGATGCAAAGACCAACTTTTACCTGACTGCACGTAATCCATATCCCCTCCGTATCCATACATCCATCCGAAAGTCTCTTAAATACCACTTTATATGTGTGTATAAAAATCATCCCAAAATCTGCGGCATAACATTCCAGGCACTAACCATTCCCTATGTAAAAACAACCTGCCCCACACAAGCCCTTTCAATGTTTCCCCTTTCCCCTTAAATCTGTGCCTTCTAATATTTGATCCCACCCCCCCAACCCCACCCATCCTGGGAAAAAGGTTGTGGCTGTCTACCGTCTCATACTCGGCAGCTTCAGAGCCAAAAGAAGTTACTTTGGAGCAAAACTAATCAAAGTTGCCGCACTTAAAGACATTTTCCAGACAAAAGGTTTTATATATATGTATGCGTGTATGTGTGCATATATGCATGTGTGTGTACATGTGTATACATGCATGTGTGTATATATATGTGTGCATATCTACATGGTGTATGTATCTACAATGTGTGTATGTATGTGTATATATATCGTGTGTGTCTGTATATACAAGTGAGTATGTGTGCGCATATATATATACACAAGTGTGTGTGGCTGTGTATACAAGTATGTGTATATATGTGTGTGTCTGTATATATATATACACGAGTGTGTACGTATACAAGTGTGTATGTGCCTGTATATGTGCATCTGTGTCTGTATATATACGTGTGTGTGTGTGTGTGAGTGAGTATACACAAGTGTGTGTATGTATAAGTGTGTGTGTATGTTTACAAGTGCATGTGCATACACATGTGTGTGTGTGTATGCAAGTGTAGGTGTGTATACAAGTGTGTGCATACAAGTGTGCCTGTATACACAAGCGTGTGTGTTTATACAAGTGTGTGTGTACACTAGTGTGTGTGTGTGTATACAAGTGTGTGTGCATACAAGTGTGTGTGTGTGCATACAAGTGTGAGTGTACACTAGTGTGTGTATGTAAGTGTGTGTGTGTTTATACAAGTGTGTGTACACTAATGTGTGTTGAAACAAGTGTGTGTGTACACTAGTGTGTGCGTGTGTACACTTGTGTATGTACACTAGTGTGTGTACACTCGTGTGTGTGTGTGTGTGTGTGTGTACACTAGTGTGTGTGTGTGTGTACACTAGTGTGTGTGTGTGTACACTAGTGTGTGTGTGTGTGTGTACACCAGTGTGTGTGTGTGTACACTAGTGTGTGTGTGTGTGTGTGTACACTAGTGTGTGTGTGTGTACACTAGTGTGTGTGTGTGTGTTTCAGTTCCGTACCTTGTTTGACGGTCTTGAGCCGGATGGGGTGGTTGTTGGCGGCGGTGAGCAGGGTGCGGACATCGTAGAGCGGGAGCCCGGACACCCGGAGCCCGTCCACCTCCAGCAGCAGCGGCAGCTCCCCGGCCCGGACCCCGGCCCCGTCCTCCAGCTGCGGGAACTGGCCCAGCTCCGCGCCGCCGGACAGCAGTGCTGCCAGCCTCTGGCCCTGCTGCCTGTCCACCGCCCTGTCCCGCACCTTGTTGCTCCAGTGGTTCCTCCTCTGGACCACCTTGGACATGGTGCTGCTCGCAGCCGCTCAGTCCCAGCGCGTACAGAGCTGCTCCAGCAGGTGAGGCTCGGTGCATGTATACATACACATATACATATAGATATATAGATAGATAGAGAGAGATAGATCCTCTCCCCCCCCCCAACTCCCAATCCACTCCCAAAATTCGCAGCCTTTCACCACCAGCAAACTATCCCAAAGATCTCTCCTCCAGCAAAAACAAAAACGAAACAAAAAGGCAACCCTCCACAGCTCCAGCCAGAGAAACTAGAGTTTCACATTTTCATCAGGCACTGTAGACATTAGTTCCACGAGCAATCGCCTCCAAAACTCAAGGAGAAACAACAAGTTGTGAAGTGGAAGTGAGGAGGTGTTTCCCACACCAGCTCCACAGACCACGATTCCTGGTCTGCCTTTCTCCCAGAGGCGGAGGGCTGCTTTAATCCGCCACCCTCTTCGTTCACACTTTCTTCCCCCGGCGGTTCTCCTGCTCAGTCGATTCCTGCAATTCCAGAATCCAGCCCCTTCCAGCTCACAGCGACGCCTACATCAGCCAGCCCTTCCCATCCCTCGCTCTCCTTCTCTCTGGGTCCTAAAGCCTGTCCTCCTCGTTCATCTGCACAGCATCAACACCTTCCTTCTTTCAGCTGGAGACAAAGTACTCGGGGTCTGTCTGAAGAAGGGTCTGGACCCCCAAAACATCACCCATTCCTCCCCCCCACCACACACACACACACACAGATGCTGCCTGTCCCGCTGAGCTACTCCAGCATTTAGTGTGTCTGCTGGAGTAACTCAGCAGGACCAGACACCATCTAATACCTACTTTTAATAGCTCTGATTACTTATGCCCACTTCTCATTATTTACCCAGTCTGAGGAAGGGTCTCGACCCAAAACGCCACCTATTCCTTTGCTCCATAGATGCTGCCTCACCCGCTGAGTTTCTCTAGCAATTTTGTCTACCTACCCTTTAATTTAGATTTGTCACTTGCGATGGTAAAATCTGGATTCGATTTTCTGGATGGATTATTCATGCTTCTGAATTGTTTCACAAACCGAAGATCGGCGCAATATGCTGGAGTGACTCAGTGAGGTGTATGTTGCCTGGGCTACTCCAGCACTTTGTGTCTGCATTCTGTTTAAACCAGCATCTGCAGTTCCTTCCTACACATTTAGTCTGCTCCACTGCAAAATTTCCTCAAGGGTGTGTCTACTTTGAAGACGTTCTCCTCCTCTCTCCAACGAGAGTTCTCTGTATCACTCTCTCCCCCGACTCGGTCTGAAGAAGGGTCCCCACCCTGAAGCGTCACCCATTCCTTCTATCCAGAGATGCTGCCTGTCCCGCTGAGTCACTCCAGCATTTTGTGTCTAACTTTGGTTAAAAGCAGCATTTGCAGTTCCTTCCTACTTATTTCACAAACCTGTGGATTTTATTAGTTCCCTAAATTAACAAATGACGTGAGTGTTCCTAAATCTCCCATGTCCTCATTCATACAAACAGTTTTAGGTGAAGTGCTGATTTCCCAAAGTTTCGGGGAGAAAATCTACATAAAAAAGGACACAAAATTCTGGAGTAACTCAGCTGGTCATGCAGCATCTCTGGAGAATGCTGGAACTGCAGATGCTGATTCATAAAGAAAAGGACACAAAGTGCTGGAGTAACTCAACAGGTCAGACAGCAACTCTGGAGAAAGCAGGAACTGCACATGCTAATTAATACTTAAAAGGACACAAAGTGCTGGTGTAACTCAGCGAGTCAGGCAGTCTCTCTGGAGAAAGCTGGAACTACAGATATTTAAGAAGGCACTGCAGATGCTGGAAAATCGAAGGCAGACAAAAATGCTGGAGAAACTCAGAGGGTGCAGCAGCATCTATGGAGCAAAGGAAATAGGCAACGTTTCGGGCCGAAACCCTTCTTCAGTCTACAGATGTTCCTTGATGTACAAAAGGACATAAAGTGCTGGAGTAGCTCTGAGGGTCAGGAAGCATCGTTTAAAGGTACCATCACAACGTTTAAGAAACACTTAGACAGGTACTTGGATAGGATAGGTTTAGAGGAATATGGGCCAAACGGAAGAAGGTGGGGCTTGTGTAAATGGGACATGTTGGTCGGTGTGGGCACATTTGGCAGAAGGGCCTGTTCCATGCTATATGGTTCTATGAGTTTATGATTCTCGAAGTGTTGGAGTAACTCAGCTAGTCAGGCAGCATTTCTGGAGAACATATAGAAACATAGAAAATAGGTGCAGGAGGAGGCCATTCGGCCCTTCGAGCTAGCACCGCCATTCATTGTGATCATGGCCCAATCAATAACCCGTGCCTGCCTTCTCCCCATATCCCTTGATTCCACTAGCCCCTAGAGCTATATCTAACTCTCTCTTAAATCCATCCAGTGATTTGGGCTCCACTTCCAGGGAATTCCACAAATTCACAACTCTCTGGGTGAAAATGTTTTTTTCTCACCTCAGTCTTAAATGGCCTCCCCTTTATTCTAAGACTGGGGCCCCTGGTTCTGGACTCGCCCAACATTGGGAACATTTTTCCTGCATCGAGCTTGTTCAGTCCTTTTATAATTTTATATGTTTCTGCAAGATCCCCACCTCCAATGAATACAAGCCTAGTCTTTTCAATCTTTCCTCATATGACAGTCCCGCCAGATAGGTGACATTTCAGGGCAGGACCCTTCTTCAGACTGTTGGAACTTACATTCCTTTACAAATTGCAACTCTTCTCCATTCATCTTTTGTCTTCTCATCTCTGGTCTTGGTCAAACCACCCCCACCTCTCACCTCTATCCACCTATCAGTTAGAATCAAGAAACCACAGATGCTGGTTTACAAAAAGAGACACAAAGTGCTGGAGTAACTCAGCGGGTCAGACAGCATCTCTGGTGAAAAGGAATAGATGACCTTTCAGGTCGAGACTCTTCTTCAGACTGAGTTTTTTGTGTCTATCTTCAGTTTAAACCAGCATCTGCAGTTCCTTCCTAGAGAAATCTAAATGAATGGGTTAATCTGAAGTAGGTATAAGTAATTATAGGTAGGTATGCGTAAATTTTATTATTAAAAGTATGTTTTAGTTGCTGTCTGTCCGGCTGAGTTACTCCAGCACTTTGTGTCTTTTTTTAGAAATGAGTAAAGAGGATCGCAAAGTATTTGATTATTGTTATATCCTTTTTACGAAAGCCCAGTCTGTTAAGGCCATGACCATAAAAGCAGAATTAGGCCATTCGGCCCATCAAGTCTACTCCGCCATTCAATCATGGCTGATCTATCTCTCCCTCCAAACCCCATTCTCCTGCCTTCTCCCCATAACCCCTCACACCCGTACTAATCAAGAATCTATCTATCTCTGTCTTAAATATATATATGAATTGATTTGGCCTCCACAGCCTTCTGTGACAATGAATTCCACAGATTCACCACCATCTGACTAAAGAAATTCTCCTCATCTCCTTCCTAAAGGAACATCCTTTAATTCTGTGGCTATGACCTCTAGTCCTAGACTCTCCCACTAGTGGAAACATCCTCTCCACATCCACTCTATCCATGCCTTTCACTGTTCGGTACATTTCAATTAGGTCTCCCCTCATTCTTCTAAACTAATTTCTCCCTCTCAACCCCATTCTCCTGCAATTCTCCCCGTAACTTTAGCCGCCCTTACATTTGATGAATTTGGGACTCAGGTATGCGGTAATAATTGTTAACTCTCGACGGAAATAGCCAAGCAAGTGATTTAATTCACTGCTGCCTTCTCGTGGGTGATTAGGCTTGGCTAATGAATGCTGGTCTTCCAGCAATGTCCGTATTACATAAATAAACATAAAATACCAGAAGAACCTGTTCGGACAGCGGCTCTCCAAGGACAGAACCACATTCCCATTTAGGGCTGAACTAATTGAGGAATTAATTGGGAAGCTGACTCCTTAGGGCATGATCCAGAATTGATCCATTTTATCATTCACCAGATCTCCCACCGACTTTGCCCCCTGATCCCTTAATTCTATCCGCTTGTGAATATGGTGACATAAAGAACTGCAGATGTTGAGCACTGCACTAACTATGACTTTGTGGGAACATCAGAAGCTAGGATCAATTCTTTCCCTCTCCCCAGACTCTGGAGTCTGAAGAAGGGTCTCTACCCAAAACACCACCAATTCGCTTTCTGCAGAGAAGCTCCAGCATTTTGTGTCTATCTTTCATGATTCTACATCTACAAACAAGGAGACTACAAAAATTCTCAAAGGTTCATAAGTCATAGGAGCAGAATTAGGCCATTCAGACCCTCAGGTCTACCCCGCCATTCAATCATGGCTGGTCTATCTTTCCCTCTCAACCACATTCTGGGGTGGAAGATTGCAACCTTCACGTGGTCCGCCCTGTTTCGACTAATGCAATCAACTCGACGTGCACAAACGGAAGATCAAATCGAACAAGTTGTCCAACAACTTTAGGCCGCGCACGCCACACAAATGAAGAAAAAGAACCCCATTCTCCTGCCTTCTCCCCATAACCACTGACACTCTTACTAATCAAGAATCTGTCACCTTAAAATGACCACCTTAAAAATGACTTGTCCAATGCCTTGGCCTCCACAGCCGTCTGTGGCAATGAATTCCACAGATTCACCACCACCACTAAAGAAATTCCTCCTCATCTCCTTTCTGAAGGTACGTCCTTTTATTCTGATGTGATGGCTTCCGGTCCTAGACTCTGCCACGAGTGGAAACATCCTCTCCACATCCACTCTATCGAGGCCTTTCACTTTTTGGTAAATTTCAGTGTGGTCACCCCCTTCATCCTTCTAAACTCCAGCGAGTACAGGCCCAGTGCCGTCAAACGCTCATCATATGTTAACCCAATCATTCCTGGGATCATTCTCGAAAACGTCCTGCGTACCCTCTCCAGCGCCAGCACATCTTTCCTCAAAGATAGGGCCCAGAAACTGCTCACAATACTACAAATAGAGTCCAAGCAGCACCTTATGAATCCTTAGCAATGCATCCCTATTTTTATGCTCTAGTCCTCTCAAAATAAATGCTGACATTGCATTTGCCTTCCTTACTATCGATTCAACTTGTAATTTAACCTTTGTTGAATCCTGCACCAGCGCTGCCAAGTCCCTTTGTACCTCCGTGTTTTCAGTAGCGAACCTTTGACCAGTACAGAGTTACAGAGTGCAACAGCACACCGGCTGAGGTCAAGCAGACTAAGTATTAGACTAAGGATCAAACACCATGCCTTATTGGTCTGTGTTGCACAAGGACATATCATTAATCACCATTAAAGAGATGCCGCCTCTATTAGAAATTGTCCAGAAAATCCTGAAATTATTCATCTTCAAACCCACTTGCTTTGTTTTACATTAGACCAAATCTTATTCTCCCAAGATAAGATCTTTTGCGGCACGGTGGCGCAGCGGTAGAGTTTGCTGCCGAGCAGCGAACTGGGTTTGAACAGTCTTTTCGGAGTTTGTACGTTCTCCCCGTGACCACGTGGGTTTTCTCTGAGATCTCCGGTTTCCTCCCACACTCCAAAGACGTACAGGTTTGCAGGTTGATTGGCTTGTGTTTGTATACGGTACAAGTTTAAATTGTCCCTACTGTGTGTAGGATAGTGTTAATGATCGCTGGTCGGTGTGGACTCGGTGGGCCGAAAGGCCTATTTCCGTGCTGTATCTCTAAACTAAGCTATACCAAGAAACTGCGCGGCTGTTAGACCTGCTGCCTAACAGCGCCAGAGGTCCATGTTCGATCTCCCTGTGATCGTGGGGGGTTCCTACGGGTGCTCCGGTTTCCTCCCCATATCCCAAAGACCTCCAGGTTTGAAGGTTCATTGCCTCTGATGTGTAGGGCGTGGATGAGAAGGTGGAATAACAGAATGTATGAACGAGTAATCAATGGTCGGCATGGACTCGGTGGGCAGAAGGGCCTGTTTCCACGGTGTATCTTTAAAACGGAACAGATTTGTGTCGAAGATAGACACAAAATGCTGGAGTAACTCAGCGGGACAGGCCGGATCTCTGGAGAGAAGGAACGGGTGACATTTCGGGTCGAGGCCCCACTTCACACTGAGCCATTAATTAGAATTGCACTTGCAGACTTAATTTCTTTCTTTTCCATGGCAGGGTTATTGAAAATGTCAGCTGATAACATTGTATTAAGGAAATCAGGTCTTCTGGGAACAGAATGAACGAGACAAACAAGCATATATCCCCTTAACCGATAACATTGAAGGAATGAGGAATTAAACTGCTCAAAAACTGAACAAGGAAATATAGATTAAAGTCTGTGACTTCAATGATCAGTCCGGGAGAGAAAGCTAAATAAAGAGAGACAAAGATAGATTGAATTAAAGGGGGGGGGGGGGGCAGGGGTGGGGGAGGGGGGAGGGAGACGGGGAGGGGGAAGGGGGGGAGGGGGAGGGGGAGGGGGAGGGAGGGGGGGAGGACTAAGAAGGAAATGGTTGTGTTTATATCTCCAACAATTAAATCTGAAGAAGTAACAAGTTAATGGTGTAAGTGTTCGGTTTCAATCCCAGAGAGGTCAATAATTATCTGGTCACTTAGTTTAGTTTAGAGATGCAGCGCGGAAACAAGCCCTTTGGCCCACCAGGTCCACGCCGACCAGCGATCCCTGTACATTGTCACTATCCTGCACACTCCAATCTTTACCAAAGCCAATTAACCTACAACCGGTTCATCTTTGAAGTGTGGGAGGTGACTGAAGCAACTGGAGAAAACCCACGCGGTCACCGGGAGAACGTGCCATTGGTAATTAATTTTGAGCTATGACTGGGTGGACAAGACAGGAAGTAGGTGAATCGTTTTCCATCCAACTGGATGATGGAAGGGAGGTGGAAAAGAAGGTTGATGAGGATTGCCTTTAGAAAGCTTGCAAAAATAAATAACATAGATAGATCGTGTGACCGCGTGGGTTCTCTCCGGGTGCTCTGACTTCCTCCCACACTCTAACGACGTACAGATTTGTAAGTTAATTTGTTTAGCTAAAATTGTAAATTGTCCCTAATGTGCGTGTCGGATAATGCTCGTGTACGAGGATTGCTGGTTGGCGCGGACTCGTTGGGCAGATGGGGCTGTTTCCCCGCTGTGTGTCTAAATTTAAAATCTCTAAACTAAACTAAAACTAATAATATTTGCAAATGTACAACAAGTAAGGCCTATCAGAGGGGACAGGGGTCAAGGCATCAGGAAGGAGCTGCAGATGCTCGCTTACACCGAAGATAGACACAAATTGCTGGAGTAACTCAGCGGGACAGTCTGAAGAAGGATCTCGACCCGAAAGTGTCACCCATTCCTTCTATCCAGAGATGTTGCCTGTCCCGCAGAGTTACTCCAGCATTTTATGTCTATCTTCAAGGCGGGAGCAGGTTGATCTTATGGAGAAGATGCTTAGTATGAAAGCAGATCCGCTTCTGGGACGAGCACACAAATAGTCGCCTGGTCTCAGAGCCATCTTGGAAGGGCAAGAATACCTGCAGTGGGCTTGAGAGGATGTAAGATCCAAATCATCTCTTTGATAAATAAACTTGACACATATTACATGGATAGGACAGGTTTGGAGGGATATGGACCAAATGCGGGCAGGTGGGACGAGTGTAGCTGGGACATGTTGGCCAGAGTTGAGTCAAAAGGCCTGTTTCCACGCCATATGACTCAATATTCCAAATAATTCTTTATTTCTGATAGAACACCTCTGTGCATTTAGAGAATTTGAGTTGAGGGTATGGTTGCAAAGTTATAGCCTATTTTTTACTCACAGTCAAAGAGTACAACAGTTGGCAGTGCTCCAACATCCCGGTTTCCATAGTGATTTCTTTAATGGCTACGAACACTGGAGTTTCACACGGGGTGTTTTATTACCGTTTAATAGCTGAATGCTAGTCTCAGAGTTATATTTTTCACGTTGACATGTTGCTTTAAGGCATTTTTTGCAATGGTAATTTGCAAGGAAGTAGAGTTCAGGGCCTGTCCCACTGTGGGGACCTAATTCACGACTTTAGAAGAGTTTCCCCTCGACTCATACTCACAGCATGGTCGACACGAGGTCCTAGGAGGTCTTTGTAACTCTCCTTCATGCTCGTGAGTGGTCCCCGCGTACTCGAGGCCTCAGTTAGGTCATGGCGTATTTTTCAACATGTTGAAAAATGCCCGAGAGTAAAAAAAGGTCGCCATGGAAAAAAATCGATATTTTTTTACTCGTAGATTTAGTCTAGGTAGGTCGTAGTAGGTCGTAATGCTATTGTAGGTAATTAAAGATAGTCGAAGGTAAAGCTTGTTGAGAAAAAAAAGGTAGGTAAACCGACCGGAAATGTTAAATGCCCGCTAAACTTTATTAAACATTGTCTGGCTTCTTAAAAGTGTGTCCACTCCTTCTCCCACCCTTCTTCTTCTTCTTCTTCTTCTTGCGTGTGGCGTGCACGGCCTAAAGTTGTCGGACAACTTGTTCTATTTGATCTTATTTGAGTGTGCACACTGGGTTGATTGCATTCGTCAAAACAGGGCGAGCCACGTGAAGATTGCCATCTCCCACCCTTCTCCCCCTTCTCTCCCCCCCTCTCTCCCCCCCCCCCCCCCCACCCCTCACTCCACGCTCTCTAAAGGACTTACCGTAACTGTGCCAGCCGTCTTTTACCTTCCTGTTCATCGCGGGTGTGAATTTCAGACAGCGCTCCCCCGCTTTCCCTGGCCCCCGCCTTTGCGATGTGTCTGTGTGTGGACGGTCGATCCGGCTCGCAGTTTCATCGCTGATGGTCGATCCAGCTCGAGGTTTTTCAGGTGAGTGCCCTCGAGCTGGAAGGTCGAAGACAGTCGCTGAGAAGTCGCGTGAGTGGGACAGGCCCTTACCAGAAAGATGCTACAATGGAACCATGGCTGGAGTGCCATTGGGAACATAGAACAATAGAGTACAGCACAGAAACAGGCCCTTCAGCCCACCATGTCCGTGCCGAACATGACGCCAAATTAAACGCATCTCGTCTCATCTGCCTGCACGCAATCCACACCCTTCCATTCTTCCCACATCCATGTGCCTATCTAAAAGCCTCTGAATCACTACAATTGTATGTGCTTCCACCACCAACCCTGGCGGCGTGCCACACATTCACCTCGAATGATGCAGCTTTAAGTATATAATAAATGATGAGACCCCATAGATAGGGTAGACAGTCAGAACTGTTTCCCCAGGGTGGAAATATCAAAGACTAGATTAAGGGTTATGGCTTTAAGGAGAGAAGCGGAAGGTTTAAGGGAGATATGCGGGGCAAGTTCTTTTACGCGGAGAAGGCTTGGTGACTCCTTCCTTCCTTGATTAGTATGTGGTTGGGTAAAACTAAATGTAGAAACTGATTCTATATAAACAAGGGACGGCACGGAGGTGCAGCGGTAGAGTTGCTGCTTAACAGCGCCAGACACCCAGGTTCGAGCCTGACTACGGGTGCTGTCTTTACGGAGCCTGTACATTTTCCCAGTGACCACGTGGGTTTTCTCCAGGAGCTCCGGTTTCCTCCCACCCTCCAAAGACGTACAGGTTTGTAAGTTAATTGGTTTGGAAAAATTGTAAATCACTGGTCGGCGCGGACTCGGTGGGCCAAAGGGTCTGATTCCGTGCTGTATCTCTAAACTGAATTAAACTAAAAATCAGGATTTGCATTTTTTTAATTCAGAGGTTTTCAATGTAGTTATCAAAAAATACTTTAAAATATTACATATTATAAATATTCTGCCATGGAAGGCAGTGGAGGCTAATTCACTGGATGTTTTCAAGAGAGAGTTCGATTTAGCTCCTAGGGTGAACAAAACCAAGGGATATGGGGAAAAAACAGGAAAGGGGTACTGATTTTGGATGATCAGCCATGATCATATTGAATGGGGGTGCTGGCTCGAAGGGCGGAATGGCCTACTCCTGCACCAATTTTCTAAGTTTCTATGTTTCTATTAACTTCTGAAGTGGCAAGCATCAAATCCTTTAGAAGATTGAGTGCATAATTGTGACACTTGGACCTTTGACATAGAAAGTAACTCTTCTGAAATATGACGCCAATAAAAAAAAAGCAATTTTAATAAGTGAACCACATTTACATGGAATCTGGTCTTGGTTACTTGGTCCTCCAAAATATTCCAACTGGAATTTAAACTGGAGGTGGTGAAGGGAGGGGTTTAGCCAGAGAGGGTTATTGGGAAGAAAGTGCCACTTTAAATTTAGTTGCATCTGGCTGGGCAACCGTGGCTCGCGGGGTCACAGAAGAGAGAGATGTGTGGATGGTGTGTGGGCAGGAGATGGGGAGAGGTGGCACTTAAGTTGAAAACTGGACCCCCTGACATCTATCCTCTACAGTTTAAAATATAGTGCTAACCGTGGTTTGATTTGCATCATTTACGAGGGTGTTGCCAGGACTGAGGTCAATTCTAACAGTCAAGCCACGTCAAGAGAGTTTATTGTCATGTGTCCCAGATAAGACAATGACATTCTTGCTTGCTGCAACTCAACAGAATATTGTAAGCAAAAATGCAGAACAGTTCAGTTCAAAAAACACATAAATAAGCAGATAAAGTGCAATAGGCTGTTACAGTTCTGAGTCTATTTGTTGGCGAGTTTAATAGCCTGATGGCTGTGGGGAAGTAGCTATTCCTGAACCTGGATGTAACAGATTTCAGGCTCCTGTACCTTCTGCCCGATGGTAGCGGAGAGATGAGTGCGTGGCCAGGATGGTGTGGGTCCTTGATTGTCAACAGCCAGCCAGTGGTCAAAATTGTGACTGGAAAGAAGGCATTGCGGTTGACTGCACCAACGTCTGGTAACTATCTCAGCTCAGACGTTGTCATGCCGGGAGCGGGTGCAGGAAAGGTTCACGAGGATGTTGCCAGGACTTGAGGGCTTGGGCTATATGGAGAGGTTCAGCAAGCACGGACTCTATTCCTTGGAGCGCAGGAAGATGAGAGGTGATCTTATAGAGGTGTACAGAATCATGAGAGGAATAGATTAGGTAGACATGCAGAGTCTCTTGCCCAGACTGGGGGAATCAGGAATTAGAGGACATAGGTTTAGGGTGAGGGGGGAAAGATTTAATAGGAATCTGAGGGGTAACCTTTTCACACAGTAGCTCTACCAACTACATCTCTGTGCCACCCAGGTCTTTATTTAAAGACTGGTACAAATAAATAAATGGCCTCAGATAATTTAGAGGAATAACAATATGAAGTATATCTGGATTGAAGCTCTACTTTGATTATCAAGATCTTGAACAAATTACGATCAACAAAAAATTGGAATCGAATCTTAAAAGAACTACCAATATGCTTAAATCTCCCAAGGCTTGACTGGTGGTAATCCATACATCTTAAAATTTGGAATTTGAAGACTGAATGATCATCTTATCCATGAAAAATAGGGACTCACACGGGTTTTTAGTTTCAGTTTAGTTTAGAGATCCATCCCCTTTGGACCACCGTGCCCACACCGACCAGCGATGGCGTACACTAGCACTATCCTACACTAAGGACAATTTTAATATTTATACAAAGCCCATTAACCTACAAACCTGTACGTCTTTGGAGTGTGGGAGGAAACTGAAGATCTCGGAGAAAACCCACGCAGGTCACGGGGAGAGCGTACAAGCTCCGTACAGACAAGCACCCACAGTCGGGATGGAACCCGGGTCTCTGGCGCTGTAAGGCAGCGACTCTACCGCTGCGTCACCGTGTCGCCACATGGTGCAATTGAATGCATTGTGTTGTGATGCTAAGCTGCACAAACTAAGAGGCTCGATAGTGACCTGCACTCTCTGATCAATTTGCGGTTTCAGATTTATGACTATGTCGATCTGGAACAGGGAGAATGAAGATAAATCGCAATTCTTGCTCCTGATGTCTGCTAAAAACTGCCGACACATGAATAATGGAAATGAAACCAATTAGACTTTAATGCAGTGGCCCGTTTAACAATGCTCGATTCGAGCAAAGGTTGAGATTCCCCAGATCATGGGTAAGTCCCAGTAACTGCCAAGAAGAAATAGCTGTTAACCTCGAAGATTGACATAAAATGCCGGAATAACTCAGCTGGACAGGCAGCATCTGTGGAGAGAAGGAATGGTTGACTTTTCGGGCCCTTCTTCAGTCTGGGAGTCAGAGGGGAGGGAGACTAGAGATATGGAAGGGTAAGGTGTGAAAACGAGAAATCAAAGGGGACGAAGCTCAAGGGAAATGTGGAATAGATCATTGTTGGCTGAGGGGAAGGTGACAACGAGGCGTGCAATCAATTAAATTTAAACAGGAGGACAGTGAAACTAGTCAGAGAACTGGGATGGGCGAGGGACGGAGAGAGAGGGAAAGCAAGGGTTACTTGAAGTTAGCAAAATCAATGTTCATACCGGATTAGGGTTGTAAGCTGCCGAAGCGAAATATGAAGTGCAGTTCCTGCTGTGTTCAGAACAGATTTTCACAAACGTGTACATTCAGGAACTTGAAGCTGTTGACTCTGTACCATCCATGAAGACAGATAGACACAAAATGCTGGAGTAACTCAACGGGACAGGCAGCATCTCTGGAGAGAAGGGATGGGCGACGTTTCGGGTCGAGACCCTTCTTCAGACTCTAGCTTCTTACTCTTGCCGACACTGAGTAGCAATGTTACAACATTTTGAGATTTTAAAAATCAAGTCTGCAATTTATCCCATCAGATAAAGCATAAAAAGAAGTTGAATTTGACACCTAATTCACTTTCATATCTTCAGTATTAAAAAAGGTTATGGCCATTTTCATACTTGGAAATTAGCATCTTGTTCCCCATTGCCTTTCCATTGACTTGACACAAAAGCTGTGATCAAGGACAGTCAAAAGCCCATAACTTTCTTAAAAATTAAGAGAACTCAATGACATTTTCAGTTATTGTAGATTGAAGCATTCTGAAACAAATATGATACAATCTTACTTGGATGACCTGAAATTAAAGCATATAATTAGTTAGTTATCTAATTGTAGCTAATTACAAAATTCAATTGCTAGATCTAAACATCTATCCATTTCTTAAGAAATGATAAACATTTTTAAATTGCCTAAGTGTCCAAATAACATTCACACAATAATCCACAATATAACATGATTTTTAAATCTCATTTTCATGAATTTATAGGCCAAATGGAAGGAATTTAGTGTTTAATGCCTGTAAATTAATGGCCATTAAAATCAACTAGCGAGTGGGTTTTAGTGGAACGCGGTGGATTAGAACGTTGCGGTTTGTGGTGAATTTAACCCACAGTCGGCAGAAAAAATGCTACCGGTTCGTATATATTTTTTGTCCCCATTTTGTCCCCATTTCGCAACATGAAAATGTGATTAACGGCTTCCTGAAAACCAAGTTTTAATGTAAAAATAAACTGTGCACTTTATTTTCTCCCCTACGTTAGGTCCGTTCTGCTGTCGGCGCTCACGGCTTTAGAAGATGATTTTTAAACTATAGTTAATAAATAATCTAGCGTAGTTTAAAAATAGCTTCATGAATGAAATGTCGGAGTGATTTCTCTTTAGCGACGAAATCGCCCGACATGAATCGACTTGGACTGTCTGTGGAAAAACGGCACTTTAAACCCGCCCCCCTCTGAAAGGCGCCAAAGTCACGCACACGGGGAGCGGCAGAACTGCAGCGCCGCTAAAGGTAGGTATTGTAACATACCTACACTGAGAGCAAGATAGTTGTTCTGGCACCTTTCAATCTCCTCCCGCACTCGGACTGATCGGTATTGTCACAAATTACAGGGAGTTTAAAGATGAGATTGGAGCCGTGTGCGGCTGCACGGTCGGGGGGGGTGAAGAGGATAGAGTTGGGAGACTGCGCACACAGCCCTGAGGTGCTCCTGCGTTGACGGGTTTCCGTTTAGATTAGAGATACATTGTGGAAACAGGCCCTTCGGCCCACCGAGTCCGTGCCGACCAGCGATCCCCGTACACTCCTCGTCTTCTTGTGTTTGAGGCAGCAGAGGTTATGTAGCGGTCTCCAGGCGCTGCAGTCAGTTCAATGTGCTGTTGTTGTGGGCCGTGAGGTCTACCCCTCCACCAGGGGCAGCAGAGGACAGCGCAGTCGAAAATGACGTGCTGCGCTGTTTGCTCCACACATGCAGGCCCCGTATGCTAATGTCACCACACACGCTGGGGACAATTTGCAATTATGCCAAGCCAATTAGCCTACACGTCTTTGGAATGTGGGAGGAATCCAGAGCACCAGGAGAAAACCCTCGAGATCACGGGGAGAAAGTACAAACTGCGTACCGGCAGCACCCGTACTCAGGATCGAACCTGGGGCTCCGGTGCTGTTGGGCAGCAACTCTACCTCTGCACCACTGTTCCGCCTCTAAGTTGTATTATCTTTGAGCTAGCTGATTGTAGAATTGGCTAAGTGCTAAAGTATTAAACTGACATAAGCCGCATCTGAAAAGAGAAAATAAATGCAGGATCTTAAATCACGCATACGCAGCCACTCAGCACATATTTCCCGCAGTTCAAATGACTCGCCATCGAAAGCGAGTCTTTCTGAAGTGGTTGAGAAAAATGAGCAAGTGTGAAGGAAAAGTGGTTGGTTTCTGACACATTAGACTTCCTCAGAGACCAAGAAGGATGATTCGAACGAGTTACAAAAGGGGGAAGAAATGTTACGTGGACGAGAAATTTCTGGTCAACTGTAAATCAGTTTTTTATCTTTATTAGATGAAAGAAAATCACAGAGAATCCATGTTTAAAAAAAAAGACATTCTAAAACTGAAATATCGCAGCGAACTTCATAGTCCAGATTTATGGGAGGTTAAAGATAATAAGAAGCAGGTTTCCTTTTTATGAGCCACTCTGCCAGAAAATGAGTAAATTAGAGTTTAAAAGAAAGTGCGGTTCTCACAGGAAAACGATCCAAATGTTGGAAGGATTCCTCAATTAAACAAATCCACTGCAGGAATAAATAGGCCTGTCTCTCATCTGAGTCCAATTGAGAAATGATATATTAACTTTTATGTAGATAGACACAAAAAAGCTGGAGTAACTCAGCGGGACAGACAGCATCTCTGGAGGGAAGGAATGGGTGGCGTTTCGGGTCGAGACCCTTCTCCAGACTTGAAAGTCACAGGAAAGGGAAGCAAGAGATGTAGACGATGATGTAGAGAGATAAAGAGCAATGAATGAAAGCTATGCAAACCAGGCCATCGTTAGATGTTGTCTTCGTCATAGAGTTGGAGGGAAGGGGGTATCACAGTCTGAAGAAGGGTCTCGACCCGAAACGTCGCCTATCTCCTTCGCTCCTTAGATGCTGCTGCACCCGCTGAGTTTCTCCAGCTTTTTGTGTACCCATCGTTAGATGTTTGTTGGGTGAAAACAAGAAGCTGGTGTGACTTGGGTGCTGGAGGGATAGAGAGAGAGAGAGAGAGAGAGAGCTGGGGCTACCTGAAGTGAGAGAAATCAATATTCGTACCACTGGGCTGTAAGCTGCCCAAGCGAAATATGAGCCAATTTGCATTTGACCTCTCTCTGACAATGGAGGAGAGCGAGGACAGAGAGGTCTGTGTGGGAATGGGAAGGAGAATTAAAGTGTCCAGCTACCGGGAGATCAGGTAGGTTCATGCGGGCTGAGCGACGGTGTTCAGCAAAACGATCGCCCAGGCTACGTTTGGTCTCGCCGATGTGTAAGAGTCCACATCTTGAACAAGGGATAGAGGCTATGAGGTTGGAGGAGGTGCACGTGTACCTCTGCCTAACCTGAAAGGACTGTCGGGGTCCATATTAACTTCTATGTACTTTTTGTACACATGTCGTCCATTCATGTTAGTATCTGACTGAATTATATCTACGCATTCTCAGTGAACACCAACTCCTAATAGCGGCAGGCAGCACAGCGGCGATGCGGGTAGAGCCACTGCCTCACTGCGCTGGAGAGCCGGGTTCGATCCTGACCTCAGGTGCTGCCTGTGTGGAGTTTGCATGTTCTCCCTGTGACCACGTGGCTTTCCTCGCTCCTCCCACAGACGTGCGGGTTTGTAGGTTAACCAGCCCTGTGTAAATTGCCCTGAGCGTGCAGGAATTCAATATTTTTTCAATGTCATTTGAACCTCAGAGAGGCTCAAACAAAACTCTGTTTCTACAGCCATACAAACAAAACAATTCCTACAAGACACACAGACAATTCAATTCACACAAACATCCATCACAGTGAATCTCCTCCTCACTGTGATGGAAGGCAAAGTCTCCACTTAGCCAGCTCCGGGTCTAAATGTCACAAAGTTGAAGCCCCAGGCGGGCGTTGCAATGTCCCGCGGCCATTAACGCCGCATCGGGCGATGTACGGCTCCGCTCCGGGTCATTCCAACCCCGCGACACGGGCTGGAGATGTTGCGTTGCGGGAGCTCCGGAAAGCGGTCTCCCACCCGGACCCGCGAGTTCCCGATGTCACAATCCACAGGCCTGCAGCTGGAGCCTCCGACCTCCATAGTCGGGCCGCAGCAGCGAGCCACCACCGCTCCCCAAGCTCCGAGGCCGGCCAGCCCCACGACGGTAAATCCGCAGTCTCCGCAACTGGAACCCCCAGGTCGTTCCGGTTGGAGGCCGGTCCACGGTACTAGGCCCCAACGACAACGGAGACCCGGCAAGGAAACGGTCGGGTCTCCCGTGCAGGGAAGAGATTTTAAACGTTTCCCCCTCCCCCCACCCCCAGCCCCCCACATATATACAGTTAAAAACAGTACAAAAAAACACCACAACTACATTTAACTAGACAACAAATTAAAAAAAGACAGACAGGCTGCAGGGGCCGCTGCGACGTGATTCGTGCCGAAGTGGAATATCATAGTGGACGGGGGATCGATGGTCGGCGTGGACTTGGTGGGCTTGCTTCCATGCTGTGTCTCTAAACTAAAAGTAAAATAACGAGCAACATCTTTATCCTGGGGGAGTTAGAACATCGAAGAGCGGCAGACTGCCTTGGTTAGAGCTCAGTGTGGGAAGGTGCAGTAGAGAATGTGAATGCTTGATATGAATCCAGATTATCAGAGACAGAACTGGTAGCACATAAAGCCACCTCAGGCTAGCGTATGGAACTGGCTGCACAGTTGCAATGAAGAGGAGAGAAGATGCATTCACTGACCTTCTCCATTTGTACAAGGGTCATTGCACTTATTCTGGGATTGCATCCAGACCCCTGGGCTTGTATCCACAATGATGTGCTAATATGGACTTCTGAACATATGTCTGCTGGCTTCCAGCCTTCTGCAGGAACGGACATCTCTCCTCAACTCCACCCTCTTCCATCAAAACAGCAACGGCTCTGCCTGAAAACCTCAGTCATCCAACTTCCAGTGTCTGATTGATTGGAAGAGTGGAAACAGTCCCACCGAACCCACGCCGACCATCGATCACCCATCCACACCCGTCCTGTGTTCTATGTTGTTCCACTTTCACATCCACTCCCTGTACACTAGGGGCAATTGACAGAGGCCAATTAACCTACAAACCTGGATGTCACTGGGTGCGCCCGGAAAAAACCCGCGTGTAAATCCCCTCACCCGAGGTCAGAATTGAACCAGGGACCCTGGAGTTGGGAAGCAGCCACTTTACCAGCTGTGCCACTGTGCCATGCTAGGTGCAATGCATGATGCCCTCCCTGTATATGAGGCTGGTCTTCCACCTTTCTTAGTACAAATTTACATGTTGAGTCTGATGTCCGAGTCTGAAGAAAGGTCTTGACCGCACACTTTTTTATCTGTAACTCCCCTTCCCCTAACTTTCAGTCTGAAGAAGGGTCTCGACCCGAAACGTCACCGATTCAATCTCTCTCCAGAAATGCTGCCTGTCCCGCTGAGTTACTCCAGCATTTTGTGTCTATCTTCGATATAAACCAGCACCTGCAGTTCCTTTCTTAACATGTTGACTGTGACCCAGTGCCTGGTTTAGCTAAAGTTGGACACTCGTGATATATGTACAGTCTCCCCCTCGATATTACGCACTTCCTTATGATGGATATCGGTTGTATCTTCGCCGTAGAGGACCCGGCAGCGTCAGTGGAGAGGTCGGTGCGGCGGTCGATGATGGCGCCGACGGACGGACGAGGACGGACACGCGGAAGTGAGGACTCCGCTGCCGGGGGAAGGAACAAAGGGGGACCTGGTGTGGGGAGACCGTCGTGAGGGTGGGGGGAAGAGCATTGGTCAATGGAGGACTTGGCATTGGGGAGGGGGGAGGGGAGGGGGGAGGGGAGGGGGGAGGGGGGAGGGGAGAGGGGGGAGGGGGGAGGGGGGAGGGGGGAGGGGGGAAGAACAAAGGGGGAACTGGCGTGTGTGGGGAGGGTGGGGGAAATTTGTAACTTTGTAAACGCCCTTCACGGGTGCCTATTTGCATACCTTGGTAAGGTATGCAGGCAAAGAATTTCACTGTGACTTGTCACCATGTAGCAATAGAGAATTTTATTCTATTCGATTCTAATCTATTTTATGGAAATTTGTTGTAACCATGGCGAATGTTGGCTGTTTTTCCTATAGTGGGCAGCACAGTGGCACAGCGGTGGAGTACCAATGATCCGAGTTCAATCCCAACTATGGGAACGGCCTGTACGGAGTTTGTACGTTCTCCCTGTGGGTTTTATCTGGGTGCTCCCTTCTCCCCCAAAGACGTACAGGTTTGTAGGTTCATTGGCTTAAGGGCCGGTCCCACTTGGCTTTATTTTCTGTGACTTTCGGCATCATTGACTGATGTATCAGGTCACCGAAAAAGTCACGGCTTGATGCGGCGGTAACGTGGCGTGATGACGCATGGCGCGGTGTTTCCTCGAGTGTCGCAACATTTTTTTGTCGTCGCTGGATTTTGAAACGTTCAAAATCTTTCAGCGACCCTGATCCGTCGGTCAATGACGCCGACAGTCGCCGAAGAAATCGGCAAGTGGGACAGGCCCTTGAGCTTAGCTTTGCGATCCCCACACATTAACACTGTCCTACACACACTAGGGTCAATTTCACATTTATACCAAGCCAATCAATCTACAAACCTGTACGTCTTTGGGGTGTGGGAGGAAACCAAATATCTCGGAGAAAACCCACGCAGGTCACGGGGAGAACGTACAAACTCTGTACAGACAGCACCCGTAGTCAGGATCGAACCCGGGTCTCTGGCGTTTTATGCAAAAGAAAGCAAGCTACAACAGGTCAGGGAGGTATGTGTGGAGAGAATGTCTTTGATGAGATTGATGATTTTTTAATCTGAACTGGAATAAGCTGCAGAGAAGGTGATAGGGGAGGGTGACGGTGGTGGGAGCAAGGGTGATAAGGGATTGGGAGAGGGTGAACTAAATGGTTGGTATCCAATTTGGTGGAAAAGTCAGAATGAACCTTGAAACAAGGAACTGTGGATGCTGGTTGATGCACAAACGGACACCGTGTTCGAATAACTCATCGGCTCACACAGCATCTCTGGGACGACATGGATCGGTTACGTTTCGGGTCGAGAAACGTCTACTAACTGAATAAATGCCTTAATCGACCCGAAACATCGCTTATCCATGTTCTCCAGAGACGCTGCCTGACCCGCCGAGTTACTCCAGCACTTTGTGTCCTTATATAGATTAAAGCTACTTTACTGTCCGTGTCCGAGTCAAGTTTATACTCATTTGTGTCAGTCTCTCTGGCTTCACTTAAGTCAGCCATTTGGAACTAAGATGCAGAAATATCCTCACTCAGAGAGCGGTGAATCTTTCCAGCGTTCCTTCCTCAGCTATGTGGCCCAAACCCGCGCACAATATTCCAAATATGGCCTCACCGGCGGCCCCTGACAAAGCTTTTATAGTTTTAGTTCCTCAGGTTTGGGGAATTGTGGAATCAAGTTAGATAGAGCTCTTCAAAATAGCGGATTCAAGGGATATGGGGAGAAGGCAGGAATGGGGTACTGATTGGGGATGATCAGCCATGATCACATTGTATGGCGGTGCTGGCTCGAAGGGCCGAATGGCCTGCTCCTGCACTTATTGTCTATTGTCTATTTTCTATTGGACATAGATTTATGGTGAGAGGGGAAATATTTAATAGGAATCTGGGAGCCAACTTTTTCACACAAAGGATGGTGAGTGTATGGAACATGCTGCCAGAGCAGGTAGTTGAGGCTGGTACTAAAACAGCATTAAAAAAAGACACTTGGACAGGTACATGGACAGGAAAGGATTAGAGTGAAATGGGCCAAATATGGGCAAGTGGGATTAGCTTGGATGGAGCATCTTGGTCAGCACGGATGAATTGGGCTGAAGGGCCTGTTTCTGTGTGATTTACTCACCAACAGACATTAATAACAGACTCATAAAGCCACCTCGGCTTGCAGGACCAATTTTTAAATACTAAATGAAGGCAGGACAATAAAAAAACTCAGAATTTAGAAATGGATTCCAAATATGATAATGATCATCAGACTGGATACTTGCATCGAAGTAACTGCTCGTATTCTAACGAAAAGTTTGTAACTGTCAACTTTATGACTCTGTGACTGGGAGTATGGGAATGTCACTGTCGGCAGATTGCAGTGGATCTGCAAAGGGATCATCTGGTTATTGCCGGTCTCACCCGTGTAGAAGAGGCCACGTTGGGAGCACTGAAAGCAGTCAAAGTTAGAAGAAGTTCACGTGAATCTTTGCCTCATCTGGAAGGTCTGTTTACGTCCCTGGATAGTGAGGAGTGAGGAGGTGTGAGAACAAGTGTCTCACCTCCTGCTGTTGCAGGGAAAAGTGTTGAGTTGGGAGGGATGGATAAAGTGGTCCCTGTGGAAAGCAGGAAGTCTGAGACTCTATAAGGTGCTGGTCAGGCTGCATTTGGAGTATTGTGAGCAATTTAGGGAACCATATCTGGGGAAGGATGTGCTAGCTCTGGAGAGAATCCAGAGGAGGTTTACAAGAATGATCTCAGGAATGAGTGAGTTAACTTATGATGAGCGTTTGACGCCACTGAGCCTGGACTTGCTGGAGTTTAGAAGGGTGAGGGGACCCTCATTGAAACTTACCAAATAGTGAAAGACCAGGATAGAGTGGATATGTTTCCACTAATGGGAGAGTATAGGACCAGAGTTAAAAGGTGTTCCTTTAGAAAGGAGATGAGGAGGAATTTCTTTAGTTAGAGGCTGGTGAATCTGTGGAATTAATGCCACAGAGGGCTGTGGAGACCAAGTCGATGGATATTTTTTAGGCAGAGATAGATAGATTCTTCAGTAGTACGGGTATCGGGGGTTATGGGGAGAAGGCAGGAGAATGGGGTTAGGATGGAGAGACAGATCAGCCATGATTTAGTTTATCAAGAGAGTTATTGTCATATGTCCCAGATAGGACAATGAAATTCTCGATGGGCTGAATGGCACTCCTATCCCGTATGAACTTATGAACATGGAATGGAGGAAGGGGTGGGAAGGGCAAGAGTTAACGACTGGAGCTGGGGGATATGATGAAGGATGGTGTGCAGGGTGCAACGTTAGGTGGGATGGGTTACTCCAGCACTTTGTGTCATTACCCATCCAGCCTCACCTTCTAACTCAAGCCCTTCCAGCCATGGTAACATTCTCACAAATCTGTTCTGCACCCATTCCAGTTTAATTCCACATTATATAATCACCAGAGAACAAAGTAATCTCTCAAAGTACTCATTTTACAGAAGTACTTCTCCCAGTCCCCTGAATACTTGAAGCATGTTCAGCTCATTGTTCCACTGTAATCTTGTTCTTTTTTTTCTCTCCACACATGAAAAATCCAGTCCAATGTGAAATCCCGATTTACTAGCCGGCAGCCATTAATTTCTCATAAAGACATCTCAGATTGCAGGACCAATTTTTAAAATACTAAATGTAGGCAGGACAAAAATAAAATTCAGAATGTAGAATTAGATTTCCAAATACGATAATGATCATCAGGCTGGAACCTTGCAGAGAAGTAACTGCTCAAATTTAAAGAAAAGTTTGTAACAGTCGACTGCAAAAAATTTAGCAATAAATATCCAGTTACCTGTCTTGGAGGCAAACATCAACAAGATTCTCTCTCTCAAGTGAAGGATTGTGAGGCATTGTGAGGCATGGATGTCGGGGGTGCAGAACAAATTTACCAGAATACTGCCCCGATTAAAAAGAGAGGCTGGAGAAATTTGCAGCAGTAGAGTTGCTGCCCCACAGCGCCGGAGTCCCGGGTTCGATCCTGACCACGGGTGCTGTCTGTACGGAGTTTGTACGCTCTCCCCGTGACCTGCGTTGGTTTTCTCCGTCATCTTCGGTTTCCTCCCACACTCCTAAAGGGCCTGTCCCACTTGGGCGTCATTTGCGCGTCCTTTACGTGACATCATTTATGGTTCGCGACGCACGACGTGTGCGTAGTGACACGCACGTGATGCGCACATGGTACGCACAAGGTGCGCATTACGCGCGCTTGATGCGTGGTGATGTAGGCAGTGACACGCGGTTGCGCACGGCACCCCAGGATTTTGGAATGTACACCGTCTGTGTGACGCGCAAATGAGGCCCAAGTGGGACAGGCCCTAAAGACGTAGAGGTTTGTAGGTTCAGTGGCTTGGTGTATGTGTAAATTGTCCTTAATGCCTGTGGGTTTAATATTTGGGGATCACTGGTCGGGCGCTGACAATTGTAAATTGTCCCGAGTCTGTGTAGGATAGCGTACGTGTGCGGTGTTCACATGGTGGGGCGTCGTCGCGGACTCGGTGGGCCAGATGCGTAGGAAGAAACTGCAAATGCTGGTTTAAACCAAAGATAGGCCACGAAATGCTGGAGTTTAGTTTAGTTCAGCACCCGAGGTCAGGATGGAACCCGGGTCTCTGGCCACTGCACCACTGTGTCAACCTGCAACAACTGCAATTGGTTACCAGAGCATTGTCATAGTCATCAAGTCATGGAGAGTCATAGAGAGATACAGCATGGAAACAGGCCCTTCAGCCCAACCTGCCCACACCGGCCAACATGTCCCAGCTACACTAGTCCCACCTGCCTGCGCTTGGTCCATATCCCTCCAAACCTGTCCGATCCATGTATCTGTCTAACTGTTTCTTAAACATTGGGATAGTCCCAGCCTCAACTACCTCATCTGGTAGCTTGTTCATTACACCCACCACCCTTTGTGTGAAAAAGTTACCCCTCTGATTACTATGTTTAAGAAAGAACTGCAGATGCTGGAAAAATCTAAGGCAGACAGTCTGAAGTAGGGTCTCGACCCGAAACGCCGCCTATTTCTTCTGAGTCTGAGGGAGGGTCTTGACCTGAAACTTTGCCTATTTCTCGTCTTCATAGATTCTGCCTCACCCGCTGAGTTCCACCAACATTTTTTGTCTATCCCTGATCCCTATTAAAACTTTTCCCCTTCACCTTGAACCTGTGTCCTCTGGTCCTCGATTCCCCTTCTCTGGGCAAGAGACTCTGTGCATCTCTGCTGTCTGTGCATAGAAACTATTTCTTACTAGTGCCTTTATTTCCACACATTTTTTCCTTCATGCATTTCACTCAACATGCAGCAGAGTAAAAACATGGCTGCAGACAAATTAGCAAAGGGATTTATTAAAATATTTAGAAATGTGCTCATGATATATTATTCATAACTTTCCATCCAAAATTTGTTTTAATATATATACGCAGAGCTGAAAGACTGTTTAGAAGTTGAACAGTGGTAGTTTGTTGTTGGAATGCTCATGAGATTCATCTATTTGTTCAGTAGATAGATTTTAAATGTGACCACTCAATCATGCTCCAGGATGACCTCAGCAACCGTGCTATTTTTAACGCTCTTGCAAAGATGCAGAAACAGTAAAATTTTCAATCAGGCAAAAGCCCAGCTGGAAGGGGGCCAGTGTGGAAGTCACACTCAGCTTATCCACGCTGTGCTGCGCGCGCGAGACCAACATCATTGTAATGCGGTGATGAAGTTTGAGGGGTGTTAAATGCCTGTGATTGAGAACTTTATCTGATGGGTGGGAATTGCCGCTCTAGGCTTTACATTCACAGTTGGAACGCAGCCAAGTAGCAAAACAACAACAAAAATCAGGTCTCGCGTTTAGTTTTAGTTTAGTCCTGTTTAGAGATGCAGGCCCATCGGCCCACCGGGACCGCGCCGACCAGCGATCCCCGCACGTTAACACTAACCTACACACAATAAGGACAATTTATAATTTTACAAAGTCAATTAATCTACCAAACTTGTACGTCTTTGGAGGAAACTGGAGTTCCCGGGGGAAACCCACGCAGGTCACGGGGAGAACGTACAAACTCCGTACAGACAGCACCGGTAGTCAGGATCGAACCCGAGTCTCTGGCGCTGTAAGGCAATAATTCTATCGCTGCGCCTCTGTGCCGCACCTACAAGAAGGCCCAGAACTCTTCATTCCTCTGGTTGCAAAATGTTAAGACTCAAGGAACTGTAGATGCTGGTTTACAAAATAAAGATTCACAGTGCTGGAGTAGAAACAAAGAACTGCAGGTGCTGGTTTACAGAAAAAAAAGCCACAGTGCTGGGGCGGTACGGTGGATTTGCTTCCTTACAGCGACATGGACCCGTGTTCGATCCTGACTACGGGTGCTGCTGCGCAGAGTTTGTGTGTTCTCCCCGTGACCTGCGTGGGTTTTCTCTGGAAGTTGCGGTTTACTCCCACACTCCAAAAATGTGCAGGTTTGTAGGCTAAAGGTCGACACAAAATGCTGGAGTAACTCAGCGGGACAGGCAGCATCTCCGGATAGAAGGAATGGGTGACGTTTCGGGTCCAGACCCTTCTTCATACCAAGAATGGTCTCTACGGTACGAGTTCATTCCAAGAGCTGTCCCGAGTTTGCCCTGATTCGAACTCGGAGATTTACGGTAATGGCCGCTCATCGGTACTCGGGGCTCTCATGGACATTTTTCATCATGTTGAAAAATCTTCACGAGTCTTCCCGTGCTTACCTGCCGTTAGTGCTAAGAGACGTCCCCGACGTACTCGCTACATTCATTCTCCGTGCTTACCACGAGTTTTAAACTCGGGAGAGCTCTTGGAATGAACCCGTACCGTGGGACAGGGCTATTAGTGTGTCAGGATCGCTGGTCGGCAGAGGCTCAATGGGTCGAAGGGCCTGTTTCCGTGCTGTATCTCTAAACCAAATTGAACTAAGATGCTGGTTTACATAAAAGGACACAACGTGCTGGAGTAACAGTGGGTCAGACAGCATCTCTGGAGGACATGGACAGGTCTTGGTTCTTGGTTCTTGGTTACTTGGTCCTCCAAAATATTCCAACTGGAATTTAAACTGGAGGTGGTGAAGGGAGGGGTTTAGCCAGAGAGGGTTATTGGGAAGAAAGTGCCACTTTAAATTTAGTTGCATCTGGCTGGGCAACCGTGGCTTGGTGGAGATTATTCCGTGCTTTAATAGTGCGTGGAAAGAACGAGTTGCTGTACACATCTGTCTTTGAGGCTGGGACCACAAATTGGATCGAATGCCCTCGTCTGCTCCTAATTGGTTTGGAGTTGGTGTAGGTCCTGTGATCTATGTCTAGCTGACCATTTAACATTTTGTAAAAACAGGTCAAACAGTGAGCTTCACGTCTGTCGTGGAGAGGGTTCCACCCCAGAGAATTCAGAAGGTCAATTTTAGGTCAGGACTCTTCTTCAGACTGATTGAGGTAGGGGAGTTGGTGGAGGGGGGGGGGGGTGGAGGGTGGATTGGGGGATGGATGGGCAAAGGCATGAAATGGAAAAACAAAAGGCTGAGAGATAAGAAGAGAAGAGATATGAAAAGTGAAGGATGTGTAGGAAGGAACTGCAGATGCTGGTTTAAACCAAAGATAGACACTAAATGCTGGAGTAACTCAGGCAGCATCTCTGGAGAGAAGGAATGGGTGACGTTTCGGGTCGAGACCCTTCTTCAGACTGATTTCAGGGGAGAGGGTTAGTCCAAATGGTGAGTTACTCCAGCAGATTGTGCAATGAAGGGATGCAGGTGTGAGGGGGAAGGGGAAAGGGGGGGCGTGATAGTGGGGCACAGGGATGAACCGGGAAAAGGATGAATTAATTTAAACTGTCTAGGGTGAATGGAAGCTGGCTTCTAATGCTCAGGGCATCTAGAAGTGAATTCTGTACATCTTCAATAACATGAAATAGCCTTGAGGCATCTTTGATTTTTCTAAGTCGGTTTCTTCACGAACAAGAGATTGGTGGGGAGATGTTGACAAGTGTAAAGTGAAAGATATCCCAAGATATCGCTCCATAAATATTCCAAATATCCCAATAAAATTTTTCAGTAAAGTGACCTTGGAAACACAAGGAACTGCAGATGTTTGAGCGAAACATCCCTTTTCTGGCCAGTTTCTTGATGAGTACGGGTGTCAGAGGTTTTGGGGAGAAGGCAGGAGAATGGGGTTAGGAGAGAGAGATAGATCAGCCGTGATTGAATGGCAGAGTAGACTCGATGGGCCGAATGGACTAATTACCTATTCCTTATGAACTTAAAACACAAGAAGTGCTAGAGGAACTCAACGGGTCAGGTGGCGTCTGTCGAGCGAATGGACAGAAGATGTTTCGGGCCAGATCCCTCATTGGAGCCTGAAGAAAACCTCTGACCTGAAACGTGGCCTGTCCATTCCCTCCACAGACGCTGCCTGACCTGCTGTGTTCCTCCAGCACTTTGTGTGTTGTGAGAAAAGTGAATTTGATCTTATAGCAATATCCCAGTCACGTCACGTGCACCGAGGTACAGTGAAAAGCTTCATTTTGTTTGCTATCCAATCTGATTAGACAATACCATACTAAACATTATCCCCTTTATCATGTATCTGCACACTGTGGACGGCTCGATTGTGGTCCTGTATTGTCTTTCCGCTGACTGGTTAGCACGCAACAAAAGATTTTCACTGGACCTCGGTACACGTGACAATAAACTAAACTAGAAAACTAGACATAAACTAAGTGACCGAGGCCTCGAGGTCGGCTGCGGGAGGCGCCCTGGGACTCAAAGGTGCCGCGCGGAGTCTGGGCGATGGTTTATGGGACGATCCAGACGAAGGCGACGGATACAAGGGCACTTTATGGCCAACTCCAGCTGGGACTTTGAAAATGGAGCCCAAAACCTGGCGAATCTTGCAAATAGTCTCAGTGGGCTGTTTGTGACCCACGCCATCCTGGCCACACACTCATCTCCCCGTTACCTTCAGGTAGAAGGTACAGGAGCCTGAAGACTGCAACGTCCAGGTTCAGAAATAGCTAGGGTACACAAAAGGCTGGAAAAAGTCAGCGGGTGCAGCAGCATCTAAGGAGCGAAGGAGATAGGCGACGTTTCGGGCCGAAACCCTTCTTCAGCAATAGCTACTTCCCCACAGCCATCAGTCTATTAAACTTGGCTCGGACAAAACCCTGAACATTAATAGTCCATTATCTGTTTATTTGCACTTTATCTGCTTATTTATTCATGTGTGTATATATTTATATAATGGTATATGGACACACTGATCTGTTCTGTAGTCAATGCCTAATATGTTCTATTGTGCTGAAGCAAAGCAAGAATGTCATTGTCCTGTCAGGGACACATGACAATAAACGCTCTTGACCTGACTTGACTTGTATACGATACGATAAAACTTTATTTATCCCAGGAGGGAAATTGATCTGCAAACAGTTGTAAAAAACCCAAAATACATGAAACATGTGCAAAGATTGGGGAGGGTGGGGGGGGGTGGGGGGGGGAGGGGAGTCAGTCCATACCACGACAGAATGGGAAAGTTGTACAGTTTGATAGCCTCAGGGAAGACAGATCTACTGTGGCGTTCGGTGCTGCATCTTGGTGGAACCAGGCTGTTGCTGAAGTGTATTCTGTACTTAATTGGGGATTGTATTTCTTGCTGAATCTGTATACAAACTAAAGAATTTCAATGTAGCTTTGTAGACATGGTAATAAATAACCATGGAATTATTGAACTTCAGCGTTATCAGAAAACACAACAAATGTGCTTGTAGCAGGCTTAATTGTTGCATTTAATTAACTTTTTGTTTTGTAATTATATGGGACCCTTCTCAAATGGTGGTAAACGTTGACCTTTTAAGCAACAGTCTTACGGTAAACTCCTTATGGTAGTTTGATTTAGTTTAAAGATACAGCGTGGAAACAGGCCCTTCGGCCCACCGAGTCCGGGGCCGCCCAGCGTTTCCCGCACATTAACACTATCCTACACACACTGGGGACAATTTACAATTTTACCAAAGACAATTAACCTACAAACCTGCACGTCTTAGGAGTGTGGGAGGAAACCGGAGCACCCGGAGAAAACCCACGCTTGTCACGGGGAGAACGAACAAACTCCGTACAGACAGCACCCGCAGTCAGGATCGATCCTGGGACCCTGGCAACTCAACCGCTGCGTCACCCTGCCGTGTCAAATTGTTGAACGTTGTGGGCGCTCATAATGGCTGCCTTGCCTTGCCTTGCCAGCAGTCTGTCTTGTCCCTTCTCTGTTTTTATTATTTTAAATATGTTTTGAATGTTTGTTTTAATGTCTCTTGGTATGTTTTATGTGGTGGGTGCGGGGTGGGGTGCGAGGGGGGGGGGGGGGGGGGATCGGAGGAAACTTATCCCAGTCACTTACCTCGACGGAGATGTGGCTTTTCTCCGTGTCGCATCTCCGTCCGCCCCTGCGGCTTACAACGTGGAGTAGTGCGGCCTCTCCTGGAGACTGGCTCGGAGCTGCAAGCCGTGGGCGCGGTGTGGACTTACCATTGCGGAGCCTGGGATCTTTCTGCCGAGGATTGCCTGTGTTGGAGCTCCGGCCGCGGGCCCTGTGGACTTTAACACCGTGAAGCAGCGGTCTCCGGTGAGAAGCAGCCGACTTGGGAGCTCCATGCCGCACGTGGAGTGTTCCGATCCGTCCCGACACCGGAGTTTCGATCTTCCCGACGAGAGGGCTTGAACAGCGGACCGTTCAAAGGCCCCAACCACAGGTGAACAGAGGAGGAAGATGACTGGACTTTACTGCCTTCCATCACAGTGAGGAATGTTGATTCCACTGTGGTGGATGTTTATGTTAAACTTTATTTTATGTGCTGTGTGTATTTTTGCCTTTTTTACTCAGTATGGCTGTATGGTAACTCAAATGTCACTGTACCTTAATTGGTACATGCGACAATTAAAGTGTATCTTCAATCTTGAATCTTGAACTTGTTTCACCTGCGTAGGATGTCGTAAAATGCTTTGTGGGCAATTAAATATTTTTTGAAGTACACTTTTAGTATATTCGAATGCAGTGAGAGGAAAAGCAGTGACAATTTTCAGTGCAGCCAGCTTTCATAGCTAATAATGTAACAACGGCCTGACATTATTATTTTCTTTTTATGTTGTTGATTTGTGGGGAAGTGCACAGCAGGGGGTCACTAAAATTGGGTGGAAAGGGAGCACAAGAGGCTTTGAAAGGGAACTTTGAGAATTTGGAAAGCACTTGACGGAACATGGTGGCGTGGAGCTCGTGGGGAAACATGTGAAAATAGCTCAAATTTGTCAAGAGTTAATGACGCCTGGGGACATGTTTGGAGAAATGGAGCCTTTAAGTGGTGAAGGCATGTATTCAGTGAACAGTTACAGTGAACGCTGCAGAGGTGGACGTCTTAACTGGAGCGCGGGGAGGAAATTGGACAGTGCTGTGCACAAAACAAATGTTCTATTGTTCCTCAGTGTCTACGGTGGTGCCTGAGGGGGTTAGTCACGTGATGGCCATCAAACAAAAGAATGTTAACTTGATTTTGAAAGAAAATGGCAAATTAAGCTAAAATCAAATCTGGAGGTATTTTTCAGGATTTAGGTGTAGGAAGGAACTGCAGATGCTGGCTTAGATCGAAGACAGGCACAAGTTGCTGGAGTAACTCAGCGGGACCGGCAGCATCTCAGTTTAGAAGGATTAGACAATAGACAATAGACAATAGGTGCAGGAGTAGGCCATTCGGTCCTTCGAGCCAGCACCGCCATTCAATGTGATCATGGCTGATCACAATGGGTGATGTTTCGGGTCGAGACCCTTCAGGAACATTTTTCGTTTATTGTCACGTGTACCGAGGTGCAGTGAAAAGCTTTTGTTGCTTGCTAACCAGTCAGCTGAAGGAATATACATGATTCCAATCGAGCCGTGCACAGTGCAAGATAAAACCAGTAAAGTCCGGTCAAAGATAGTCCGAGGTTCCAGGGACTGGCGGTCAGGGGAGGCAGAGCCTCACCTGTCATACTCCAATGAAAATAGCTGTTACGAAAAGTAAAGAAAAAGAATAATGAAATAAAATAAATATAAAGATTTTTCCACTGTTCTGTTATAAATGTAATTTCTGTAAGATTCCAATCATTTTTTAGTCAAAATCGCTGCAAATACAGGGAGAGACGAGAGGTGAGGCAGCAACAAGCTGAGCCTCCCCTCAGAAACTGCATGGAGCGCGGGCAATAAGCGTGTGCCTGTTACAATCTCTCTGTATGTCACCAATGTAATGTTTGCAGACCTCTTCATTACATGGCCTCGCCTTCCATAGTCCAGTTAACTTATTTCACGTATAAAGATATTTAGGCTCACTGGTCTCGTCATAAAACTGCAATGAAAAAGCACCAGGGGAGGCAGCGATCACATCTGCCTCACTGAGGGGGGTTTGTCTTGAAAGCGAGCGTCAATTACATTGGCTCAGACCACGTAATTGACGCTCTCCCTCCACATTAGCTAGCACGTTAGCGAATGGACTTCATTTACAAGTATAGGTAAGACCATGCAATATTTATTTTCATTTGCGTGGAATGAGTATGAATAGTGGAACTGCATTTGCCTATAAAACGTGAATCGAATACGTAACTTGCCTGTATGCGTGTGTTGTAAAGAATCCTGATATGAAATCTGAAAGATACAGTCACCTAACCAATAGTCATTGTGGAACCTGCCAATTGAATGGTAAATTTGAGCTACATCTATCGGGTTCATGTGTGTGTAAATCTGGCTCTGATACTAGCCAGTGCCTGCCCAGCCATTAACCTCACCGCACGTCACTGCGAGGTTCTTCAATGAGGTAGATAGTAGATCAGGACAGCTCTCTAGTTGTGGAAGATGGTTCAGTTGCCTGATAACTGCTGGGAAGAAACTGTCCCTGAATCTGGAGTTGTGTGTTTTCTCACTGTCTCTCAGTGTTTCAGCACTGTGAGAAATATAGAAACCTTATTGTTGGGCCTAGAGTTATGGTAGGAGTGGGCGGTGGCTCGGGGAAATTGTCCCTAGTGAGTGGGATAGTGCGCGTGTACGGGGAAAGCTGGTCGGTCTGGACTTGGTGGGCTGAAGGGCCTTTTTCCTGGGTCTCTAGTGCTGGAAGGCAACAACTCTACTGCTGTAAGGGACTGCAAGGGACTTTTGTTTACATCGTGTTTGCATGTTTCTAACATTCAGATACTTTAAACGCCAGACAGAGTGAAGTAAATAATTTAAAATTGATTACAAAAATTAAAATGCAGATAAATAATTGAGAACAGTAAATTAAAGCAAAGTACTTTTTACTTGGTAACCTAATTTCCTCTTTGCCGACTACTGCTAAAGTTTTACAATCCTCATTGAAATCGAGTGACTCTCAACTGCGAGGTGGAATCTCCTCAGCTGAACGTGAGAATTATAACAAAAACAGGAGTGAATGGAAACTTTGAATTAGACAGCAGGGCGGTCAAGGTGGCGCAGCGGTAGAGTTGCGGCCTTACAGCGCTTACATCTCTGGAGACCCGGGTTCGATCCCGACTACGGGTGCTGTCTGTACGAAGTTTGCACGTTCTCCCCGTGACCTGCGTGGGTTTTATCCGTGATCTTCGGTTTCCTCCCACACTCCAAAGACGTGCAGGTTTGTAGCTTCATTTGTTTGGTGTAAGTGTAAATTGTCCCTAGTGTGTGTAGGTTAGCGGTAATGTGCGGGGACCGCTGGTTGGCGCAGATTCGGTGGGCATGTTTCCTCGCTGTGCCTCTAAACTAAACTATAGAGGCATGGAAATCCTCAAGCCATTGGCATTTAAAAGATTTTTGTCAGTTTAATGTAGGTTATAATTGCCCATTGTACAGTGAGAGCTTGTTCCGCTTGCAATCCAGTCAAATTACACTGTACATGTGTACAATTTAATACAAGGGGAAGATTTTAGACTTACAGTGTGGAAACAGGCCCTTCGGCCTGCCAAGTCCATGCTGACCAGCGATCGCCCCGTACACTCGCACTATCCTACACACCAGGGACAATTTGCAATTTACAGCCAATTAACCTCCAAACCTGTACGTCTTTGGAGTGTGGGCGGAAACCGGAGCACCCGGAGAAAACCAACGCGGTCACAGGAAGAATGTACAAACTCCGTACAGACGGCACTCGAGGTCAGGATCAAATGCAGCCCTCTGGCGCTGTAAGGCAGCAACACCACCGCTGTCCCACTGTGCTGCCCTAAAGAGTGGAATGATTTTGAGTAGATCCTCTTTTGAAAGGCCAGGGACCCGGGTTCGATCCTAACCTCGGGTGCTGTCTGTGCGGAGTTTGCACGTCCTCCCTGTGACCGCGTGGGTTTCCTCCGGTTGCTCCGGTTTCCTCCCACGTCCAAAAGACGTGCGGGTTTGCAGGTAAATTGCCCTTGAGTGTGTAGGGAGTGGACGAGAAAGCGGGATAATTAGAGCTAGCATGAACAGGTGATCGATGGACTCGATGGGCTGAAGGGCCTATTTCCATGCTGTACCTCTAAAATATACTAAATTTGATCTATCAGTATAATTAGTGTTTCCTCTCAGGTTGTTGATATCCTATTGACTATTTGAGTTGAAGCGTATATATTGCTGCCTGAACAACAGCCAGAGAAAATGGCACTTTAGGTGGAGGTTTATGACTTTAGTTCCTCAGCAGCCATCCTGTGCAGCAAAGAATAGATCTGGGAGGTTGAATTGCTATCGATCATAAATAACTAGATCTTTCGAGACATGGATTCCCATTATCAAAAATCAAAAAAATAAGTCAACTTGCACGATGAAATGCAGACACCATTGACTGGACCATGACACTCGGGAGAGCCAGAATGCAGCTAAATTGGATATCAACCCACGGAATCCCACTGTACATCTCCACAAGATGTCTGAAGAAGGGTCTCGACCCGAAACGTCACCCATTCCTTCTCTCCAGCGATGCTGCCTGTCCCGCTGAGTTACTCCAGCATTTTGCGTCTATCTTCGATTTAAACCAGCATTACACTGTATTTCTTGCTAGATTTGACACCAAATCTACTCCGTGCAACTGGGACCCAGTGTCGCGGACAGGACAGTACAACGTTTAAGAAACATTGAGACAGGTGCAGGAATAGGTTAAAGTCGAGAGGGATATGGGCCAAACGCATGCAGGTGGGACTCGTGTAGATGGGACATGTTGGTCAGTGTGGGCAAGTTTCCACGCCATATAACTCCATGTCTCTCTTGTGCTTGAGTTTGAAGTTACTGTATCTCTGAATGGTATGTCTGATCTGTGCGGACAGCATGCAAACCAACGCTGTTCACTGTACCTCACCACATAAACCAACAATAATAACCATATAACCATATAACAATTACAGCACGGAAACAGGCCCTCTCGGCCCTTCCAGTCCGTGCCGACCATTTATTTTCCCCTAATAATAAACCTAACCTAAATGTAAAAGATTACTCTGGTGCCTCTGTCATGAAAGCTGTTTAGTTTAGAGATACGACGTGGAAACAGGCTCTTCGCGCCGACCAGCGATCCCCGCACATTAACACTACCCTACACCCACTAGGGACAATTTCTTTACATTTACCAAGCCAATTAGCCTACAAACCTGCACGTCTTTGGAGTGTGGGAGGAAACCGCAGATCTCGCAGATCTCGGAGAAAACCCACGCAGATCACAAAGAGAACGTACAAACTCCGTTCAGACAGCACCCGTAGGCAGGAGAACTCGGGCCTCTGGCGTTGCATTCGTTGTAAGGCAGCAAATCTACCGCTGCGCCACCGTGATCGCGCACAGTGAATAAATCCACTTCCATTCGATCTTTACTGAGTGAAAATGCAACAGAAATCTGGCAGGAAATATTAGAATTTCTGCTCTAATTTGCGCTGTGCTCTAAGACTTCTGCCATCGTTCTAACACTGTAATTCCGAATGCCCGAAATCTGCTCCTGGAACCTATAACTTATTAATTTATCAACATCTGTTATTTAAACTCTGAAGTAAACTATTTGCATTTTTGAAACATTTTTTTTTAACTGTAGAAAATCTTCCAAACTATCTCATTTAAATGCTATTTCGAGTAACTAATTGACTATCCGTTTAGACACTGTTGGTTAAATGGAGCCGAACTTGGACTTCATTTGAGAATCTCGCAAGTTTGTAATTGAGTTTCAGCTTATTATTGCCAGAGTAAATGCTGCATTAATTTTCCAGGCCTTCCTTGCGACGTGCAGGTGCTCTGTATTAAAGCAGGTTGAAATAACGGATGTAATCTTCTGCTCGGGGAACATAGAAACATAGAAACATAGAAAATAGGTGCAGGAGGAGGCCATTTGGCCCATCGAGCCAGCACCGCCATTCATTGCAATCATGGCTGATTGTCCCCAATCAATAACCCGTGCCTGCCTTCTCCCCATATCCCTTGATATCCCTTGAACGCAGGGAATATATATACCGATACATCATCTAATAGATGCCGAGAACCACCAGGGGCGGCACGGTGACGCAGCAGTAGAGTTGCCGGCTTTACAGCGCTTGCTGCGTCGGAGACACGGGTTCGATCCCAACTCCGGGTGCTGTGTCTATAAGGAGTTTGCACGTTCTCCCCGTGACCTGCGTGCATGGGTTTTCTCCGGGATTTTCGGTTTCCTCCAACACTCCAAAGACGTGCAGGTTTGTAGGTGAGTTGGCTTGGTACAAGTGTAAATTGTCCCTAATGTGTGTAGGATAGTGTTAATGTGTGGGGATCGCTGGTCAGTACGGACTCAGTGGGCTGAAGGGCCTGTTTCTGTGCTGTGTAACAAAACTAAACTAAAGAATGTATGTATGTGGGTTGTGCTCTGACAATGACAATAAATTCTCTAACTTCAAGAAGCATCCTCTCCCCGTCTGTCCCTCCCCCAACCTAGTTGTCGTACTAGTCTCACTGTCGTCCTGTTGAGTTTCACTGTCTGAATAACTCGTTATCACCTTCCCCACAGCCAACAATTGACCATTGTGGGCTCCACTTTTCCTTGATCATCGCATATTTTTGCATATCTTTCATTCATTTGTTCTCCATCTCTGTCTTTGTCCTTGCCAAGCACATCCCCCCTCATCAGAATCAGAATCAGAATCAGATTTTATTCGCCAAGTATGTTTTGCAATATACGAGGAATTTCATTGGCCAGGTCGGTCATACAATTAAAAGCAACAGATCACTCAAAAACACATTTTAACATGAACATCCACCACAGTGACTCCTACACATTCCTCACTGTGATGGAAGGCAAAATAAAGGTCAAGTCCTTCCCTTGTTGTTCTTCCTTGTTGACGGGACGGTCTTGACTCCTGTAGCTGGTGGCGTTCAGGCCCTCCGCGTCGAGGCGTTCAGCTCCTTCATCGGGGGAATGTCCGCTCCCCGCGCCGGGCGATCGAACCTCGCGTCGGGGCTGGACGAACTATCTGTGGCGTTGGGGCTCCCGACTAGCCTCTCCCGAGACTGCGAGCCCTTGATGGTAATTCCGCAGGCCACGGTGGGAGCGATCCCAGGCAAGGGATCCTCTTCGATGTTACGTCTCCAGCTCCCTTTCACCCCCTCAAAACAAATCAGTGTGAAGAAGGGTCTCGACCGGAAACGTCACCTATCCATGTTTTCCAAAGATGCTGCCTGACCCGCTGAGTTACTCCAGCTCTTGGCACCTTCCCCAGTGACATTTGTGTTTTTTTTGTAAACCAGCATCTTCAGTTCTTTGTGTCTCCCGGAATTAATATATGAAAATCAGAGGACATAGGATTAATGTGAGGGGGGAAAAGATTTAAGAGGATGGTGGGTGTATGGAACGAGCTGCCGGAGGAGTAACTGACACAGGTACTATCACAACATTTAAGAAACATTTAGACAGGTACATAGATGGGACAGATTTAGAAGAATATGGGTCAAATGAAGGCAGGTGGGACCAGTGTAGATGAGGCATGTTGGTCGGTGCGGTTAATAGACAATAGACAATGGGTGCAGGACTAGGCCATTCGGCCCTTCGAGCCAGCACCACCATTCATGGCTGATCATCCACAATCAGTACCCCGTTCCTGCCTTCTCCCCATATCCCCTGACTCCGCTATCTTTAAGAGCCCTATATCTCTTGAAAGTATCCAGAGAACCGGCCTCCACCGCCCTCTGAGGCAGAGAATTCCACAGACTCACAACTCTCTGTGTGAAAAAGTGTTTCCTCATCTCCGTTCTAAATGGCTTACCCCTTATTCTTAAACAGTGGCCCCTGGTTCTGGACTCCCCCAACATCGAGAACATGTTTCCTGCCTTTAGCGTGTCCAAACCCTTAATAATATATGTTTCAATAAGATGCCCTCTCATCCTCCTGAACTCCAGAGTGTACTAGCCCAGCCGTTCCATTCTCTCAGCATATGACAGTCCCGCCAATGATAAAGCTGGGCCGAAGGGCCTGTTTCCATGCCGCATGACTCTCTGACTCTATGCATCACCACCTGAAATATTGCCCACCATGTTCTCCAGAGATGCTGCCTGATTTACTGACCCGCTGAGTTACTCCAGCGCGTTGCACCATCCTCGGTGAAATATGTGTTGCATTTGTAAACCAGCATCTGGTTCCTTGTGTCTGTCGGAATTAATATAGTCCAGATCAAAATAGAATAGTTATTATTGCCATGCCAAATCTTCTTATTTTCTCCCAGTCTTTCCATTATCCTCAAACTTGACATTGGAGGATATTCACGTATCATACCAGTCACTTAACAAGCCATGCCTCAGATTTAAAATTCCCATATTCAGATCCCTCTATGCCTCACACCTCTTCCGATCTTCTCCTGGCTCCATCAGCTTAGAAGACACCGTTTAATTCTGCCTTGTATCTCAAGCACTCCATCTTTTGTGAGTGTTCCTTCCATTGTCAGGGCCTTTAGCGCTGGAATTTCCTCCCTCAGCCTTGCCTGTCCGCTCCTCTCTCTTACTTCAAGACAGTTCTTCAAAGCTATTCCGTCCTCCTGTGAGTCAGCGTCGACTTTGGCCGACCCGAAATGTCGCCTCTCCATTTCCCTCCGCAGATGCTGCCTGACCCCCTCTGTTCTTCCAGCACTTTGCTTCAGAGTATATCTTTGTTTTGCTGATGTAAGGCCCATCTTCTTTAATGCTGAAGAAGGGTCCCGACCGGAAACGTCGTCTGTCCGCTCCCACCACAGGTGCTACCTGACCCTCGGAGTTCCTCTGGCACTTTGTCTTTTGCTCAAGATTCCAGCATCTGCAGATACTTATGTCAACTACTCATTGTCTTTTTGAAGTGTTCATGGGTCCTAGACTTCACACACAGGATTGGCTTTTATTGGCCATTTCTGAATACCAATGAACTAAGGAAACAGTCAAACTTCAGCCACAGTTTGAAGGGCGGACACAGATTCCTTTGAAGAATTTCTGAAGAAGGGTCTTTATTCTTTGGAGCGCAGAAGGTTAAGGGGGGACTTGATTGAGGTCTTTAAAATGATGAAAGGGATAGACAGAGTTGACGTGGATAAGTTTTTCCCATTGAGGGTAGGAAAGATTCAAACAAGAGGGCATGACATGAGAATTAAGGGACAGAAGTTTAGGGGTAACATGAGGGGGAACTTCTTTACTCAGAGAGTGGTGGCTGTGTGGAATGATCTTCCTGCAGAAGTGGTGGAGGCAGGATCGATTTTAAAATTTAAAAGTAAAGTGGATAGGTATATGGACGGGAAGGGAATGGAGGGGTATGGTCTGAGTGCAGGTAGATGGGACTAGGGGAAAATAAATGGTCGGCACGGACTGGAAGGGCCGAGAAGGCCTGTTCCCGTGCTGTAATTGTTATATGGTTATATGGTTATATGGGTCACAACCAGAAACATTGCCTATCCATTTCTTCCGGAGATGCTGCCTGACCCGCTGAGTTACTCCAACATCTTGTGTCTTTCTTTGGAATAAACCAGCGTCTGCAGTTCCCTTGTTATTACATTAACATAGTGAATTGTGGCAGATTCCTTTCCCTGAAGCACGTCCATAAACCAAACGGCTTCCTACAGCCAACAGGGGATTTCATGATCATCATACCTGATGCTGACATTTCCAATGAATAGTTATGGCATAGCGTAAGGCCATTTGGCCCATCAAGTCAACGCATGATCGATGCAGCGCAATCTAATCAGTCCCATTTTTTCCCCAAACAATGGAAATATTTTCCCCCTCACTCATGAAAACTCTGACAGTCTTTTTTTGCAGCATCTTTAAAGACCGTGAGTACCAGGATTTATTTCAGTTTTAATTTAAAATGCTGAGTTGACTCGCTTGGGAATACTCTTCTTGATATCAATCTGAATGATTTGACTATGCTCTTGTGAAGCGTTTGGGGTGACATTCCATCACACAAATGTAAGGTCTTGTTAATATCAAGAAATCCCAATTGAGCCCTTGTGTTTATTGTCAGTCTTCAGCAAGGGAACTTAAATGCTATTTTGTGCGGCAGATTACATCCAATCACACATATACATTCCTTAACACATAGGAAATATTCTGCCGCCACGGTGGCGCTGCGGTAGAGTTGCTGCCTTACAGCGAATGCAGCGCCAGGGACGTGGGTTCGATCCCGACTACGGGTGCTGTCTATCTGTACGTAGTTTGCACATCCTCCCCGTGACCTGCGTGGATTTTCTCCGAGATCGTCGGTTTCCTCCCACACTCCAAAGACATCCAAGTTTGTAGGTTAATTAGCTTGCGTTTGTATACTTGGTATAAGTGTAAATTGTCCCTAGTTTGTGTAGGATAGTGTTTGTGTGAGGGAATCGCTGGTTGGTGCGGACTCGGTGGGCCGAAGGGCCTATTTCCGTGCTGTATCTCTAAATTGAATATGGGGGAGGGGTTACGTATTTTAATGTGTTTAATATATGAATGACACCATATATACATTTGGTTACTTTATGCATGCAATAAAGGGTCATAGACTGGGGTCTTGGTGAGACCACACCTGGAGTATTGCGTACAGTTCTGGTCTCCAAATCTGAGGAAGGACATTATTGCCATAGAGGGAGTGCAGAGAAGGTTCACCAGACTGATTCCTGGAATGTCAGGACTGTCTTATGAAGAAAGACTGGATAGACTCGGTTCATAATCTCTAGAATTTAGGAGATTGAGAGGGGATCTTCTCGAAACTTACAAAATTCTTAAGGGGTTGGACAGGCTAGATGCAGGAAGATTGTTCCCGATGTTGGGGAGGTCCAGGACAAGGGATCACAGCTTAGGGATAAGGGGGAAATCCTTTAGGACCAAGATGAGAAGGACCTTTTTCACACAGAGAGTGGTGGGTCTCTGGAACTCTCTGCCACAGAGGGTAGTTGAGGCCAGTTCATTGGCTATATTTAAGAGGGAGTTAGACGTGGCCCTTGTGGCTAAGGGGATCAGAGGGTATGGAGAGAAGGCAGGTACGGGATACTGAGTTGGATGATCAGCCATGATCACATTGAATAGCGGTGCAGGCTCGAAGGGCTGAATGGCCTACTCCTGCACCTAATTTCTATGTTTCTATGTTTCTATAATAGGATTTTAAGTCATTAATTTATGGATGACTTTAAGCCCAATAATAGTATCTGTAGTCTCTCTGAAACCAAAAGTCGCCCAGTCTGAGGCACAGAAATAAAATGTCCATTTTAGTCCATAAAACATCTGGGAAATAGAGCAGCAAAGGACAAAATTCCAATTCTGAGCTCGCTGCCAAAGACTTCTTTTAATTCTCATTTTTTTGGCTTTTGGGTCGTGATTTATTTTCCCTCTACCATCCTTTCTAACTTTAATGGCGCCCTGAGTCACAGCATTATAGCCTTGGATCCTCACCTTAGCTTCTCAGTAATAATTTAAAAAACAAACTCCGAGATGGGGCATGAGTGCGTGGTGAGGCATATACAGCAGTTTTAGCTCTGGTCTGCTGCCATGTGGTTTCAATTCAAATCTGTCACTGCAGCCTTAAGTCACAGTTCTCGCAGGCTCGCAAACTAACGTTCAGAACCGGAACGAAATTAAGACGTCTCAAACGGCTCAAATAACCACAGAGCAGTGCTGAACTACTATCGACCTCTTTGATGTCCCTTGGACTACCCTTGACCGGACTGGCTTTACCTTACACTAAACGTTATTCCTTTATCATGTATCTGTGCACTGTAAATGGCTCGATTATAATTTGCAAAAAGTGTCTGGAGAGGTTTGCAAGGGTCCCCTGTCACGATTTCTCTTCAACAGCTCAGTCACAGAGGACTCTGTGATTTACGGACTGTTCCCAGGGACGCATTCAGAGACTGACATCGAGTGCTGCTGGAAGGTCATCGACTCGGTGAAAGACGCTCTTTGGTCTTGACCTCCCAACGGAGCGGGATGTCCATCGGGGGATGTTGCCGACTGGCCCCGCTGCAAACTGCAGGAGTACGTGCTCAGGGATGCACTGAAGCTCGGTGCAGCCAACGCCAAGGCTCGGTGGGGGGGGGACCACAGTCTAGGGGTAGGGGGAGTAAGAGCGGAGCTGCGGGATATCGGGGCGACCCTTGTGAGAGCCTCATCTATAATGGAAGAGGGGAACCCCCGTTTCCTAAAGAATGAAGACATCTCCAATGCCCTGGTGTGGACACCTCATCTTGGGCGCTGATGCGGCGTAGACGGAAGAATTGGGAGTAGGGGATAGAATCTTTACAGGAAGCAGGGTGGGAAGAAGTGTAGTGCTGGAGCAACTCGGTGGTGAGGCAGCAACAGGACAGGGAACGGTTGGATGACGGTTTGGGTCGGGACTTTCTTTACGTTAGATAGAGTCATAGAGCGATACAGTGTGGAAACAGGCACTTCGGCCCAACGTGCCCACACCGGCCAACATATCCCAGCTACACTAGTCACACCTGTCAGCATTTGGTCCATATCCCTCCAAACCTGTCCTATCCATGTACCTATCTAACTGTTTCCTAAATGTTGGGATAGACCCTGCCTCACCTACCTCCTCTGGCAGCTCGTTCCGTACACCTACCCCCCTTTGTGCGAAAGAGTTACCCCTCAGATTCCCATTAAATCTTTTCCCCTTCACCTTAAACCTATGTCCTCTGGTCATCGACTCACCTACTCTGGGCAAGAGACTCTGTGCCGATCAGATCCGATCTATTCCTCTCATGATCTTATACACCTGTATAAAATCAATGCTCATCCTCCTGTGCTCCAAGGAATAGAGACCCAGCCTACTTACCCTCTGTCTCTAGCTCAGACCCTCTAGTCTCCGCAACATCCTCGTAAAGGATGTTACGTTGATTGTAATAGAGTGGAGAAGGCTGGAGTAGAGAGGTGGGGCCGGACAACGCCAGGCGAGTGATCGGTGGAGAAGCAACGAACTACAGATGCTGGTTTGTGCCGGAGGTAAGCACATAGTGTTGGAGTAACTCAGCGGGTCAGGCAGCATCTTTGGAGTAAAATGGTGGGTGATGTTTCGGGGTGGGACATTCCATTCTGAAGAAGGTTCCCGACCCGCAATGCCACCCATCCTCTTTCCCCAGAGATGCTGCCTGACCCGCTGAGTTAGTCCAGCACTTTGAACGATAGGTGGACACAGGCAAGGAGGGTTTGATTGGCAGCTGGGTGGGGGAAGTGGCAAAGGCTGGAGATGAAAGGGAGGGAAAAGCGTACAAGATACGAGAGAAGGAGAGGATTGAAATCTAAAGCTAGAAGGACGGATGTAGGTGTAAGGGAATGGGGGAAGGGGAAAGAGGAGGGGGTGCGGAGATGGGAAATGGGGAACCCAGGATGGGAGATGAGTGAACAAAGAATATATAGTCATATTATTTATATTATTATATTATATGATCTACGAATCTGTGAACCTGTGGAATTCTCTGCCTCAGAGGGCGGTGGAGGCCAATTCTCTGGATGCTTTCAAGAGGGAGTTAGGTAGAGTTCTTGAAGATAGCGGAGTCAGGGGATATGGGGAGAAGGCAGGAACAGGGTACTGATTGGGGATGATCAGCCATGATCACATTGAATGGCGGTGTTGGCTCAAAGGGCTGAAGGGCCTCCTCCTGCACCTATTGTCTATTGTCTATTACCTATAATATTATGTATATATTATGTATATGCACACACACACACACACACACACACATATATACATATACATTCATATATATACATATGTATGTGTGATATATATAGATTTATATTATATATATGTGTGTGTGTGTGTGTGTGTATATGTTTATATATATCTACTAAACAATTTTTTCTTGTCTATTATGCATCTTATATCTGTTGTGCTGCTGCATGCTCCGTTTCTTGCGACTTGGAGAGGTGGGGTGGGTGGGGTACGGAAAATAGGAGAAATGGGAAGCTCAACGGAACAGGTTGGAGGGGCCTCTGTGAAGAAAGAGGGGCAGGAGTAGTATCACCTTTACTGCATTCAGCGTTGCAGTAATTCACCCGGAGCCTGCAGAAGCGAAGGCCATGCTACAATACAGGAGAGAGGAGAGAATGATACTCATAGACTTCCATGCCGGGGTATTTTATACACACGCACGGTCTTTACACTGATTTATCATTTGACAGATGATGCATTGGTATTGCGGAGTTGTTTCAGAATGATTCAGTGACGCTGAGCTCTACTCCTGCGACTGAACAGATTGCTCCTTGAATATTTATGAAGAGTTTTCTGCAACAGGGAACCCACGTCTACTTGTGTGGGAAGGAACTGCTGCTGGTTTACACCGAGGGTAGGCACAAAAAGCTGGAGTAACTCAGCGGGACAGGCAGCATATCTGCAGAGAAGGAATGGGTGACGTTTTGGAGTCTGAAGAAGGGTCTCGACATGCCTCTGATATTCTATTAAACGTAACACCCAGGATAAGGTGAAGACAAATTAGGTGGTTGCTCACGTAATTGTACACAAAGGCCTTTCATTTACAATCTAACAATGATCTAGTCTACATGTTCCTTGATCTCCATTCCCTTTGTCCTGTTTTCGCACCTTACACTTCCTTATCTACCCCCCTCTCCCCTGACACCGGTCTGAAGAAGGGTCTTGACCTGAAACGTCACCCATTCATCTCCAGAGATGCTGCCTGTCCCGCTGAGTTACTCTAGCTTTTTGCGTCTAGCCACATCTACTTATTGTTTTAATATTACTGATTGACAATAGACAATAGACAATAGACAATAGGTGCAGGAGTAGGCCATTCGGACCTTCGAGCCAGCACCGCCATTCAATGTGATGATGGCTGATCATCCCCGTTCCTGCCTTCTCCCCGTATCCCCTGACTCCGCTATTTTTTAAGAGCCCTATCTAGCTCTCTCTTGAAAGCATCCAGAGAACCTGCCTCCACCGCCCTCTGAGGCAGAGATTGCAGCCTTTATTTGCTAGGGCGCGTTCCTATGCCTCTATCCAGGTGCTGGAGAGGGAGAGAGAGAGAATGAGAGAGGAGCTCTGGGTTGGTTTATACGTGCTGAGATGCTGTGAAACATTGCTGTAGGCATCTTGCTATGAAATGCCGTCAACCTCATCAGCTCACTGATGTTGGAAATGCATGGCCCACGGTAACCTCTGTTGCAGACAGCATTACGATCGAAGGCAATGATGCAACGGGATTGATGTGGTGGCAAAGTGTCACCGAACCGTAAGGTCAGTGTGAATTTCTCCAATGATTGAAAGGTACAGCATGGGAAAAGGCCCTTCGGCCCACCGTGTCCATGCCAACCATTGATCGCCAATTCACATTAGTTTAGTTAATCGACACATCGTGGAAGCAGGCCCTCCGGCCCACAGTGTCCGTGCCAAGCAGTCATCACCCAAACGCCAGTTCTACACACTTGGAACAATTCACAGGAGCCAATTACCCACAGGCTCGTACATCTTTGCAATGTGGGAGGAAACCAGAGCACCCGGAGAAAACCCACGAGGTCCGAGGAAGTACATACAGTGTCCATACTTCTTTGTTATCCCACTTTCTCATCCACTCCCTACACACTAGAGCCAATTAACCCACAAACCCGGTTACTATAGATGGGACATGTAGGCCATCGTGGGCAAGTTGGGCCGAAGGGCCTGTTTCCACACTGTATGATTCAATTACTATAACTACCTCCTCTAGCAGCTTATTCCATACACCCACCACCCTCTGACAATCTTCCACTGGGGGTTAAGAACCTATTTTTAAAAGGAAGAATTTTAAAAGTGGAGCAATGTGGCGGGAGAATTGTCTTTGCTGGGTAATCTGATGGGTGACCCGCCTCATTTGTGATAGATGTGGAATGCATCAGTTTCTGATTAAGGCGCGATAAAATCAATCAATATAATAAATGGTATCGATCTGCTTGCCGCTGCAAGAGGTGAAACCACCGGTTCTATCAGTCGTAGGCAGACAGAAATGCTGGAGAAACTCAGTGGGTGTGGCAGCATCTATGGAGCGAAGGAATAGGCGACGTTTAACTGTCTGCGGAGAGAGGAGGAGAAACTTCTTCAAAGTAGACATAGCTTGCGGAGATTTCTCAGTGGAGCAGACAAAATGTTTAAGAAAGTCAAAGTCAAAGTCAAAAGAGTTTATTGTCCCTGACAGGACAATGAAATTCTTTCTTTGCATAGCACAACAGAACATAGTAGGCATGGACTACAATTATATACGTAAATACACACATGAATTAATAAATTAATAAAGTGCAAATAACAGATGGAGGGATATTAATGTTCAGAGTTTTGTCCGAGCCAAGTTTAATAGCCTGATGGCTGTGGGGAAGGAGCTATTCCTGAACCGGGTCGTTGCAGTGCTCAGGCTCCTGTACCTTCTACCCGAAGGTAGCAGGGAGATGAGTGTGTGGCCAGGGTGGTGAACTGCAGATGCTGGAAAAATCGGAGGTAGACAAAAATGATGGAGAAACTCTTCATATATTCTTGTTGTAGAAAGGTGTTGATGTTAAAGCCTTAGAACCAAAGGGTGTACCTTTAGGAAGGAGATGGGGAGGAATTTCTTTAGCGGGCGGTGAATCTGTGGAATTCTTTGCCACAGAACACTGTGGAGGCTGTCAATGGATATTTTTATGGCAGAGATAGATAGATACTTGATTAGTACGGGTGTCAGGGCTTATGCTGAGAAGGCAAGAGAGTGGGGTTGAGAGGAAAAGATAGATCAGCCCTGATTGAATGGTGGTGTCGACCTGATGGGCTGAATGGCCTAATTCTGCTCCTATCACTTACGACCTGGTGACCTTAAGACAGGCACGTGCCGTCAGGGTAGGCAAGGTAGGCACTGCCTACCCTGACTAAAATTATGAAATAGCAAATATTAAATATAAATAGTAAGGGCATGGGAGAATTATGCCTGTCTAAGAGATCGATCTCTTAGGTAGGCATAATTCTCCGTGCCTTTCATCCGCAGCGCTTGTGACACGGGAAGGTCTGTGCAGCCCACGTGCCGTCAGCGCTGCCTGAAGCCGTCAGTTTCAAGGGGAGCTGAAGGCAGCAGAAATTCTGCCTTTGCTGCAATGCGCATGCGCAGCATCCTTCTGCGCATGCGCAGCGCGAGTTTCTTGGCGGCATTATCAAATATGGATTGCCACTATTTTAATAGTATCTTAGCAAACAAAGAGTGAATAATGGACTTAATGTACCAATAATGTGGTAAGTGCATTTCTTTGTGCTTTATGTTTTTAAATACTGTAGTTCCTGGGGTGGGGGGAGAGCTCCGTTCACAGTGTTTGGGCAGTCTGGCGTTGTGAAGGAGGGGATTGGGGTCAGTAACCCACTTGCCACTCTCCGGTCTGAGTGCAGGTAGATGGGACTAGGTGAGAGTAAGTGTTCGGCATGGACTAAAAGGGCCGAGATGGCCTGTTTCCGTGCTGTAATTGCTATATGGTTTTATTGTGGCCGGGGAGTGGATTAGCTCGGGTGGCTGCCGCAGCACTCCGGGCACGGACAGCAGAACTGGCCGCCACTTCCGAGGAAGGAAGCAGCTCGGGTGACTGCGAGTGGCCGCCGGAACCCTGCCACTTCAGCCCCTTCTGCTGGTCCCCACTCACCTCTGGCAGTGCTCTCCGTCTGAACATCTCTCACCTGCTGCTCACCGGCCGGCTTCCCGCAAATCTTTAAATTCCGACAGCGCGTTCATGGGTCCAGTTGAGGTTACTTGGCTGTGGGAATTTAAGGATTTGCGGGACGCAGTTGACATGCGCGAAGCCGGCGAACTGCAGGTGAGAGATGTTCAGACGAAGAGCACTGCCAGAGGTGATCAGAAGGCGCTGAAGAGCACCCGGTTCTGGTGTTGGGTCCCGGCGGCCGCTCGCACCCAAGCTGCTTCTATCCCCGGAAGTGGCGGCCAGTTCTGCTGTCCGTGCCCGGATCGCTGCGGCAGCAGTGAGTGATATGATCTCTGACCCCCTCCTTCTCAAAACTTCCGCCTTCTCGCATATTTAACCCCTGCCGCAGGCTCCCCACACGCTCTGAAAGGAACTCCCCCTCCAATTGGACCCTTGAATTAGTATTGTCATTCAATAAGATGACAACTGATTCAACTTCCCGGTGTACTCCCGTTTTTCCCACCATCTCTCCACCTGCCTTCATCCTCCGTCCCCCACCCATTCAGTAATTAAAAAATGAAGGAGATTTAGAACCCTTGGGAAAATTGAATTGTTACTTATTTTTTATTTTTTACGAAGAGAACAATCTGCGCATGCGCGGTTTTAAGATTTTTTTTGAAAGCCGGCTGACTGCCTACCCTGAGTAATTACTCACGGCACGTGCCTGCCTTAAGACGTGGCGACAAATAAAGAAATCCGTCTGAGATTGAGTTGTCAATAAATGAATTAACAAATAAGTCACAACACTGCAGTAAATTGCATTTGAATGAATTTAAGCACTTGAGATTAAAACACAATCACATAACTTGGCTGCATTTCGTATCAACACTGAGGCTACGGGGATTCAATCCTGCCAGGGACTCAGCTTCTAGATAATTTGACAACACAGTCACAAGCACTTACTGCAAAGGAAACCTCAATCTTTGCCTTAAGTGGAGATCAAAAATATATTTTCCCTCGGCTAGTATCTCCAGCGATGCTGCCTGTCCCGCTGAGTTACTCCAGTTTTTTGTGTCTATCTTCAGTTTAAACCACCATCTGCAGTTCTTCCTACACAAATACAAATGTATTGCATTTATTTAGTCAGAAAAATGGTCCCGGCCTGAAACGTCCCCTATCCATTACCTCCCCAGACGCTGTGAGTAGGAAGGAACAACAGATGCTGGTTTATACCGAAGATAAGACACAAAATGCTGGAGTAACTCATTGGGACAGGCAGCATCTCTGGATAGAAGGAATAGGTGACGTTTTGGGTCGAGACTGAAGTCTGAAGGAGTCTGAGGAAGGGCTTCGACCTGAAACGTCACCTATTCCTTTTCTCCAGAGATGCTGCCCGACCCGCTGAGTTACTCCAGAATTGTGTGTCTACACTCTCCAGATGCTGCCCGACCCGCTGAGTTACTCCAGAATTGTGTGTCTACACTCTCCAGATGCTGCCCGACCCGCTGAGTTACTCCAGCATTTTGCACTTTGATCAAGACTCCAGCATCTGGAATCACACCTCCCCCTCCCATATCTCTATGTCTCCCTCTCCCCTGATGCTCAGTCTGAAGAAGGGTTTTGACACGAAACGTCACCCATTCCTTCTCTCCGGAGATGCTGCCGGACCCGCTGAGTCGCTCCAGCACTTTGCGCTTTGATCAAGATTCCAGCACCAGCAGTTCCTTTTATCTCCGTCTCATTACCTGGAGACATTGTCCAATTAGTCAACAGGTCAATAGTTTAATTATATTCTTGCTGAAGGCCTTACTTTGTACAGAAGCAAAATCTCCGAATGACTTGATGGCCTGGAATGGCAATCCTGGGCGAAAGAGTTTCTCTCCGAGGGTCAGAGACACTGAGGTTAATTGTGACAGTTCTGCTAATGAAGGAAAAGCAGAAACAGAACAGTCATATTTCGCTTGAATGAATGACTTCACTGGATAAATTTGCTGAACCATTGCAGGAATAGATATGGTTTGAAGGAAGATCAATAACAGCCAAAATACATGCAGGGCAACGATTCTCTCATCTCTGCCATTCTCTCTCTGAATAATGTTTAGTGCTGTTGAGGTCATGGGTGTAAAGTAAGGTTCTTCATTGTTATACTTCAATCGCTATTGTAAATTAAGAACAATGCACTTATGAAACATTAAATCTTCTCTGGGATGGAAATAATCTTTGAAAATCCCCACATATAATGACAAGATTGATAAATAAGAGACAGGGAACCAATTTAAGCTGATTTTTTTGTTTTGCATTAGTGCAGAGGAATTCTAAATCCACCCCAGACCTGTCAAGTGCACTAATTGCAGCCACGATCATTTTTGCTTCATAGCTTTCATCACTCAGCTGCCTCGTTCTAACTTTTCTAATATTCCCTTCCTTCATTAGGAGCCAAATGAAAATGACACAGGCACGGTAATCGGCAGCGAAAATATTCAATACTAAATAGCATCAATCAAAAACCTGGGTATTGACTCTGCACTGAGAAAGGTCAGTCATCCCAGCGCAAGATGTCGTACCGCTGACTGCTAACCGCTGCACGAGTTTGCAATCAAACTTGGCCTGTCAATGTACATCAGTGGGCTGTTGAGTCCATTTTATGCATGCCCTTAAAGGGCCAGTCCCACTTGGCAATTTTTTTCAGCGACTGCCGGCGTCATTGACTGACGTATCAGGATTGCTGAAAGATTTTGTAATGTTAAAATTGCATTGGTGAGACCAATTCTGGAGTATGGTGTACAATTTTGGTCGCCAAATTATAGGAAGGATGTCAACAAAATAGAGAGAGTACGGAGGAGATTTACTAGAATGTTGCCTGGGTTCCAGCAACTAAGTTACAGAGAAAGGTTGAACAAGTTGGGTCTTTATTCTTTGGAGCGCAGAAGGTTAAGGGGGGACTTGATTGAGGTCTTTAAAATGATGAAAGGGATAGACAGAGTTGACGTGGATAAACTTTTCCCATTGAGGGTAGGGAGGATTCAAACAAGAGGGCATGACATGAGAATTAAGGGACAGAAGTTTAGGGGTAACATGAGGGGGAACTTCTTTACTCAGAGATTGGTGGCTGTGTGGAATGATCTTCCTGCAGATGTGGTGGAGGCAGGATCGATTTTAACATTTAAAAGTAAAGTGGATAGTATATGGATGGGAAGGGAATGGAGGGGTATGGGCTGAGTGCAGGTAGATGGGGAAAATAAATGGTCGGCACGGACTGGAAGGGCCGAGAAGGCCTATTTCCGTGCTGTAATTGTCATATGGTTATATAGTTATATGGTTATTTTGAACATTTTAAAATTCCAGCGATGACAAAAGAAATGTTGCGACACCGCGCGTCAATACGTCCTCACGCCACGACTTTTTCAGTGACCTGATACGTCAGTCAATGATGCCGACAGTTGCCGGAAATATCGCCAAGTGGGACAGGCCCTTATGGGATTTTGGATGCCTGCATTTCCTCTCTGCTTTTTTCCCCCAGGCACGGGGTCTCTGGGGAAAGTGTGCCCAGGCTCCCCCGCTATTGCTGGGCGTCAGAGCGAGTGGGATGTACAGTTGGAACGGATAACCGGCAGTACAGCTCGCTCGCGTCACCGAGTTCCCTTCGTTTTACCGTGCAGCCACTTATTCATCGTTCTCCTTTGGAAAGGGGACAGATTCATCTGATGATAGTAGGCACGGTGGCACAGCGGCACAGTCACCCGGTTCGATCCCGACCACGGGTGCTGTCTGTATGGAGTGCGCACGTTATCCCAGTGACCCGCGTGGGTTTTCTCCGATATCGTCGACTTCCTCCCAAACTCCAAAGATGTACAGGTTTGTAGATTAATTTGCTGGGTTGGTGCAAATGTAAATTGTCCCTGGTGTGTCTAGGGTAGTGTTAGTGTGCGGGGATCGTTGGCCAGCGCGGACACGGTGGGCCGAAGGGCCTGTTTCCATGCTGTGTCTCCAAACTAAACTAAAAGGACATCTCTCTGGATGAAATGCATGCACTGGTCAGATCTCAGCCCACCATGAAATTTCACCATCAGTTAATTTTAAATCATCATAATAAAGCTGAAATGCATTGAGAATTTATCTTGCACTAAACGATATTCCCCTGCAGTTCCCCTTATCCTGATTCTGTACACTGTGAATGGCTCGATTGTAATCATGTATTGTCTTTCTGCTGAATTGCATGCAACAAAAGCTTTTCACTGTACCTCGGTGCACGTGACAATAAACTAGACTGCAGTAAACTGGCTCCATGTATTCAGTGGCAGAGTGGTTAGATTACTGGATCAGCATTGAGCAGATTGGACTATTGACTGGGAGACTGAAATCCCACCAAGGACAACGGCAAATTTAAATGCAATTGCTCAAAGAGTTCATTTAAACAACAAATTATCAGTTTTGCTAACCGTGAGATTACTGTGTTTTTTTTAAATCATCTAATGGATCATGACTATCTGTTAGACTCAGAGAGACTCGCGGAGGCTTGGCGATCGTTTCGCCAAACACCTCCGCTCGGTCCGCAATAACCAACCCGACCACCCGGTGGCTCAGCACTTCAACTCCCCCTCCCATTCCGTATCCGACCTCTCGGTCCTGGGCTTCCTCCACGGCCAGAGTGAGCAACACAGCAAGTTGGAGGGATAGCACCTCATATTCTGCTTGGGGAGTCTGCATCCTCTGGGCTTGAACATTGAATTTTCTCAATTCTGTTAACCCAGGCTGCCTCCTCCCCTTCCCACCTCTCCCTCAGCCCTCGGGCCCTGGCATTCCTTCTCTCTCTATCTCTCCCCCACCCAAGTCGCACTAGCTTCTCATTTTCACACTACAAACAGCTTACAATGGCCTGCTTCCTTTATCATCGATACTTTTTTACATATCTTTAATTCATTGTTCTTTATCTCTCCACATCATCGTTTATATCTCTCGTTTCCCTGATCCCTAGCCAGTCTGAAGAAGGGTCTCGACCCGAAACGTCGCCTATCTACTTCGCTCCTTAGATGCTGCTGTACCCGCTGAGTTTCTCCAGCCTTTTGTGTACCCGAGACTCAGAGAGACCCGCCGGAAGTGATCGGCAACCCACCTGAAGACTCAGCGGACCGCGGTAACAGACGTGGGAGCTGGAGACGTGGGACACAAGGAGCAAGGGCTGGTGGGAGGGTGAACGGGGTAACTCAAGGTCGGCTGCAGGAGCCTGGGAGGAGAGGGTAGGGCCAAAGATGTCCTGGTTGGGTTACTCCTAGGCCTGGCCAAGCTGGCCACCTGCGAGTCACTGCGGCAGGTGGAAGAGGGCTCTGCCCGAGCCGGCTGGTGACCCTTTTCCGGGGTTACACCCGCACCCGGGTGGTACTAGTGAGGCATCCTGGGGGATTTCACCGTGGGGGGGCGGGGAGGGGAGGAACTCATCCTCAATATGGATTGTAATATAGTTGTATAGTAGTTTGTTCAGTACATTGGTTTGTCGTGTTTTATGGTGGTGGATTTTGTTTTGATTTAATTTGTACTGCAAATATTTTTGTTAATAATTGACAAAATTGTTTTTGGTTCAAAAAATAAAAAAATAAAAAACAAAATAAAATAAATAAATAAATACATGGATAAATAAATGGAAAAGATGAAAAAGAAAGAAGGAAGGAAGGAAGGAAGGAAGGAAGGAAGGAAGGAAGGAAGGAAGGAAGGAAGGAAGGAAGGAAAGGAAGAAGGAAGGAAGGAAGGAAGGAAGGAAGGAAGGAAGGAAGGAAGGAAGGAAGGAAGGAAGGAAGGAAGGAAGGAAAGGAAGAAGGAAGGAAAGAAGGAAGGAAGGAAGGAAGGAAGGAAGGAAGGAAGGAAGGAAGGAAGGAAGGAAGGAAGGAAGGAAGGAAGGAAGGAAGGAAGGAAAGAAGGAAGGAAGGAAGGAAGGAAGGAAGGAAGGAAGGAAGGAAGGAAGGAAGGAAGGAAGGAAGGAAGGAAGGAAGAAGAAGGAAGGAAGGAAGGAAGGAAGGAAGGAAGGAAGGAAGGAAGGAAGGAAGGAAGGAAGGAAGGAAGGAAGGAAGGAAAGGAAGAAGGAAGGAAGGAAGGAAGGAAGGAAGGAAGGAAAGGAAGAAGGAAGGAAAGAAGGAAAGAAGGAAGGAAGGAAGGAAGGAAGGAAGGAAGGAAGGAAGGAAGGAAGGAAGGAAGGAAGGAGGAAGAAGGAAGGAAGGAAGGAAGGAAGGAAGGAAGGAAGGAAGGAAGGAAGGAAGGAAGGAAGGAAGGAAGGAAGGAAGGAAGGAAAGGAAGAAGGAAGGAAGGAAGGAAGGAAGGAAGGAAGGAAGGAAGGAAGGAAGGAAGGAATGAAGGAAGGAAGGAAGGAAAGGAAGAAGGAAGGAAAGAAGGAAAGAAGGAAGGAAGGAAGGAAGGAAGGAAAGAAGGAAGGAAGGAAGGAAGGAAGGAAGGAAGGAAGGAAGGAAGGAAGGAAGGAAGGAAGGAAGGAAGGAAGGAAAGGAAGGAAGGAAGGAAGGAAGGAAGGAAGGAAGGAAAGAAGGAAGGAAGGAAGGAAGGAAGGAAGGAAGGAAGGAAGGAAGGAAGGAAGGAAGGAAGGAAGGAAGGAAGGAAGGAAGGAAAGGAAAAGAAAAGAAAAGAAAAGCAGGCAAGGAGAGGAGAGGGATGTCGGTTCGTTCAAGGAGAGGAGTGGGCCAATCGAGTTGAAGGTGATGGGGGAAGCTCCTGCAGAGGCCTGGGGTTCACATGGATCTGGAACTGCTCCTGTGGACGATAGACGAACCTCCAGTAGTGCGCGGGGGAGGACCGACTGGACTTTGGAAACAGCGCCAAAATTTGGCTGTGCCGTGAATGTTTCATTTAGTTTAGTTTAGTTTAATTTAGAGATACTGAACAGGCCCTTCGGCCCAACGATCCCCGGCACACCAACACTATCCTACACACACTAGGGACAGTTTACAATTTTACCAAGCCAATTAACCTACAAACCTGTACGTCCTTGGAGTGTGGGAGGAAACCAAAGATCTTTGAGAAAGCCCACGCAGGTCACGGGGAGAACGTACAAACTCCGTACAGACAGCACCCGTGGTCGGGATCGAAACCGGGTCTTTGAATGTTGCCGACTGGCCCGCTGCAGACTGTGCTGTCCTTCCGCTGCTGGACATGGGGGGCAGGGTGCGGTGGAGACGCCCCTCAAAATAAGGGAAGGGATTCCACGCCAGTGGGCCACATGAGTGACACGGGTGGGGGATATTGTGAAATTTGTGCAATGTGTGTAAACAGTATTGAATGTTTGTATTGCCTCCGAAAAATGTCGGATGAATTTTTTTGCACGGTTCATGTATTGTCTATATTTATTTCTTGAATAAAGTCTATTTTGAATTATTTTTTTAATGTATTGTTTTTCCGTTGACTGGATAGCACGCAACAACAGCTTTTCACCTTACTACGGTAAACTACACTGGACAGTCATCGATGTTTAGTGTAAAAAATGAAGTGAATCAGACAAATGGTAGCCTTCTCATGAAATTGTTGCCAGTAGCAGCCGTTTGGTTTGACGGCAGCACCGTAATACAAATCAGGTGGACTACAGGAAACCTCAAGGGATTTAGCAGCCCCCGTCAGCCCTCCTCCCCCCCGCCCAGGCAGCAAAAACTATGGCAATGACAGCTGTAAATATGAACAGTCGCCTTCAGCAGAACTACACATCACAAGGCTAAGCATGAGTGGGGCCCAGACCTGCTCACACACACAATCTCTCTATTATTGAACCCTGCACAGTCTCATGCTACAAAAGTCCTTTCTTTGCCTAAACAACCACAGAAGCGATCACATTTCACCAAACGTCCCGATGATTGGAGTCAGGAGCGTGGAACGGGCACCCGATTCTTTCATTGCTCGCCTCCAACTCTCTATCCACGGGGAACTGGGCTGAATGGATCCTGAAGTCAATTTAAGACTAATTATTGTTTATGTTGGAAGGTTTTCTAAATTGGTACCAGCTTAGAGCTTTGCTCTGAGGTAAAGGTTTCACTGTCCCAGTTTAAAAAAAACAAGAATGATTTGCTTTCCCTTGCTGCAGAAGGCAGCTTGAGCTGTGATGTGCTGCTGATTTATACAAAAAATGATGGTCGGACTACGATGTGTATTTTCAGAACATACAAAGATAGGAAATAGGGGGGACCATTAGACCATTAGGCCCTTCAAGCCATTAAAAAATAGGCATAAAGTGCTGGAGTAACTCAGCGGGTCAGGCAGCATCTCTGGAGAATATGGGTGGCACGGTGGCACAGCGGTAGAGTTGCAGCGCCAGAGGCCCGGATCGATCTTGACTACCGGTGCTGCCTGGTCGGAGTTTGTACATTCTCCCCGTGACTTGCGTGGGTTTTCTCCGGGATCTTCGGTTTCCTCCCGCACTCGAGACGTACAGGTTTGTAGGTTAATTGGCTTCGGTAAAATTGTAAATTGTCCCTAGTGTGTGCAGGGTAGTGTTGGATTAAGGGAATCGCTGGTCGGCGCAGACTCGGTGGGCCGAAGGGCCTGTTTCCGCACTGTATCTCTAAACTAAACCAGACTGAACCTGTTTTCAAGATTTAGCTCTTAGGGCTAAAGGAATCAAGGGATATGGGGAAAAAGCAGGAACTGATTTTGGATGATCAGCCATGATCATATGGAATGGTGGTGCTGGCTCAAAGGACTGAATGGCCGACTAATGCACCTACAGTATTTTTTATGTTTCTATGTTTCTACGAGGCATTTCAGGTCGGGACCCTTCTTCAGAGCAAACTTCCTTTGACCCGCTGAGTTACTCCAGCACTTTGTGCCTTTTTTCGTACACCAGCATCTACAGTTTGTTGTGTGGTCCTGTCAAGTCAGTTCTACAATTAAACAGTGGAAACGAGGCCATTAAACAGGATCTTTAGCTGATCCCCACTTTCATGCCCACTTCCCACTATCCCGCAATTCTTCCAGCATCCACAAATCTATCAACCTCTGCCTTGGATGTAGCTTGTGAGTCAATCAACACAGCTCTTTGAGCTAAGACTCACCCCAACACTCACTGGCTTCTAAGCAAGGACATTACTCCTCATTTTAGTTCTAAATGGGTAATCCCTCATTTTGAGGCTGAGATCCCCAGTTCTAGACACCACAGTCGGGGGAAGCTTCCTCTGATGTCTCTCCTGTTCTTCCCTCAAAGGGTAGTTCATATCTCAATGAGGTCGCCTCGCATAGAACATAGAACAGTACAGCACAGGAAATGGCCCCTCGGCCCACAGCGTCTGTGGCGAACATGATGCCACGATGAGTCAATGTCATCCACGTGCCTGTCCAAAAGACTTTTAACTGCCACTATTGTATCTGCCTCCACCACCACCCTTGGCAGCGCGTTCTAGGCATCCACCACACCCTCTGTATAAGAGTAACATGCCCTGCACATCTCCTTTAAACCTTGCCCCTCTCGCCTTAAACCTATGCCCTCTAGTCTTTGACATTACCTACCTGGAGAAAGGTCCTGAGTGTCTACCATATCTATACCTTTCATGCCTATGCAGGACCTGCACAGTGAATGGTCTGGCTCTGGGTAGTGTTGTAGGATCTAGGAGTGCAGGAGCATGGTTCCCTGAAGGTAGATAGGGTGGTCACATCAGTCAGACTATTGAGTAGAGAAGCTGGGAGTTCATGTTGCAGTTGTATAAGATGTTGGCGAGACCGCATTTAGAGTATTGTGTTCAGTTCTGGGCACCGTGTTTTAGGAAAGTTGTTGTTAAGCTGGAAAGGGTACAGAGAATATTTACGAGGATGTTGCCAGGACTAGCGGGTCTGAGCTACATGGAGAGGTTGAGCAGGCTGCGACTCCATTCATTGGAACGCAGGAGGATGAGGGGTGATCTTATAGAGGTGTATAAAATCAGGAGAGGAATAGATTGGGTAGATGCACAGAGTCCCGTGCCCAGAGTAGGTGAATCGAAGACCAGAGGGCATAGGTTTACGGTGAAGGAGTAACGTTTTCACACAAAGAGTGGCTGGGGTATGGAACAAGCTGCCAGAGGAGGTAGTTGAGGCAGGGACTATCCCAATGTTTAACAGTTAGACAGGTACATGGGTACAGATTTTGGAGGGATGTAGCTGGGATTTGTTGGTTGGTGTGGGCAAGTTGGGCCGAAGGGCCTGTTTCCACACCCTATCGCTCTCTAGTGCTCAATGACTATAAGTTTATTTACTTCTATCAGATCTCCCCTCAGCCTCTGGTAATCCAAAGAAAATTCTTCCAATTCTCTCATTCTTCTAAACTCTAGAGAATGAAGGCTAAGCTCCTTCAATCATCCAGAACATTCCAGCCCATTTTAATAATTTATGGATTCCTTTAAAACTGCAAACATTTTTAACGGAGTCAAGGAATTAATCATTCATTTCTCTACTTCTTAGCACTTCGTCTTTTCATTTTTGACCTCATCATTTATCGAGTCTGTTTGCATGGATTTTCTTCATCCACAATTTTGAAAGAGATTCTGACCCCAGAGATACATAGAATATCCTCCCAGTGTGACTCCTGTCCATCCATGAGTTTTGGCAGGTGGGGGTAGAAACTGGTTCACACACAACACCTGTTGGTTGAGGACTAAATGTTCCTTCTCAGGTTGACCTGGAGCAGATCTCCATGGAGATCAGTTCTGGATGAAATGGTGCCAGATAATGTGAATGCAAGGAGTCCTTTACCCAGAGTAGGGGAATCAAGAACCGGAGACATAGGTGATGGGGGGGGGGGGGTTAAGATTTATTAAGGTGAGAGGGGTAAGATTTAATGTGAATCTAAGGGGCATCTTGACCACATGGTGGGTGGTGGATATAAGGAATGAGCTGCCGGAGGAGATAGACACAAAGCGCTGGAGCAACTCAACAGGTCAGGCAGCATCTCTGGAGGAAAGGAATAGGTGACATTTTGGGTCGAAACCCTTCTTCAGCTGGAGGAGGTAGTTGAAGCAGGTACCATAACAACATTTGGACAGGTAGAAGGATAGGACATGGTTGGAGGGATATGGGCCAAATGAGTGCAAATGGGACCAGCGTAGATGAGGCGTCTTGGTCGCCATGGACAGGTTGGGCCGAATGGCCTGCTTCCATGCTGTATGGCTCTATGACTACGACTCCACGTGAAAATGGATGGGACATTTCCATGTGCTCTTTATATTTGCAAATCTGACGTTTTTCCATTGTCAGAGGGACCGCAAATATTAGGGGATTTGCAGGAGAGTGTTTGATTGGGTCCCTGTTCAAGGAAGAACCAGAGGGCCTTGTTCTCTTTGGAAAGCTCAATGTCGGGTTTTTTTTGTGTTTTTTTTTTAAATTTTAATTCTTTATTTCAAACAGAATAAAAGAATAAAAAGCAAGTGTTAAACAGCATACAAAAAACAAAAAAAAAATATTTCTAAAGTGTCATAAACAATATCTATAAATAAATTAAATTGTATGTGTCCGAAAAGGAGCAGGTAGAATCCAAAGCTTATTAATTCCCACCCCTTATAATTATCTTATACAAATTTAGCAGCTAGATGTACACCATATGTACACCAGCAGCTATTTGTACCCCAAATTATTTACATCTATACACTAATCAAAGTAAACTAGTTTGCTTCAGACATCAGTCTGAAGAAGGGTCACAACCCGAAACGTCACCCATTCCTTCTTTTCAGAGATGCTGCCTGTCCCGCTGAGTGACTCCAGCATTTTGTGTCTATCTTTAGTTTAGTTTAAAGATACAGCACAGAAACAGGCCCTTCGGCCCACCGGGTCCGCAACGACCAGCGGTCCCCGCACACTAACACTATCTACTCACATTAGGGACAATTTACATTTATACCAAGCCAATTAACCTACACACCTGTACTTCTTTGGAATGCGGGAGGAAACCGAAGATCTTGGAGAAAACCTATGCAGGTGACAGGGAGAACGCAGACACTCCCTACAGACAAGCACCCATAGTCAGGATCGAACCTGGGTCTCTGATGCTGTAAGGCAGTAACTCTACCACTGCGCCACCGTGCCACATCAGTTCTCTAACCAGGAATCAAGTTCAACTGTGAAGAACTAATCTTATGGCCAGCGTGAACATTTCTATCAGCGTGTTAAATCCCAAAACCAAAAACCTCCCGATCCAACTGAAATGAGCCAAGAACCCCAATTTTCCCACAAATTCTCTTCACAACTAAATATTTATAAATGTGTAGGAAGGAACTGTAGATGCTGTTTTACACCGAAGATAGACATAAAATGGTGGAGTAACTCAGCGGGACAGGCGGGGCACGGGGAGAAGGTACAAACTCCGCGCAGACAAGCTCCCGTAGTCGGGATCGAACCCGGGATGCTGACGCTGTAAGGCAGCAACTCCACCGCAGCGCCACCGTGCCGCCCATGTTGTTTTGAGTAATATCCTGTTCTTCTCTAACGAATCTGTTTATATTAGGAGATGAGTTTGAGTAGGAGTTATAGAGTCATACAGAGTGGAAACAGGCCCATCGGTCCAACTTCTCCAGAGAGAAGGAATGGGTGACGTTTCGGATCGAGGCCCTTCTTCAGACTGAGGGTTAGGGGGGGAGGGGAGACACAAAGATATGGAAGGGTAAGGTGTGAAAATGACAGATCAAAGCAGACGATGATCGAGGAAAAGTAGAATGGTTCATTGTTGCCTGAAGGGAAGGTGACAACGAGGCGTACAAACAGTAAAATTGATCAGGACAGTGAAACTAATCAGACAATTAGTCACTGAAACATCACCCATTCCTTCTCTCCAAGAGATGCTGCCTGTCCCGCTGAATTACTCCAGTTCTATGTGTCTATCTTCCATATATTTGGACAACTGCACAATGGTGGTACAAGGTATCTATTGAATAAATACAAAATACTTTAAAAGATCGATATGTAGTCGTCTCCAAAGATCTCTCTATAAAATCTGTAACTATTTGAGATTCTTTTCTCTGTCCTTTTTTCAGATATTTCCAATTGCATTCCCATTCCCATCTCTGCTTTGAACAATGCTCTCTGCATTTCTAGCCTTTCAGCTAACCCGCCTATTAATTATTAAACATTGATATTTTATTAATTACTATGTTCTTGGGTCAGTCGGAAGAAATAAAGGTCTCCATTTATTTTTCTCAACTGAAATCCACAACCTTTGCTAGTTTAGTTTGGAGATACAGCGCGGAAACAGGCCCTTCGGCCCACCGAGTCCGCACTGACCTGCGATCCCCGCACACTAACACTATCCTACACACTAGGGACGATTTACATTTACAACGAGCCAATTAACCTGCAAACCTGTACATATTTGGAGTGTGGGAGGAAACCGAAGATCTCAGAGAAAACCCACGCAGGTCACGGGGAGAACGTACAAACTCCGTACAGATTCTGACACTGTAAGGCAGCAACTCTACCGCTGCACCACTGTGCTGCAGATGTTGTTTTGAGTAATATCCTGTTCTCCTCTCATCAATCTGTTAATATTAGGGAATGAGTCATGGAGTTAGTTCAAGTTCAAGTGAGTTTATTGTCGTGTGTCCCTGATAGGACAATGAAATTCTTGCTTTGCTTCAGCACAACAGAACATAGTAGGCATTGACTACAGAACAGATCAGTGTGTCCATATACCATTATATAAATATACACACACATGAATAAATAAACTGATAAAGTGCAAATAACAGATAATGGGCTATTAATGCTCAGAGTTTTGTCTGAGCTACATTTAACATCCTGATGGCTGTGGGGAAGTAACTATTCCTGAACCTGGTCGTTGCAGTCTTCAGGCTCCTGTACCACTCTTATAGAGTCATACAGAGTGGAAACAGGCCCATCGGCCCAACTTAGCCACACCGGCCAACATGTCCCATCTACACTTGTCCCACCTGCCTGCATTTGGCCCATATCCCTCCAAACGCAGTTAGGATGGAACCTGGGTCTCTGGCACTGTAAGACAGTAACTCTACCGCTGCACCACCGTGCTGCCCATTTTCTCATTAAAATCCAGAAAAGAGTCAGTAAATGAGGGCCCTGGGGAGGAGGAGGAGGATGAGCCGCTTTGGAATATTTTCTGGTCAGGCCACAAGTGAAAATCGAATGAACAAGCTTCACAAGCAACTAGTTTCGGAGGGAAAAAGAAATGGGTAACTGTCATGTGTAAATCCATGAAATTGAGTTTGCATTTTATTTTCATTTAATGGTGTCTGTTCTTGTTAAAATGCAATCTCTCCTCAAGACATTTGAACACAAGGAACAAACTGAATTTTCCTTCATTACGTCTAATTGATTTTATTTCTAAGCAGTTGGAAATATAATGTTTCCATCTGCCTTTTCAGTGCAATCACATCACCTCAGGGAAGATGAGGGAAGAGCAATAGAGCAAATGGTCACCTCATCATCTGAGAATCACCTCAGGACAAGCCGACTTGGTCTAGAAAACAAGGAACTCCAGGAACTGCTGGTTTAACACAAAAGGACATAAAGTGCTGGAGCAACTCAGTGGGTCAAAACCAAAAACCTTCCCTTCCCACTTTACTTTGAACTGAGACAATAACCTCAATTTTCCCAGAAATTCTACTGGCAATCATATATTAGAAAACTGCCCGATGATTTTACACGATATCCATTGAATAAAAAACACTTTAAAAGATCTTCACAAAGATCTTTACAAGGCTACCAGACTGATTCCTGGGATGTCGGGACTTTCATATGAAGAAAGACTGGATAGACTCGGCTTGTACTCACTGGAATTTAGAAGATTGAGGGGGGATTTTATAGAAACTTACAAAATTCTTAAGGGGTTGGACAGGCTAGATGCAGGAAGATTGTTCCCGATGTTGGGGGAGTCCAGAACAAGGGGTCACAGTCCAAGGATAAGGGGGAATTCCTTTAGGACCGAGATGAGGAAAACATTCTTTACACAGACAGTGGTGAGTCTCTGGAACTCTCTCCCACAGAAGGTTGTTGAGGCCAGTTCATTGGCTATATTCAAGAGGGAGTTGGATGTGGCTCTTGTGGCTAAAGGGATCAGGGGGTATGGAGAGAAGGCAGGTACGGAATACTGAGTTGGATGATCAGCCATGATCATATTGAATGGCGGTGCAGGCTCGAAGGGCCGAATGGCCTACTCCTGCACCTATTTTTCTATGTTTCTATGTTTCTATGTCCCAACCTAAAACGTCACCTATCCATATTCTCCAGAGATGCTGAGTTACTTCAGACCTGTTGAATGACTGTGCCACTTTGTGTCCCATTTGAGCGAATGTGATTTGTAGGTTGGTGACAGCAGGTACGTTTAGATTTGGGTTCAGGTTGTCACGTTAACCGAGGTAAGGCTTTGTTTTGAGGCTGCCCACTCAGTGCACGGATACAATCAATTCAAAGCCAAGTCCAATAGATAGTATAAAGGCAGTTTTTACAACGTTCTCAAAGTCCAACTTCGACAGACATTAATTATCGGAGATGATTTGGAGGTATAGCCTAACGCACTCACGACACACATAAGACAGCAAAGATGAATCTTCCAGACATCGTTTCTTGATTAATTGCTTTTTTATTGAAGTAACACAAAACAACAAAATAACTCATAACTTTCCCTTCTTAATCGCTGTTCCATTCACGTCGTATACATCACATAAAAGCTTCTTCTTATAGAGGGATGTCGTCTCGTAACGTGTGTGTGTCGTGATCATGGTAGAAAACTGTTTCCCCTCATTCTCTCCGACACCAAACTGAAACGTCTCATCTGAGAGTCTGCACCAGACTCCTCTAACAAAAGAACACACCCCTACTACGTATCAAATCCCACCTTCAAAAATACAGGCAGATAAAAACTAAAACTGATAATAATACTGACTTCAGCTTAATGGCTCCTACAGATAGAGCAAAGGGGAAGATACAGAGCGCGGAATATAGTTCTCAGCATTGTCGAGCACCAGTTCCTTGGACAAAGCCTGCAATGGGTTAGTGGTGAATCTGACATGACCCTAGTATGAAGGACCGTTCAAAAGCCTGATAACAGCTTCTGTACCTTCTGCCCGACAGGAGCGGGGATAAGGAGGAATGAACGGGGTGGGCCAAGCCTTTGATATGTAGCCCCACCTCTTGTCCCTGGGATCATAGTACATTGGCAAAGGTAGAGACAAAATACTGGAGCGACTCAGCAGGTCAGGCAGCATCGCTGGAGAAGAAGGAAGGGCGAAGCTTGGGTTGGAACCACTGAAGATTACATTCTGAAGAAGGACCCCGACCCAAGACATTACCCATCCTTTTTCTCCAGAGATGTTGCCTGACCCGCTGAGTTACTCCAGCACTTTGTGTCCTTCTTTTGTATAAACCAGCATCTGCAGTTCCTCATTTCTACATCATTGCACTGGCAACCAGCTTCAAAGTGAACATGCTGTTTAGTTTTTTTTAGTTTTTGTTTTTGAGATACAGCGTTGAAACAGGCCCTTCGGCCCATCGACTAGCGATCCCCGCACACTAGCACTATCCTACACACGCGAAGGACAATTTTAGATTTATGCCAAGCCAATTAACCTACAAACCTGTACGTCTTTGGAGTGTGAGAGGAAACCAAAGATCTTGAAGAAAACCCACTGGGGGATCGTACAAACTCCGTACAGACAGCACCCGTAGTCAGGATTGAACCCGGGTCTCCGGCGCTGTAAGGCAGCAACTCTATTGTGCGCCACTGTGCCGCCCTAGGTTGGTTGGCTAGTGGCGAGCAAATCCCTTCTTGTTAGGGATTCGTGCACAGTTGATATCTCAGCCCCCAGACTGTTGCCCTCAAGCTGACTGTGGTGTGAATGAATGAGTCCAGCGAAGGGTCTCGACCCGAAACGCCACCCGTTCCTTCTATCTGGAGATGCTGCCTGACCCGCTAATTTACATACAGCATTTTCAGTCCACCAAATCAGTCCATCTGGAATGTGCATTTGCTGGGGAGATCTGGAAACTGATACAGTTGTTCATTGGGGCGGGGAGGATCCGGAACAGCGGTGTAATGCAGGACTCTGCGATCTGCAGACTGGTGACAGGGCCACACACTGAGACCAATGTCAATAGTTGCCGGGAGATCTCCAGCTTGGTGAAAGATGCCATTTAGTCATCCTGAAACTGGCAGAGTTTCAACGTCAGCGTTCCAAAACATATGATCGGCATCTGACGGCTCTGGGCCTCTAGGGCAGCACGGTGGCGCAGCGGTAGAGTTGCTACCTTACAGCGCCAGAGACCCGGGTTCGATCCCGACTACGGGAGCTGTCTGTACGGAGTTTGTACGTTCTCTTGGTGACCTGTGTGGGTTTTCTCCAGGTGATAAAAAAATCTGAACTGTCCCTAATTTGTGTTGGATAATGCTGGTGTATGGGGATCATTGGTTGGCATGGGCCAATGGGCCTGTTTCTGTGCTGTACCTCTAAATTAAATTAAAACTACAGCAATTCGTTCTTCCCACGCACTATTAAAGCACGGAATAATCTCCACCAAGCCACGGTTGCCCAGCCAGATGCAACTAAATTTAAAGTGGCACTTTCTTCCCAATAACCCTCTCTGGCTAAACCCCTCCCTTCACCACCTCCAGTTTAAATTCCAGTTGGAATATTTTGGAGGACCAAGTAACCAAGAACCAAGAAAACAAAAAGGCGTGGTTTATCCTATTTTTTATGGATAAAAGGCTCATTCAGTCTTTCCAGATTAAGGGATGGTTTTAATGAGTTTGAATGAGAGATTAACAAGATTAGCTAGACTAATTCTAGTCAAACTATCAGCATGGTGAGTGTTTTGACGGCTCTGGACCTGCACTCACTGGAGGTTAGATGGTTGAGGAGAGCCCAGCCTGCAATTTCCTGGATGAATTAATTAGAGTAACAGATTGAGAAGCAACAGAAGATAATTCAAATATGACTTAAATATTCATCAGCAAAAATAAACCAATTTCCATCTGGCCTAATCAGATCATGTATGTTTGAGGCTTCAGATAAAGTGATCTTTTGCTGAAACAAGGAACCGCAGAGGCTCAATGGTTGCATGGTTCTTTATTGTCACGTATACACAGCACGGTGAAGATCTTTTGTACCACCACAGGCCACGGTGGCGCAGCGGTAGAGTTGTTGCCTTACAGTGCTTGAAGCGCCTGAGACCAGGGTTCGATCCTGACTACGGGTGCTGTCTATACGGAGTTTGTACGTTCTCCCCGTGTGGGCTTTCTCCAAAATCTTCGGTTTCCTCCCACACTCCAAAGACGTACAGGTTTGTAAGTTAATCGGCTTGGTGTAAATGTAAATTGTCCCTGGTATGTGTAGGATAATGTTGAAGTGCGGGGATCGCTGGTCGGCGTGGACTTGGTGGGGCGAAGGGCCTGTTTCCGTGCCGTATCTCTAAATCTTTAATTTTTAATATCTTTATTTATTAGAGGTACCGTTAGTTACATCGGTGTACATCCCATGTATATTGTTACAATCATTGTACCCCTTCATTTTATAAGGCTTTAGAAAAAAAGAAAAAAGAAAGGAATATCAACAGAGAAAGTACAGAAAGTGAACGTGAAAAAGCGTGCCAAAGGGAAAGGGGACCCTTGGGTGAAGAGTTAGAGACCGGAGATTAAGAGATAGACCCTGGAGAGGAGAAAGAAAAAGGGAAAGAGAGAGAAGGAAAAAAGAAAAGCCAGTTACTTTATTATAAATATCGCGCAAAAGGAATCTACCAACTCGACAGTTTTTCTTCCCCCTTTACCAAGACCCGACACCCGTACTTTCTTGAGGTATTCTTGCTCCTTATCATTGTAGTAGATTTATAAATGCAGACCACGTCTTATAGAAACAGTCTGATTTTCCTGCTAGTCGGAGTCTCATATCTTCCAAATGTAGTGTTTCAACCATAGCTGAAATCCACATATTAACTGTTGGTATAGGAGTATTTTTCCAGAATTTTAAGATGAGCTTTTTTCCTGTTATTAAGCTGTATTCAAATAGATTATTTTGAACCACATTTAATTCAGGACTACCTTCCGTTGTTCCAAAGACAATCCAATCTGCTTTTGGAGTCAGTTTTATTTTAAATACTTTTGTGAAAATTTCAAAGATTTCAGTCCAAAATTTTTGGATTTTTGTACAAAAGACAAATGAGTGCGCTATACTAGCCTCTTGACGTTGAGATTTATCACAAATAGGTGAGACATTGGGAAAAAGTTTACTTATTTTAGTTTTTGAATAGTATCATCTGTGTAAGATTTTAAATTGTATTAAAGTGTGTCTTACGTTAATTGAACATTTATGCACATATGCACATATTATCCCCCCCCCCCCCCCGATCCGGATTACTGGCTGTTGGCTTACAAATAAGGACACAAAGTCCTGCATTACCTCAATGCAGCATTTTGTACACTGTACAGTTTTGATCTCCTAATTTGAGGAGGAACATCCTTGTGATTGAGGCAGTGCAGCGTCGGTTCATGAGATTGATCCCTAAAATGGACTGCACAAGCTAGATGCAGGAAAAATGTTCCCAATGTTGGGTGAGTCCAGAACCAGGGGCCACAGTCTTAGAATAAAGGGGAGGTCATTTAAGACTCTTTTTCACCCAGAGAGTTGTGAATTTATGGAATTCCCTGCCACAGAGGGCAGTGGAGGCCAAGTCACTGGATGGATTTAAGAGAGAGTTAGATAGAGCTCTAGGGGCTAGTGGAGTCAAGGGATATGGGGAGAAGGCAGGCACGGGTTATTGATAGGGAACGATCAGCCATGATCACAATGAATGGCGGTGCTGGGTCCCATTCCTTCTCTCCAGAGATGCTGCCTGTCCCGCTCGGTTACTTCAGAATTTTTTGTCTATCTTAAAATGTTCTGTTAGGAGAAGCCAGAAATATGATATCATACTTAATCAGCATTAATTATGTCGCAGTTTCATCGGACGGAAGACAGTCGTAGTCAGCAGATGTGTAGGAAGGAACTGCAGGTGCTGGTTTACTCTGAAGATAGACACAAAATGCTGGAGTAACTCAGTGGGTCAGACAGCATCTCTGGAGAAAAAAGGATAGTTTTGGATCTGGTTCCTTCTTCAGTCTGAAGAAGGGTCCTGACCCGAATCATTACCCATCCTTTTTCTCCAGAGATTCTGCCTGACCCGCTGGGTTACTCCAGCACTTTGTGTCTATATTTGGTCAGCACATCAAGGATTAATGCACTTGAAACTCTGTGGAATAAGAGGGAGGGGAAGTGTGTTGTTTCCAAGCATATTTTGTTATCGTGCAAATCACCGACATACTTAACGACAACAATCTCCTATTATTTAATGGGTAACATTTTTAAATGAAGTATTATAAACTCAAGGACACGCAGAAAATTGTCATGCCAGTTTGTGCAACTCATTTTGGGAGTGCAATATTGTATTTTTTATAGCTGTGTTTTCAAGGATGTTGTCAATGGCTTCATCCATTAAAAATGTTTGGTTGTTACAAAACCCAGCCTGTAAACAAAATTTGTCAATGTCTCTTCATTTCAGCTATGACACCGATCCCAGTCTCATTCATGTCCATCTATCACCAATTGTACATCAGATGAAAACGCTGACATGTGCTAATGGAATAACGTATGGTCTAGTTGAGAGATACAGCGCGGAAACAGGCCCCTTCTGCCCACCGGGTACGGGCCGACCAGCGATCCCCGCTCATTAACAATATCCTACGCTCACTAGGGACAATTTTTACATTTACCAAGCCAATTAACCTGCAAACCTGGAGCGTGGGAGGAAACCGAAGATCTGTGAGCAAACCCACGCAGGGCACGGGGAGAACGTACAAACTCCGTACTGACCGCACCCGTAGTCAAGATCACAATATTTCGAGGACAAACAATAAAGTGAGCGGGGCAAGGTGTAAGGGAGATGTGTAGGACAGGTTTTTTTGTTGACCTCGAAATGTGATGGGTGCCAGGAACGCGCTGCCAGGGTTGGTGGTGGAGGCAGATACGATAGTGGCGTTTAAGAGGCTTTTAGATCAGCACATGGATATGCAGGGAATGGATCTCATACAGGCAGCGGAGGTTCATTTAACATGGCATCATGTTCTGCACAGCACCTCCTATTTCGCTTGGACATCTTACAACCAAGCGGTATGAATATTGATTTCTCTAACTCCAAATAACCCTTGCATCCCCTCCCTCTCCACCACTCCCCCTCTCTAGTCATCGTGCTAGTTTCACTGTCGTCCTGTTGAGTTTCACTGTCTGTATAACTCGTTTTCACCCAGCCCACAGCCAAAAATGGACCATTGTGGGTTCGACTTCTCCTTGATCATCGTTACTTTTTGCATAAACGAAAACGTCACCCATTCCTTCTCGCCAGCGATGCTGCCTGACCTGCTGAGTTACTCCAGCGTTTTTGTGTCTATCTTAGGCACAGACACTGTTGGCGGAAGGCCCATGGGCTGTATCCGGCCCGTAACCTGAAATCATCTGGCCTGCAGGCGTATTTTTTTCAATTCGTTTCCCCCACCTGGGAACTGCAGCGAGTCCCGGGGCACGCAGGTGACCTGGGACTGGCTGTAGCGTCCAGATCACAAAACATGCGGGAGGGAGGCAGGATTTCCCCCCATGCCTCTACAGTTCTATGTTCAATGTTCTAACAAATGGCTTCAGCTGACACATAGGCATCTCCTCAGTGGCATTTGTAAGCATTTAGAAATATGCCTGGGACTCAACTTAAAAACCAAGTGCATCTGTAATCTTGAATGGGTTTTACATAGAAACATAGAAATTAGGTGCAGGAATAGGCCATTCAGCCCTTCGAGCCTGCACCGCCATTCAATATGATCATGGCTGATCATCCAACTCAGTATCCCGTACCTGCCTTCTCTCCATACCCTCTGATCCCCTTAGCCACAAGGGCCACATCTAACTCCCTCTTAAATATAGCCAATGAACTGGCCACAACTACCCTCTGTGGCAGAGAGTTCCAGAAACCCACCACTCTCTGTGTGAAAAAAGTCCTTCTCATCTCGGTCCTAAAAGATTTCCCCCTTATCCTGAAGCTGTGACCCCTTGTCCTGGACCTCCCCAACATCGGGAACAATCTTCCTGCATCTAGCCTGTCCAACCCCTTAAGAACTTTGTAAGTTTCTATAAGATCCCCTCTCAATCTCCTAAATTCTAGAGAGTATAAACCGAGTCCATGCAGTCTTTGTTCATAAGACAGTCCTGACATCCCAGGAATCAGTCTGGTGAACCTTTTTTATTAATACCTGGATAACATTGCGGAAAACCTTAAGTATACTGGGCAACAAACTCGAATAAAGTATCAGAGTTGTGGCAGGCTTCACGGAGTCATGGTGCGTTAAAATGCTGCTCTGCAATCCATCAGGAAATACGGTGGCACAGGACACAAAGCTGAGCTGACAGGTGACTTATTGGAGGAGCTTGCCAGTGTCAGAAAGCAGCAAATGACTCCTATGATATTTCTATGAACCCAGTAATTCAATGTGGCATTGTAAAATACAGCTACTGTTCTGCACTCTCATCTGTCATGCAAGCAGACGCGCCAGGAACAATATCTGTGGGAAATCTAAGATCGAGACCAATTCAACTTCATTTCAATGTCTACTGATTTCTCCTTGAGAAAAAACACATTCAATTGATTCGAAGCAAGTTCTCTGGGCCCGGTGTTACATTTCACTCGTCTTTCCTCCTTGTCTGATACCCTTTTCTTTCCTTTTCATCTCTGGCCTTTATCTACCCATCCAACAATCAACTCCCCACCCACCTCTCACTGGAGAAGGGTCCCGGCCCGAAACGTCGCCTGTCAATGTTCTCCAGAGATGCTGCCCAACCCGCTGAGTTGCTCCAGCACTTGGCGTCCACCTATCACTCGCCGGGCTTACTCCCACAATGCCATCCCTCACACAGCTTTCTCCACCCCCCCCCCCCCCTCCACCCCTACTGCAATCAGTCTGAAGAAGGGTCCCAACCCGAAACGTCGCCTGTCCATACCATGCCTGACCCACTGAGCTACTCTATCTATTTTGTTCATACATGGTGCCTGATTTCAAGGACTTTTTTTTCTCTATACATTAATTTTCATGCCAAATACTAGAATCCCCCTCAATAATGGAGCTACATATGGTGCTCAAGAACGTGATATTTTGGTAAAATATGAACATTTAAAAGACAGTGGAATTCCTTCTGTCGTAGCTTGGACATCCCACATTGTATCCCTCCTTCCCAGAAAAGCAAACTCACCATTATCCTTGCTTCAGCAGATGCAAGGAACTGCAGTTGTTGGTTTACAAAAAAAAACACAGTGCTGGAGTAACTCGGTGGGTCGGGCAGCATCTCTGGAGAACATGGATAGGTGACTTTTTGGGTCAACACCCTTGTTCAGAACCAAAACAACACCTAACATCTGAAGTCTCGACCTGAAACGTCACCCATTCCTTCTCCCCAGAGATGCTGCCTGTCCCGCTCAGTTGCTCCACCATTTTGTGTCTATCGTCGATGTAAACCAGCATCTGCAGTTCTTTCCCACACAACACCTAATATCCTAGTTTGATTTGAAGGAGGGTCCCGACCCAAAACGTCACTTCCCCATGTTCTCCATAGATGTTGCCCGACCCCTTGAGTCTTTGTGTGTTTTTTTAATTGTCTTTAATAACTTTTAAAAACTATTGGAATTGCTGTGAAAACTTAAAGTTATTAAAAAAACCAAAGTTAATAAAAATCAAATGAAATATATACATGGCTTCTTGAACATTTCCAGACACTTTTGTTTTAATTGTAAAATATAATACTTTCAACGCTTTAAATTTCATGGAAGAAATTCTGGGCTGTCTGCATCTGAATAACATTTGGACGTGATCGCTGGGAAACAGGCCATTCAGCCCACGAGTCCGCACCGACCAGTGATCCCTGCACATTAACACTACCCTACACACACTAAGGATAATCTTTTACATTTATACCAAGCAGCCCACGTGCCGTCAGCGCTGCCTGAAGCCGTCAGTTTCAAGCGGGGCTGAAGGCCGCAGAAATTCTGCAGAAGGTTTGCAGCACTGCGTATGCGCATCAGTCTACTGCACATGCGCAGCGCAAGTTTCTTGGCGGAGTTTTCAAATATAGTTTGTCGTGTACCAATGATGTGGTAAGTACATTTCTTGGTGATGTTTTTAAATACAGTATTTCCCAGGGTGTGGGGGTGGGGGGGGAGAGCTCCTTTCCAAGCGTTTGGGGAGTATGGCCCGGGGTAAAGTTGCGGGAAGGGCACGAATGTTATGAAGGAGGGGATTAGGATAATGCCACTTGCGCGCTCCTTGCGCGGAGGCTTGGAATGCCACCGCATTGAGACCGGGGGGGGGGGGGGGGGGGAAGTGAAGTAGCTCGGGTGGCTGAGCGGCCGCCGGGCCGGACTGCGGAACCAGCCGCCACCTTAGCTCCTTCTGCCAGTCCCCACTCACCTCTGGCAGCTCTCCGTCTAAAAACTTCTCTCCTGCCCTCACTCATGTCCTTAAATTCTGACAGCGCGATTGAGGTTACTCGGCTGTGGGAATTTAAGGATTTGCAGGAAGCCGCTGACATGAGCGAAGTCGGCGAAGGGCAGGTGACAGGTGCTCCGACGGAGAGCACTGCCAAAGGTGAGCGGGCCGGCAGAAGGCGCTGAAGTGGCGGCCAGTTCTGCTGTCGGGTCCCGGTGGCCGCTCGCAGCTCCACGAGCTGCTTCTATCCCCACCTACAGTGTGTGGCTTCGCGCCCGGAATGCTGTGGTAGCGGTGAGTGAGTGAGTTACTGGCAGTATCCCCGACCCCCTCCTTCTCAACATTCGTGCCCTCCCCACAACTTTACCCCTGGCCCAGACTCTCCACACGCTGTGAAAGGAACTGTTCCCCCAATTGGTCCCTTGAACAAGTGTTGTCATTCAATAAGATGACAATTGATTCAACTATTCCCTGTACTCCCGTTTTTCCCACCATCTCTCCATCTGCCATCACCCTTCACACCCCCCCTCCACCCATTCAGTAATTCAGAATAAAGGAGACTAGGAAGCCTTGGGCAACTTGAATTGTCACTGTTTTATTTTTTTATGTTTTTAACGGAGAGAACAATCTGCGCATGCGCGGTTTAAATTCTTTTAAGCCAACTGAGTGCCTACCCTTGAGTAATTACTCACGGCACGTGCCTGATACCAAGCCAATTAAGCTACAAACCTGCACATCTTTGTAGTGTGGGAGGAAACCGAAGACCTCGGAGAAAACCCACGCAGATCACGGGTAGAATGTACAAACTCTGTACAGACAGCACCCGTAGTCAGGATCGAACCCAGGTCTCTGGTGCTGTAAGGCAGCAACTCTACCGCTGCGCCACCGTGACACACTAATTTATCATATGGAGGGATGTCACAATCAACTGATGTCAGCAACTCAGAGCTCTAATACAGGATTATCAGATGCCATTCTTGATGAGAAGAGATCGCTCTTGAGGACAGATATTAGACATATTTAAGGGTTGAAGATCAGAACACCACCAGACTGATTAATAACGAACAGTGCCTCCGTCAAACTTCATTGAACTGTAACCGGAGACTCCTTATAACAAGAACAAGGGTTTCATAGAGTCATAGAATTATAGAGCATGGAAACAGGCCCTTCTGCCCATCTCTCCCACACCGACCAGCATGTCCCATCTACACTAGTCCTACCTGCTTGCATTTCACCCATATCGCTCTAATCCTGCCCTATCCATGTACCTGTCCAAATGTTTCTTAAACATTGTTTTTCAAAGTCTAAACGAGATTGATTAGCGCGGGTGTCAGGGGTTATGGGGGGTGGGCAGGAGAGTGGGGTTGAGAGGGAGAGATCGATCAGCAATGATTGAATGGCGGAGGAGGCTTGCTGGGCCGAATGGCCTAATTCTGCTCCTTTCACTTCTGTACTTATGAATTTGCGAAGGAAGCTATTTTTGCGTAGAGGTGTCTGGAACATGCTGTTGGTGACAGTGGATACGATAACTTGTGCAAGAGATAGATTAAGATAGGCACACGAACAGCTAGGGAATAGAGGGATATGGCCCAGCTGAAGGGATAGATTGCCATGCACACTGTGGGCTGAAGGGACAATTACTGGGCTGGACTGTTCTATGAGAGAGGTGACTGTACAAACTCTCCTGCCTCATTGGAATATTTCTACGCTGTTATTTGTACAGGGGGGGAGGGGGGGCTTTCTGGACAAGTTTCTACACAGACACTGAAGTTGAGTTTCCTTGAGTTTTCGCACTTATAAAATCAAAAGTTTAGAAATGGAATTGACACATGACTGACGTTGTTCCTTCCAAGGATGATTTTGATCCACATTGCTCTTAAATAATTCATGGTCATATCAAGGTAAAATGTAATTGTTTTTACCACTATATTAAATGATCTGAATTAATGAATGATTGATGATAGACTTGAAGCAGCCAGACGTATGCGTGTAGTTGATATATCTATGATAAATCTGAATTCATCCATGCTTAATGAACCTTTTGCAATGTTTTATCTCAAATGCAAATAACTTTTTTTTTGGTAAACGGAAGAAAGTGGGCATCACAGTGGAAAGCGCCTGAACACTGGCGTAGTTGATGATGCGCATTTAACTCCACTAGTAAACTACCTTATATTTCTATGAGGGTAGACAAAAATGCTGGAGAAACCCAGCGGGTGAGGCAGCATCTATGGAGCGAAGGAATAGGTGACGTTTCGGGTCGAGAGCTCTCATCAGTCTGAACAAGGGTCTCGACCCGAAACGTCACCTATTCCTTCGCTCCATAAAAGCTGCCTCGCCCGCTGAGTTTCTCCAGCATTTTTGTCTACCTTCGATTTTTCCAATATCTGCAGTTCTTTCTTAAATATATTTCTATGATAACATAGTCAAGTAGCATTTATTCATTCATCCATTCGTTGGTTTGTAGTGAGTTTGTCCCTGTGACCTCGTGGGTTTTGTCCAGGAGCCACGGTTTCCTTCCAAAGATGTACAGGTTTGTAGGTTAATTAGCACTGGTAACAATGATAAATTGGCCCAGTGTGTAGGGGGGTGTTAGTGTTTGAGGATCGCTGGTCGGTGCGGACTCGGTGGGCCGAAGGGCCTGTTCCCGTGCTGTAATTCTAAACTAAACTAAGCTAAAGAAGTAATGTCGCCTGCATGTTCTCCAGGGCCACTGCCTGACCTGCTGAGTTACTCCAGCACTTTGGATCTGTGTTTTAAATCATGTTCATATCTGCACGCTAGGTAAACTCCTCCGCTGATTGTTTGTTTAACTTAGATCAATCGACCATAAAAAAAATTGATTTTGTCTTTGGTTTCTTCACATGACCTTAGATTTTTAAATTGTATAATTCAAAATGTACAAGATAAAACTGCCAACAGCATAATTTATGACTGTAAATATATCTTAACTGAGCTACAGGGAGAGGTTGAGCAGGCTAGGATTCTATTCCTTGGAGTGCAGGAGGGGTGATATTATAGAGTTGTACAAAGTCATGAGAGGAATAGATCGGGTAAATGCACAGTCTCATGCACAGAGTCTCTTGCCCACAGTAGGGGAATTAAGAACCAGAGCACGTAGGTTTAAGGAGAGGGGGGAAAGATTTAATAGGAACCTGAGGGGTAACCTTTTCACTCAAAGGGTGGCGGGTGGATGGAAAGAGCTGCTGGAGGAGGTAGTTGAGGCAGGGACTATTGCAACGTTTAAGAAACATTTGGACAGGTGCATGGATAGGACAGGCTTAGAAGGATATGGGCCAAACGCAGGCAGGTGGGACTAGTGCGGATGGGACATGTTGCAGGCCCGTATGAAGCTTTCCATAAAGGGGAGTGGCATGACAGGTTTACAAAAAAATTAATGTGAAATAATGCGCACATCACGAGCGCAAAGCGTGAAGTCCCTCGATGCCAGGGTCCAGGCCCTGAAAGCTCTGGGATTTTAGATGCTCTTTGATGCATTCTGAGCCTTATTTTGGAGCATTTTTGCACCAAATTGATGTCCAATATTTCAGAAATTAACAGGTAGCTTTTTCACACAAAGGGTGCTGGGTGTATGGAACGAGCTGCCAGAGGAGGTAATTAAGGCTGGGACTATCCTAATGTTTAAGAGACATTTGGACATGTACATGGATAGGACAGATTTAGATGCATATGGGCCAAACGCGTGTGAGTGGGACTAGTTTAGATGGGACAAGTTGGTCGGTGTGGGCAAGTTGGGCTGAAGGACCTGTTTCCACAATGCATCATTCTATGACTAAAAGGTTAAGAAGAAAAAGCATGTAGCTATGTAGAGCAGATTTGAAAGAGGAGTGAAATGTAAAGGCAGAGTGAGGTTTATGGGTGGAAAGGAACATAGGAAAGGAGGGGGGAGAGTGGGCTTGGGCAGATGGGTGAAGGAAAATAGACACAAAGAGCTGGATTAACTCAGTGGGTCAGGCAGCATCTCTGGAGAACATGGATAGATGACATGTCACAGATTGCTGGAGTAACTCAGTGAGTCGGGGAGCATCCCTGGAGAAAAGGTATAGATGATATTTCGGGTCAAGACCGTTCTTCAGTAATATTCATGATGTGACATGCATAGACATTCCTGAATGTTACCCAAACCATCGTGAGCTACTTTGTTACGGTGCTTGCCCTCTCCTATAATGTCTCTGCTCCCTTGGGTGATGCAGGACAGGACACAAGCTTTGGGACACAGTGTGAAGCTGTTGCCGTCTGTCCCAGCCTGGTAAAAACCTGGATGGAGTGGATGTGGAGAGGATGTTTCCACTAGGATTCCACCAGCCTCGGAATTAAAAGACATTCCTTTAGGAGGGAGATGAGCAGGAATTTCTCAAGTCAGAAGGTGGTGAACTGTGGAATTCATTGCCACAGACAGCTGTGGAGGTCAAGCCAATGGACATTTTTCAGGAGGAGATTGATACATTCTTGATTGATACGGGTGTCAGAGGTAATGGGGAGAAGGCAGGAGAATGGGTTTGAGATGGAAAGATAGAGTCATAGAGTGATACGGTGTGGAAACAGGCCCTTCAGCCCAGCATGTCCCATTGGCACTAGTCCCACCTGCCCACGTTTGATCCATATCCCTCCGAACCTGTCCTATCCATGTACCTGTCTAGCTGTTTCTTAAATGTTGTGATAGTCCCTGCCTCAACTACCTCCTCTGGCAGCTTGTTCCATACACCTACCACCCTTTGTGTGAAAATCATACCCCTCAGATTCCTATTAAATCTTTTGCCCTTCACCTTAAACTTATGTCCTCTGCTCTTCGATTCACCTACTCTGGGCAAAAGACTCAACCATATCTATTCAAATCATGATTTTATACGCCTCTATTAGATCATCCCACTTCCTCCTGTGCTCCATGAAATAGAGTCCCAGCCTACTCAACCTCTCCCTATAGCTCTGGCCCTCTAGTCCTGGCAACATCCTTGTAAATCTTCACTGTACCATTTCCAGTTTGATGACATCTTTCCTATAACATGGTGCCCAGAACTGAATACAATACTCTGAATGCGGCCTCACCACCTTCTTATGCAACTGCAACATGATCTCCCAGCCTCTATACTTATACCTCCAACCTCCTGGGATGTCAGGACTTTCATATGAGGAAAGACTGGATAGACTTGGCTTGTACTCACTAGAATTCAGAAGACTGAGGGTGGATCTTATAGAAACGTACAAAATTCTTAAGGGGTTGGATAGGCTAGATGCAGGAAGATTGTTCCCGATGTTGGGGAGGTCCAGAACAAGGGGTCACAGTCTAAGGATAAGGGGGAATTCCTTTAGGACCGAGATGAGGAAAACATTTTTCCCACAGAGAGTGGTGAGTCTCTGGAATTCTCTGCCACAGAAGGTAGTTGAGGCCAGTTCATTGGCTATATTTAAGAGGGAGTTAGATGTGGCCCTTGTGGCTAAAGGGATCAGGGGGTATGGAGAGAAGGCAGGTACAGGATACTGAGTTGGATGATCAGCCATGATCATATTGAATGGTGGTGCAGGCTCGAAGGGCCGAATGGCCTACTCCTGCACCTATTTTCTATGTTTCTATGTTTCTATACTCAGCCTGACCCGCTGAGTTACTCCAGCACTCTGTGAAACGTCACAGAACAGGGCAAGATTAGCAAGTTTGCTGATGATACATAAGTGAGTGGTTTTGCAGACAGTGAAGATGCTTGTGAAAGATTGCAGCAGGATCTGGATCAATTAGCCAGGTGGGCAGAGGAATGGTTGATGGTTGCATGGTTCCTTGAAGGTCGAGTCGCAGGTATATCAGGTGGTCAAACGTATTTTGGCACTTTGGCCTTCATCAGTCAGAGTATTGAGTATAGAAGTTGGGAGGTCATGTTGCAGTTGTATAAGACGTTGGTGAGACCGCATTTAGAATATGGTGTTCAGTTCTGTGAACCATGTTATAGGAAAGATGTCAAACTGAAAAGAGTACAGAGATCCCCCATCCTGGCTCAGTCCAATCAGGGTTGTGCCGTCCGCAAACTTGAGAAGCTTGACAGAGGTGTCTGTGGAGGTGCAGTCGTTGGTGTAGAGAGAGTAGAGGAGAGGGGAGAGTACGCATCTTGCGGTGCTCCTATGCTGAGGGTTGGCGGGTCCGACATATGCTTTCCCATCTCACATGCTGCTTCCTGTCTGTCAGAAAGCTGGTGGTCCACCGACAGAGGGGTTCAGGCACAGTCAACTCAGAAAGTTTGGAGCGTAGTAGCTCTGGCACAATGGTGTTGAATGCAGAGCTAAAATCAACAAACAAAATCCTCACATCAGTCCCCTGGCGGTCTAGGTGCTGGAGGATGAAGTGTAGGCCCAGATTGACTGTGTCATCCACAGATCTATTGGCCCAATATGCAAAATGCAGAGGGTCCAGCAGAGAGATTGTGATATTTTTCAGCTTGGCCAGCACAAGCCTTTCAATGGTCTTCATGACTACAGAGGTCAGTGTGACAAGCCTGTAGTCATTAAGACCAGTAATCCTTGCCTTTTTGGGTACAGGGACAATAGTGGAGACTTTGAAGCAGGCAGGGACAGTGCATCTTTGCAGGCACTGGTTAAAAATGAATAATTGGGTGTGAAGTGTTGGTAGGGGTGGGAAATGGTCCACTCTTTTCATACTGGAGTCTTGCAGTAAGTAGGTGTGAAGTGGTGAATGGGAAGGAGAGGGTGCAGGGTCCATTCTTTGCAGACTGGGGTCTGGCTGTGTTTGTTGGGGAGGGGGTACCAGGGTTACGTTTCTGATTTTCAAACCTGCAGTAAAACTCATTCAGGTCGTTCGTCAGCTGACGATTGTCCAAAGAGCGGGGGGCTTTCCTCTTGTAGCTGGTGATTTCTTGCAAGCCCTTCCAAACTGAAGAAGAGTCACTAGCTGAGAACTTGCTCCTCAACTTCTCAGGGTACCTTTCCTTGGCAGCTCTGATTCCTCTTCTCAGCTCTTCCCCCCCCCCCCCCCCCCCGCACCCACCCGATCTTGAAATGGAAATGTTACATCTGAATATAATTATGTATATTAAAATTTAAATGTATATTTATGTCACAAACTATGGAATTCATATTTTTCAGTATCGTTATTAAGGAAAAAAAAGCAGTTCCAATTGTTTGATATTATTTGATATTGTTATGAGGAGAAAATATAATAGCTCTAAAACCTACCTTAATTTTGCAATCTCACTAAAGATAATCCCCCTTTCTCTCTCTCCCCTCCCTTACCCTCTCTCTCTCCCCCTCCCTCATCCCCCCACCCTCTTTCTGGCGGGGGGGGGGGGGGGGATGAAGGTGGCGTGTGCCCAGCGTGGGTGGTGTGGAGGGAAGATGGCTTGGGCCCCGGCGGCGGGGGGAGGTGAGGGGAGTGGGCCCAGCCGCATCGGTGTCTGGTGTTGGGGTTACAGCCGCTGGGTTCAGATTCAGCCGCTCCCGCCCGGCGAGGAGAGAACGGTCTCCTGGTGGGCAGGCTGGCCGCTGGTGAGGCTCCGACGCCACGGATGGAGATGCTGGACCGGGCGGGCGGACACCGCACCATGCACCCCGCCCCACTCCCCCCCCCCCCCCCCGAGCCCGGAGAAATGGGCACTCTCTTATCCCGCTGGCCACATTAGACCCCGTCATGGGTAGTTTGAACCCAGGATAAAAAACAGACTCTTCCAATACAATATTCCACTACTTACCTGGAGTAGACGACACAAGGCATCGTGCTCAATGTGTGGAGTGCAAATGGCAGTCTGATCCCGCACGGGCTCACTGCGCACGCGCGGAGAGACGCGGCATTTTGCATCGCTTCCCCAACTGCGCAGGCGCGAATGGTCGAATTTTTTTCTCCCAAATCATCCAGTGGCCGGAACCAGAAGTTCGGGCGCTTTTCCGACAAAGTGGAAACCCTGATTTTGTTTCAGAATTTTTTTTTCCCCAGGTTTTTTTCTTTTTTGTTTCTTCGGGATTTTTTCTTACTCTGTGGGAAAAAAGGGGGGTGCGATCGCACCCAAAGCACCCCCCCCCCCTTCGGACGGCCATGTGTTCGCCGTTGTGGGCAAGTTGGGCCTGTTTCCATGCTGTGTCACTCTGCGACTCTAAAACGTTCAGTGCAGGCAGAAAAAAAACGACAGGTGCATTGGAAATCTTAAGACGGAAGATAGTAAAACACATCAGTAATTGAATCAGCTGAAGTAATATTTCACTGTACGGAGCATGACAACATGTTGTGTTGTACACTTAAATAAACAATACAGGCAGACAACACAAACTGACAATACAACATGGCCCGCTAACACAATCGAACATGACAGCCACTCAATTACATCACCAGATGAACACGTTCCTTCAGCTGTACTGACCAGCTCCTGAACAACCAACATTTAGATAGTCAAGGCGATTAACAGGAATGGAAAGCTAGTTTTCAAGCGTTAATCAGAGTCATATTTTTATTCCTGTCCGCGAGAACGCTGAAGCACAACATTTTGAGCTGACACGTTCAATAAAACGTTGCCTGCGTTCTAGCAAATTGTTTCAACATGACAAATTAATTGTTCCTCTTTGAAGTGCCTTTTTAGAAGAACGCTGACAAGTTGTTAATGGAAACACGGTGGCGCAGCGGTAGAGTTGCTGCCTCACAGCGCCGGAAACCCAGGTTCGATCCTGAACCACGGGTGCTTGTCTGTACGGAGTTTGTACGTTCTCCCCGTGACCTGCGTGGTTTTTCCCCGGGTGCTCCGGTTTCTTCCCACACTCCAAAAGACGTGCAGGTTTGTAGGTTAATTGGCTTTGGTAAACTTGTAAATTGTCCCCAATGTGTTAGTGTGCGGGGATCGCTGGTCGGCGCGGACTCGGGTGTGCGGAGGGCCTGTTCCCGCGCCGTATCTCGAAACTAAACTAAACTAAATTAAACACAAGGCAGGCCTCACCAGGAGGCTGCAGAAAAGCCAAGCAGCGAAGCCTGTCTCGGCCAAATGGAGCCTCAACGCAGTGGTGAGCCTCGGCAACAGTGGGGCCTTGGTGGCGGCGAAGCCTCGCGGGTCGAGTATGGGGGAACCGCTGTGGGGGGGGGGGGGGGGATGAGAACAATGGGGGGCCCGACGTGGGGGAACCGCTGTGGGGGAGAACAAAGGAGGGGCCGGCTTTGTTTGTAACTTTGTCAGCGCCGTAGGTGGCCGCTATTTGCACCCCTTGGGAACGCCGGCAAAGAATTTCACTGTGCCTTGTCAAGTGACAATAAAGTGTTCCAATCTAGAGTCTGCAGATGCTGGAGTCTGGAACACAACACAAACAATCAGGAAGTCAAGCAACACTTGTGAAGGCAGAAGGATAGTCAACGCTTTGGGTCTTGAATCTGTGCAGACCCAAAATGTCGACCATCCCTGTGTCTCCAGACATTTGATATTTGTTTATAAAAATCCTCATATTTACCGCATCCACTGGGGTCAATGCCCATTGCATTACACAAGACAAGAACGTAGGAAAATAGATGAATAAGGATGTGGAGCTGGCCGACTGATAGAAGACAGTGGGTTGTGGTGGATCCAAGATGGCGCCTAGGCCAGGCGACTCTTTGTGTGCTGGTCATAGAGGTGGATCTGCCATCACGCATTATGTTCGCTCTACTCATTGAAATCTCTACTGCAAAAGTAGCATTTCTTACATTTAACTATGCCATTCACGTTATACCCTTTATGCTGGGAGCCGCTAAAGGGGGGGGAGGTGGCAAAATGGAAGAGCGACTACTGAGCCTACATTGAATACATTTGCGATCCAGTCGGCGCCCCTATATGTGGCGACTCTTTCCATACTTGTGTTGTTTGCAAAACAAAGAATTACACTGTACCGAGTACATGTGTGAATAAAGTATCAATCAATCTATCAATCATACATCTGTACACTGTCGACGACTCAATTGTAATCATGTATTGTCTTTCTGCTGACTGGTTAGCACGCAACAAAAGCTTTTCACTGTACCTCGGCACATGTGACAAACTAAACTCAACTCAAGGTGTAGACAATTCACCCCTTTCATCCTGCTCAACTACATAACAATTTAATTGTGAGCCGAAATAGCTCAGTTGGGAGAGCGTTAGACTGAAGATCTAAAGGTCCCTGGTTCAATCCCGGGTTTCGGCAGATGTTTTTGGGCGACACAGTGGCGCAGCGGTAAAGTTATCGGTTTGCAGCGCTTGCAGTGCCAGAGACCTGGGTTCAGTCCTGACTAAGGGGTGCTGTCTGTATGCAGTTTGTACATTCTCCCCGTGACCACGCGGGTTTTCTCCGAGATGTTCAGTTTCCTCCCACACTACAAAGACGTACAGGTGTGCAGGTAATTTGGCTTGGTAAATGTAAAATAAATTGTCCTTAGAAGAAGTCTGAAGAAGGGTCTCGACCCGAAACGTCGCCTATCTCCTTCGCTCCTTAGATGCTGCTGCACCCGCTGAGTTTCTCCAGCTTTTTGTGTAACCCTCGATTCTCCAGCATCTGCAGTTCCTTCTTTAACAAATTGTCCTTAGTGTGTGTCGGATAGTGTGTGTAGGATCGCTGGTCAGTGCGGACTCGGTGGGCCGAAGGGCCTGTTTCCACGCTGTATCTCTAAACTAAACTAAACTAAACAAGATCATAGCTGTTCTTTTGACAGGGGCCTGGGGAGTGTTGTGGAGCAGTGGGATCTGGGAGCGCAGGTAGTTTCAGTGGGATCTGGGAGCGCAGGTAGTTTCCTGAAAGTGGCGTCATAGGTAGATAGGGTGGTCAAGACGGCTTTCAATACATTGGGCTTCGTCAGTCAGGATATTGAGTAGAGAAGCTGAGATGTAATATTGGAGCTGCTGGTGAGGTTGCATTTGGAGGATTGCGTTCCGTTTGGTCACCCTGCTATAGGAAGGATGTTGTTAAGCTGGAAAAATTGCAGTGAAGATTCACAAGGATGTTGCCGGGATTTGAGGGACTAAGTATTAGGTTGAGTTGGCTGAATTTATTCCTTGGAGGGGTGATCTTATAGATCATGAAGGGACTCGATAGGGTGAAGGGGCAGAATCTTTTACCCAGCATAGGTTAATCAAAAACTAGAGGATATTGATTTATGGCGAGATTGGAATGATTTAATAGGGACCTTGGAAGCAACGTTTCCACACAAAGGTTGATGGGGATATGGAATGAGCTGTCAGAGGTGGATGATGCAGACACTGTAACGACATTTGAATAGTCTCTAGAACAACTAGAATAATGGAAGGCTTGGATAGAGTGGATGTGGAGAGGATGTTTCCACTAGTGGGACAGTCTATAACCAGAGGTCGCAGCCTCAGGATTAAAGGATGTTATTTTAGGAAGGATAGGGGAGGAATTTCTTTTGTCAGAGGGTGGTGAATCTGTGGTATTCTTTGCCACAGAAGGCTGTGGAGGCCACAAGTCAGTGGATATATTTAAGGCAGAGATAGATAGATTCTTCATTAGTACGGGCGTCAGCGGTTATGGGGAGAAGGCAGGAGAATGGGGTTAGGACGGGGAGATAGATCAGCCGTGATTGAATGGCAGAGTAGACTTGATGGGCCGAATGGCCTAATTCTGCTCCTATGATCTTATGAACATTTAAAAGGAAGGCACATGGATAGGAAAGGTTTGGAGGGATATGCGCCAAATGTGGGCAGGTGGGACTAGTGTAGGTGGTGCATGTTAGTTGGCATGGACAAGTTAGGCTGAAGGGCCTGTTTCCATGCTGTGTGACTCTATGACAAACTCTTTGGTTTCTTCGAGATCTTCGGTTTCCTCCCACTCTCCAAAGACGTACAGGTTTGTACCTTAATTGGCTTGGTATAAATGTAAATTGTCCCTAGTGTATGTGGGATAGTGTAAAGGGCCTGCCTGTCCCACCAGCATGCAACTCTATGCGATGAGCGCAAACTAACGTGGTCGCTTGAGCCGTCCAGCGTCGCGGGGCCGGTCGCACTTCGATCGCCGGAGCCGTGCAGAATTGTGCGGAGTTCGTCCCGACATCGCGCGGGGCTCCGAAAAACTGACCACGTTCAAAAATTCCGTGCGGCAACGGCTTGTCGGCTCGCAGTCGCCTCGACGCATTATGCACCGCCTCGACGTTGTGCCTCCGTGACCCTCTCTGTAGGTGCCTCCGTGACCCGCTGTGTGTGGCTCCGTGGCCCTCTCTGTGTGCCTCTGTGCCCCTCTCTGTGTGCCCCTCTCTGTCCTGGCGAACTTACCTTTAAGACTTCGCTCCAAGTTCGCCTCACTTTGCGCCGCGTTGCGCCACTCACCCGACCTCCGCGCGGCCCCCGCTTCTAGTTTGATCGCGCTCATCGCATGGAGTCGGATGCTGGTAGGACAGGCCCTTAAGTGTGCGGGGATTGCTGGTCAGTGCGGACTTGGTGGGCCGAAGGGCCTGTTTCCGCACTGTATCTCTGAACTAAAAAGAACGAATCTAAAATAGAACCACAGGTGCCATCTAGTGGTTCTAGGATGTTTGCTGCTTGCTTTTTCTGCATGGGTTTGTGACATTTGACAGCTTGACGTGAATCGACACATAATTTGCGCTGGGACCCCCTCTCAGTCGTATTACTGATACGTTTTTGGTTAGTTCCACCATTATTAAGTGTTCCACAACAAGATTGTGACATTCTCGTGCACATTTGCGAGAATTGCTCTCGCAAACCCTAAAAGCGGCACGATGGCGCTGCGGTGGAGTTGCTACCTTACAGCGCCAGGGACCCGGGTTCTACCTGGACCACGGGTGCTGTGTGCACGGAGTATGCACGTTCTCACCGTGACCTGCGTGGCTTTTCCCCGGGTGCTCCGGTTTCCTCCCACACTCCAAAGACATGCAGGTTTGTAGGTTTGTAGGTCTGAAGAAGGGTCTCGACCCGAAACGTCGCCTGTCTCCTTCGCTCCTTAGATGCTGCTGCACCCGCTGAGTTTCTCCAGCCTTTTGTGTACCCTCGATTTTCCAGCATCTGCAGTTCCTTCTTTAACGCAGGTTTGTAGGTTAACTGACTTCGGTAAAAATTGTAAATTGTCCCTAATGTGTGTAGGATGGCGCTGGGTTAGATTAGAATGGTTTAGATATACAGCGTGAAAACAGGCCCTTCGGCCCACCGGGTCCGCGCCGACCAGCGATCCCCGCACATTAACACTATCCTACACCCACTAGGGACAATTTTTTTAAACATTTACCAAGCCAATTAACCTACAAACCTGTACGTCCTTGGAGTGTGGGAGGGGACCGAAGATCTCGGAGAAAACCTAGTGTGCGGGGATGGCGGACTCGGTGGGCCCAAGGGCCTCTTTCCGCGCTGTACCTCTAAATTAAAGTAAAACGAACTATCAGCTTCTTTTCACTAAAATTATAGTGATTAATAGAGAAAAAAACAATCTGAACATTTAAAAGGAAGGCACATGGATAGGAAAGGTTTGGAGGGATATGCGCCAAATGTGGGCAGGTGGGACTAGTGTAGGTGGTGCATGTTAGTTGGCATGGACAAGTTAGGCTCAGGAAACTGAAGTACCTTCCTGAACTTTAATAGAATTAGCAATATAGCACTGGAAATAAGCCTTATTCAAGATGTAGTGAGCTGAATGCAAACCCAATGTCTAATAACTCCAGGGTGAGGAAAAGCAATGGAGGATTGTGGAAACAAGGATGTATGTGAGGAGAATATAGCCACCAGTCATGAATGTAAAATAGTCGCCCATCTATCCAAGTGATTGCAGGAAACAACCTCTATGCAGAGGGCAATGAGAATGTGAATCACACTACTTCACTGCAGTCCAAGTACATAGCAAAACCAGGATTACAAGCAGAGGCACAAAGAACTGCAGATGCTGGAATCCTGAGCAAAACACAAAGTGCTGGAGGAACTCAGTGGGGTCAGGTAGCATCTATGGAGGGAATGGACAGGTGATGTTTCTGTTTGGGACCCTTCTTCAGACGGATCGTAAGTATATTGAGGAAGAAGTTAGACTTGACTTTCGATTTTAGATTTAGAGACACAGCGAGGAAACAAGTCCTTCGGCCTACCGACCAGCGACCACACTAACAACGTCCCACACACGAGGGACAATTTATACTTTACAGAAGCCATTAACCTAGAAACCTGCATGTATTTGGAGTGTGGGAGGAAACCGGAGCACCCGGAGAAAACCCACGTGGTCACAGGGGAGAAGGTACAAACTCCGCGCAGACAGCACCCGTAGGCAGGATCGAACCCGGGTCTCTGGCGCTGAAAGGCAGCAGGTAGACACAAAACGCTGGAGTAATTCAGCGGGAGAGAAGGAATGGGTGAAGTTTCGGGTCGAGCCCCTTCTACAACTCTACCGCTACCCCACCGTGCCGCCCAAAGTTAATGAGTAGGATGAAAATGAGGGTGAGTGATGGGGGAACCTGTGAAAGCCATCAAACACCAGCATTACTTTTTCCATATACACACACACCTTCAATCTACTCCCCACTATATAACCTTCCCAATCTCCATTCTCCACAAAGGGAGGAGATTGTAATGGAAGACTGACACAAAATGCTGGAGTAACTCAGCGGGACAGGCAGCTTTTCTGGAGAGAAGGAATGGGTGACGTTTCGGGTCGAGACTCTTCTTCAGACTGAGAGGCAGGGGAGAGGGAGGTACATAGATAAGGAAGTGTAGGGATAAGGAAGTGTAAGGTGTGAAAACAGGACAAAGGGAATGGAGATCAAGGAAAATGTCACAGAGATCTTTGGTAGATTGTAAAGAAAAGTCCTTTGTGTACAATTATGTGTGTAACCACCTAATTTGTCTTCACATTATCCTGGGTGATACAATTAATAGAATATCAGATGCGGGTCTCACACGAAGATGTGTTGAACTTCCTAAACAGTGCCACTTTAATGAATATTTTTAAGTACAATAGAATTGCCCAAGCAATGTTTTCATTTGAGCAACGCAGTAAGCTGGAAAATTGTAGCAAGAAGCTGTAGATTGTATAAAACAATAACAATTCATCATGGCTCACAATGAGATGTGCATTGCTGCTTGTATGCTGGTGACGCTTTTCATGTTTCCACAATAACATAATTTTTTATTTTCTTCACTATATATTATCTGTGTGTGTGGTTATTTACAGACCTATTTTTAAGGCAGAGATAGATAGATTCTTGGTTAGTACGTGCGTAGGAGGTTATGGGGAGAAGGCTGGAGAATGGGGTTAGGAGGGAGAGGTAGACCAGCCGTGATTGAATGGCGGAGTAGACTTGATGGGCCGAATGACCTAGTTCTACTATCCCTTATGACCTGTTGTGCTACTGCAGGTAAGGATTTCATTGTTCCGCTTTGGTTCGAGCGATAATCCAACATCATTGAGTCATGAGGCTTGTTTTGAAGCTAAGATGCTAGTCCTACCGGTACGGTACTTCTTTTTGTTGCTTATCATGGTGTTTACCATGTTTCCATATACTGTTGTGCTGCTGCAAGCAAGGATCTCATTGTTCCATCTCAGGATATGGGAGAGCAAAACACTCTTGACTTGAAGTATGAAGCTGTGTGGGAAATTACAAAAGATACTGGCAGCAGACCTAAAAATTCCACAGCAGCACAAGCTAATGCAACGATTCAATGCAGCAAATGCCATGACAAATGTAAACAGAAGGCAAGAGATGCCTGTGATCAAGTGCGTAGGAAGGAACTGCAAATGCTGGTTTAAACCAAAGATAGACACAAAAAAGCTGGAGTAACTCAGCGGGACAGGCAGCATCGCTGGAGAGAACGAATGGGTGACGTTTCGGGTCCAGACCCTACTTCAGACTAGTTAGGGGTAAGGGAAACGAGAGAGATAGACGATGATGTAGGGAGAACAAGAACTGTGAATGAAAAATATTCAAAAAAGTAACGACGAGAAAGGAAACAGGCCATTGTTCGCTGTCTGCTGGGTGAGAACGAGAAGCTGGTGCGACTTGGGTGGGGGAGGGATAGAGAGAGAGGGAATGCAAGGGTTACTTGAAGTTAGAGAAATCAATATTCATAGCACTGGGCTGTAAACTGCCCAAGCGAAATATGAGTTGCTGTTCCTCCAATTTGCATTTAGTCTCACTCTGACAATGGAGGAGGCCTAGGACAGAAAGGTCAGTGTGGGAATGGGAAGGAGAATTCAAGTGTTTAAAAACGGATACAGTAGATGAGGTTGGAGGAGGTGCTAGTGTAAAGTACCCAACTTTAGAATTCAACTACATCAAGCCAGAGCAAACGTTTCATCTTATTTTCTATTTCCATTAATTATTTTATTTTCTATTAATGAACTTGATCTGCGTGCTAATTATGCTTGAAATACACCTGATCCAAATGAGGGACTGATTTACAAAGTTGTCAACTCTTTAATGATGCTTTGCCTGGTTTGCAGAACGGCACGGTGGCACAGCGGCAGAGCTGCTGCCTCACAGCTACAGAGACCCAGGATCGATCCTGACTACATGTGCTGTCTGTACGGAGTTTGTACGTTCTCCCCGTGACCTGCGTGGGTTTTCTCCAGGAACTCCAGTTCCCTCCCACACTCCAAAGACGCACATGTTTGCAGGTTAATTGGCTTCGGTAAGAATTGTAACTTGTTCCTAGTGTGTGTAGGATTATGTTAGTGAGCGGGGATCGCTGGTCGGCGCAGACTCAGTAGGCTGAAGGGCCTATTTCCACGCTGTATCTCTAAACTAAATCAAACTAAATCTCAGAGACGTGCAGGTTTGAAGGTTAATTAGTCTCTGCAAAGATGCCCTTAGTGTGCAGGGAGTAGGGTAACAGAACGAGTGGGGTAATGGAAGGAGTGTGAACTGATGATCAATGGTAGGCATGGGCTCATTGGGCTGAAGGGCCATGTTGTATCTCTGAACTGAACTAAACTCAAGGAGTAGCTGAAATGCCTTTGCTGCAAAATGCCCCAGGTTTGTGTGCTAGCTGGTACAATTTTGCAAATCCATCATTGTCTGTGTATTAAACCTTGCTTCCAGGAGAAGGGATTTACAAAGCTGGCTCTGCATGTACAGAATGTAATGATTTACAAACAGTGAAATATTTGAAATAAATAAGTAATGTCCTTCACAGTACTTGTGCCTGGTTGGCTCAACCTCTGTTATCTGTATCCAATAAATTATTTTGAAAAAAAACACAAGTTATAAAATGAAGGATAGAATATAATGTGCCAGAACTGTCTGTGTGTTTTTCTAGCAAACTGTGCCACAGAATTTTTGATATATTACTCAACTTCTGTTGCTTGTTCGATGAATTATGTTTTTTTGGCATTTAGTGATATTAGTAAATTCAAGATAAATGGGGGTAGTGTGACCAGTGACAGGTTTGGAACATGGAATAGCACGGCACAGGAACAGGCCCTTCGGCCCGCAATGTCCATGCTAAATATGATGCCAAGTGAAACTAACTTCCTCTCTCTCTGCGTTTGATCCCTATCCCTCCATTCCCTGCATATCCATGTGTTTATCTGAAAGCCTCTTAACTATCAATGTTGGGACATTGAGTATAATAGTTGGGAAGTCTTAACCAACGCAGCTGAAGCCACTGGGAACCTGGAGCATCACAGCTGTACAGCTGGTAGAGATGGTGCCTTCCAGCACCAGAGACCCTGGTTCGATTCTGACATCAGGTGCTGTCTGTATCAAGTTTGTATTTTCTTCCTGTGACCTCATGGGCCATCATAAGGTCACAAAGTCATTATTAATAGGAGTAATTAGCCCATTGGGCCCATCAAGCCTACCCCACCATTCAATCCTGGCTGATCTATCTCTCCCTCCTAAACCCATTCTCCTGCCTTCCTCTGACACCCGTGCTAACCAAGAATCTATCTATCTCTGCCATAAAAATATCCACTGGTGGCTTTCACAGCCTTCTGTGCCAAAGAATTCCACAGATTTACCACCCTCTGACTAAAAAAAATTCTCCTCACCTCCTTCCTAAAAGAAGGTCCTTTAATTCTCAGGCTGTGAGGATTTCCACCAGGTGCTCCGGTTACCTCCAACATCTCAGAGATGTATGGGTTTATCGGTAAATCTGGCCTCTGTGAATTGCCTCCAGTATGTAGGGAGCGGATACGAGAGGGAGAGGGGGATAACACAGAACTAGTGTGAACGGGTGATCGATGGTCGGCCTGGTCTCATTAGACAGAAGGGCCTGTTTCCATGCTGCATCTTTCAATCAAATCAAACATTTCACAAGGTTGAAGTTGAACATTTCATAAGGTCAATTAAAATCGTGAAAATATTCACAAAAACTGTTTTTAAGTGTAGAAAACGAAATTAAAAAATATATATATTTTATTGCTTACAGAATACTGTGTTTACATCTTCTGTTGTGCTGCAGCAAGTCTGAATATCATTGCTCTGTTTGGGACGTATGACCATATAACACTCTTGACTCTTGACAGATATGTCTGTAAAAGGGTCCCGACCCAAAACGTCACCCATCCCTTTTCTCCAGAGATGCTGCCTGACCTGTTGAGCTGCTCCAGCACTTTGTGTCAATCTTGACTTATGACGCTTTGTACAGAAATAAATTTTCATCTGATTGTTGCATCTAGGCATTAAATTATACCTTTGGGCTCTTGGCTCTTTGGGTCTTTAGTGTCTCTTTGTGGTTTGTCAGTGTGCTGAGGTTGGCAAATATGCTTTGAATGTCCTGAAAATGGAAGCAGTGGCAAAGGATGTTTACAAATGTAACATTCCTCTGTAATGGTTTTGTGAGAGCACATACCAGGTCCTTTATTTCAGTTTAGTTTAAAGATACAGTGCGGAAAGAGGCCCTTCGGCCAACCGAGTCCGCACCGACCAGCGATCCCCGCACACTAACACTATCCTACACACACACACACGAGGGGACTATTTTACATTTATACCAAGCCAATAAACCTACAAACCTGTACGCTTTGAATGTGGGAGGAGACTGGAGCACTCGGAGCAAACCTTCACAGTCATGGGGGGGAACGTAGAAACTCTGTACAGACAAGCACCTGTAGCCAGGATCGGACCCGGGTCTCTGGCGCTGTACGGCAGCAACTCTACCGTTGCGCCAACCCGTGCCGCACCTAACTCGAAGAAATGCACAGTCAATGTGGTGAAGGTTGAGAGACGTTAGCGGTGACATCGATCACAACCTACGAAGGCCATAAATAAAACATCCAAAATCATCAGTAGGGTTCAATGTGCAATGAACCTTGCAACCTGTTTAGCAGGAAAAAAAGAGATTATCAAGAAACAACAAAGCCTCCTTGCACCCAAAGATCATAGAGCGGAGCATCTTTGCTTGCACCTACACTCGTACATAGTCAGGCAGGCAGCATTCTCCCATGTAGACTTGGCCGATCTCTGTTTAATGTGTGAGATTTATCTTTAAAATTGTTTCGCCGGGACATTTCTTTTTTTTTATTCTTGACTTCTGCTGGAGACTACTCTTCAGATCAAATTAATTGATAGCTACGTCCACTCTTACGCAGAGTGAAATGAATTTTAAGCATTTACTGTCAGAGGCAAGGTGCACGTTGAAATTATAATGGTAAATAATTTATCAACATGAATCCTACACAAGTTGCCCGATATGTTATAATAAAGCAGCTGTCTAGTAAAAGTACTAGGGCCAAAATAAATGTGATATAAATGTAAAATAATGTTTAAAAGCAAAGAGACAAAATGGCATTATTGTGTAAACATATCCAGGGCAAATGATACCCACCGAAAACCATATTTTACAAAATCAAATATGAAATACAATACAATAAGTACATTTTTATTATATTTAAAATATAATTGTTAATTATATTTCTCAATGCATAATGCTCTGTAGTGCTAATTAATTCAAAATGGCATTCTGGAAATGAAGGGGTTAAATTTCGGACAGTATTAACTCTAGTTTAAAGGTGACTTTTCTTCCCATTTGGCTGTATGTTTTAGCTTTATAGATTCAGAATGGAAACAGACCCTTCAGCCCACAGAGAGCATGCTGACACAGAGGACTCTGTGATTTACGGACTGTTCCCAGGGACACATTCAGAGACTAACATCAAGTGCTGCTGGAGGGTCATCAACTCGGTGAAAGATGCTCTTTGGTCTGCCCGAGCGTTGTTCACCACCCAGCGGAGCGAGATGTCCGTCGGGGAATGTTGCCGACTGGCCCACTGCAGACTGCAGGAGTACGTGCTGAGGGACGCACTGAAGCTCGGTGCAGCCAACGCCAAGGCTCGGTGGGGGAGGGCCACAGTCTAGGGTCCTTCAGCTACTGGGCATGGGGGGCACGGTATGGTGGAGACGCCCCTCAAAATAATGGAAGGTATCCCATGCCGGGGGGCCACATGAGTGGCACGGGTGGGGGATCAATTCGCGAAATTTGAGAAATGTGTATAGACTGTATGGAGACATTTGTATAGCCTCCGAAAATGTCGGATGGATTTTTTCCGCACGGTTGATGTACTGTATATATTTATTACTCGAATAAAGTCTATTTTGAAATATAAAAAAAAAATGCTGACCATCGATCGCCCATTCACACTAGTTCTACATGAGCCCACTTTCACATCCACTTCTTACACACACAGAAACATGAAAACTAGGTGCAGGAGTAGGCCATTCGGCCCTTCGAGCCAGCACCGTCATTCAAATGATGGCTGATCATCCAAATTCAGTACCTCGTTCCTGCCTTTTCCCCATACCCCTTGATTCCATTAGCCCAAAGAGATAAACCTAAAGGGTCCCCTGGCGTCCTCTCATGACCATACAGGCGACACCCTGGTGACATGCCCCCTGGTGACACCCCTCGGCACGTCGCCAGGAAGTCGCCTGTATGGTCGTGAGAGGTCTCCTAGTCACCCAAAGAGTCGTAGCGTCTTTCTGGCCGCCACTGAATTTTCAACATGTTGAACATTTTTGGCGACCTATGACGGGTGCTGGCAGTCGCCCCACAAGTCGCTTAAGTGGGACAGGCCCTTAACTCTCTCTTCAATGCATCCAGTGAATTGGCCTCCACTGCCTTCTGTGGCAGAGAATCCCACACACGGGGCAATTTACAGAGGCCAATGGACCTACAAACCTGCAAGTCTTGGGGATGTGGAAGGAAACCGGGGCACCCGGAGGAAACCCACGCGGTCACAGGGAGAACGTGCAAACTCCACACATGGACGGCACTTGAGATCAGGATCGGACTGGAGTTCTCTGGCGCTGTGAGGCTTGTGGCCCTACCACTCGGCTGCCCTGTGGCCCCATATAAACTAATGTTTGTTCAGTTTAGTTTAGTTTATAATTGTCACCTGTACCGAGGTACATAGAAAAACGATTGTCTGGATGTTATGCAATTAAAACAAGATCTATAAAGTACATGAAAATAATCTGGCCAGCCACAGTGTACAGATGAAAGATAAAGTGTACAACATTTAGTGTACAGAACTTAGAAAACTGATAAAACCCAACACTCATTGCGAAGGCTCGGCGGTTGGCGGTACCGGGAAGGAGATGTAAAAGTCGGACGCGAGGAGCGAGGGCCGGAATGAGGGTGAATTGGGCTAATGCCTCCAGCACCTTCAAGGTCGGCTGCAGGAAGCTCCCCCGGGACACAAAGACGAGTAGAGGGACGTCGGTTCGCGGGAACTGCTCTAGTACATCGAGCGCACAGGCCAACCGGGCTTTGAATAATATAATATTCAGAAAGAAATTAATTGTGCAGTTGCACATATTACACATAAAACACCAGTGACTATTGATTGACAGAGAATGCCATCCTAAGGTTTAGTTTAGTTTTGAGAGACAGCGCGGAAACAGGCCCTTCGGCCCACCGAGTCTGCACCCACCGGCGATCCCTGCACACTGACACTATCCTACACACACTGGGACAATTTACACTTCTACCGAGCAAATTAACCAACAAACCTGCGTGGGAGGAAACGGAAGATCTCGGAGAAAGCCCACGTGGTCGCCTAAATAGGGGGCGCCGTCCAGTTGGTATGGCTGCCCAGCCTGCAGCTGTCTTTTATTTTTGGTGAGTTTTAGTGTTTTGTTTTGGAGTTCTAGTCTTTTTTATGTGGGGGGGTGGGTGGGGGTGGGGGGAAGGGGGGAACTACTTTTCAGGGTCCCTGCCTGGTCGGAGAGGCAGCTTTTCTCCGGGCTGCAATTTTGACCCGTCCTCGCGGCCTACCAGCGGGCCTGGAGCGGCGTTTCCTGAGGGGGCCGCCCAGAACCTCGGCTTCGGCAGTGGCTCAGCGCTGGAGCACCATCGTGGAGCGGAGCGGGCGATACCTTGCCTGGGTCGCCGCGCTGGAGCTGCAGAATGCTGAGACCGCAGGTGAACATCGCGGAGCTGCAGGTCTGTGGGGCGGCCGGCAGCGGGCGGCAGCGCTGAACTTTAACATCGGGAGCCTGGGATCTCTCGGCGAGATCACCAGTTGTGGAGCTCCATCCGGCGGGGCCTTGTCGGCTTCGGAAGCCACGGACTCCGGTAAGGAAGCGGCCGTTCCATGTGTCCCAAGCCACTCTGAGGACTCTCCCGACGCCAGAGCACCATCACCCGGCAAGAAGGCCTAAAACATCGGGCCGTCGTAGCGCCGACTGCGGAGGCCTCAATAGGCCCGACTATGGGTGGACATGGGGATGGGACTGCACTTTGTGCCTTCCCCCACAGTGGGAACCATTGTGGGGGGATGTTTTTATGTTCATTCTTAATTCTTTAGTGTTGTGTCTTATCTTTATCTGTGTGCTGCATGGCAAGTCAAATTTCACTACACCATTTGGTGTATGTGACAATAAATGTCCATTGTCCTTGTGCTTTGGTCATGGGGAGAACGTACAGATAGCACCCGTAGTCGCTATCGACCCGGGGTCACCGGAGCTGCAAGCGCTGTGAGGCAGCAACTCTAGCGCTGCACCACCATGCCGCACGGTACTGGTAAGGTATGCCAGTATTTGACTGCAAAATGTTTTTGCTTGTTCTATCAACAAGCCATGTCTCTCTCTGCCTTGTTTACACACGGAATACTTCAGATTTATCTCGCTGTTCCCTCAATCATTGTGGAATCGTGGAAATGTTTGACATATTTTTCGAATTCTCATTCCCATTAGTTCACATTGTTTTGCCAATATAAATTGGCCATGAATTAGTTCTGTCTATTTTCATTGAACGGCTCTCCATTTATAGCCATGCAAATTGAATTGGGCTGGGTTTTGTTTTCCCCCCATTGTTCTGAAAAATGACTATATTAATCCAATCTTCTCGGCGAACCAACTCAGTCTGGATTTTAAGTGGGTACACCTTTTTCAGTTCACATCGAGACTGTTATCAGGCAACTGAATCATCCTACCACAACTAGAGAGCAGTCCTGAACTACTATCCACCTCATTGGTAACCCATGGACTATCTTAGATTGGACTTTACTTGCATTACCTAGCACTAAATGTTATACCCTTACGCTGTAAAAGGCTCGATTGTAATCGTGTATTGTCTTTCCACTAACTGGTTAGCACGCAACAAAAGCTTTTCACTGTACCCTGCTACACGTTGACAATAAACTAAACTGGAGCGGCACGGTGACGCAGCGGTAGAGTTGCTTAAGGGCCTGTCCCACCAGCATGCAACTCCATGCGATGAGCGCGACCTAACGTGGACGCTTGAGCCGTCCGGCGTCGCGGGCCCGGTCCCACTTCGATCGCCGGAGCTGTGCGGAATTGTGCGGAGTTCGTCCCGACATCGCGCGGTGCTCCGAAAAAATGACTATGTTCAAAAATTCCGCGCGGCAACGGCTTGTCGGCTCGCTGTCGCCTCGAAGCATTACACACCGCCTCGACGTCGTGCCTCCGTGACCCTCTCTGTAGGTGCCTCCGTGACCCTCTCTGTGTGTGCTTCCGTGACCCTCTGTGTGTGTGCCTCTGTGCCCCTCTCTGTGTGCCCCTCTCTGTGTGTCCCTCTCTGTCCTGGCGAACTTACCTTTTAGACTTTGCTCCAAGTTCGCCTCACTTTGCGCCGCGTTGCGCCACTCACCCGACCTCCGCGCGGCCTCTGCTGCCGGTTTGGTCGCGCTTGCCGAATGCAGGCGCATGCTGGTGGGAACGGCCCTGTACAGGGATCACCCGACCTCCGCGCGGTCCCCGCTGCCGGTTTGGTCGCGCTCACCGCATGGAATCGCATGCTGGTGGGACAGGCCCTTTAGAGTGCTTTCAGCACCGGAGACCTGGGTTCGATCCCGACTACGGGTGTATGGCTGTCTGTACGGAGTTTGTATGTTCTCCCGTGACCATGTGGGTTTTCTCCAAGATTTTCGGGTCCCTCCCGCACTCCAAAGATGTGCAGGTTTGTAGGTTCTTCTTCTTCTTCTTGCGTATGGCGTGCACGGCCTAAAGTTGTACGACAACTTGTTCTATTTGATCTTATTTGATTGTGCACGCCTGGTTGATTGCATTGGTTGAAACAGGGCGGACCATGTGAAGGTTGCAATCTCACACCCCGTTGGTAGGTTAATTGACTTGGTGTGTAGGATAGTGTTAGTGTGCGATGATCGCTGGTCGGTGCGGACTCAGTGGGCTGAAAGGCCGGTTTCCGCACTGTATCACAAAACTAAATGCACTAAATTCTAGGCAGGAACGTGGGTGAATGTTTTTGCTTTGTTTATACTGCAGGTAGGGGGGGGGGGGAGGGGGGGGGGAGGGGGGGGGGGGTGGCGACACTGTGGAAAATCCTGAGGAGAAATTCTACTTTCTGAATGCAAGGGAAGAAATTCAATTTGCAGCCTTCCACATTGCATCTAAATGAAGGTGGCAAAAATCGAAAGCTAAGGAAAGCATTCTGTGTCTGCAAAGGTTCATCACAGGCTACCTGGTCTGTATATCTACAAGTGGCTCATCTGCCGGAAACATGCACGGTGGCGCGGCAGTAGAGCACCAGAGACCCTGGTTCGATCCTGACTATGGGTGACGTCTGTACGGAGTTTGTACGTTCTCCCGGTGACCTGCGTGGGTTTTCTCAGCAAGGTACCATAACAGCATTTAAAAGACACTTGGACAGGTACACAAAAGGTTTAGAGGGATATGGGCCAAACGCAGGCAAATGGCACTAGTTTCTACACTAGGATGTATTGAGGCGAATGGCCTGTTTCCGTGATGTATGCCTCTACGATGCCCATGGTTTGAGTGCTAAAACTGCCTTGAAAAACGAAATGGATCGGTTATTCAGTCTAGTGATGAAATATTCAGTGCACATAAATTCACAGAATACGAGAGACTTCATCAGCATGTTGATCTCTTCAAATCAATTCAGACTTCCTTAAGAGATGTATCCCCCAAACATGTGTTAGTGCGAAGTCCATTATTTTATATATATTTAAACTAAGTACAACCAGCTACCAGGAGAATCCAAATAGTTGCAATAGAGTCTGGATATTCATTGGGGAGACTGTATCGTCCGTCACTGAAAATCTGAAGTAGACTGGAAAGATAGAATGTGTAGGAAGGAACTGCAGATGCTGGTTTCAACATAGAAACATAGAAAATAGGTGCAGGAGTAGGCCATTCGGCCCTTCGAGCCAGCACCGACATTCAAGTCAAGTCAAGTCAGGTTTATTCGTCACGTACACATACGAGATGTGCAGTGAAATGAAAAGTGGCCGTGCTCCCAGATTGTGCAAAAAAACTACAAAACAGAATGAAACCGATATGATCATGATCATATGATCATGGCTGATCATCCAGAATCAGTACCCCGTTCCTGCTTTCTCCCGATATCCCTTGATTCCCAAGATTGACGCAAAAAGCTGGAGTAACTCAGCGGGTCTATGAATCTCAGTCGGAAGAAGGGTCTCTACCCAAAACGTCACCTATTCCTTTATCCCGGAGATGCTGCCTGAGCCGCTGAGTTACCCCAGCTTTTTCTGCCTAACTGGGTGGACAGAAAGTCAGGATGTAATGTCTGCAGGGTGCGATGAATAGGTTTCAGTGTGTGACCCGCTGCCTTTTCAATATTTAATGGTGCAATTTGGCTGGAAGGCTTTGCTGAATAGTAATCTGCAGAGATGCAATACCCAGCAGCAGAGGTCTGTCCATCTCCATTCTTCCGAGAATAATAGTACGAAGACTGCATTTTTAGTTCTTTATTCGGTAGGACCCGACCCAGCCCTAAACGCGTTTCCGCGGCTTCTCATTATTTATATTCGGCTCCTGTCGAGGCACTGCAGCTGCGAGGAGCAGTGTGAAGACCGTGAAAGGGTCAGAATTGATTTAGATGTTGTTTGCCTGCTACGCTGGCAGAAAATAAAAAGATCGCAGATGCTGAACGATTTCAAAACACATCTTAAAGAATGCAAGCTCTGGAGGCCAAGATGTCACTTTTTTTAACAACCTTTCCGTGAGATTTTTAATCCTTTTGCCAGGTTGCTATTTGACTTTCATGCTTGCCCCAGTCCCTCTGTCTCGTCCGATGAATTCACTAATTCAAACAGTAGCACGGCACTGCACCAGAGAAATCATTATTTATCTGTGTTTTTCTGTGACAGGAAGCATTACCATCCTGTTTGTATGTCAGTCCAATGCTACCACACATAGTTATCGATGTTTACTGCAGTATTACGGGTGCAGTCAGCGTTCTAGGCATGTTAATGGGAGTAACTCAGCGGGTCAAGCAGCATCTCTGGAGGACATGTACCAGCGATGTTTCAGGTCGGGACCCTTCTTTAATCTGAAGAAGGGTCCCGACCTGAAATGTGTAAGAAAGAACTGCAAATGCTGGTAAAATCGAAGGTAGACACAAAATGCTGGACTAACTCAGCAGGTGAGGCAGCCTCTATGGAGAGAAGGAATGGTTGATATCGCCCATTCCTTCTCTCCAAAGATGCCGCGTCTACTGAGTTACTCCAGCGGTTGTCCTGAGGGCCATGAAGATTGATACTTTGGGAGCTCTTTAAAAAAAACCCAGTGCATTATTATTCTGGGTGAAGCAGCCGTAATCATCGCTGACGAAGTGATTATTGGTTGAAGGTATCTGTGTGCTACAAGGTTTTACAGAATGTGCAGTATGGACAGTATATCAGGAAGCCGGACTACATCGATCGCTTCGCCGAACACCTCCGCTCGGTCCGCAATAACCAACCCGACCTCCCTGTGGCTCAGCACTTCAACTCCCCCTCCCATTCCAAATACGACGTTTCTGTCCTCGGTCTCCTCCGTGGCCAGAGTGAGGACCACCGTAATTTGGAGGAGCAGCACCTCATATTTCGCTTGGGCAGTTTATACCCCAGCGGCACGAACATTGACTTCTCTAATTTCAGGAAGTGATTTATTTCTCCTCCCCTTCTCAGCTCTCCCTCAGCCCACTGGCTCCACCTCTGCCTTTCTTCTTCCCGCCCCCCCCCCCCCCCCCCCCACATCAGTCTGAAGAAGGGTTTCGGCCCGAAACGTTGCCTATTTCCTTCGCTCCATAGATGCTGCCTCACCCGCTGAGTAACTCCAGCATTTGTGTCTACCTCCCGACCTGAAATGTTGCCTCTTCATGCCCCCCCCCCCCCCACCCCGCAGAGAGTTAGTTTAGTTTATTGTCACATGCATTGAAGTACAGTGGCAAGATTCTTTGTTGCGTGCTATCCAGTCAGCGGAGAGCCAACCATGTCATCTCTGGCAGACATTGACGCCAACAGAGGCAACAACCTGGCTGCTCAACGCCCGGCTTGAGATCTAACTATTCCTTTGGTGTGTGTTTCATTCGCAAGTGGAGCGGATACATGCAATCGAGCCGTCCACAGTGCACAGGTAGAGGATAAAGGGAATAACGTTTAGTGCTGCTGTTGGAGTGAAGGTTTAAAAGAGTGAATTATTGCAGATCCACCTGTGGGATGTAGCATGCAGAGAGCGGCCTAGTTTGGGGCAGTGGGGCCTCGGCAGCGACGGTGGGGCCTTGCTGGTCGACCCGTGGGCGGCGGTTGGCGAGGGGGCGAGGGAACCACCGTGAGGGGTGAAGAACGATGGAGGAGCCAGTGTGGGGGGCACCGCCGGGAGGGAGGAGGAAAAACAATGGACAATGGAGGACCTCCATTGCATTCCAATCCATTTCAAGATCCTCCTTTATGTTTACAAAGCCCTCAATGGGCTCGCCCCCACCTACATCAAAAGTCTGCTCACCCACCACACCACCTCCAGGTCCCTCAGATCGGCCGACTTGGGGTTGCTGAACATCCCGCGGTCTAGGCATAAGCTCAGGGGCGACCGACCGCGCCTTTGCGGTTGCAGCTCCTAGACTGTGGAACAGCATCCCCCTCCCCATCAGAACTGCCCCCTCCATCGACTCCTTAAGTCAAGACTAAAAACTCATCTCTACTCCCAAGCCTTTCTTGACGTCCTCTGAGCGAGGGCTATATGTATGTAGTGATGTTTGTATTTAATCTATGAACCACTGTAGTTTGTTATACTAATCTTTTGCCAATGTAAAGCACTTTGGCCAACGAGAGTTGTTTTTTAAATGTGCTATATAAATAAAAGTGACTTGACTTGACTTGACTCCTGGATGCAGAACCTCCATTGCATTGCTAGATGCTCAGGGCATCTAGAAGTGAATTCTGTACATCTGCAATAACATGAAATAGCCTTGAGGCATCTTTGATTTTTCTAAGTCGGGTTTTTCACGAACAAGAGATTGGTGGGGAGATGTTGACAAGTGTAAAGTGAAAGATATCCCAAGATATCTCCTAATAAATATTCTAAATATCCCAATAAAAAGTTCCATTAAAGTGACAAGACAAGGAACTGCAGATGTTTGAGTGAAACATCCCTTGATGGCCAGTTTCTTGATCAGTACAGGTGTCTTGGTTCTTGGTTCTTGGTTACTTGGTCCTCCAAAATATTCCAACTGGAATTTAAACTGGAGGTGGTGAAGAGAGGGGTTTAGCCAGGTGTTAGGTGTCGGGGTTATGGGGAGAAGGCAGGAGAATGGGGTTAGGAGGGAGAGACAGATCGACCAAGATTGAATGGTGGAGTAGACTTGATGGGCCGAATGGCCCAATTCTACCCCTATCCCTTTTGACCTGACGTGGACGGACCACCGGAGGAGGGGGGGGGGGGGAGGGGGGGAGAACAATAGAGAAGACGGTGGGGTAATTTGTAATGTTGTCAGTGCCATGTGTGTGCAGACTATTTACTATTGGGTTTGCAAGCAAAGAATGTCCCTGTGCTTTCTTTGCCGCATGTGACAATAAATGATACCATCCAATTCCATCTTGGGAGTAATAAGATGCTGCCTGACCCCGCCGAGTTACTCCAGCACTTTCTGGGTTTTTTTTTCTGGTAAACCAGCATCTGCAGTGTCTCCAACAATGTTAATTCTTCTGTAGACAAAAAAATGCCGGAGAAACTCAGCGGGTGAGGCAGCATTGACCCGAAACGTCGCCTACTCCTTTTCTCCATAGATGCTGCCTCACCCGCTGAGTTCCTCCAGCATTTTTTGCCTACTTTCAATTTTTCCAGCATCTGCAGTTCCTTCTTAAACATGCTAATTCTTCTGTTTTGTTTCAATTTCCAGATTTTAAATTTCTCTTAATTGAATGTTGCTAAACAATACGCTGACTCATTTGTGAGAGGCAAACACTTTGCGATCATCTTTCACCTGTGACATCGGATAACTGAAAGCAGAGGTTTTTATAACAAGCCATTCCATCAGTCAGTTCAGTAACTTTGAAGTTTGTCATTTTAATTTTGAAATTGCATTTTACATCCTTAATTTGTCAAAGGTAGGTTTCCTCATCTACAAAATAAATTTGTGGTAAATTGCCTGCTGTTGTGAACTTGAATATGAGGCATTTTATTATTGGCCAGTGACATTTTCTGAATAGGACAAGCAATTTATATTTGAGTGTCATGTTCATTGTATTGTGTATGCGGATGCCATTCATACCAATTATTGTCTGAGATTTTAGAAAGCCAATTAAATACTTAGCTACTGAATTACATCAGCTAATGCTGGCGGTATTGTTGGTCACAAACATGCACGTAGCTTGTCTGTAATGTTGCTGGGTCCAACAAGATTAGTTTAGTTTAGGAAGAAACTTAGTTTAGAGTGGAGACGAGGAAACATTTTTTCACACAGAGAGTTGTGAGTCTGTGGAATTCTCTGCCTCAGAGGGCGGTGGAGCCCGGGTCTCTGGATGCTTTCAAGAGAGAGCTAGATAGAGCTCTTAAGGATAGCGGAGTCAGGGGATATGGGGAGAAGGCAGGAACAGGGTACTGATTGGGAATGATCAGCCATGATCACATTGAATGGCGGTGCTGGCTCGAAGGGATGAATGGCCTACTTCTGCACCTATTGTCTATTGTCTAACTTCAGATGCTGGTTTACACCAAAGATAGACATAAAACGGAGTGTAGGAGGATGAGGGGAGATCTTATAGAGGTATACAAAACCATGAGGGGAATAGACCGGGTAGATGCAGAGTATTTGCCCAGAGTAGGGGAATCGAGGGCCATAGGTTCAAGGTGAAGGGGAAAAGATTTACTAGGAATCTGAGGGGTAACTTTTTCACACACAGGGTGGTGGGTGTATGGAACAAGCTGCCAGAGGAGTTCGTTGAGGCTGGGACTATCCCATTGTTTAAGAAACAGTTGGACAGGTACATGGATAGGACAGGTTTGGAGGGTTATGGACCATGCGCAGGCAAGTGAGACTAGGGTAGCTGGGACATTGTTGGCTGGTGTGGGCGAGTTGGGCCGAAGGGCCTGTTTCCACACTGTATGACTAAATGCTGGAGTAACTCAGCGGGACTGGCAGCATCTCTGGAGAGAAGGAATGGGTGACATTTATGGACCGAGACCTTTCTTCAGAGTCAGGGGAGAGGGAGATTGTTTTACCAGATCCTCGGCCTTCCAAGTTGTATCCCCCCCCAGTTCACACCTTCTCAAGCCAACAATGGGCCCACCAGTGCACTACCCTGCCTGAGGCCATTTGTTACCGACCCTGGTTGATTCTGGTCCTTTTTTGCCCCCTGCTCTTCACCCCCCGCCCCCCCCCCACCTCCACCCACCCACCCACTACTTTCAGTCTGAAGAAGGGTCCCGACCCGAAACCTCACCTATCCTTTGTCTCTAGTGATGCTGCCTGAACCATGGAGTAAAGGGCCTGTCCTACCAGCATCCGACTCCATGCGATGAACACGATCAAACTAGAAGCGGGGGCCGCGCGGAGGTCGGGTGATCCCCTGTACAGGGCCGTTCCCACCAGCATGCGCCTGCATGCGGCAAGCGCGACCAAACCGGCAGCGAGGGCCGCGCGGAGGTAGGGTGAGTGGCGCAATGCAACACAAAGTGAGGCGAACTTGGAGCGAAGTCTTAAGGTAAGTTCGCCAGGACAGAGGGGGCACACAGAGAGGGGCACAGAGGCACACACACAGAGGGCCACGGAGCCACACACATAGAGGGTCACGGAAGCACCTACAGAGAGGATCACGGAGGCATGATGTCGAGGCGGTGTGTAATGCGTCGAGGCGACTGCAAGCCGACAAGCCGTTGCCGTGCGGAATTTTTGAACATAGTCAGTTTTTCGGAGCCCCGCGCGATGTCGGGACGAACTCCACACAATTCCGCATGGCTCCAGCGATCGAAGTGGGACCGGCCCCGCGACGCCGTATGGCTCAAGCGACCACGTTAGGTCGCACTCATCGCATGGAGTTGCATGCTGGTAGGACAGGCCCTTTACTCCAGCTCCATCTTTGGTCCAAATCAGCATATGCAGTTCTTTGTTTCTACAAAACTAATGTTGTGGCTTTTAGTCAAACAGCTGAAAATTGTACAGAATTGGTCTCCCATCAGTAAATCTATCCATAGACTACTATCTACCTCATTGGTGACCCTCAGACCTTCTTTGATCGGACCTGACATTAAACATTATTCCTTTATCATGTATCTATATACTGTAAATGGGTGGATTGTAATCATGTATTGTCTTTTGGCTGACTAGATAGCACGCAACAAAAGCTTTTGACCGTTCCTCGGTACACGTGACAATAAACTAAACTAAGAACATTCTTTTTGAGTGCAAAATGAAATACAGATCTTAAATTATTTTACGTAGATTGATGGTCCACCTACCACGGCAGGCAAAAACCTATTATATGAAAACATTACCTCTTTACATGCTAATGTCACCAATGGTTTCCAGCCTAAAGGCAGCAAAACACTATCAACATTTTAATATAATGTCCACACAACTGGAACTTAACTAATGAATTTAAAGAACCCCAGAAGTTGGAAGGTAGACAAAAATGCTGGAGACACTCAGCGGGTGAGGCAGCATCTATGGAGCGAAGGAAATAGGCGCCATTTCCGGGTCGAGACCCTTTTTCACACATGCAAAGCATTTCTGCTGCATTTGGAGAGTGTACACTCATGGGAGATGGCTTCAAGCAAAATGCCACGAGTATCTCAAACGACACTTGGTGGCACGGTGGCGCAGCGGTAGAGTTGCTGCCTTACAGTGCCAGAGACCCAGGTTCAATCCTGACTATGGGTGCTGTCGGTACAGAATTTGTATGTTCTCCCTGTGACCATGTGGGTTTTCTCCGGGTGCCCCGGTTTCTTCCCACATTCAAAGGCGTGCAGATTTGTAGGTCAATTGACTTTGGTAAAAATTGTAAAATGTGCCTAGTGTGTAGGATAGTATCAGTGTGCGGGGATCGCTGGTCGGTGGGCCGAAGGGCCTGTTCCCTCGCTGTATGTCTAAACTAAATTAAACTAAACTAAACTAGTGTATAGGATAGTGCTAGTGCACTGGGTGATCGATGGTTGGCCTAAACTCGGCGGATCAAAGTTTCCACGCTCTAAAGTCTAAAGTCTGAAGTTAAGCCTGTGTCAGTGGCAGAGCAGTAACAAGACACCAATTTAAACAGGTTTCAGTGAACGTCAGCTGGAGGATACAGTCAGTTACAGTCTTGTTGCAGCTGACTTCTTGAAGGAATTAAACTCAATAAATAGACGGAAAGTCACACGTAATAAAAACATGTCAAACCATTCTTCAGGCATTCTTCAAGCCACTCTGACACGCTGTTATTTTGCCAGCATGTGAAGGACAAGGTCTGGCCCCATTAATATTTCAGGTTCAAATGCTGCATCTTAAGAAAACAATAACAGCATTCCAAGCTACTGGAACTGCAGATGCTGATTTAAAGCGAAGATAGACACAAAAAGCTGGAGTAACTCAGCGGGTCAGACAGCATCTCTGGAGAAAAGGCATAGGTGATGTTTCAGGTCAAGACCCTTCTTCAGACAGGTTCTGTGGCTTTGTGCTGAATACTAATACCATACAGTACAAAATAACTCAATGTAATGATTTAAGTGGGGTAACCTGGGAAAATCCCATGTACCCCAATGAGTTCTCACTATAGCAGAGAGTTACAACGTTCCCATCACACATATTATTGGAATCTGAAGTTAAAGTCAATGGTTCAACAGGACATGATTGTCACATCTACCTAGATACAATGACATTCCTTTTTGCCTACAGTTTAGTCAAAATCTTACTGCACATCGGTAGAATAGTACTTAAGAACAAGAGCGTAGGAATAGTAGACAGTACTGAGACAGTATACCAGTACTGTCACCAGATAGAGAGTCACCACGTCTCTGCTGCAATTTTGTACACTTCAAGTCTAGGGTTATTAAAAATGTAAAGTCTTAACTTGTCCATAACTACCCGCTGTTGAAAAGCCCTACATTTTTACTCTTATTACACAAATTAGATATTAAATTAGATTTTAAATCTCTCTCTCTCTCTCTATATATAGATATACATTGATATATATAATTATATTTATACCACTCTGCCTGAGGTCATTTCTTGCCCCCAGTTCTCTCCTTCTCCCCTCCCTACTTTCAGTCTGAAGAAGGGTCCCGGCTTGAAACGTCAGCTATCCTCTTTCTTCAGAGGTGCTGCCTAACCTACTGAGTTACTCCAACACTTTGCATCCATCTTTGGTACAAACCAGCATCTGCAGTTCCTTCCGAAGATAGACACAAAAATCTGGAGTAAGTCAGTGAGACAAGCAGCATCTCTGGAGAGAAAGAACGGGTGACGTTTTGGGTCGAGACCAATCTGCAGTTCTTCCTCTGGCATTTATTCATTCAGCTTCCATTTTACAAATGGATAAATCACGAGACTCGCAGTTTTAAAGAAACATAGAAACATACAACAATAGGTGCAGGAGTAGGCCATTCGGCCCTTCGAGCCTGCACCGCCATTCAATGTGATCATGGCTGATCATCCAACTCAGTATCCCGTACCTGCCTTCTCTCCATACCCCCTGATCCCTTTAGCCACAAGTGCCACATCTAACGCCCTCTTAAATATAGCCAATGAACTGGCCTCAACTACCTTCTGTGGCAGAGAATTCCAGAGACTCACCACTCTCTGTGTAAAGAATGTTTTCCTCATTTCAATCCTAAAGGAATTCCCCTTTATCCTTAGACTGTGACCCCTTGTTCTGGGCTCCCCCAACATCAGGAACAATCTTCCAGCATCTAGCTTGTCCAACCCCTTAAGAATTTTGTAAGTTTCTATAAGATCCCCCCTCAATCTTCTAAATTCCAGCAAGTACAAGCCGAGTCTATCCAATCTTTCCTCATATGAAAGTCCTGACATCCCAGGAATCAGTCTGGTGAATCTTCTATGTTCCCCCTCTATGGCAAGGGTCTTTCCTCAGATTTGGAGACCAAAACTGTACGCAATACTCCAGGTGTGGCCTCACCAAAACCCTGTACAACTGCAGTAGAACCTCCCTGCTCCTATACTCAAATCCTTTCGCTATGAATGCTAACATACCATTTGCTTTCTTCACTGCCTGCTGCACCTGCATGCCTACTTTCAATGACTGGTGTACCATGACACCCAGGTCTCGTTGCATGTCCCCTTTTCCTAATCTGCCACAAAGATATGCACACTCCAAAATCAATGTTCTGATATATTAATTGGTTCACTTTTACCATGTTCTCCATGTACCTGTAACTACAAGAATTCTAAACTCTTAACATTTCAAATTAAACGCTCATGACGTTGAACCAGCTTTGTCACAGAATAAATGGTGACTAAACTAAAAACGTCCACCAAATGCAGGCTACAAGTATGAAGACACAAGGATTTGCAGATGCTGGGATCTTGAGTAAAGCGCAGAGTGCTGGAGTAACTCAGTGGGTCAGGCAGCATCTGTGGAGGGAATGGATTGGCAAAGTTTCGACTCGGGACCCTTCTTCAGACCTCGTTTATTTCCTCCCCTTCATAAATGCAGCCTGGACCTGTTGAGTTCCTCCAGCATTTTGTGTTTTACAGGCTGCAAGTATATTTTATTTGGTTGCTTTCAGGATAATGAAGTGTCATGTGCACTTAATTGAGAATAATTGCAGTGATAAAAAATATTTGCATCGTTTAAGTTTCAATTTACACTAATTCCTGACATGCTGCTTTCACAGCCTATTTAATATTAAAAGTTTGAAGCAAACTGGGTTAAGACCGTTTCAAGCTGGAAAGGGTACAGAGAAGATTTACAAGGATGTTGCCAGGACTAGAGGGTCTGAGCTATAGGGAGAGGTTTAGTAGGCTGGGTCTCTATTCCTTGGAGCGCAGGAGGATGACCTTATAGAGGTGTGTAAGATCATGAGTGAAATAGATCGATTAGATGCACAGAGTCTGTTGTCAAGGGTAAGCGAATCGAGGACTAGAGGACATACAGTAGGTTTAAGGTGAAGGGGAAAAGATTTAATAGGAATCTGAGGGGTAACCTTTTCACACACAGGGTGGTGGGTGCATGGAACAAGCTGCCAGAGGAGGTAGTTGAGGCTGGGACTATACCAACATTTAAGAAACATTTAGACAGGTACATGGATAGGACAGGTTTGGAGGGATATGGACCAAACGCAGGCAGGTGGGACTAGTGTAGCTGGGACATGTTGGCCGGCGTGGGCAAGTTGGGTGGAAGGACCTGTTCCCACACTGTATCACTCGATGACTCTATGACCACTATAAATTGTCCATAACTATCACCTGGACATTTCCACAATTGTCAGAGATATTTTCCAATGAACGAGGCAGCACGGTGGCTCAGCGGTAGATCTGCTGCCTGACTGCACCAGAGAGCCGGGTACGATGCTGACAGTGGCTGCTATCTGTATGGAATTTGTACGTTCTCCCTGTGACCACACAGGATTTCTTCAGATGCTCTGGTTTCCTCCCTCACCTCGATGACGTACAGGTTTATTGGTTAACAGGCTTTGGTAAAAAATTGTTGATTGGTTCTAGTGCTAGTGTATGGGGCGATCGCTGGTCAGTGTGGACTCAATGGGTCAAAGTGCCTGTTTCCATGCTATATCTCTAAACTAAACTAAAAACGGTTTCCAGGTTAATTGGCTTTGGTAATAAATTGTACTTTGTCCCTGGTGAGTAGGATAGTGTTGGTGTACAGGCTGATCGCTGGTCGGCGCGGACTCGGTGAACCGAAGAGCCTGTTTCTGCGCCGTATCTCCAAAATGTAACGAAACCGCCTCTTAACCATATATATAACCATATAACAATTACAGCACGGAAACAGGCCCTCTCGGCCCTTCCAGTCCGTGCCGATCCTTATCTCTGTTTTTTTATTTTTTTTATTAGCAGTAATGGACAATAACATAAACCAAAAATAACATAATACATTTCATGTACCACTCCTTGTTTTAAACTTTAATAATAGGAAAGTAACAGAAGGAGGAAAAAGAGAAATAGGGAAAGTTAGATAGGATAGTGATATTAATAGCACGTGAAAAAGTGGAAAGCAAGAGCCCGTAAAGACGTAGAGCACGAGGAAGAATAAAAGAAAGAAAAAGAAAAATTAAAAAAGGAAAATATAAGAAAATAAGATAAGATAAAAGGGATGTATCTGCTTCATATCTTTACACACTCCTCACCAGGTCCTGAAACCGCTTGTTTCCAGAGTTATCTTGCACCCTATGCTTGTAATAAGTCGATAAATGGAGACCAAATCTTTAAGAATTGGTCTGATTTTCCTGCCAGGACGAATCTCATGTCTTCGAGGTGTATGTAACATTTCACACATATTTGAAATCCACATTTTTACCGTTGGCTTGGGTGCATTTTTCCAAAATTTAAGTATATGCATTTTTTGCCGTTATTAAGCCATAATTAGGAAAACTCTTTTGGAACTAAGTCAGCTCTAAGCCGACTTCCATTGTTCCAAAAATAATCAATTCTGCGTTAGGTTTCAATTTTGTTTTTAATAATTTTGTAAAAATTTCAAAAATTTCATTCCAAGATATTTGGATTTTTATGCAAAAAACAAAGGAATATGCTATAGTTGCATCTTGAGATAGAAATTTATCTCAAACACTTGGAAAGATTTTATTTAGTTTAGTTTTCGAATAATATAATCTATGTAGGATTTTGAATTGGATTCAAATATGTCTTACATTGATCGAGCATTTATGCACATGTAGCAAGTATTTATCCCACCTCTCTTTATCTCTGTGTTTGCTTTCTGACAGAATTCAATTAAACAGCTTGACTGAGAAGATAGACACAAAAAGCTGGAGTAACTCAGCGGGACAAGCAGCATCTCTGGGGAGAAGGAATGGGTCGAGACGTCACCCATTCCTTCTCTCCAGGGATGCCACCTGTCCTGCTGAGTTACTCCAGCTTTTTGTGTCTATCTTCGGTTTCAACTACTATCTATTTGTGTTGCCCCATTCAGGGAACTATGGATTTGGACCCCAAGATCCCTTTGTACATCAATGCTGTCAAGGGCTTGCCATCAACCTTACGATACGATAGAACGTTATTCGTCCCAGGAGGGAAATTGGTCTGCCAACAGTCATCAAAAGACACAACACGATACATGAAACATGAAATGGAAAGGCCAGGATTGGGGATGTGCAAAGATTGGGGGCGGTGGGGGAGGGGGAGGGGAAGGGGAGTCAGTTTACCCCACGACAGAAGGGGGAGGAGTTGTACAGTTTGATAGCCAGAGGGAAGAAGGATCTCCTGTGGCGTTGTGTGCTGCATCTTGGTGGAACCAGTCTGTTGCTGAAGGTGCTCCTCAGGTCGACCAGTGTGTGATGGAAGGGGTGAGCTGTATTGTCCAGGATGCTCCGCAGTTTGAGGAGCACCCTCCCCCCAAGACCACCTCCCATGAATCCAACTCCATCCCCAGGACCTCCACCTCCATCCCTTACCTTAGAGCTGACAGAGAACAAAGAAAAAGGGCGTCTTTCACAGTGGGAAAGGAGAAGAAAGCGGTGCATACAATTGAGTTCAAGACCCATAAAACCAGGATAAGAAATAAAATGTACTTTTGCCATCACCCAATCCTCATGGATTATCGATCTCTAGTGAGGCTGGTTTCAAATTAAATTCAGCAGTATTAGGAAACGAATAATATAAATATACGTGGACAAAAAAATTGATTTAGTTTATTGCAGTGCAGTACTCTGATTATATCTACACCAATTTGATACTTAGCAAAACAATTGACTGAAATCTATAGAAAGCCAAGAACAAAATCCTAATTCAACTAGTGCATGGGCTGTGCAGAGACTGGGAAATGAATTACAGAAAATTGATCCTGTTCAAAACATTGGTAGTGTTGTCTGCCTGGTTTAATGATCATCTTATATATATATGTATATCGATTTTATTCATTTATTGATGGGCTGTGAGTGTTGCAGTAATTGCCTTTATCCAGTCGCCCTTGAGACAGTGGCTGTGAATGGACTTTATGAATCATTGGATTCTATGTGTTGTATTGCTGAATTTTAGCCCAGCTGTGATAAAGGGGGAGAGCAGTGGTGCAGCGGTGGAGTTGCTGCCTCACAGCGCCAGAGACACGGGTTCAATCCTGACTACGGGTGCTGTCTGTGCGGAGTTTCTCCCGGTGACCATGTGGGTTTCCTCCGGGTGCTCCTGGTTTCCTCCCACATCCCAAACACGTGCAGGTGTGTTCATTGGCCCACTGTAAATTGCCCCCTTGGGAGTGTAGGGAGTGTGTGAGAAACTGAGATAACATAGAACTAGTGTGAACAGCTGATCGATGGTGAGTGTGGACTCATAGAGCCATCGTCTTCTCACAGAGAGTGGTGAGTCTGTGGAATTCTCTGCCACAGAGGGCGGTGGAGGCTTTCAAGAGAGAGCTAGATAGGGCTCTTAAAAATAGCGGAGTCAGGGGATATGGGGAGAAGGCAGGAACGGGGTACTCATTGAGAATGATCAGCTATGATCACATTGAATGGCGGTGCTGGCTCGAAGGGCCAAATGGCCTATTCCTGCACCTGTTGTCTATTGTCTATTGTCTTGCAGTGTGGAAACAGGCCCTTCGGCCGCACTTGCCCACACAACGACCAATATGTCCCATCGATGGTCAGCATGACACAGTGGGCTGAAGGGCCTGTATCCATGTTGTGTCTTTCACCGCTTGGAATGAAATGCCTCTCTCTAGCAGGCCTGACCCAGAGACATGCCTACTGATGATGTTGACTCTAAATCTACTTACAGTACATTCACAATCGATGGATTCTTGTATTGACAATAGTATGGGGCTATTACCTGACACTGAGCTAAAGAACAGCTATGATTTTATTGAAATGCAAATTGGGCAAGAGGCGGAGTTTCAACCATATATAGTTCCCACCAGATATGTTCTGCAAAGAAATGTGCAAGACAGATTTTACTGAAATCAACAAGGTTGAATTTTGTAATCAGAGAGCAAATATATGTTGTATGTTTAACGTAAGTGTCTAAAGACTATTTGCTGGGGCTTTCAGTCTGTGCTTTGTACACTTGGAGAATTGATCGAGATACAATCTTGCTCCAGTCAGTTAATTATTAAGCACACAATGAGTTTCTTACATCTGTTTCAATAAACTAGTTCAATCAATTTGGACTGAATGCCAATGCAAGTCTGAAGTCAGATGCTCAGTGTTAATTGAGATCAGTGGGGAACCAGGATTAGTCTGGAAGAAGATAGACACAGTGTTGAAGTAACTCGGCGGGTCAGGCAGCATCGCTGGAGAAAAAGAATAGGTGACGCTTCGGGTTGGGACAGTCAGTCACCCGCCCATTTTCTCCGGAGAAGCTACCTGACTCACTGAGTTACTCCAGCACTTTGTGTCCTTTTATGCATTAATCAGCATCTACAGTTCTTTTCTACACATCAGTCTGGAAGAACTCCAGTTCTGCACGCAATATTAATGGGATTGACTGCGTAAATGCTGACAAATCGTCTGGTATTCCAAACCAAGCAACAAGCCGTGGCAGATCATTTGGAGTGAGAGTGCAGAAGGCCAAGAAATGTCTTCAAGGCCCTTCCTTTCTGCCCGTGAGGAGCGCATTAATGGGCGTTGTAATTCAGCAAGAATATTGGTGCGCGTAGGAATGAGCTGCAGATGCTGGTTTACACTGAAGATGCTGGGGTAACTCAGCGGGACAGGCAGCATCTCTGGAGAGAAGGAATGCGTGACGTTTGGGGTCGTGACCCTTCTTCAGACGGGTCTCCACCCGAAACGTCACCCATCCCTTCTCTCCAGAGATGCTGCCTGTCCCGTCGAGTTACTCCAGCACTTTGTGTCTATCTAAGAAGAACATTGGAGATAGACACAAATTGCTGGAGTAACTCAGCGGGTCAGGCAGCATCTCTGGAGAGAAGGAATAGGTGACGTTCCTATCCCAGACTGCTTCAAAAACATTTTAATAGCCAGAAAAAGGGAAGAGACTCTCGCCATGCAAGGCCACAGCCAACTAAAGCTTTTCCAGCGGTGTGAATTCTGCACAGAAATTTGAGTTTTCACAGCAAGAAGCCGCCAAATGGATGTCTCCACAACACTGAAGCCAGCGTGAACAATGGGCTGTGAGATTTGTACAACATTCCGGCCTCCAGCAACACAGCAACAGAACAGAAAGCAGATTGGCTTCAAGACTAAATTATGGATAAGTGGTCAATCTGGGGACATGAGCATCAAGAGGGTTGGAGATTGCTGAAGGATGCATCTCCACAATCAGTTGGACCAAACACTCAGTTAAGTCATACTCCAGCAACATATTGTAGACCTGGTGAAATGTTTACTGTGCTACCATTTTTAGCAAATAGGCCTTCCAATGTTGATGCTGAGCACACAAATCGACGAGAAAAGATTGGCCAAGATTCTCTCTGGAAAGACTGCATCCGAGGTCAGGATTGAACCTGGCTCTCTGGCGTTGTGAGGCAGCAGCTCTAACAGTTGCACCACTATGCTGCTGCTAGATCCGGGTGTGTTTTTAATGACAATCTGGTTGTTTCATTGTAGATAGGCAAAAAGTGCTGGAGTAACTCAGCGGGTCAGGCAGCATCTCTGGATGACATTTCGGGTTGAGACCCTTCGGACGGAAAGTAGATGAGGGAGGAGGGAACTTGAGGGAGTAAAAGGCCAGAACTAATCAGGGCCGGCAGCAGATAGCCAAAGAAGGGTGGAGCACACAATGGCCCATTGTTGGCTGGTGAAGAAGTGATAATGAAGGGATGCGAACAGTGGAATTAGTAGGATGACTATATTGGAGGAGTAGGGGGGAGGAGGGAATGCAAGGGTTACTTGAAATGAAAGAAATCAACGTTCATACTGCTGGGTTGCCAGCTGTCTAGCGAAATGTGAGGTGCTGTTCCTCAAATTTGTGTGTGACCTCACTCTGACTGGAGGAGGCCCAGGACAGAAAGGGTCAGGCCTTGTTCAGTCCTTTCAGCATGGATTGCAATTACTGGGGCTTTAATGTTGAGAACTTGACTCTTTCTGGAGTACGAGATGAAATTACTATCAAGTAGAGAAGTCAATGTTCATGCTGCCGAGGTGTGAGCTGCCCAAGCGAAATATGAGATGCTGTTCCTCCAAATTACGTTTTTCATCATTCCCGGTCCCGGGATTGTTTTCTTTAGTTCGGAGTGAAGGAATGATTGAAATTCCCCTCACGTGGCGCTGTAATCCCAATTTATTTCTCCAGGTTAAAGGTCTAGGCATCTGGCTTCCAGATGAGTATTTAAACCTTCGCGCTGCTGTACCCTGTCAGTGGCGAAACGTGAAACATTCAAATGCCTAAATAGGAATATTTCTCTTCCTGTATGTTGCTCAGCGATGTCTGGCATCTATTCTCACTGCTGAAATATGTACATCCCTTGCTTGCATCTTAGTTTAGTTTAGTTTAGAGATACAGTGTAGAAACAGGCGCTTTGGCCACCCAGTCCACACCGACCAGCGATCCCCGCACATTAACACCACCTTACACACACACACACACACACACTGGGGACAATTTTACATTTACACCAAGCCCACACAGCTCACGGGGTGAACGTACAAACTCCGTGCAGATAAGCACCCGTAGTCTGGATCGAGCCAGCGCCTCTGGTGCTGGAAGGCAGTATCTCTACCGCTGCACCACCGTGACGCCCATCTTGTTGACTGGGAATGTCCTGTAGCTAGCCAATAAGGTCCTAAGCAGTAAAGTCCCCCCTTCAAAATACTGTGCGGCACAGTGGCGCAGCAGTAGAGAGTCGCAGCCTTACAACACAAGGATCCTGGGTTCAATCCTGACCACGGATGCTGTCCGTACGGAGTTTGTATGTTCTCCCCGTGACCTGCGTGGGTTTTCTTCAGGTGCTCCGGTTTGATCCATTCTGTTGGATGTGGGATCTGTTCGCGCCTTTGCCAACATGTTCGCACGGATGGAGCCCAGAGGTAGAACTACACCATCACCAGTTCACACCTTCTCTCTCATGCTGTGCTTCTAAATACACGGGCCATCATGTTCTTCACTCTAATGTGTGGAAGTGTGACTGCATTGAATTAACACCATCTGATTAACACGTCTGAGTTGTGAAAGTGGTCGATTTGAAGGAGAATGGATGAATATTTGATGGAATATTGATGAAAGTTTCTGGAAAGAGAGAAAAGGGTGACGGGAAAAGCTGGGCAGCTCCGACGAAACGAGCAAAATGGTTTTGCTTTTGTTGTCCCGAACCCGTGATTGCATCTGATTATTTCAAAAACACTTTCAAAGATAATGAGTGACGAAAGAAAATGCAGACGCTGGAATCATGAGCTAAACATAATGTGCTGGAGAAACGGATTGGACGGCATCTGTGGAGGGAATGGACAGACAACGTTTTGGATCCCGACAAAAAAACAGGCGCTTCCGATGCGTAGGAAGGAACTGCAGATGCTGGTTTAGAACGAAGATGGAAGCAAAATGCTAGAGTAACTCAGCAAGACAGGCAACATCTCCGGAGAGAAGGAATAGGTAGTGTTTCGGGTTGAGGCCCTTCTTCAGATTTTCAATGTGGAAAGAGCTATGGCCGTGATGGACTTGGCTGTGTCCATCGCTCTCTACGTTCTGTTAAAGAAGGAACTGAAGATGCTGGAGAATCGAGGGTTACACAAAAAGCTGGAGACACTCAGCGGGTGCAGCAGCATCTAAGAGAGCGAAGGAGATAGGCGATGTTTCGGGTCGAGACCCTTCTTCAGACTTCAGCTCTCTACGTTCTCTTGTGTTCCAATGCATCGTCCTTGCTGGATCAGGCCATGTTGTTATCAGTTACATACCACCACCTACAGTAGGAAACATGGAACTGCGGATGCTGGTTTACAAAAAAAAAAGACACCATAGTGCTGGAGCAACTCAGCGGCTCAGGCAGCATCTCTGGAGAACATAGATAAGTAACATCGAGGTCCCAATCCGAAACTTCGCCTTTCCATGTTCTCTTGAGATGCTGCCTGACCCGCTCAGTTACTCTAGCACTCTGTGTCTTCCTCAGTACACCAACTTTGGAAGATTTTATAAATAAACTGATCTTTTAAATCCCTGCATTAAAAGACCAGGATCATGTTTGTTGGAAGGCTTCCGTGTGAGGAAGGTTCCCCACCCGAAACGTTACCTATCCATGTTCTTCAAAGATGCTGCCTGACCCACTGAGTTAGAGAGTCATAGAATCATAGAGTGATACTGTGTGGAAACAGGCCCTTCAGCCAACTTGCCCACACCGGCCAACAATGTCCGAGCTCCACTAGTCCCACCTGCCTGCGTTTGGTCCATATGTTTCTTAAACGTTGGGATAGTCCCAGCCTCAACTACCTCCTCTGGCAGCTCGTTCCGTACACCCACCACCCTTTGTGTGAAAAAGTTACCCCTCAGATTCCTATTAAATCTTTTCCCCTTCACCTCAAACCTATGTCCTCTGGTCCTCGATTCACCTGCTCAGGCAAGAGATACTGTGCACCCGGAGTTACTCCAGTACTTTGTGTCTTTCTTTTACTTCCTACAGTATCTATGTTGAAGATTGTATTTGGTGACATGCTAAAGCTCCTTCAACTTCTGAGAACAGGAAGACTCTTGCACACTTTCTCAGAAGATGGCGAGTACATGGAGTAGGTGGTTGAGGCAGGTATATTAGATTCAAGATTCAAGATTCAAGAGAGTTTATTGTCATGTGTCCCAGATAGGACAATGCCATTCTTGCTTGCTCAGCACAACAGAATATAGTAGGCATGACTACAGAACAGATCAGTGTGTCCATATACCATTGAATATATATATATACACACATAAATAAATAAACAGATAAACAGATAAAGTGCATTGGGCTATTAATGTTTAAAGTTTTGTTTGAGTTGAGTTGAGTTGAGTTCAATAGCCTGATGGCTGTGGGGAAGTAGCTATTCCTGAACCTGGATGTACCAGATTTCTGTACCTTCCACCTGAAGGTAGCGGGGAGATGAGTGTGTGGCCAGGATGGTGTGGGTCCTTCTGCCAACTGCGATAGATTCCCTCGAGCTTCGGAGCGTGGGGAGCGGCGGTGGCTCACTGCAGCGGCCCGACTCCGGAGCTCCAGCTCCAGCTCCAGCTGCAGACCGGTGGACTGTCGGGATATCGGGAGCTCGCGGGTCCGAGTGAGAAACTGCTCTCCGGAGCTCCCGCAACACAGCTTCTCCAGCCCGTGTTGCGGGGTTGGAGCGACCCGGAGCGGGGCCATTCATCGCCCCGCGCGGCTTTCATGGCCGCGGGACATTCCAGCGCCCGCCGGGGGCTCCAACGTTGTGACTTCTGTGCCTAGAGCGGGGCCGTACATCGCCCGGCGCGGCCTTAATGGCCGTGGGACTTAACACCACCCACCTGGGACTTCGACATCGGGAGAGAAATGGTGCGGGGGAGAGAGAAGAACTTTGCCTTCCATCACAGTGAGGAGGAGATTCACTGTGATGGATGTTTGTGTGAATTGAATTGTCTGTGTATTTTTTTATGAATTGTTCTGTTGTATGGCTTGTAGAAACGGAGTTTCGTTTGAGCCTCTCCGAGGTTCGAACGACAAGTAATAAAATCAAATCAAATCAAATCAAAATGGTAGGGAGATCAGAGCCGATGATGGACTGGGCAGTGTTTACTACTTTTTGTAGTCTTTTCCGCTCCAGGGCGATCAAGTTGCCGAACCAAGCCACGATGCAACCTGTCAGCAAGCTCTCTACTGTGCACCTGTAGATGTGTGAGAGAGTGTTCCTTGACAAACCGACTCTCCCTAATCTTCTCAGGAAGTGGAGGCGCTGATGTGCTTTTGATATTATTGGCATTGAAGAGATTTTTGAATAGACATCTAGATATACAGCGGGTGGAGGGTTATGGATTATGTGTGGTAATTGAGAGATGGTCTTGGCATCATGTTCGGCACAGACATTGTGGGACAAAGGGCCTGTTCTTGTGATGTAAAGTTCTATGTTCTTGTTAATAAAAACAACAGTCCATAAAACAAAAGCAGAGGATGCAAGAATGAGAAGATGAATCATAATCCTGCTTCAAAATGATTATTCTGGGTACAAATCAAATCAATAACTTGGGATTTAGGATACTACTGTGGTCCGATGGTTCATCTGCAAGGAGTGATAGTCAGCTAATGTGAGCAAAATAAGTTTGACACAAAGTGCTGGAGTAACTCAGCGGGTCAGGCAGCATCTGTGGAGAAAAGGAATGGGTGGCGTTTCGGGTCGAGACCCTTCTTCAGACTGAGAGTCAGGGGAGAGGGAAATGAGAGATATAGACGGTACATAGAACAAATGAATGAAAGGATTTGGGTATAGGAGCAGGGAGGTTCGACTTCAGTTGTATAGGGTCTTGGTGAGACCACACCTGGAGTATTGCGTACAGTTCTGGTCTCCAAATCTGAGGAAGGACATTATTGCCATAGAGGGAGTGCAGCGAAGGTTCACCAGACTGATTCCTGGGATGTCAGGACTGTCTTATGAACAAAGACTGCATAGACTCGGTTTATACTCTCTAGAATTTAGGAGATTGAGAGGGGATCTTATAGAAACGTACAAAATTCTTAAGGGGTTGGACAGGCTAGATGCAGGAAGATTGTTCCCGATGTTGGGGAGGTCCAGGACAAGGGGTCACAGCTTAAGGATAAGGGGGAAATCCTTTAGGACCGAGATGAGAAGGACTTTTTTCACACAGAGAGTGGTGGGTCTCTGGAACTCTCTGCCACAGAGGGTAGTTGAGGCCAGTTCATTGGCTATATTTAAGAGGGAGTTAGATGTGGCCCTTGTGGCTAAGGGGATCAGAGGGTATGGAGAGAAGGCAGGTACGGGATACTGAGTTGGATGATCAGCCATGATCATACTGAATGGCGGTGCAGGCTCGAAGGGCCGAATGGCCTACTCCTGCACCTAATTTCTATGTTTCTATGTTTCTATACGAGTAGCTTCATCTTCAGCGTAAGAGTCGTCCCTCCAGGCTTCAGTGCAACATTGTACCTTGAAGTCAAAATAAAGGTACCTAAAAGGTATTAGGAATCACTCGAAAGCAAACGATACCACAACAAAATAATTCTGTGACCATATAGAGACAAGGAACTGCAGATAGACACATAAAGCTAGAGTAACTCAGCGGGTCAGACAACTTCTCTGGAGAAAAGGAATAGGTGACGTTTCGGGACGAGACACTTCTTCAGACGGTCTCGACCCGAAAGGTCGCCTATTCCTTTTCTCCACAGATGCTGTCTGAACTGCTGAGGTACTCCAGATTTTAGTGTCAATGTTCGGTTTAAACCAGCATCTGCAGTTCCTTCCGACACAGGAACTGCTGCAGATGGTGGTTTAGTTCGCTGGCAAGTGCTGGAGTCAGGCAGCATCTCTGGAGAGCGTGGGTGGGTGACATTTCCGGTCGAGACCCTTTGGTCGAGACTCAGAGGAGTCCTGACCCGAAACGCCACCCATCCATGTTCTCCAGAGATGCTGCCTGACTCGCTGAGTTACTCCAACACTCTGTGTCTTCCTCAGTACAATTTGTGATGAATGCAACAATTTTTGAAGATTTTGTAAATGAACGAATCTTTCAAATCCATGCATTAAAAGACCAGGGGTCATGTCTGTCGGGAGGTCTGGAGGCATATTGATTGAACATTACGGGATATTGCTGTCCTTTCCTGAGACCCCACCAGAAGATGAGTGACAAATTTAAAATGCCAGCAAGTTTTAGACATATGGCCAGCAACTTGTTTCATTGCGTTAGGCTGCTCTCTCAATATACTGAGACATAGTGAGAATATTGATTGACAAATATAATGAATTGAAGATACAGAACTTCACAAAAATAAAGCAAAGTCTTGTTCAGAAGACATAGGGGCAGAATTAGGCCATTCGGCCCATCGAGTCTACGCCGCCATTCAATCTTCCCCTCTCAACCCCATTCTCCTGCCTTCTTCCCATAACCTTTAACACCCTTACTAATCAAGAATCTGACAATCTCCGCCTTGAAAATACCCATTGACTTGGTCCCCACTGCCTTCTGTGGCAATGAATTCCACAGACTCTCCACCCTGCAATTCAGCTGCTGTACTCCGAGCATGCTCCAACTTGACGAATATTTGGCCTGGAAGTTGTTTTTGGGGCAGAATATCAAGTCATGGATCGTCATTACCCCAGAGCTACTAAACTATTTGCAAATCGAATCACAAATCGATTTGTGGCACGATGGCGCAGTGGTAGAGGTGCTGCCTTACAGCGCCAGGGACCCGGGTTCAATCCTGACTAAGGGTGTTTTTCCGTACGGTGTTCGTACGTTCTCCCCGTGACCTGCGTGGGTTTTCTCCGAGATCTTCGGTTTTCTCCCACAGTCCAAAGATGTACAGGTTTGTAGGCTAATTTTCTTGGTGTAATTGTAAAATTGTCCCTCGTGCATGTAGTATAGTGTGGATGTGCGGGGATCGCTGGTCGGCACGGCTTCGTTGGGCGGTGGAAGCCGGTTCTCTGGATATTTTCAAGAGAGAGCTAGATAGGGCTCTTAAAGATAGCAGAGTCAGGGGATATGGGGAGAAGGCAGGAACGGGGTACTGATTGGGGATGATCACATTGAATGGTGGTGCTGGCTCGAAGGGCCGAATGGCCTACTCCTGCACCTATTGTCTGTTGTCTATTGTTGGGACGAAGGGCCTGTTTCCGCGCTGTATCTCTAAACTAAACTCCAGCTGTCAGTGACAGTAAGGCCTCATCTCCTTCCTAAAGGTCAGTGCTTTGATTCTGAGGCTGTGGCCTCGGGTGCTAGACTCTCCCACTAGAGGAAACATCCTCCCCACATTCACTCCATCCAGACTATTCGGTCGTTCTTGGATTTATCATTAGCTCCATCCTATTTTCGCATATGTTTGCTCGATTAAGGACAGTAGATAGGTTAATATATATATCCTTCCTCAATGGGGGCACAGAATCACTGCAATCGATAGAAAGATCAGAAATGAATTGAGGACAATTGTTTTAGCTCATGTGTTGGAAAAAGCTGAAGCCCTGGTGCCAGGAACGGTGATAGAAATAGAAGTTTACAGCACATTACAGGTGCTGGAGTAACTCAGTGGGACAGGCAGCATATCTGGAGATAAGGAATGGGTGACGTTTCGGGTCGAGACCCTCCTTCAGACGGAGTTTCTCAAGCATTTTGATGTCTATCTTTGGTTTAAACCAGCATCTGCATAAGGGTCTCGACCCGAAACATCGCCAATTCCTCCTCTCCATAGATGCTGCCTCACCTGCTGAGTTTCTCCAGCATTTTGTGTCTACCTTCGATTTTACCAGCATCTGCAGTTCTTTCTTAAACATCTGTAGTTCCTGCCTACACATGTTACAGATGTATATGTAGATAAAATGATAAAATGATAAAATGTGACGATTTAGATCGTGACCCTTCTTCAGAAAAATCAAGCATGGTTAATAATAAAAGGTGGAAAATATCAACAATAATATTTGGAGGTGACTCCTGAAGCACTAACAATGCTTAGAATATTCTCAATGCAAGAGCATATGCAAGCAATGTGTGTATCAGAATCTTTCAATGTTTAGTTTAGAGATACAGAGTGGAAACAGACCCATCGTCCCCGTACAATTTTTACAATTTACCGAAGCCAATTAACCTACAAACTTGTACGTCTTTGGAGTGTATGAAGAAACCGGAGCACCTGGAGAAAACCCATGGGGAGAACGTACAAACTCTGCACAGACAGCACTCGTAGTCAGGGTCGAACCCGGTCTCTGGGGCTGTGAGGCCCTACTTATTGCATGGGAAGAAAATTTAATATATGTGTTATGGGATGAACTGATAGTCCTTCCATCAACACCTTGGGAAAATGGTCTTCAATGCTGTATCATTCTTTGATGCCATTAACTCAGAAATTATGCACCAAAAGAAAATGGCAACATTAACAGTCGTACGTTGGTTTGTACCTTAAGACACAGATACCAGATGCCATTTTAAAATTAACAATTGAATTGGTTTCCCCAGGATTTGCCTACCTTTGATTCTGTAGTGTAATTTCCCAGCTGAATAACGACATCATATGATGTTAGGTTAACTTCATCAAAGCTATTCAGTTGTATCACAAAAAGTTGTTTACGAAAAGAAAAGGTATTTTTAAAATTTTGAATCACGTCATTTAGAGGGTGGTGAACCCGTGGAATTATTTGCCACAGAAGGTTGTGGAGGCCAAGTCAATGGATATTTTTAAGGTAGAGGTAGATAGATTCTTGATGAGTATCGGGGTCAGGGGTTATGGGGAGAAGGCAGGGGAATGGGATTAGGAGGGAGAGATGGATCTGCCATGACTGAATGGCGGAGTAGACTTCATGTGCCGAATTAGCCTAATTCTGTTCCTGTGAGATGATCTGATGAACCCGGGCATCTAGCTTCACTTTGAGAGCGTATACCTGGGCTGATAGCACAGTTTTCAGCATTTGAAACCACATCTTTCAGCGTGTTTGAGAAATATTTCCAAAATGATCAAACAGTTTACCATTTAGTCTAATTATGCACATTAATAGGTAATTACCATCACTCTTTTTTAATTACCCTTGAAGCTACATTAATTGCATTTAAATTATAGTTTAATGAGAGACCATTAGTGTATTGAAGAGTTATTGTCCCCCAGTAGTGGAGTGGGAAAGTTGAATGAATATAGCAACTGTTTGCAAGAATGTTCCAGTTGTCATCAGCAACAGGGAATAAAACATTTATCAGACCAGACTTCATTTTTAACAAAGAAACATAGAAACATAGAAATTAGGTGCAGGAGTAGGCCATTCAGTCCTTCGAGCCTGCACCGCCATTCAATATGATCATGGCTGATCATCCAACTCAGTATCCTGTACCTGCCTTCTCTCCATACCCCCTGATCCCTTTAGCCACAAGGGCCATATCTAACTCCCTCTTAAATATAGCCAATGAACTGGCCTCAACTACCTTCTGTGGCAGAGAATTCCACAGATTCACCAGTCTCTGTGTGAAATTTTTTTTCTCATCTCGGTCCTAAAAGACTTCACCCCCTATCCTTAAACTGTGACCCCTTGTTCTGGACTTCCCCAATATCGGGAACAATCTTCCTGCGTCTAACCTGTCCAACCCCCAAAGTACTCATTTTATGGCAATGTGCAAAATCTAATTGTGACACAAATGCAAACTAATGCAAAGAACTAATACAACGGGCCAAATAATGGAACGCCCAAAAGCACCTGACAACTTTAATTATTTTTTTGTTCTTTAGTTTAGTTTAGAGGTGCAACGCGGAAACAGGACCTACGGCCCACCAAGTCCCCGCTGGCCAGTGATCCCCACGCACTAGTTTAATTTAGCTCGGTTTAGAGAAACAGCTCGGAAACAGGCCATTCAGCCCATCAGGCCCGCACCGACCAGTGATCCCCGCACATTAACCCTGCTATACACACACCAGGGACAATTTTTTTACATTTATACCAAAATAATTGACCTATAAACTTGTAGGTCCTTAGAGGGTGGGTGGAAAACCAATCTCGGAGAAAACGCACGCAGTCACGGGGAAAATGTACAAACTCCGTACAGACAGCACCCGTGGTCGGGATCGAACCTGGGTCCCTGGCACTGTAAAGCAGTAGCTCTACTGCTCCGCCATCATGATTGTATTTCAGATGATTCAATTTTAAATGACTTTTAATGGTTAGTGAGAGGTGAGAATAGTACCGCTGGGGAAAGAAGCAATCTGTGACCGAAGAGAACAAGACAAACACCTACGCAAGATGGACACAAAATGCTGGAGTAACTCAGCGGGACAGACAGCATCTCTTGAGAGAAGGAATGGGTGACGGTCTGAAGACAGTCTGAAGAAGGGTTTCGATCCGAAAGGTCACCCATTCCTTCTCTCCAGAGATGCTGCCTGACCCGCTGAGTTACTCCAGCTTTTTGTATCAATCAATCAAGTTTAATCACAGAAAAATCGCAGTTTTGATCAAACTGAAATTGAACTGTTGCTGCCATCTACTGTCCAGTTCCTGCTTTACAGACAGGATGGAGGACTACCCATAGGGTCAAACATGTTAAATCACATGTTTATCGGCTAATTTGTCTAATGTTCTTTATATAAATTAAGTCTGACTAGTCTTTCTGTTTAATTAATTTAATCTGGTGTCGAAACATGAATGAATGGTTTAATTCGAGGGTAACATCACTGAAAAAAGGTGCAAAGATTTCCTTCATTCCAACATTAATTATGTATTGTTGTCGGAAGGAACTGCAGATGCTGCTTAACACCAAAGATAGACACAAAATGCTGGAGTAACTCAGCGGGACAGGCAGCGTCTCTGGAGAGAAGGAATGGGTGACGGTCTGCCGACAGTCTGAAGAAGGGTCTCGATCCGAAAGGTCACCCATTCCTTCTCTCCAGAGATGCTGCCTGTCCCACTGAGTTACTTCAGAATTTTGTGTCTATCTTCGGTTTAAACCAGCATCTGCAGTTCCTTCCGACACATTTCTCCTACTGACAGAATCAGTACAGATTCAGGGACAGGTTCTTCTCAGCTGTTACAGGGGGAGGGACTCAAATAGAGAAAGCCAGTAGACAGGGTCTGAGGCAGGAGGCAGAGAAGGGAAACACTCAGACCCAACATGTAGGGGGTAAAGAAGAAAAAAATAATAAACAGAGAATAAGAGGTGGTGGTTTTCCAGGGCAAAAATAAAAAGGGACCACTTGTCAACATAATTGTATAAGGAGTAAGAGTGTTGTAAAAACAAGCCTGAAGGCTTTGTGTCTCAATGCAAGGAGCGTTCGTAATAAGGTGGACGGGTTGAATGTGCAGATAGCTATTAATGACTATGCTATAGTTGGGATCACGGAGACATGGCTTCAGGGGGACCAAGGCTGGGAACTGAACATCCAGGGATATTCAATATTCAGAAGGGATAGACAGAAAGGAAAGGGATGTGGGGTAGCGTTGCTGGTGAGAGAGGAGATTAATGCAATAGAAAGGAAGGACATTAGCTTGGAGGATGTGGAATCGATATGGGTAGAGCTGCAAAACTCTAAGGGGCAGAAAACGCTAGTGGGAGTTGTGTACAGGCCACCTAACAGTAGTAGTGGAGTTGGGGATGGCATCAAACAGGAAATTAGAAATGCGTGCAACAAGGGTAAAACAGTTATAATGGGTGACTTCAATCTACATATAGATTGGGTGAATCAAATGGGCAGGGGTGCTGAGGAAGAGGATTTCTTGGAATGTATGCGGGGCCCCTTGGGCAAGAGTGACCATAATATGGTTGAGTTCTTCATTAGGATGGAGAGTGACATAATTAAGTCAGAAACAAAAGTTCTGAACTTAAACAAAGGTAACTTTGAAGGTATGAGAAGTGAATTGGCCAAGATAGACTGGCAAGTGATTCTTAAAGGGTTGACAGTGGATGTGCAATGGAAGGTATTTAAAGACTGCATGGATGAACTACAACAATTGTTCATCCCAGTTTGGCAAAATAATAAATCAGGGCAGGTAGTGCATCCATGGATAACAAGGGAAATCAGGGATAGTATAAAAACAAAAGATGAAGCATACAAATTAGCCAGAAAAAGCAGCCTACCAGAGGACTGGGAGAAATTCAGAGACCAGCAGAGGAGGACAAAGGGCTTAATTAGGAAAGGGAAAATAGATTATGAAAGAAAACTGGCAGGGAACATAAAAACTGACTGCAAAAGTTTATTTAGATATGTGAAGAGAAAGAGATTAGTTCAAACAAATGTAGGTCCCTTGCAGTCAGAATTGATCATGGGGAACAAGGACATGGCAGACCAATTGAATAACTACTTTGGTTCTGTCTTCACAAAGGAAGACATCAATAATCTGCCGGAAATAGCAGGGGACCGGCGGTCAAATAAGATGGAAGAACTGAGTGAAATCCAGGTTAGCCGAGAAGTGGTGTTGGGTAAATTTAATGGATTAAAGGCCGATAAATCCCCAAGGCCAGTTAGTCTGCATCCCAGAGTACTTAAGGAAGTAGCCCCAGAAATAGTGGATGCCTTAGTGATAATTTTTCAAAGCTCCTTAGATTCTGGAGTAGTTCCTGAGGATTGGAGGGTAGCTAATGTAACTCCACTTTTTAAAAAAAGGAGGGAGAGAGAAAACGGGGAATTACAGACCAGTTAGTCTAACATCGGTAGTGGGGAAACTGCTAGAGTCAATTATTAAAGATCGGATAGCAGTACATTTGGAAAGTGGTGAAATCATTAGACAAAGTCAGCATGGATTTACGAAAGGTAAATCATGTCTGACAAATCTTGTGGAATTTTTCGAGGATGGATCTAGGAGCGTGGATAAGGGAGAACCAGTGGATGTGTTATATCTAGACTTTCAGAAGGCTTTCGACAAGGTCCCACATAAGAGATTAGTATACAAACTTAAAGCACACGGTATTGGGGGTTCAGTATTGATGTGGATAGAGAACTGGCTGGCAGACAGGAAGCAAAGGGTAGGATTAAACGGGTCCTTTTCAGAATGGCAGGCAGTGACTAGTGGGGTACCACAAGGCCCAGCTATTTACAATATATATTAATGATTTGGACGAGGGAATTGAATGCAGCATCTCCAAGTTTGCGGATGACACTAAGCTGGGGGGTATAGTTAGGTGTGAGGAGGATGCTAGGAGGCTGCAAGGTGACTTGGATAGGCTGGGTGAGTGGGCAAATGCATGGCAGATGCAGTATAATGTGGATAAATGTGAGGTTATCCACTTTGGTGGCAAAAACAGGAGGGTAGGCTATTATCTTAATGGTGGCAAATTAGGAAAAGGGGAGATGCAACGAGACCTGGGTGTCATGGTACACCAATCATTGAAAGTAGGCATGCAGGTGCAGCAGGCAGTGAAGAAAGCAAATGGTATGTTAGCATTCATAGCAAAATGATTTGAGTATAGGAGCAGGGAGGTTCTACTGCAGTTGTACAGGGTTTTGGTGAGACCACACCTGGAGTATTGCGTACAGTTTTGGTCTCCAAATCTGAGAAAAGACATTCTTGCCATAGAGGGGGTACAGAGAAGGTTCACTAGACTGATTCCTGGGATGTCAGGACTTTCATATGAGGAATGACTGGATAGACTTGGCTTGTACTCGCTAGAATTTAGAAGACTGAGGGGGGATCTTATAGAAACTTACAAAATTCTTAAGGGGTTAGACAGGCTAGATGCAGGAAGATTGCTCCCGATGTTGGGGAGGTCCAGAACAAAGGGTCACAGTCTCAGGATAAGGGGGAATTCCTTTATGACCGAGATGAGGAAAAAAAAATTCACACAAGAGAGTGGTGAGTCTCTGGAATTTCATTTCGGAGTCACGTGAGTGACTTCGTGAAGAGCCCGCCGGCGCGCATGCTCGACATATCGTCGTACCGCGTTGCTGCGACGGCTGGCGGTGGAGCGCGCTCCTCGCCAGCCCTTCATAAGGGGCCACGGAGGTAAGTATTCTACCTTTAGTTGGTGGTCCTTGTTGTCTGATTATGTCTTGCAGCAAGGACATGGATGGGAGTTTCAAGGGCCGGAGGATGTGACGAATTCGACGGCCAACAGTTCCGGGGCCATTACCATCGGCAGTACCTGCAACGCAGGCCGGGACTCAGGCGGAGATGTGGGTAAGCCCTGCGTTTACAGGTCCAGATCCGCCAGCACACCACAGCTCGGAGGAGTTCGACGAGGAGGAGTGTGGTGTGCCGCCAGAGCAGGGGGACCCTGCCATGGCAGTCAGGTCGTCAGCGGGCTCGCTGGCGACCTCGAGCAGGGCACGTGCCGTTGCACGGCCTGTTCCACTCAGCCCTCCGAGAAGGGGGAGGGCAGGAGCCCAGAAGCCTAACCCTGTCAGGGCTAAGGCATTGCCTGCCGCGGAGGAGCGGTCAGGTTCCAGGGCGAGACCCGGGGCGGCTGTGAGGTCCAGCCGGCACACCCCGACTCTCGACGCCGGGACGGGTCGGTTGAGTCAGGTCTCGTCACGGTCGCCGAGCCCCCCATGGATGGGTGGGCGAGACCATGCGTCGGCAAGGTCCACGATGTGGGCAGCCGGCAAGACTGCACGGGCTTCAGGCAGCCATGCTTCGGCTGGTGCCGACACCACGCCGCAAGTATCCTTAGTGGCAGCGGCTTCAGCTCCCGCTAAACGGAGGCGGTTGAACACGCCCGCGCAGGAATCACGCAGTTTCGCCTCGGCGGCTGTTAGCGACAACTACCGGCACCGGCAGGGCCTCGACGAGGTGCGGGCCGATGACAGGAGCCCGGTTTTCTTTTCAGAGCCGGAGGACTCCGACCACCTGAGTGTTCAGGGTGAAGGGCGTATTGACCGTATGGAGCGGCTGCTGGAGCTCCTGCTTCAACGTCAACAACAGCAGGGCAGCAACAGGCACAGGGCGTCTTCACCAACATCTACTATCAGCCTGGAGCAGCACGAGGAGGAGGTTCTGGTGGATCCCGTACCACCTCCGTTGGAGGTGCCGGCGGAGGAACTCTTGGATGTGGCGACCAAATTCGCGGCCCCACATTCATCTGGTCTTCCTCTAAATACAAAGCTGGCAGCCACAGTGGACTTTCTTAATAATCAGGTGCTGCAGGAAGAAGTCCTCATCCAGGCTATGAGCCGTCACAAGGCTCCATCAAACTGCAACTCCCTCAACGTGCCTGTGGTCAATACGCCAATATGGGGCAACATCAGTGCGGCTATCCGTCAACAGGAGCTAAAATTGCAGCGGATCCTGAAACTCCTCACGGCCGGTATTACCGCCTTTGCACGGTCGGTGGACGGGGACGAACTGAATTTGGACCAGGAAGATGCTCTGGCCCTATTGTGCGCGACCCAGCACGAAATCAACGGGTTTCGCAAAAACAGCATCCGCCCAGCACTCAACCCGAAGTTTGCAGGATTGTGCAAACCACAGCCGCCGCCGCCGCCCCGTCAGCTCTTTGGTGAGGACCTCTCGAAGAGAGTCAAAGAGCTTGACGAACAAGCCAAAACGGTGGGGATCATGCGCTCTCAGAGTGCCCCCACACCGTCAGGCTCAAAAGCTCCATACATTCGCTCACGAGGGTCGGCCAGTGTCTCGACGAGGACTCGCCCTCTAGCTCCACAACGACAACAGCACCAGAACCAGCACCAAGGGTCTTTTTTAGGACAGGGTCGGCAGAGACCTTTGTGGAAACCGAAGACGCCGCGCCCTCAAGCCAACCCAGCACCTCCACGGCCACCCACACGTGTCAAGGACCGCCGGTAACCACGGAGGTGAGGGGGTCTGGTTCTCTTTTTTCTCTCTGTTTAACTTCCCATGTTGGTGGTCGTTTACGGTTGTTTTTGGGTGCATGGGGTAATTTTACTGGTGATGAGTATGTGTTGCGGAATATTCAGGGGCATAAAATTGAGTTTATTAATGGCAACATTCCTCCATCCCAGCACATGCCTGGTCGTACGTTTAAATTGTCTGCTGCAGAACAGGCAGCAGGTTATAAGGAAATTTTAAGTCTGGAACAGAAGGGTGTGATTGAGAAAACGGTGCATGAGCCAATTGAATTTGTTTCGAACATATTTACTAGACCGAAGAAGGATGGAGGCTGTCGTGTCATTATTGATCTAACCCGTTTGAATACATTTGTAACATATACTCATTTTAAAATGGATACGTTTGAAACAGCCAAATCATTGATTTCTCATGGCTGCTTTATGGCATGCATTGATTTAAGGGATGCATATTATTCAGTATCCATCCAGAAATATGATAGAAGGTTTCTGAAATTTATCTGGATGGGGCAACTTTGGCAGTATAAGGCTTTGCCTAATGGGCTCACTACAGCCCCTAGATTGTTCACTAAATTGGTGAAGCCAGTCATGGCTTATTTGAGACAACGACATCATATAGTTATGGCCTATTTAGATGATGTCTTTATTGTGGGCCACACCCTGCATTTGGCTGAACAGGGTGTTGCAGCTGCTGTCAATATATTTCAACAATTAGGAGTCATTGTCCATCCAGAGAAATCGAAGTTCTGCCCTGCCCAGGTAATTAATTACCTAGGGTTCACGGTGAACTCAATAAGTATGAGGATAACTATACCAATTAACAAAATTGAGGAAGTCACTCAGGTCACGCAGAGATTTAATTGGCACCAATATACCATCGATTCGGCATACAGCCACAGTAATTGGCAAGCTAGTGGCTTTGTTTCCGGCAGCACGATATGGACCTTTGCATTATCAGAATTTGCAAAGAGCTAAAATTATTGCGTTAAAACGGAACGCTGGTCATTACGATCGATCAATGCAGCTGCCGTCCGAAGCGATAACTGAGTTGCAATGGTGGGTGTGTCACATTAGCAACTCATTTAAGCCTGTTAGGGAGGCTAATCCGGTGGTATATTTACAGACTGATGCAAGCTCCAATGGCTGGGGAGCTACTGATAATTGCTCTAGTTGTGGGGGCAGATGGGACACCCTTGAGGCATCGATGTTGTTGACTCAAGGGATTAACTATTTGGAGTTGCTGGCAGCATTCCACGGACTTCGTGCATATTGTTCCAAGCTTGTTGGAGCACACGTCCGTCTCCAAATAGACAACACCACAGCTGTGGCATATTTAAACCATATGGGTGGTACCAGGTCAGTTTCGTGTGACAAATTGGCTACTCAATTTGGCTCTGGTGTGTTCAAAGAGACATTTGGATTTCAGCTACCTATTTGCCAGGTGAGCTTAATACTGTGGCGGACACCAGGTCATGCAAATTTAATGACAACATTGAATGGATGTTGCATCCTGAGATTTTTTCTAAAGTCACAGCCAAATTTGGTAAACCGGACATTGACCTTTTTGCGTCACGGTTAAACCATCAGGTACCAGCCTACGTTTCATGGGAACCAGATCCTGGGGCAATAGCGCTAGATGCATTCTCGCTGGACTGGGGGAATTGGTTTTTCTATGCCTTCCCTCCGTTTTGCCTCATCAGTCGGGTATTGCGAAAGATTCAGGCAGATGCTGTCAAGGGCATCCTTATTATACCCGACTGGCCCACACAGCCTTGGTATCCGGTGGTCTTTGACATGCTCAACGAACCTTGGGTCCTTTTGAAGGGTTGCCCACAATTGGTTACTCACCCTGTCTCAGGGGAGCCACATCCCTGCCATGGCTATTTAAATTTGTTGGCTTGCAGGTTCTGAACAGGCCGTTAGTCCAATACGGCCACTCGGCTCGGACCATGGATACCATCGGGGCGTCGTGTCGAGAGTCCACAAGGCGAAGATACCGCTCGCATATTAAGAAGTGGGAAGCCTACTGCAGCCGCTCTCGCATCACGTACGATGACGTGACAATAACCGACGTCCTGGAATTCCTTGCGGGGTTGCACAATGATGAACACTTAAGTTACAGTGCCATCAACAGCGCCAGAAGTGCGCTATCATTCTACCTCAAGATTGGGGTAGGATCCAACAGGCTAGTGTCCAGACTCATGCGGGGTATATTCAATATGAATCCGCCTACACCACGCTATAATATCACCTGGGATGTCAGGGACGTATTAACCCTGCTCAGGACGTGGTCTCCCATGGAAGGGCTCCAACTGGACCAACTCACCATGAAGCTGGTGATGTTACTAGCGCTGACTTCAGCTCAGAGGGTACAGACACTACACAAACTTCGTGTCGACAGAATGACATCTACCCCTACAGAAGTAGTCTTTTTCATTGACGAGCTACTAAAGCAGCATAGACCTGGGTGCACAGGGCTGCAGCTGAAGTTCCCGGCATACCCCGCAGATGCTAGGCTATGTTTAGCCTCACATATCCGCCACTATGTCAAGGTGACGGCACGCATCAGAGGAATGGAGAGGTACCTGCTTGTCACTCATAAGAGACCTCATCATCGAGTGACAGTCCAGACGATATCCAGGTGGCTTCGAGTCGTCTTGGGTAAGTCAGGTATCGACACTAATGTGTTCAAGTCTCATTCCACCAGGGCTGCATCGACGTCAGCGGCGAGGGTCATGGAGGTGCCCATGGACCAAATTCTCGCCACAGCAGGATGGGCGAATGAAGCTGTGTTCCAGCGTTTTTATAACAAGCCTGTTGCTGCTCCTCTACAGTTCGCAGAAGCCGTGCTGAATGCAGGTCAAGAACGTGGAGATGTCCCCGCATGAGGGGTTTTTGATTTGTTATTAATAAATATGCTCTTGTTTTGCAGTATGAACTATTGAGCCAGTTTGTCCTCCCATCCATCCCTGGTAGTGGTGTGTCAGCATGGACGTGGTCCAGGGCGTGTAATCACAGAAGCTTTGAAGTCTTCACGAAGTCACTCACGTGACTCCGAAATGAAATAGTAAGATTGAACGAGAACTTACCAGTTCGAAGGTTGATCTTTATTTTATGAGGAGTCGATGTGAGGGATTTCGTGCCCTCCTCGCCCAACCCTCAATCACCTTCATCTGGTAATCTTAGTCACTTCAATCTTACTATACAAAGTCATTTCTATTGTTGGTTTCTGTGATTCCACGCCGCTACTTTGAAGTATGTCGAGCATGCGCGCCGGCGGGCTCTTCACGAAATCCCTCACTTCGACTCCTCATAAAATAAAGATCAACCTTCGAACTGGTAAGTTCTCGTTCAATCTTACTATTCTCTGCCACAGAAGGTAGTTGAGGCCAGTTCATTGGCTATATTTAAGAGGGAGTGAGATGTGGCCCTTGTGGCTAAAGGGTTCATGGGGTATGTAGAGAAGGCAGGTATAGGATACTGAGTTGGATGATCAGCCATGATCATATTGAATGGCGGTGCAGGCTTGAAGGGCCGAATGGCCTACTCCTGCACCTATTTTCTATGTTTCTATGTTTCTATGTTATAAACAATAGACAACAGGTGCAGGAGTTGGCCATTCAGCCCTTCGAGCCAGCACCGCCAGCTGTTATCAGGCAACTGAACCATCCTACCACCAACTAGAGTGCAGTCCTGACCTACCATCTACCTCATAGGAGACCCTCGAACTATTTTTAATCAGACTTTACTGGGCGTTACCTTGCACTAAACATTATTCCCTTTTTCCTTTATCTGTACAGAGCTTGATTGTAATCATGTACAGTCTTTCCATGGACTGGATAGCATGCGCCAAGTAGCTTTTCACTGTAGGAAGGAACTGCAGATGCTGGTTTAAACCTGAAGATAGACACAGAAAGCTGGAGTAACTCAGCGGGTCAGGAAGCATCTCCGGAGAGAAGGAATAGGTGGCATTTCAGGTCGAGACCCTTCTTCAGACTGACTCTCAGCCTGAAGAAGGGTCTCGACCCGAAGCATCACCTATTCCTTCTCTTTAACATCGGGCCCGACCAGGGTGAACAAGGAGAAGAGGACTGGACTTTGTGCCTTCCCTCACAGTGGGAACCATTGTGGGGGGATGTTTTTATGTTTGGTGCTAAATTCTTCTTTAATGTTGTGTCTTATTTTTATTGGTGTGCTGCAAATGGCAACTCAAATTTCACGACATCAATTGGTGAACGTGACAATAAATGTCCTTTGTCCTTTGTCCAGAGATGTTGAAGGGCGATTAAATGGTAGTATTAATCAAAGCAAGCGTAAAGCCAGGAACCAAATGGAAGAGGGACGATTGGGCCTACATTGAATACTTTAGTAACTTTGTTGCTGTGCTAATCATGGCGACTCTTTGCATACTTGTGTGTTGGAAAACAAAGAATTTCACGGTAGCTGAGGTACATAGAAACATAGAAACATAGAAAATAGGTGCAGGAGTAGGCCATTCGGCCCTTCGAGCCTGCACCGCCATTCAATGTGATCATGGCTGATCATCCAACTCAGTATCCCGTACCTGCCTTCTCTCCATACCCCCTGATCCCTTTAGCCACAAGTGCCACATCTAACGCCCTCTTAAATATAGCCAATGAACTGGCCTCAACTACCTTCTGTGGCAGAGAATTCCAGAGACTCACCACTCTCTGTGTAAAGAATGTTTTCCTCATTTCGGTCCTAAAGGAATTCCCCCTTATCCTTAGACTGTGACCCCTTGTTCTGGACTCCCCCAACATCGGGAACAATCTTCCAGCATCTAGCTTGTCCAACCCCTTAAGAATTTTGTAAGTTTCTATAAGATCCCCCCTCAATCTTCTAAATTCCAGCGAGTACAAGCCGAGTTATCCAATCTTTCCTCATATGAAAGTCCTGACATCCCAGGAATCAGTCTGGTGAATCTTCTCTGTACCCCCTCTATGGCAAGGATGTCTTTCCTCAGATTTGGAGACCAAAACTGTACGCAATACTCCAGGTGTGGCCTCACCAAAACCCTGTACAACTGCAGTAGAACCTCCCTGCTCCTATACTCAAATCCTTTCGCTATGAATGCTAACATACCATTTGCTTTCTTCACTGCCTGCTGCACCTGCATGCCTACTTTCAATGACTGGTGTACCATGACACCCAGGTCTCGTTGCATCTCCCCCTTTCCTAATCTGCCACCATTCAGATAATAGTCTACCCTCATGTTTTTGCCATGTGACAATAAAGTAGCATTCAGGGGTCTGAAGAAGGGTCTCGGCCCAAAACGTCACCCATTCCTTCTCTCCAGAGATGCTGCCTGACCCGCTGAGTTACTCCAGCTTTTTGTATCAATCAATCAAGCTTAATCACAGAAAAATGGCAGTTTTGATCAAACTGAAACTGTCCCGTTGCTGCCATCTACTGTACAGTTCCTGCTTTACAGACAGGATGGAGGACTACCCGTAGGGTCAAACATGTTAAATCACATGGTTTATCGGCTAATTTGTCTAATGTTCTTTATATAAATTAAATCTGGCATGTCTTTCTGTTTAATTGATTTAAACTGGTCTCAGAACATGAACGAGTGGTTTAATTCGAGGGTAACATCACTGAGAAAATATGCAAAGATTTCCTTCATTCCAACATTAATTATTTATTGTTGTAGGAAGGAACTGCAGATGCTGGTTTACACCAAAGATAGACGCAAAATGCTGGAGTAACTCAGCGGGACAGGCAGCGTCTCTGGAGAGAAGGAATGGGTGATGCTTCGGGTCGCGATCCTTCCTCAGACTGAGAGTCAGGGGAGTGGGAGACACAGCGATAAGGAAGTGCACGGTGTGAAAACGAGACAAAGAGGATGGAGATCATGGATAAAATGTAGAATAGACCATTGTTAGCTAGGAGAAGTTAACAACAAAGCAAACAGAGATAATATGTAGTCGCGGACAGTCAGACTGGTCGAAGAACTGGGAGGAAGGAGGGATGGAGAGAGAGGGAAAGCAAGGGTTACTTCAAGATAGAGAAGTCAATGTTCGTACTGCTGGGTCGTAAACTGCCCAAGGAAATATGAGATGCTGTTCCTCCAATTTGCATTGGGCCTCACTCTCTGACAATGGAGGAGGCCCAGAACAGAAAGGACAGTGTGGGAATGGGAATGGGAATGGGAGTTAAAGTGTTTGGCAACCAGGAGATCAGGTAGGTTTAGGCAGACTGAGATTTTATTATTTATTCATCAGCATGATGCAGGTTCAACTCAATTTTAGATAATTTTTCTTTTTATTCTTTAAGCAATGTCCACATCTTATATACGGTAGATCTGTGTAGGAAGGAACTGCAGATGCTGGTTTACACTGAAGATAGACACAAAATGCTAGAGTAACTCAGCGGGACAGGCAGCATCTGTGGAGAGATGGAATAAGTGACGTTTCGGGTCGAGACATTTTCTTTAGACTCAGAAATAACAATACAATTCTTTGAAAGGAAAAATATCGATGAACCTTCTCGGGCCCCCTTACCCCGGTCGGTGACACTGTCATCTCAGTTCAGTCCAGTTTAGTTTATTGTCACGTGTACCGAGGTACAGTGAAAAGCTTTTGTTGCGTGCTATCCAGCCAGCGGAGAGACGACATATGATTACAGTCGAGCCGTCCACACTGTACAGATTCATGATATGGTAATACAGATCTGAGAGGACTTTAAGAAGATCATAGTTAAAATAAGAAATGTTGCAATAGATGTAGAGATTTAAGAGTAAAATCCCTGTCCCATTGTACGAGTGCATTCCAAGAGCTCTCCCGAGTTAAAAAAAAATCAAACTCGTGGTAAGCACGGAGAATGAACGTAACGGGTACGTCGGACGTCTCTTAGCGGCTCGTAACGCTAACGGCAGGTACTCGGGAAGACTCGCTAACGGCAGGTAAGCACGGGAAGACTCGTGAAGATTTTTCAACATGTTGAAAAATGTCCACGAGAGCCCCGAGTACCGACGAGCGGCCATTACCGTAAATCACCGAGTTCGAATCAGGGCAAACTCGGGAGAGCTCTTGGAATGAACTCGTACCGTGGGACAGGGGTTTAAGGTGCAAATGTGATGTGTGATGGTAGATCTGCTTCTGTGGCTAGCGCGCAGAGTCGCCTGGGTTGGGCGCCATCTTGTGGCCGATGTCAGAAGCTCCCCTCACCCTGTGAGAGCCCTCGGAAAGCGACTGGCCCTGATGGTGTACCGGGCTGCTTTTTATACGTTCTAGGATGGATCCACAGGCTGGAGTTCTTGAGAACGTCTACAAGAGCGGTGCGGTGGCACAGCAGCGGTAGAGCTACTACCTTACAGCACCAGAGACCCGGGTTCGATCCTGACTATGGTGTGTGTAGGTGTGTGCAGGAATCGCTGGTCAACATGGACTCGGTGGGCCGAAGGGCCTGTTTCTGCTCTGTATCTCTAAATTAAACTAAACGCAGATGAACCCTCGGAAAGTGTCTGGCCACTGGTGGTGTACCTGGCTGCTTTCTTTACAACCTGCACGGACCCACAGGCTGGAGGTCTTGAGAACGTCTACAAGACCCGCCAGTCTCACCTGCAGTCCCACAGCGTTTAAAACGCAGGCTGACTTTAAACCCGTGTCGGTTTTAAACAGATGACCGTCCGGTGCTGTTAGCCGCTCTCAAAACAGCCCCGTGGAGGAACTGTACTGGTGGACAGACTCATGAATGGTCAGACTCATCATGTAACAGTGAAAGCAACAGGTGACCTAAACTTCCTGAGGTGCAACTTCCATCATTGTTCAGCTTCTGTCAAGGAGAAGCTGTATTTCACCCTCGTTAGACCTCATCTGGACTACGCAGTTGCAGCTTGGGACCCATACACAGATAAAAACATTTCATCCATCGAACGTGTCCAAAGACAGGCCGCTCGATTTGTTACTAACACCTACGAGAGAGAAGCGAGTGTCACCAAACTTCTGAATTCTTGGGGTGGAACCCTCTCCAAGACAGACGTGAAGCTCACCGTTTGACCTGTTTTTACAAAATGTTAAATGGTCAGCTAGACATAGATCACAAGACCTACACCAACCCCAAACCAATTAGGAGCAGACGAGGGCATTCGATCCAATTTGTGGTCCCAGCCTCAAAGACAGATGTGTACAGCAATTCGTTCTTTCCACGCACTATTAAAGCATGGAATAATCTCCACCAAGCCACGGTTGCCCAGCCAGATGCAACTAAATTTAAAGTGGCACTTTCTTCCCAATAACCCTCTCTGGCTAAACCCCTCCCTTCACCACCTCCAGTTTAAATTCCAGTTGGAATATTTTGGAGGACCAAGTAACCAAGAAGAACCAAGAACAGTGGTCAGGGTGGGCATGAGCTAATGGTTCATCCGACCCATGAGGTTCTCCAATCTCCCTCCCTTTATAGCTCCTTTGACAGGCTTCTGTTATATCAGATGTAGACACAAAGTGCTGGATTAGCTCAGCGGGTCAGGCAGCATCTCTGGAGAAAGTGGACAGGTGATCTTTTGGGTCAGGACACCTCTTCAGCCCGATTGTAGGGCGAGTGGGTGGAAGAAGGCCGGTGGAGAGGAGGGGGCAGGATAAAGTGATTCAAAGAAGGGTCCCGACCCGAAACGTCACCTACCCATTCTCTCCAGAGATGCTGCCTGACCTGCTGAGTCACTCCAGCATTTTGTGTCTATCTTCGATATAAATCAGATTTTTGATCAGTCCTTCCACAGACTAGGTTACTGTCCTCTTTACACCTACCCTTTGCAGATATTGGACCTTGTCTCCAGGACTGGAAACAATATTGTTAGCTAGGGGAAGGTGGCTATGGGGCATACACGATCGAGGGTTTAGCAGGAGGAGAATCAGTGACGTTCTGTGCAAGGTAAAGCCAGTAAAGTCCAATGAAAGATAGTCTGAGGGTCTCCAAAGAGGTAGATAGTAGTTCAGTACTGCTCTCTAGTTGTGGTAGGACTGCCTGATAACAGCTGGGAAGAAACTGTCGTCTGCTGTTCTTTGTGTCTCCATTATTCGAGGCAGGTCCAATGGACAATCAAGGAGCAAAGGCTTCACCCAACGGAAACCAACGAGGAGAGAACGTTTGCAGGGCCATTTTACCGAATATAATCCCCTGCAATTTTGTTTTTAGTATTAGAGATACAACACGGAAACAGGCCCTTCGGCCCACCGGGTCCGCGCCGACCAGCGATCCCGCACATTGACACTACCCTACACCCACTAGGGACAATTCACATATATACCAAGCCAATTAACCTACAAACCTGTACGTCTTTGGAGTGTGGGAGGAATCTCGAGGATCTCGGAGAAAACCCACGCAGGTCACGGGGAGAACGTACAAACTCCGTAGAGTCAGCACCCGTGGTCGGGATCGAACCTGGGTCTCCGGCGCTGCATTCGCCACCGTGACTGCCCAATGATTTCTATTTGCCCACGGTCTCGTCCTCGACACATGTTGGGCTGCTTTTAATTCATATCCTATTATGGTTTCATTAACATTGCAGCCGTGTATCATGAGTGGTGTAGAGGAATCCGTTTTAAATTCTTGGTACATTGTTTTTTTGCATTGTTACCTCAGCAAAACCCAACCTGCTGCCAGAGGTGGTGGTGGAGGCATATCCAATAGTGGCATTTAAGAGGCTTTTGGGTATGCAGGGAATGGAGGAATATGGGTCATATGGACACTAGAGATTACTTTATCATGGCATTATGTTCAGCACATGGATTGTGGACTGAAGGGCCTGTTGCTGTACTGTACTGTTTTTGCATATCTTTCATTCATTGTTCTTTATCTCTCTACATCATCTTCTATATCTATCGCTTTTAGCTTTCCCGTGACTTCAGTCCGAAGAAGGGTCTCGACCCGAAACGTCACCCATTCCTTCTCTCCAGGATTCTGCCTGTCCCGCTGAGTTGCTCCAGCTTTTTGTGTCTATTTTTGGTTTAAACCAGCATCTGCAGTTCCTTCCTACACATTTTGTCTGTGCTGTTCAATGGTCTATGGTTTTGGACTTAACATGAATCACCTGACTCTCTATGACCCTATTTTCCTGTCCACAATACAGTCTCACTCATGTTCATTATGTGATAAGAGCAGAATTAGGCCATTCGGCCCATCAAGTCTACTCCGCCATTCAATCATGGCTGATCTATCTTTCCCTCAAAACCCCATTCTACTGTCTTCTTCCCAATTACACCCATACTAATCAAGAAGCAATCGATCGCTGCATTACAAATATCCATTGACACCCACAAAGATTGTATCAGAATGAGGTCTAATGGAGCATGTGTGGACAGAAAACAGTAGCAATGAACCAGTCAGATGTCAGAAATATAGCCTGCATCAACCCCAAAGTTGACAAATATTTCTGACTCTGATCTCAATTAACATAAGGGCGGCACAGTGGTAGAGTTGCTGCCTCACAGAGCCACAGACCTAGGTTGGATCCTGATTTTGGCTGCTGTCTGTGTGAAGTTTGCACGCTCTCCCCGTGACCACGTGGGTTTCCTCCGGGTGCTCCGGTATCCAAAAACGTGTGGGCTGTGTGTTAATTGGACTCTGCGAATTGTCTTTCCTATGTAGGGAAAGTGGGAGAACATACAACCAGTGTGAACGGGTGATCGATGGTTGGCTTGGTCTCTTCTAAGAAAGAACTGCAGATGCTGGTGAAATTGAAGGTAAACACAAAATGCTGGAGTAACTCAGCGGGTGAGGCAGCATCCATGGAGAGAAGGAATTGGCGACGTTTCGGGTTGAGACCCTTTTTCAGTCTGAAGGCTTGGTCTCGTTGGGCTGAAAGGGTCTGTTTCCATGTTGTATCTCTGAATTAAACTAAACTAAATTAAACCAAACTGAACTGAACGTGTGGGTTTGTAGGTTAATTCTCCTGGTATTCTCCTCTAATGTGTTGGGCGTGGATATACAGTGCATTCAGAAAGCATTCAGACTCCTTCATTTTATCCACATTTTGTTGCATTACAGCCTTATTCTAAAATAGATTACATTCTTTTTTTAATCATCAATTTACACACAATACCCCACAATTAAAAAAAAGCAATAACAGGTGTTTCGCAATTTTTGCAAAGTAATTAAAAATAAATAACTGAAATATCACATTTACATAAGTATTCAGACCCTTTACTCAGTACTTTGGCAGCGATTACAGCCTCGTCTTCTTGGGTATGATGCTACAAGCTTGGCACACCTGTATTTGAGTAATTTATCCCATTCTTCTCTGCAGATCCTCTCAAGCTCTGGCAGGTTGGATGGGGAGCATCGATACGCAGCTATTTTCAGGTCCCTCCAGAGGTGTTTGATTGGGTTCTAGCTGGGCCACTCAAGGACATTCACAGACTTGTCACAAAGCCACTCCTGCGTTGTCTTGGCTGTGTGTTATGGGTCGTTGTCCTGTTGGAATGTGATCCTCTGCCCCAGTCTGAGGTCCAGACGCTCTGGAGCAGGTTTTCATCAAGGAGTCTCTGTACTTTGCTCCATTCATCTTTCCCTCGATCCTGACTAGTCCCCCAGTTCCTGCCGCTGATGCTGCCACCACCATGCTTCAACGTAGGTATTGTATTGGCCAGATAATGAGCGGTGCCTAGTTTCCTCCAGACGTGACGCTTGGCATTCAGGCCAAAGAGTTCAATCTTGGTTTCATCCGACCAGAGAATCTTGTTTAGGTGCCTTTTGGCAAACTCCAAGCAGGCTGTCATGTGCCTTTTACTGTCTCCGTCTGGCCACTCTGCCATAAAGGCCTGATTGGTGTTGTGCTGCAGATATAGTTGTCATTCCGGAAGGTTCTCCTAACTCCACAGAGGAACTCTGGAGCTCGGTCAGAGTGACCATCGGGTTCTTGGTCACCTCCCTGACCAAGGTCCTTCTCTCCCGATTGCTCAGTTTGGCCGGGCGGCCAGCTCTATGAAGAGTCCTGGTGGTTCCAAAGTTCTTCCATTTAAGAATGACGGAGGCCACTGTGCTCTTCGGGACCTGCAATGCTGCAGAAATTGTTTTATCCCCTTCCCCAGATCTGAGTCTCGACACAATCCTGTCTTGGAGGTCTACGGATAATTCCTTCGTCTTCATGGCTTGGTTTTTGCTCTGACATGCACTGTCAACTGCGGGACCTTATATAGGCAGGTGTGTGCCTTTCCAAATCATGTCCAATCAATTTGATTTACCACTGGGGGACTCCAAACAAGTTGTAGAAACATCTCAAGGATAATCAATGGAAACAGGATGAACCTAAGCTCAATTTTGAGTGTCATAGCAAAGGGTCTGAATACTTACGTAAATGTGATATTTCAGTTATTTATTTTTAATTGCTTTGCAAACATTTCTAAACACTTGTTTTTGCTGTTTTATTATGGGGTATTGTGTGTAGATTGCTGATAAAAAAAATTGTTTTAATCCACTTTAGAATAAGGCTGTAACGTAACAAAATGTGGAAAAAGTGAAGGGGTCTGAATACTTTCTGAATGGACTGTAAAAGTGGGATAACAGAGACCGAGTGTGAACAGGGGTTGGATGGGCAACTTGGACTTGGTGGGCCGAAGGACCTGTTTCCATACGGCATCTTTCAATCAATTCAATTAATATAACGCAAGAGGTTATTTAAGCCGAATTTGATCAGCCACCCACCACAAAAGGAATGGACCAATACTCCCTCACTGGACATCAAGTGTACAACTAGAACTGATGAGTGAATTAACAGGATAACCAGCGTCTGATTTACCTAGCAAATATTTTGATGATGGACACAAAAGGCTGGAGTAACTCAGCAGGACAGGCAGCATCTCTGGAGAGAAGGAACGGGCGATGTTTCGGGTCAAAACCCTTCTTCAAACTTTGCTGAGTCCCCTGCCCACTTTGTGCTCTGCAAATTACAATCGTCCACCAGATGGCAGCCAAGGATTAGATATCAGTTCAGACCCCAGCCACAAACTTGTGCAGATGGCAGATGTGAACTTGAGAAATGATCTTCCATCAAATGCTGGCCAAAGCTTGTGCTGGATGGGATGAGTCTGGGATAGTGGGCTGCTCTTGCAGAGGAGGACAAAGCCTGACACAAGCTGATGCAACATAGAACACGGAACAGTACAGGAAGGAACTGCAGCTGCTCATTTAAACTGACAACAGACACAAAAGAGCTGGAGCCACTCAGCATGTCAGGCAGCGTGTCTCGGAGAATGTCCATCGCGGGTCCGTAGGAGTTTGTGGGTGTCTCGTACAAGTAAAAAGTAACAATTTTTTTCATCACAAGTATTTTTTTACTTGGGGACCTTTTTCACAGTGTTGAAAAAACCGTCACGAGTACCTGCCGTTAGCATTACGAGCCGCTAGGAGACATCCACGAACTCCTACGGACCCGCCACGGACATTCTCCGAGTTTGAATCCGGGGAAAACTCGGGAGAACTCTTGAATTACCTCGTACAATGGGACAGGCCCTTCGACAAAGCTTCCAAGACGGCGTCCAACCCAACGGCTATTTGCGCGCTAGCCACAGAAGCAGATCTGCAATCACATGTTACAAGCGCCCCACACTCGTGAATTTCTACTCCAACAGCACCAGTTACTTTAACTATGATATTCCCTTATCATGCACCTATCCATACACTGTAAATGGCTTGATTGCAATCACGTTTTGTCTTTTTGCTGACTGGCTAGCATGCAACAAACAGCTTTTCACTGCACCTCGCTACACGTGACAATAAACTGATCCGAACCAATACACATTTGCCCAATTTTTCCTTGGTCTCTTTGAAGAAACGACACAAGAATTGAGGGAGGCTCCATCTACCAAGTCCTTACCAAGTGCAAATCTCAGCAAACGAAAATCAAAAACTACCAGTTTTAAGCACTTCCACGGCAGACAAACAGCCTGGGTGAGTTTAACACATATGTACACCAACCACCAGGTGTCAGAAAGTCCTTTGGCATTTCACATCCGTTGCATATTTGCAGAATTTCCTATCAATAGGTTAACATGAAATATTACCAGTTCATTCTCATCATGGACAATAAGGCAACTACTGAAATATATACTGTCATTCACTGTGTAAGATTTTCCACCCCACAGATAGAGATACAGCGTAGAAACAGGCATTTTGGCCCACCGAGTCCACGCCGACCAGCGATCACCCCGTACACTAGCACTATCCTACACACTAGGGGCAATTTACAATTTTACAGAATCCAATTAAGCTACAAGCCTGTATGCCTTTGGAGTGTGGGAGGAAACTGAAGCACTTGGAGAAATCCCACGCGGTCACAGGGAGAACGTACAAACTCCGTACAGACAGCACCCGTAGTCAGGATCAAACCTGGGTCTCTGGTGCTGTGAGGCAGCAACTCAAACCTGGGTGTCTGGCGCTGTGAGATGTGTGGGGCATGTTTTTATACACACAGGGTGGTGAGTGCCTGGAACACGTTGCTGGGGTTGGTGGCGGAGACAGATTTAATAGAGGCATTTCAAATACTTTTTGGTGAGCACATGGATATGCAGGGGATGGAGGGAGATGGATTATGTGCATGCAGATAAGAGTTGGTCGTGGCATCATGTGACTTTGTGACAAACATTGTGACTTAAAGGGCCCGTTCCTGTGCTGTACTGTTCCATGTTCAATGATAGCTCAAAATGTGAACGTTAATAGACGAGACAATAGGCAATAGGTGCAGGAGTAGGCCATTCGGCCCATCGACCTATCACCGCCATTCACTGTGATCATGGCTGATCATCCACAATCAGTACCCCGTTCCTGCCTTTTCCCCATATCCCCTGACTCCGCTATCTTTAAAAGATCTATCCAACCCTCTCTTGAAAGCATCCAGAGAATTGGCCTCCACCGCCCTCAGAGAGGCAGAGAATTCCACAGATTCACAACCCTCTGTGTGGAAAAGCTTTTCTTCATCTCTGTTCTAAATGGCTTACCCCTTATTCTTAAACTATGGCCCCTGGTTCAGGACTTCCCCCAACATCGGGAACATGTTCCCTGCCTCTAGCGTGTCCAAACCCTTAATAATCTTAGGTAGACAAAAGTGCTGGCGAAACTCAGCGGGTGCAGCAGCATCTATGGAGCGAAGGAAATAGGCACGGTTTCGGGCTGAAACCCTTCTTCAGACTGATATAGGGTGGGGGGGGGGGGGGAGGGGATGTGGAGAAGAAAGGAAAAAGGAAAAAGGAAGAGAAGGTGCCCCCTCTCATCCTTCTAAACTCCAGAGTATACAAACCTAGCCGCTTCATTCTATCATCATCTAGTCCCGCCATCCCGGGAATTAACTCATGAATCTAAGCTGCACTCCCTCAATAGCAAGAATGTCCTTCCTCAAATGTGGAGACCAAAACTGCACACAATACTCCAGGTGTGGTTTCACTAGGGCCCTATACAATAAAAGCAATGCCAGCATGAAGGTCCTCCGACAGGGATACAACCTGTAGGTTGCTGTTGTCTTCAAATTTATTGTGAAATGGATGAACAGCCTCTGAAAAGCTATTGAATCATTTTCCCTGGCATATGTTCCCATTTTACCGCTAATAGGTAGTCATAACACTTCAACTGCATAGCACTAAAGGGTCTGGAAGAAGGTATTTGTATTTGTAAACTGTATTTGTTTATCTTGCCAACCACACTTCATTTTAATGCAAGCTATTGCCGAACATGGGCTGTGTTGTTCCAGTTACATTTTGCAATCAACCCTGTAATTATAATCAATTTTCATTCTGTCACACTAACTGAATACAGTTTTAATTACTGTACATCAAATGAGCACATTATTCACTGTTACTGGTAAAAAGACATTTCTATGTTGATCGCGTGCAGTCTCTGAACTATGCAGTATTTCCATCTCTGTTCACAGCCCATTTCTTATTCACGATCTGGTTGCTATCTAAACGTATAAACGAGGTTTAGTTAAGTTTAGTTTAGAGGTGCAGCGCGGAAGCAGGCCCTTCGACCCACCGAGTCTGCGCCGACCAGCGATCACCACACTCTAAAGGGCCTGTCCTACTTGGCAATTTTTTTGGTGACTGCCGGCATCATTGACTGACGTATCAAGTCACCGAAAAATACGTGGCGTGATGACGTATGACGCATGGTGTTTTTTCAAGTGTCGCAACATTTTTTTTGTCGCCGCTGGATTTTGTAATGTTAAAAATCTTTTGGCGACACTGACATGACGCCATTAACACTATCCTACACACACTAGGGACAATTTTTACAGAAGCCGTCTTTGAAGCGTGGGAGGAAACTGGAGATCGTGGAGAAAACGCACGCAGGTCACGGGGGGGAACGTATAAACTCCGTACAGACAACACCTGTGGTCAGGATCGAACCTGGGACTCTGGTGCTGTGAGTAGCAATGTTACAAAATTTTGAGATTTAAAAAATCAAGTCTGCAATTTATCCCATCAGATAAAGCATAAAAATAAGTTTAATTTGACACCTAATTTGCTTTCATATCTTCATTATTATACAAGTTAGGGCCATTTTCATACTCGGAAATTAGCAACTTGTTTCCTATTGCTTTTCTATTGACTTAACACAAAAGTTGTGATCGAGGACAGTCAAAAGCCCATAACTTCCTTAAAAATTAAGAGAACTTAAAGAAATTTTCAGTTATTATAGATTGAAGTATTCTGAAACAAATATGAAACAATCTTACTTGGATGACCTGAAATTAAAGCATATAATTAGTTAGTTACCCAATTGTAGCCAATTACAAAATTCAATTACTAGATCTAAATATCTATCCATTTCTTAAGAACAAATGTAAAAAAATGTAAAGCCTAAGTGTCCAATTAACAGTCACACAATAATTCACAATAAAACATGATTTTTAAATCTAATTGTCATTAATTTATAGGCCAAATTGAAGGAATTCAGTGTTTAATGGGCATTTTAAACAGCTTGCGAGTGGGATTTTCTGGAACGCGATGGATTAGAACATTGCGGTTGCGGTGAATTTAAACCCCATGTCGGCAGGAAATTTTCTGCCGGTTCGTATGGGGGCTAAATCACCGTTTCGCAACATGAAATATCGATTAAAGTCACCTAAAAAAGCAAGTTTATATGTAAAAATAAACAGCTTTCACTTACCTGTCCCCTACGTAAAATCGGTCTCCGTTGTCGGCGTTCACGGCATTAGGAGCTAATTTTTATTTTACTGCATTGATTAAGTAGTCGGGCTATTTATTTAAAAAAACGGACTTACCGGAAGTCGGAACGCATCTCCAAAAATAGATCGCACTCCGACAACAGAAAGCTACGGATTGCAAGGGGAAAACCGCATTTTAACCCCGGCCCCCCCTTAAAGGCGCCAAAGTCGCGCACACGGCCAGCGGCAGAACTGCAGCAACGCTAAAGGTAAGTTTTGTAACATACCTACTGTGAGGCAGCAACTCTACCACCACGCCACCGTGCCTGCTCAGGTAACAAGAGATAAAGGTCCCTTTTGCACGGCGTTTGAGTGCGGTGGGCAGATTGCTGTGGAATCACAACTGAGAAGCACGTGTCAGATTTCCAGACCATAACAATATCATGGAGAAACTCAGCAGGTGAGACAGCATCGATGGAGCGAAGAAATTGGTGATGTTTCAGGTCAAGACCCTTCTTCAGTCTGACCCGAAACATCACCCATTCCTTCGCTCCATAGATGCTGCCTCACCCGCTGAGTTTCTCCAGCTTTTTGTCTACCTTCAATTTTTCCACCATCTGCAGTTCTTTCTCAAACATAAAACTATCATGGAAGTGCATCATGTGGATCTGATATTATAATCTTCTCAAAATAGAAGGGCATATCATTAACATTGAATGGACCAAAGTGCCAAAGTAATACCCAGCTGGCTGCAAACTACACATTACGCAACTCCTTAAAGTAACAACCAGAGTTAGATCTAAGTGACCAAATATAATTTTGCATCTATCAAACGAGCTGCCAGAGAAGGTAGTTGAGGCAGGTAGCATTTGTTTAGTTCCGTTTCTTATTGTCGCGTGTTCCGAGGGACAGTGGAAAGCTTTTTCTTGGCTACTATCCAGTCAGCGAAAAGGCTACACATGATTACAATCAAGCCATCCGCAGATGCATCTGTATCAGATACCGGATAAAGGGAATGACATTTAATGCAAGATAAAGTCCAGTAAAGTACGATTAAAGATAGTCCAAGGTTATCATCTCCTAATATTGGGTGTCTGTAGTTTCTCAACTGATGTCAGGCTAACTAGCCTACAGCTTCCTGTATATATGTATATATTATCTTTCTCACACACACACACACACACACACACACACACACACACACACACACACACACACACACACACACACACACACACACACACACACACACACACACACACACACCAGGATAACCAGCCTATAGCTTCCAATTTACACACACTCTTTCTCTCTCTCTCTCTCTATTTTTTTTTCTTTACTGCAAAAACTTACAGTATTTTATTAGCAGTTTTTGCATGCTCCTTTATATCATTTTACATAACATTTTACAACAGTACAACTTGATTATTAAAACAAGGACAACTTCAATTTTTGATTTAAAAAAATGTATACAACAATGACCTCAATCATCCCATTCCATCCACTCATTGCTCTTGACTCAACCAAAATTATTTCCGAAATATTTGTCATAAATGTGATGCAGAAATTCCACAAAATAAGGCTCAGAATGCACCATAATGCGCACACACTATTCCGCATAAAACTTTTGTAATCCTGTCATGCCACCCCACTTTTTGAAAAGCTTCATACAGGCCTGCTCTCCCTCTCTGCCTCTTCCCCCTCACACTCTCTCTTTCTCTTTCTCTTTCTCTCCCTTTCCCTCTCCCTCTCCCTCTCCCTCTCCCTCTCCCTCTCCCTCTCTCTCTCCCCCCTCCCCCCCCCCCCTCACATTCTCATAAAGTCATGCGATAGGAGCAGAATTGGGCCATTCTGTCCATCAAGTCCACTCCACCATTCAATCATGGCTGATCTATCTCTCCCTCCTAACCCCATTCTCATGCCTTCTCCCCGTAAGCTCTGACACCCGTACTAATCAAGAATCTATCTGTCTCTGCCTTAAAAATATCGATTGGCTTGGCCTCCACAGCCCTCTGTGGCAAAGAATTCCACAGATTCACCACCCTCTGACCCTCTCTCTCTCTCTCTCTCTTTACCAGCCTATATCTTCCTCTATATTCTCTCCCTCAGTTGCTATCTATGGTCCCTTCTAGTGTACGGTGACAATTCCTGATCTGACCACGTCCTTCTGTAAGTAAGAAACCAATGTGTAACTTAAAGGATAATTAAAATATAAATTCAGGATCTCTTATTTACACACACACACACACATTTGAGGGATTTTGTTTATCTATATCTTTGTCATTGCTTAATTTATCATTTCGCAAGATGAAGAGAAATAAAGCCAGCAGGTGTATAGGAGCCAGAGAACAGATTCCACACACAGGGTATCGATTAGGACTCACCAGCTACAGAGAATTGCATGCCTCTTCGAGAGCAGGTGAGCATCAATATCGTGCAGCACAGAAAGGCATCACTTTGGAAAGTGGTCTTTAGCTGATGAAAATAAATTGCATCGCAATAGCGTCTCAGCTGTAATTTTTATCTAATATTATCTTGGTTCTGTTACCCTGAATGAATGTCATCTAATCCATCATTACTGACTGATAGAACCCATGTGGAATAAACGAGACCACAACCATATAACCATATAACAATTACAGCACGGAAACAGGCCTTCTCGGCCCTTCCAGTCCGTGCCGACCATTTATTTTCCCCTAGTCCCATCGACCTGCACTCAGACCATACCCCTCCATTCCCCTCCCGTCCATATACCTATCCACTTTACTTTTAAATGTTAAAATCGATCCTGCCTCCACCACTTCTGCAGGAAGATCATTCCACACAGCCACCACTCTCTGAGTAAAGAAGTTCCCCCTCATGTTACCCCTAAACTTCTGTCCCTTAATTCTCATGTCATGCCCTCTTGTTTGAATCTTCCCTACCCTCAATGGGAAAAGCTTATCCACGTCAACTCTGTCTATCCCTTTCATCATTTTAAAAACCTCAATCAAGTCCCCACGTTAACCTTCTGCGCTCCAAAGAATAAAGACCTAAGAGTAAAGACACAAGCTCGATGAAGCTGCAGGCTGCTATAATTTGGGAAGGAAATTATTAGTTTGGGTTAGAATTTTACAACACAATGGCGCAGCGGTAGAGTTGCAGCCTTGCAGCGCTTACAGTGCCGGAGACCCGGGTTCGATCCCGACTATGGGTGTATGTCGGTACAGAGTTTGTACGTTCTCCCCGTGACCTGCGTGGGTTTTCTCAGAGATCTCCGCTTTCCTCCCACACTCCAAAGACATACAGGTTTGTAGGTTAATTGGCTTGGGGTAAGTGTAAATTGGCCCTAGTGTCCGTAGGATAGTGTTAATGTGCGGGCATCGCTGGTCGTTGCGGACTCGGTGGGCCTGTTTCTGCGCTGTATCGCTAACGAAAACAATTAAACAATCATTAAAACATAGAACAACACAGCACAGGAACAGACCCTTCAGCCACAATGTTTGCAATACAATACAAAGATGCACTAATCCCATCTGCCTGAACATGATCATATATCCCAAGTACTTAGAGTATCAAAAGTATTCAGACTTTGATTAATTGAAAGACAATATTAGCTACTAATTTGGAATTAATAAACGGGGCATTTGGCAGCACTGAATGATCTGAATATGTTCAATTTCTGTCATTTTTCACGATGCAACTGCGTGTGATGGATGGAGGAAGGGGAGGTAGTCAGAGCTGGTAATGGTGCCATTTGTTGGCTCACCTGCTTTGCTTCAGATATGTGCAGCTAGTGAATTGGAAATGTAATTCAAAGTGACAATTTATTCAGAGCCCGTGCATTTCCACTGCTCCAGCAACTGGCTGCTCTACCGTTTGATATCATTGAAAACAACTGGTTTGGAAAACATAGAACAGACCCCATTTCTCATGGTTCCCTCGTTGCTGCGAGCTGACACTTTCTGAGCAGCTGTTTATTCCCAATATATTCTCGCTGGTTCCAAACAAAAGGCTTGCATTTGTTTCAAATCTGATGTTGGATAAGTACATACATTGTTGTAAATGGAAGCAGAATATTCAGGGAGCAATCTTTGAATGGTTTTGTGGAACTTGTTCTTCAAATCCAGATTTTATTTGTGCCTACAAGGGGAAGAATTGGAGAGAGGCCAATCATTATTTGTCAGGCCTCATTTGAACTGGATCCCATTCGATAGAGGCACTGAAAAGATAAATATATTTCTCTCTCCACAGATGCTGCCCAACCTGCTGAACATTTCCAGCGTTTTCTGCTCTTATTTGAGATTTCCAGTATTCATGTATTTTCTCCGGGCAGCCATTAAAAGCTGAGGGTGAGAATTACTTAAAATTTCAAATATGGTCGGCACAGCGGTAGAGTTGTTGCCTTGCAACGCCAGGGAACCAGGTTCGATTCTGGCTACGGGTGTTGTCTGTACGGAGTTTGTACATTCTCCCCTTAAAATCCTCTAGTTCTGGATTCCCCTACCCTCGGTAAAAGACTGTGCATTTACCATTATCTATTCCTCCGCTGATTTTATACGCATCTAGAAGGTCTCCCCCTCAGACTCCTGCACTCCGAGGAATAAAGTCCCAGCCTGCCCAAACTCTCCCCATAGCTCAGGCCCGAGCAACATCTTCATTAGGGATTTGAAATTGGCTTTCTTATCTCTGACCAGAGAGATCCAAGGATGAATGGGAGGTGATAGGGGGAATGGATAGCTTGGACTTTCTAAATCATTGAATAGATTGCTGGTAGTCAGTATTTGGAGAATGGCCCTTTCTGTCAGTTCTAAGGCGTTAACTTGCCCAGTTGAACTAAATATTCAATGCTACAGCAGAGCGACAGTGGAGCTTTGACGGGGAGAGAACTTGTACAGAAGGATAAAAGTAGCAGATGCATGGGTATATCAGACTCCCTTCCACATTGCACAACTTGGTCTGCCTCAGAAATATATTCTGTTCCTTCGTTGTCGTTGGGTCTAAATTCTGAAAGTCCTACCCTGACACTGAGTGGATGTACCTTCATCTGAAGGATTGCTGTTCACTGTTTTTTCAAGGGCAATTAGTGATGGATGTGCAAGGCTTGATTTGAGTTGAGTTGAGTTTAGTTCGGTGGTACGGCATGAAAATGGACCCCTTGACCCACCAAGTCCACACCAACCTTCACTCTCGCATTCACACTAGTTCTATGTTATATCCCACTTTCTCATCTACTCCTGAGGCCTCCGGGGCACTTTAATGAGGCCACAAAGCCAGACATCTATCTATAGGATGTGAGAGGAAACCGGAGCCGTCTAAGGATACCAATGTGGTTCCAGGGAGAACATGCAAACTCCACACGGACAGCACCCGAGATCAGGATCAAAACTGGCTCTCCGGTGCTGTGAGGCAGCATCTCTACCAGCAACACAATGATCAGAAGCTGAAATATGAATAGATCGGATCTTTGTTAGAACGTGTAAATTATCTTTTCAACAGGCTTTCTCTGGGGTCGAACAAAACGATGGAAGGCTCGTGTTTGTTGTAGATTATTCATGCAACTTTGCTTCTGGCATTGCAAATCTCTTCCCAATTACATTTTCCTTCCATAGTCTTTCGCAAAGATGGATGAACAAATGAAGCAATTCTGAAGTTACGGGAAGAATTATTTTGCTTACATAACCTCCCAGTGTCTTTCATGTTGCACAGGTTTCTACATTACAAAGGTCATGTGTACACTGTTCTCCATTGAGAATATTAAATGTACACTAAACTGTATCGGAACCGTCCAAAAAAAAAGCCATTATTTCACTATACAAAAAGCCAATCCTGGTCATACTTTAATTTGAGGCTGTAATTTGAAAAATAACTGAGGCATGTAATTGAGTTTGTTAGCATAATTGTATTTCTGAATAGATAGGACTTTTAAAATCCAGAGAGCCCTGTATTTAAGGCTTTGATTAATTCTGTTGGTGAGGCTAATTAAAATGACCGAGGTGGTAGTGTAGATCAGATACAATTCATTTCAAGTATTAACTCCCTTGTTAGATTACTTTGTATATGAATTGTACAAAGAAATTGCAACGGTGCATCGCAGAGTTTGGTTGAAATAGATTGAAAAACAATGCTTGGGAGACATGCTAAATGGAAATTATGATTATAATCTAAATTATAGGAAGCTCCTTTGAGATGCCTATCACACCCAGTGCAGAATTTCAAGTACATCTCGAGACAAATAAAATAGTTTGGCTTTATGCATTTCATAAACTATTCCAAGAGTCGTGAATTTTGTACTTTTTGTGGCAATGTGGAAAAATATGAAATGTCTGAAGAACAGTCCCAACCCAAGACATCACCTCCATGTTTAATGATTTCATGGTTCAATGATACTGTTGAAGAGACCAAACGTTGTGAGCCAAACGATGTTTTATTAAGTAATACAGATTTTGACACACACACGCGTTTGGTGAGGACTTGAGCAAAGTTCCTGCCGTTGGTGTCAAGCACACCGGAAGACTGACGACTTTCTAATTCATTCCCGCCAAAAACCGGCCACGAGATAGTCCCAGTTCCTGACGAGGGTTCTAGCAGTAAGTGGCTTGACCACCAGATGTCGCCACACCGGACCACTTGGACAACAAAAACTCGTATGTCAGGCTGTTATTCATTGACTACAGCTCGGCATTTAATACAATCATCCCCTCCAAGCTAGTTACCAAACTCGCAGATCTGGGTCTCTGCGCATCCCTCTGCAATTGGATCCCCGACTTCCTCATTCAAAAACCACAGACTGTTCGTACTATATTCTGTTGTGCTGCAGCAAAGCAAGAATTTCATTGTCCTATCTGGGACACATGCAATAAACTCGCTTGACTTGACTGTATTGTCAGGTGTACCTAGGTGCAGTGAAATGCATTGTTTTGCATACAAGCAGGTAAAATCATGCAGCAGATCCCACCCAGGCGGTTCACAAGTGACGCCACGTTTTGGTGCTGACAAAGTTACAAAAGTTAATCAAACAGTCTTATTGTAGCTACTGCCTGCTGCTGCACATGGCGACAACACCTCAACCTCCCCCCCCCCCCCCCCCCCCACACCTTCTCCCCCTACCCGCCGGGTCCTTCCTGTCATTAGCATATAGACACAAAATCAGCTGGAAAGGCAGCATCTCCGGAGAGAAGGAATGGGCGACATTTCGGGTCTGAAGAAGGGTCTCGGCCCGAAACGTCACCCATTCATTCTCTCCAGAGATGCTGTCTGTCCCGCTGAGTAACTCCAGCATTTGGTGTCTATCTTCGATTTAAACCAACATTTGCAGTTCCTTCCTATGCATTATTAGTCTCTTCCGTTAAGATTTTATTAAATCCCTCATGGAGTGTGGGCATCAACATTAAATCAGGATTGATTGTCTATCTCTCATTCCTCTTGATGCTAAGCTGCCTTTTGAACTGCCGAGATCGGGCACAATCTCTGAGGTGAAATGCCCTCTACACTGGCTAAGTTTGAAGTTAGTGGGTCTGGCAGTGTCTGGGGAGGGGATGGATGAATGATGATCTGGGATAGACACAAAATGCTGGAGTAACTCAGCGGGACAAGCAGCATCTCTGGAGAGAAGGAATGGGTGACGTTTCGGGTCAAGACCCTTCTCAACCCGAAACGTCACTCATTCCTTCTCTCCAGAGATGCTGCCTGTCCGTTTGAGTTACTCCAGCATTTTGCGTCTATCTTCGGTTTAAACCAGCATGTGCAGTTCCTTCCTCCACAGTGATGTTCTGGGACCCGTTTGGGTCGGGACCCTTGTTCAGACTCGGTCAAATCCTGATATCATTCTTCCACAGTCATGCACGTGACGATAAGAAACCCAAACCTCACCCTAAAATTATGGTTATAATCACATCAGCCATGATGATAGTCAATGGCGGAGTTGACCCAAGGAGCTGAAGGGACAGTTTGCATACACACAAACTAAAAAAACATATTTATGGATTAATTTACGAAACAGATACATTCGAAGTCCTTCAAAGAGTTAAAACGTAACATGGATTTAAGTCATGTGAAAAATTTAAGGAGTTACACTCTTTATGGACTAATTTCACCGGATAATCTTAAGCCAATTAAACCATATTTGAGTTGATAGTGTGGTGTATGGTCTGGTCAATGCTCATCAAAGTTCAGTCACAGAAATACATCAAAAGCTGAAGGAATATGTCATTAAATGAAATGCCAGTCAATGTTACAATGGTGAGATTTACAAGGCTTATCCAAAGGATTATTCTTTCTGGAAATGATATATCTATATTGAGGCAGAATGAGGCACAGAATCAATATGTTCATGGCATCTAATATTTCATTTGATGCCTATACAAGGAGTTGGGCGCGCTGGTCTCGTTTAATGACTTGTCAAGCATTACTCTGTGTCATTTGCTCGAGACTGGATGAAACCCGGCGCAGGGATAATGTCCTATTTCACAAGTGGAGTTTTAGTTTAGTTTAGTTAGAGATACAGCGCGGAAACAGCCCACTGAGTCCGAACCGACCAGCGATTCCCGCACATTAACACCATCCTACACACACGAGGGACAATTTACAATTATACCAGGCCGATAAACGGGGTGGAAGATTGCAACCTTCACGTGGTCCGCCCTGTTTCAACTAATGCAATCGACTCGACGAGCACAAACGGAAGATCAAATAGAACAAGTGGTCCAACAACTTTAGGCTGTGCACGCCACACGAAAGAAGATCTTGCCATAGAGGGGGTTCAGAGAAGGTTCACCAGACTGATTCCTGGGATGTCGGGACTTTCATATGAAGAAAGACTGGTTAGACTTGGCTTGTACTCACTGGAATTTAGAAGATTGAGGGGGGATCTTATAGAAACTTACAAAATTCTTAAGGGGTTGGACAAGCTAGATGCAGGAAGATTGTTCCCGATGTTGGGGGGAGTCCAGAACAAGGGGTTACAGTCTAAGGATAAGGGAGAATTCCTTTCGGACCGAGATGAGGAAAACAGAGAGTGGTGAGTCTCTGGAATTCTCTGCCACAGAAGGCCAGTTCATTGGCTATATTCAAGAGGGAGTTGGATGTGGCTCTTGTGGCTAAAGGGATCAGGGGGTATGGAGAGAAGGCAGATACGGGATACTGAGTTGGATGATCAGCCATGATCATATTGAATGGCGGTGCAGGCTCGAAGGGCCGAATGGCCTGCTCCTGCACCTATATTTCTATGTTTCTATGTTTCTATGTTTCTAAGAAGAAGGCCAATAAACCATCAAATCTGCCCGAAGATCTCGGAGGAAACCCGCACGGGTCACTGCAAGAACGTATACAATCTCCATGCGGACAGCACCCGTAGTCGGGTTTGAACCCGGGTGGTTGGCACTGTAAGCGTTGTCAGGCAACAACTCTACCGCTGCGCCACTGTGCCGCCATGTTAAAATGAGACAAAGGCCACGCGGGGCATGAGGGCGATGAGAGGCAGAGAAATTTAGATTAAATGATAGAAAGAAAGGCAAAGAAGATGATCAGTGACGGAGAAAACAAGTCTTATTTTTAAAAGTTGGTGAGGAGAAAATAAAACTGAAGCGAAAGAAGAAAATGAGAGAGAGGAATAAAAGATATAGATATAGATCCTAAAAAATAATTTCTCAAGATAATGAGAGAAATTTCCATTGGGCTTCACTAAGTGCATGATAAAAGGTTACAGAACAATGTCTGTATTGGAATGCAATGGAAGACATTTAAAGACTGCATGGATGAACTACAAAAATTGTTCATCCCAGTTTGGCAAAAGAATAGATCAGGGAAGGTAGTGCATTCGTGGATAACAAGGGAAATCAGGGATAGTATCAAAGCAAAGGATGATGCGTACAAAGTAGCCAGAAAAAGCAGCATACCAGAGGACTGGGAGAAATTCAGAGACCAGCAGAGGAGGACAAAGGGCTTGATTAGGAAAGGAAACATAGATTATGAAAGAAAACTGGCAGGGAACATAAAAACTGACTGCAAACGTTTTTATAGATATGTGAAGAGAAAGAGATTAGTTAAAACAAATGTAGGTCCCTTGCAGTCAGAAACAGGTGCGTTGATCATGGGGAACAAGGATATGGCGGACCAATTGAATAACTACTCTGGTTCCGTCTTCACTAAGGAAGACATAAATAATCTGCCAGAAATAGCAGGGAACTGCGGGTCAAAGGAGGACTTGAGTGAAATCCAGGTTAGTCGGGAAGCGGTGTTGGGTAAATTGAATGGATTAAAGGCCGATATATCCCCAGGGCCAGATAGGCTGCATCCCAGAGTACTTAAGGAAGTAGCTCCGGAAATAGTGGATGCATTAGTGATAATCTTTCAAAACTCTTTAGATTCTGGAATAGTTCCTGAGGATTGGCGGGTAGCAAACGTAACCCCTCTTTTTAAGAAGGGGGGGAGAGAGAAAACGGGGAATTACAGACCAGTTAGTCTAGCATCGGTAGTGGGGAAACTACTAGAGTCAGTTATTAAAGATGGGATAGCAGCACATTTGGAAAGTGGTGAAATCATTGGACAAAGTCAGCATGGATTTACGAAAGGTAAATCATGTCTCACGAATCTTGTGGAATTTTTTGAGGATGTAACTAGTAGCGTGGATTGGGGAGAACCAGTGGATGTGGTGTATCTGGACTTCCAGAAGGCTTTTGACAAGGTCCCACATAAGAGATTAGTATATAAACTTAAAGCATCCGGCATTGGGGGTTCAGTATTGATGTGGATAGAGAACTGGCTGGCAAACAGGAAGCAAAGAGTAGGAGTAAATGGGTCGTTTTCACAATGGCAGGCAGTGACTAGTGGGGTACAGCAAGCCTCAGTGCTGGGACCCCAGCTATTTACAATGTACATTAATGATCTGGATGAGGGAAGTGAAGGCAATATCTCCAAGTTTGCGGATGACACTATTCTGGGGGGCAGTGTTAGCTGTGAGGAGGATGCTAGGAGACTGCAAAGTGACTTGGATAGGCTGGGTGAGTGGGCAAATGTTTGGCAGATGCAGTATAATGTGGATAAATGTGAGGTTATCCACTTTGGTGGCAAAAATAGGAAAACAGACTATTATCTAAATGGAGGCCGATTAGGAAAAGGGGAGATGCAGCGGGACCTGGGTGTCATGGTACACCAGTCATTGAAAGTAGGCATGCAGGTGCAGCAGGCAGTGAAGAAAGCGAATGGTATGTTAGCTTTCATAGCAAAAGGATTTGAGTATAGGAGCAGGGAGGTTCTACTTCAGTTGTATAGGGTCTTGGTGAGACCACACCTGGAGTATTGCGTATAGTTTTGGTCTCCAAATCTGAGGAAGGACAATATTGCCATAGAGGGGGTGCAGAGAAGGTTCACCAGACTGATTCCTGGGATGTCAGGACTGTCTTATGAACAAAGACTGCATAGACTCGGTTTATACTCTCTAGAATTTAGGAGATTGAGAGGGGATCTTATAGAAACTTACAAAATTCTTAAGGGGTTGGACAGGCTAGATGCAGGAAGATTGTTCCCGATGTTGGGGAGGTCCAGGACAAGGGGTCACAGCTTAAGGATAACGGGGATATCCTTTAGGACCGTGATGAGAAGGACTTTTTTCACACAGAGAGTGGTGGGTCTTTGGAACTCTCTGCCACAGAGGGTAGTTGAGGCCAGTTCATTGGCTATATTTAAGAGGGAGTTAGATGTGGCCCTTGTGGCTAAGGGGATCAGAGGGTATGGAGAGAAGGCAGGTAAGGGTTACTGAGTTGGATGATCAGCCATGATCATATTGAATGGCGGTGCAGGCTCGAAGGGCCGAATGGCCTACTCCTGCACCTAATTTCTATGTTTCTATGTTTCTAGGTAATAAACAAAACAAAAACAACATTACTTGATAATGCTGATTCTAGTTTTGCTGTTGTGTATTCATTTTGAAATGTCAGTTTCAATGAAAGGTAATTTTGAATCATACTATCCCTGCACATATGAGCACATGAAAGTATCAGGTGTGTGATGTTCTACACATATCAAGCGACAACAATCGCAAGAAGGAGGGATCTGAGTTAAAAAGTTGGACGTCTACCCCCCACCAACAGAGTGAATCTGGCCAATTCATTCATTGGAGTAATATCTGAATCCAAATCATGAGTTTTGTGATTTAGTTCAAGAAGAAGTGATAAGTTGAAATAGTAAAGTACATCAGAAATGATTAGAAGTCAATTGTTTGCTTGCATGTTTAAGTTACTCGAGTGTTAATAAAGATTAAGTTGTACGAAACCTTGGTTGAGAGTCTATTGTTTGACACGTGATTTGATACCCTATAGAGATGATAGGGTCAACATTTCACTTTCAGATCAATAAACTGAACCCATTCTCTAGAGAAATATACCAAGCCTTCACTTGTGATTAACCAAAAGCATTCCATTTTTAATTTTAGTTTTTAATTATGTAAAATAAATGCAGTACTATTATGATTCATCAGTGTATGATGTTCTACACATATCCCCTGGCTCTGTGTCGCTCTAATTCCTCAACTTTCTGTTCCACATTGTTATAATTCAAGGGAATCCTTGCGGACATGTCTCAGACATTTAGTTTATAGGTACAGCACGGAAACAGGCCCTTCGGCCCACCGGGTCCGCGCCGACCAGCGACATCCCCGCACATTAACACTATCCTACGCAGGGCCGGATTAAGACCCATAGAGGCCCTAAGCACTTAAAAGGTTTTGTTGCCCCCATATATATGTAATTCAAAATATAAACAATAATAAACCATAAAGTACATTTTTATTTTTCAAAATGAAACAAAACTAACATATAAACCACTTTGAATATTATTTTAGCAAGTTTAAAGTGATTTATTTTGTGAGGTAAACCATTTACCATTTCTGTGGTGCCCCCTTCCCTTGATGCTCTAAGCACGTGCTTATTTTGCTTAATCGTTGATCCAGCACTGATCCTACGCCCAGTAGGAACAATTTTTTTTAACATTTACCAAACCAATTAACCTCTAAACCTGTAATTCTTTGGAGTGTAGGAGGATACCGAAGATTTTGTAGAAAACCCATGCAGATCACGAGGAGAACGTACAAAGTTCGTACAGACAAGCACCGCGGTCAGGATCGAACCTGGGTCTCCGGCGCAGCATTCGCTGTAAGGCAGCAACTCTACCGCTGTGCCACCTATTAAAGGCCTATGTTGTTGTTCTGACACCATGACACAAGGCTGTCTCGTTATTGTTGATGATTTAGCTGACGATGGTTATATGATTAGCAAACATAAAGGTCAAGTTGGCACTGTACTTGGCCAAGGGGGACTGTGATGTTTGGTGGACCGTGTCCTGGAGGACAAGTGGCTGGGCTTCCATGACGACCAGTGATGTTTGGTGGACCTTGTGGGGTGGGAGGACCCATTGCTCCTCCCATGCAGCAGGTGGCGCTGCGCAGGACAAAGGGAGATGTTTTGTATATAGTTATCTCTGTCTGTGATTGTGTGGTTGCAGCTATTTTTTGTTGTCTTGCTGCCAGCATTGAGTTAATGCAATAAAGTCTTCAGTTGTACCTTGAAGACGCTCAAGTTTTATACAGACATAGAACAAGAACATGAAAAGGACTCAGCGGGAACCACTGGAACGGCAACCGTCAGAGTGGAACACACACACATCGCTTCCTTCAGCCGCCCATTATGCAGGCGGGGGAAAGGGCAAGCAGGGGGAGCGCTGTCTGAGTGAAATTCACACGGTGCAAAGCCAAGGTGATACAGACACATAACACGATGAACAGGAAGACTGGCGCTGTAATTAAGGCAGCTAAGCACAGTGTACGGGAAGTCCTTTAAAAGAGAGGGAAGAGAGGGGGGAGATGCAGTGGAGACAACTTTTAAAAAACCAGAGATACACGGCTGTGAAGCTCGGCGGACATTTAACATTTACCGGTCGGTTATCCTTGGTTCTGAAAACTACTGCTTACGTTTTTTTTTTCCCCAATGAGCCAATTAAATTCACCGGTCAGCTCCAGCTACAAGCTACGAGAACCTACAAGAACCTTCGACCTCCTGGCAACCCACTAGAACCCTTTGGCGACCCACCTACAGCTCGAGAATTCTCGCTACTCTCTATGGCGGCTTCATTCTGGTCACCGCTAATTTTTCAACATGTTGAAAAATTCACGGCGACCATAATGAGGCCGCGACTCGTTCCCAGAATGCAGGAACTCCTCACGACCATGAAGGCGACTCCCCGGCAACCACCCGCAAACATGTGGTGACCGCAGTCTCCCGCAGTCGCCTAAAAGGTTGCCTAAGCGGGACAGGCCCATAAGATAATAAGTGAGAGCAGAACTAGGCCATTCGGCCCATCAAATCTACTCCGCCATTCAATCATGGCTGAGCTATCTCTCCCTCCTAATCCCACTCTCCTGTCTTCTCCCCATAACCCCTGACACCCGTACTAATAAAGAATTAAGAATTAGATTAAGGAGAGATAACCATATAACCATATTACAATTGCAGCACGGAAACAGGCCTTCTCGGCCCTTCCAGTCCGTGCCGACCATTTATTTTCCCCTTTATTTGACATCCTTCCTATAATTAGGCGACCAAAATTGTACACCACAAAATTGTACACAGTTGAAATAGTAAAGTAAATGAGAAGTTATTTGAAGCAAAAGCCATTGGTTTGCATGCATGTTTAAGTTACTCAAGTGTTAATAGAGATTAAGTTGTACTAAACGTTGGTTTAGAGTCTTTCGTTCGACACGTTAGTTGATACCCTGTAGAGGTAATAGGGTCAACATTAACTTTCAGATCAACAAATTGAACCCTCTCTCACAGAGAAATATACCAAGCATGCACTTTCGATTAATCAAAGACCTTCCATTTTTAAGTTTAGTTTTTAATGATGTAAAATAAATGCAGCACTAATATGATTCATGAGTGCTTGCGTTATCGCCTGCTTCCTATATCTGAACAGCTTCCCTACATTAGGGAAGCATTCCCACTCTGGACATAGGTTTATTGTTTGACGTAAATGAAAATTGCAGAGCAACTGCAGTAAATCTGTATACATGACCAGATGACTTCTAGCGGAGACAAAGGATATGGGGAGATTCAACCCGAATCGTCACCCATTTCTTTGCTCCAGAGATGCTGCCTGTCCCGCTGAGTTACTCCAGGATTTTGTGTCTATCTACGGTTTAAACCAGCATCTGCAGTTCCTTCCTACATATTTCGAGCTATTATAGAGATGGTCGACAGCTTCAAGTTCCTAGGTATCCAAGGGATATGGGGAGAAGGCAGGAACGGGGTACTGATTGGGGATGATCAGCCATGAAAGGGGGTGCTGTGGATAATGAAGTAGATTTTCAAAGTCTACAGAGAGATTTGGGCCATTTGGAAGAGTGGGCTGAAAGATGGCAGATGGAGTTTAATGCTGATAAGTGTGAGGTGCTACATCTTGGCAGGACAAATCAAAATAGGACGTACATGGTAAATGGTAGGGAATTGAGGAATGCTGTGGAACAGAGGGATCTAGAAATAACTGTGCATAGTTCCCTGAAGGTGGAATCGCATGTAGATAGGGTGGTAAAGAAAGCTTTTGGTGTGCTGGCCTTTATAAATCAGAGCATTGAATATAGGAGTAGGGAAGTAATGTTAAAATTGTACAAGGCATTGGTAAGACCAATTCTGGAGTATGGTGTACAATTTTGGTCGCCTAATTATAGGAAGGATGTCAACAAAATAGAGAGAGTACAGAGGAGATTTACTAGAATGTTGCCTGGGTTCCAGCAACTAAGTTACAGAGAAAGGTTGAACAAGTTAGGTCTTTATTCTTTGGAGCACAGAAGGTTGAGGGGGGACTTGATTGAGGTCTTTAAAATGATGAAAGGGATAGACAGAGTTGACGTGGATAAGCTTTTCCCATTGAGGGTAGGGAAGATTCAAACAAGAGGGCATGACATGAGAATTAAGGGACAGAAGATTTGGGGTAACATGAGGGGGAACTTCTTTACTCAGAGAGTGGTGGCTGTGTGGAATGATTTTCCAGCAGAAGTGGTGGAGGCAGGATTGATTTTAACATTTAAAAGTAAAGTGGATAGGTATATGGATGGGAAGGGAATGGAGGGGTATGGTCTGAATGCAGGTAGATGGGACTAGGGGAAAATAAATGGTCGGCACGGACTGGAAGGGCCGAGAAGGCCTGTTTCCGTGCTGTAATTGTTATACGGTTATATGGTTATATAGATGGGTGGATTGTAAGGGTAAAGATTTTAAAATTCCATTCCTGATCTACAGCACTGCAGACTTGATAGCTTTTGGCTCCCTGTGATACAAACAAAAGCCAAACACGATCGATGTAATCTCAAACATGACCCAAGTTGTCCCAACAACAGAATATTGGAAACAAACCTAATATAAAACTATTAAAGATTTCATTTATCAAATAAGAAATATGGGCCTGAGGGTAATCCTTTGATGATTAAAGGAAATAGGCATCACTTAGCACAAACCAAGGAATCATTCATTCCTTTCCCCAATGGATGGTTTTGAAAAAACATTTAAATTTAACTATTTTACGAAATAACTTTTTTATTATAAAAATTGAAAGCAATAAAAAATGGCCCTAAATAATTGTGTAATTCAATATAGCGACTCTACTTACTTGGTCGGTACCTCGAGACAAGATTTTGATGGTTCAACAGTACTTTATTTTCACATGTACCTCGGTACAATGCAGTAAAAAGATGTTTAGCAAGGAGGGATGGAGGAACCTGAGGGACAACTTTTTTTCTACAGTGGGTAGTAGGTGCACAGAATGGGCTGTCAGAGTAGGTCGTTGAGGCAGGTACTATCAAAACCTTTTAAAGACATTTAGACAGGTGCATGGAACGGACAGGATTGGAGGGATATGGGCTAAATGCAGGCAGATGAGACTAGTGCATATGGGGCACCTTGGTCGACATGGACAAGTTGGGTCAAAGGGCCTTTTTTCACGCTGTATGATTCGCCAACTTGAACGTTCAGGAGCTGAAAAGATTGCAAAAGTTGTGACCACTGCCCAGTTCATCACCAGCTCTGACCTCCCCACCATCGAAGGGATCTGTCGAAGTCGCTGCCTCAAAAAGGCTGCCAATGTCATCAAAGACCCACACCATCCTGGCCACACACTCATTTCACCACTGCCATCGGGAAGAAGGTACAGGAGCCTGAAAACTGTAATGTCCAGGTTCAGGAACAGCTTCTTCCCCACAGCCATCAGGCTATTAAACACGACAACAAATAAGCTCTGAACTACAACAGACTATTATTATTATTGCACTATATTTGTTATTTATTGAGTATGTGTGCATGTGTATATATATACACACTGAACTTTGTTTCTCCTGTTCTGTATTATGTTTACATATTCTGTTGTGCTGCAGCAAGCCAGAATTTCATTGTCCTATCTGGAATATATGACAATAAACCACTCTTGACTCTGTTACTAACTTTGGCCGAAAGATCTGATCCTGTGCTGTACTTTTCTATGTTCTACGCTTCACACATCCTTACGCTATAACAATATGGTGCAATGATTACAAATCATAATAATAAATGAATAAATCTTGCACGTTGGAAAGCAAAACAAAAAATTGCTGTGCAGTCATTGTCGGAGAATATTTGAATTTCAAATACAATTGCAAATCAGTAAAACAACAGGCACTGCAAGTGTACTTCTGTTCCAGAAAACATTTATATAGGTTAACACGTTATATCAATATGAAGTATATTTTGGTAGAAGATATAGAGTAGATGAAAGACCAAAGACACAAAGTGCTGGAGTAACTCAGCGGGTCAGGCAGCATGTCTGGCGAAAATGGATAGGTGACGTTTCGGATCGTGACCCTTCTTCAGAAAAACCAAGCATGGTTAATAATAAAAGGCGGACAATAGCAACAATAATATTTGGAGACGACTCCTGAAGCACTAATATTGCTTAGAACGTTAACCCAATGCAAGAGCATATACAATGTGTGCATCAGAATCTTTCAATATTTAGTTTTGAGATAAAGTGCAGAAACAGGCCCTTCAGGCCACCGAGTCTGCACTGATCAGCGATCGTCAAACATTAACACAATCCTACACACACTAGGGACTATCTACATTTATAACTATCCAATTATCCGAAAAACCTGTAAGTCTTTGGAATGTGGGAGGAAACCGAAGATCTCGGACAAAACCCACGCAGGTTACGGGGAGAACATTCAAACTCCGTACAGACAGCAACCTTGGTCAGCATTGTACACGGGATTCTGACGCAACTCTACCACTGCGCCACCGTGGCGCCCTTTTTTTTGAGTAATATCCTGTTCTCCTCTCAGCAATCTGTTAACATCAATGAGTGAGTCGGAGTACAGAAGAGAGATTGAGCAACTGTCCATATGGTGCCAGCACAATAACCTGGCCCTCAACACCAGCAAAACCAAGGAACTGATTTGGACTCCTTCTAGAGTAGGATGGGGACCCACAGTCCCGTTTATATCAATGGGTCGATGGTTGAAAGGGTCAAGAGCTTCAAATTCCTGGGCATGCATATCTCTGAAGAACTTTCCTGGTCCCAGAACACTGATGCAATTATCAAGAAAGCTCATCAGTGCCTCTACTTCCGAAGAAGATTATGGAGAGTCGGTTTGTCAAGGAGGACTCTCTCTAACTTCTACAGGTGCACAGTAGAGAGCTTGCTGACCGGTTGCATTGTGGCTTGGTTCGGCAACTTGAGCGCCCTGGAGAGGAAAAGACTACAAAAACTAGTAAGCACTGCCCAGTCCATCATCGGCTCTGACCTTCTTTCCATCGAGGGGATTTACCACAGTGGCTGCCTCAAAAAGGCTGGCAGCATCATCAAGGACCCACACCATCCTGGCCACACACTCATCTCCATGTTACCTTCACGTAGAAGGTACAGGAGCCTGAAGACTGCAACGACCAGGTTCTGGAATAGCTACTTCCCCACAGCCATCAGGCTATTAAACCTGGCTCGGATAAAACTCTGAACATTAATAACCCATTATCTGTTATTTGCACTTTACCAGTTTATTTATTCATGTGTGTATATATTTATATAATGGAGAAGGGTCTCGACCCGAATATTTATATAATGAAGAAGGGTCTTGACCCGAAACGTCGCCTATCTCCTTCGCTCCTTAGATGCTGCTGCACCCGCTGAGTTTCTCCAGCCTTTTGTGTACCCTTTATATAATGGTATATGGACACACTGATCTGTTCTGTAGTCAATGCCTACTATGTTCTGTTGTGCTGAAGCACAGCAAGAATTTCATTGTCCTATCAGGGACACATGACAATAAACTCACTTGAACTTGAACTTGAGTTAGAGTCATAGAATTACACCGCTGGGGACAGGCCCAACCTACCAACATGTCCCATCTGCATTAGTCCCACCTGCCTGCATTTGGCCCGTATCTCTCTAAATCTGCCATATCCATGTAACTGTGGTTGTTGTTTCCGTAATCAGTTAAGATAGATACAAAATGCTGGAGTAACTCATCCCAACCCTAATGAATAATCAGTACCATTAACTCCGAAAAATGTGGCCCTCAGACTGAAATAGAAAAGAATCATCAGTGCATAGTCTGATTAGGGAAAGCAAGAGGGGTCCTTTGTTTCAAGCAATGAAACAACATAAGATGAATGTGCCATGAATAATAAAACATTATATCATGTTCCACTAATTAAGTCTTTCATTATTCATGCACGTCTAGTTTGTAAAATAGCTGCTGAAACCGTGGATTTCCAAGTTCTTTCGCATTCTTGATTTACAATGGCACAGTACAGACCTACATGATTCCCTCTTCCCTTTATCATGCATCTGTACACTGTGGGTGGCTCGATTGTAATCATAGATAGTCTTTCCGCTAACTGGTCAGCACACAACAAAACCTTTCCACCTGACACATGACAATAAACTAAATTAAATCTTGTGCAAAGCATGTGAACAAAAATATCATGTTCCATGTTTCCGCACTTAACTAATTCGACATTTGATTCATCATATTTTGGGCGGCACGATGACACGGCGGTAGAGTTGCTGCCTTACAGTGCTTGTAGCGTCAGAGACCCTGATTCCATCCCGACTGCGGGCATTGTCTGTACGGAGCTCCCCGTGACCTGCATGGGGTTTTCTCCGATTTCCTTCCGCACTCCAAAGTCGTACAGGTTTGTAGGTAAATTGCCTTGGTACAAATGTAAAATTGTCCCTGGTGTGTGCAGGATAGTGTTAGTGTGCATGGATCGCTGGCCGGCACGGACCCGGTGGGCCCATGGGCCAGTTTCCACGCTGTATCTCTAAACTAAACTAAACTAAACTATATAAGAAAGAACATTTGAAGCTTCTGTTCAATTTACTGCTTACAATGTTGGAATTAACATAATTTTACCATTGCTTAATTCAACCCAATATTCTTCAAAAAATTAAAATGGGCGTGGAAACCAGAAAATTCACCATCTGGAAACCTCAGCAACTTTTAAATCAAAAATAATTTTATAATTCTGTGTGAACAAAGGCGATTAATTTATCAGCATTGATGATGTAAGAGTTAATATGTGGATCTGTGGAATGTTAGTGCTGAACACAATATTTTGTCAAATGACAATTGAATGGACTGAATGGAAATGATTTCTGATTTAGGCTTGAAACGATGTCAAAAACAGGGGAATTAAATTACGTGTACTGACTTCATTTTCCAAAGCCTGCTCCCCTCGCACCTGTTAATTTGGTTAAAAAGTACTGCTCTTTATTCCTCTGTGCAATAAACTGTGAATCAGAACAGAAGAGTAATATAAAACAAATCAACATTATAATGGCAAATTGGGCCAAAAATCCTAATGATTCAGCTGAGCCTCAAAACATTCAATTATGTGATTTTAAATAGGGCTGAAAATGTCTCCTTTCTTTCATGCATCCTCGGTAAAATATCACAGTAGTTATTTCTGTGGAAACTGGGCAATATGAGAAGTTTCTCGGTGTTTATCTGTCCCTCTTCTTTGGGTTGAAGAACGGTTTGATTCGAGCCGACATATCAACTAAATACATGCCTCGAAAAAGCAGCCGGAAAAATCAAAGACTTGTCCCACCGCTTGGTCAACCCATATTCTCCCTGCACCCATCCAGCTCAAGGTACACCAGCTTGAAAGCGCGTACGACCAGACTCAGGAACAGATTCTTCCCCTCACTTATCAGGCTTCTAAATGGTCCTTCCATTAGCTACGGTAAGCTGCGGTCTGATTCTCTCTATCCCATTGCGGACATTGGGCTTTGTCTATGGAACTGTTGAGCTACAATGCTGAGAACTATATTCTGCACTCTGTATCCTGCCTTTTTCACTTTATTTGGACATGCGTTTTGACTTGCTAGCATTTATGCACAGTGTTGTCTGATCTGTTCACATAGCATGTAAAACAAATCTTGTCTCTGTACTCTGGTACACATGACAATAATAAGCCTAACCTAACCTACTCCTAATTTCAGCTCATTCTCTCTCTAGATTATTTGCATTTGCATTTGAACAGATTACTGCATCCATCTCTTCTAAGAATTTACCAGATACTACTTCAGGTCATAAGATCATAAGTGACAGGAGCACAATTGGCCATTCGGCCCATCAAGCCTACTCCGCCATTCAATCATGGCTGATCTAACTTTCCCTCTCAACCCCATTCTCCTGCCTTCTCCCCACAACCCCTGACACCTGTACTAATCAAGAATCTATCTATCTCTGCCTTAAAAATATCCATTGACTTGGCCTCCACAGCCTTCAGTAGGGTTACCAACTTTCTCGCTCCCAAATAAGGGACAAAAGGTCAAAATAAGGGACAAATTCCCGACAGCAATTAGTTGCCCGACTCGGCCGTGGCTGGGTGAATGATGAGTTGGCCCGGGTGCTGGACTGCACACAAAGCCCAGCCGGCAGGCCAGCTGTGGAGTTTTGGCCCAGGCACTCCAAGGAAAAGAGTCCCAGCCTACTCAACCTCTGTTCCTCAAGTCCTGGCAACATCCACGAAAATCTTCTCCATGCACTTTCCAGCTTGACAATATCTTTCCCATAAACTTGCTAATTAAAGTATTTGAAGATCAGTGGCAAGATCCTTATTCAGTGGCTGAGAAGAAAAATAGGAAATAGAAATTGGAGTTTAGAATATTTCAGAGTTTTGTCGACACTCTGGAGATGGTAAAGTCAAGTGTTAATCAATAGTTTATGTGTCCCATAGAAAACAAAAGTGAACCTCAGCTAATCCTCCTGCAGCCCAGAAGCTGAAATTTCTCAGCTTTAACCCAACGTCACTTTTTAAAATTTGTTATGAAGTGATGGCTATTTTAGATTCTGGTGACACACTCATGTTGCTTTGGAGGTAGTTGGAACGATAATAGTAGGTCAAAAGTTGAACGATCCGATGATTTTGTAACATTAAGTTTTGAACTCAACTAACGCATATTTACAGTATATTGCTTTAGACAAGAGCTGAAAAGTTGGACTACCTCTTGAACTGGGAAACGAGGCAGAATTTAGATTGGTGCAGATTCAGATAAAGTAAATCTCCAACATGCAACTAAATTATGGCACATGCAGTAAGAATAAGAAGGAATATTCAAGTATTGATGACAATCAATTGGCAAGATAAAGTTCTGTTGGAATTAAGTGCTGGAACTGCACTATGGTTACAAGGATGTTGCCAGGACTCGAGGATCTGAGCTATACAGAGAGGTTGGGCCGGTTGGGACTCTATTCTTTGGCGAGCAGGCAGATGAGGGTTGATCTTATAGAGGTATATAAAATCATGAGAAGAATAGGGCAGAATAGGGTGGGTAAATGCACAGTCTCTTGCCCAGAGTAGGGGAATCGAGTACCAGAGGACATAGGATTAAGGTGAAGGGGAGAAGATTTAATAGGAATCTGAGGGGTAACTTTTTCACACAAAGGGTAGTGAGTGTATGGAATGAGCTGCCAGAGGAGGTAGTTGAGGCAGGGATTATCCCAATGTTTAAGGGCAGTCACGGTGGCGCAGCGGTAAAGTTGCTACCTTACAGCAAAATGCAGCGCTGGAGACCCGGGTTCGATCCCGACTACGGGCGCTGTCTGTACGGAGTTTGTACGTTCTGCCCGTGATCTGCGTGGGTTTTCTCCGAGAACTTTGGTTTCCTCCCACACTTTCCAAAGATGTACAGGTTTGTAGGTTAATTGGCTTGATAAAATGTTACATTGTCCAAGTTGGCGATATGCAGCGTAGTGCCCTGCTGACTACAAAATTCAGAAGGTTCAGAAGGAACAGTTAGACGGGTACATTGATCGTACACATTTAGAGGATATGGGCCAAATGCAGGCAGGTGGGACTAGTGGTGAGAAGGCAGCAGAAGGAGGTTCGGAGGGAGAGGCAGAGAGGTAGTTCAGCCATGATTGAATGGCGGAGTAGACTTGATGGGCCGAATGGCCTAATTCTACTCCTATTTCTTAAGACTTTTAGTGTAGATGAGAGACATGTTGGCCATTGTGGGCAAGTTGGGCCGAAGGGCCTGTTTCCAAGCTCTATGACTTTATGACTCTATGTGAGACACCCACCTCATACTGGTCTGCAACGTCATACGTGAACTCTATACTGTAGACTCTAGTCACTTGCATCTTCACAGTGGGGAGCTAGTGCTAATCACCAGGTTTATAGGATTAGCCCACATCTATGGAGCATAATTTCAGAAGTCACCTACCCCTAATCAGTGCTGATTGAAGTTTCAAAGAGGGCATCGTCTTGGACTCAGGCCACATGGCTGATCTATTTTTCCTTCTCAACCCCATTCTCCTGCCTTCTCCCCATAACCCCTGGCACTCGTTCTATTCAAGAAGCTGTCAATCTCCACCTTAAAAATATCAATTGACATTGCCTCCACAGCCATCTGTGGCAATGAATTCTACAGATTCACCACCCTCTGACTAAAGAAAGTCCTTCTCGTCACCTTTATAAAAAAGTGTTCTTTTATCCTGAGGCTCTGCGCTCTGCTCCTAGACTCTCCCACTAGTGGTAATATCCTCTCCACATCTACTCTATCCTGGCCTTTCACTATTCGGTAAGTTTCAATGAGGTCCCCCCTCATCCTTCCAAACTCCAGTGAGTACAGGCCCAGTGCCGTCAAATGCTCGTCATATGATAACCCATTCATTCCTTGGACCATTCTCGTAAACCTCCTCTAGACCCTCTCCAACACCAGTACAGCCTTGTGGGGCCCAAAACTGGTCACAATGCTCTAAATGTAGTCTGACCCGTGTCATATTAAGCCTCAGCATTGCAGCCCTGGTTTTATATTCTAGCATGAGCCAAAGAGGCTCATGATCTCTGTCAAGAGGCCCAGGATGTCTTCCAGATTCACAGTGGAGGGGGTCTGGGATGAGATAATTAAGGTAAATGACAGAAGAAGATTAAATGATCGTGCGTGCATTGTCAATGTCAACGTATCCACTGTCAAATCCCATTGACCAGTAATTGCACAGCTAAGACAGACACAAAATGCTGGAGTAACTCAGCGGGTCAGGCAGCATCTCTGGAGAGAAGGAATGGGTGACGTTTCGGGTCTAGACCCTTCTTCAGACAGCGAGCACGACATACAGGCATTCAATGAAGGCACAAGGAACAGCAAATGCTTGAGTTACCCCAGATTTCTATAACTGTTCAGAGAAGGTGTGCAATTGATGTACCCCATCACTCAATACTCAATGGTAAACCTCATTATTCACCTAGTGACCGTCATTCTTAATCTCTTCTCCCAGGTGATGTTGAAGTGTTTCACTAGATTCTCTCTCACACATGTTTCCCCACTCCAGGTCACAGATACACAACTCTGACCATCCAACAAGGCTGGCACATTGTAGAGACAAACTGCTACTTGCCCACCAGCATTCTTCTCCCTCTTAGTAAGTTTCACTTAAGGAGGAATTTCTTTAGTCAGAGGATAGTGAATCTGTGGAACTCATTGCCACAGAAGGCTGTGGTGGCTGTCAATGGATATTGTTCAGGCAGAGACGATCAGATTCTTGAGTAGTAACAGTGTCAGGGGTAATGGGGAGAAGGCCGGAGAATGGGGTAGAGAGGGAAAGATAGATCAGCCACGATCAAATGGTGGAACGGACTCTGCTTTATTCTGCTTCTACGTCTTATCGTCTTATGTTTGCAGTCTTTATCTGTGGATAAGATAGTTTATCCTGAATGTGAAATCCTGTAAAAAAGCGTGAAGATTTGAAGAAGGGTCTCGACCCGAAACGTTGCCCATTTCCTTTGCTCCATAGATGCTGCCCCACCCGCTGAGTTTCTCCAGCATTTTTGTCTCCCTTCTGAAAGTTTTGAAAGGTCTTTAGGAGATTGGTTTGGGGGAATGAACATCAAGGAGTAGGGTTTCACACAATAATCTTAAAGACACTACGATTGGATCAATCGAAAAATTCTAACCTGCAATGAATGTCTTTTTAGGCTGAATTAAAACAATAGAATTCATTGCCACAGACGGCTGTGGAGGCCAAATCAATATATATTTTTAAAGCAGAGATAAATAGATTTTTGATTAGTACTGGTGTTAAGGGGTTATGGGCAGGCAGCATCTCTGGAGACAAGGAATGGGTGATGTTTTAGATCGAGCCCCTTCTTCAGACAACATGGAACCAACATTGACCAGGTAATCTTGACATTGCCATTCCAAGCCACAAAAAACCTTTTGTTTTACCAAGCATCAAATACTAAAAATAAGTCGAGGATGGTTTCAGAAAACAAAATCAAACACAGAAAAATGCCCTTTCCAACGGTTGGCCAGATCAATTTAAATTAAAGATAGGACAGTAATAATCCCTGGAAAATAGGATTTTATCTATTGACTGACCTTCTTACAATATTAATTCTTTGCGTGAAATAAGGTCTACCTTTGTAATCATTTCTAGTTCATAAACAGAGATTAGGTATCTAAATTTAAAATCGCCCATAGATCAGCTTGTCAGGTGAATCCCTTGTCCTTATTAGCTATGAAGTGAAGGGCAGTGCGGATCATGGATATTTTGCAGAGATTTCTGTTGAAAGGCATAAGTTTTCAGTGAAATGACAGTATGCAGTAACCTCCAGTTTGATTTCAGCAATCTTGGTTTTGATCTCTGCTCTGCCAGCATAACCTTTACTGACATAATTCACATTTGTATGCAAGTTAATGAATAAAATTACAATGGATGCAAGATAAATTGGAAATTGTGCCAAGTGGCACAATGTTATTATTACATGGATGGAAGATGGTCTCAATATTGTGTCATGTAGCACAATCTTGATGTGCTGTATTTTTTATTAAAAATCAAGATCGCAATACATCAATGGAGCCTCTTCGGAAACTTGTTCCACAGACTACATTGTGGAAACAGGCCCTTCAGCCCACCGAGTCCATGCTGACCATTGATCATCCATGCACAGTGTTGTCTAAATTGCTCAATATTGGTGTGAGGCTTGTCTTGATGTTGATTAAAGGGCCCAGGATGACTCGGACCATTGCCAGGCCGTTGGTCGGTACAGCTGGTAGACCCGCTGCCTCACGTGAAGCCCCGGAGACCCCGGTTCGATCCTGATCTCGGGTGCTCTCTGCGTGTGGAGCTTGGACGTTCTCCCGCAGACTGCGTTGGTCTCCCAGGGGCGCTCCGGTTTCCTCCCGCATCCCAAAGACGTGCGGGTTTGTGGCCCTCGATAAATTGCCCCTGTTGTGGAGGGAGTGGAACGGGTGATCGATGGTCAGCATGGACTTGCTGGACCGAAGGGCCAGATTCCATAGAATCATAGTTGCAGGAGGAGGCTAATTGGTTCATCGAGCCAGCACCGCCATTCCTTGTGATCATGGCTGATCATCCACAATCAGTAACCCTGCCTTCCTTCTGCCTTCTCCCCATATCCCTTGATTCCGCTAGTCCCTAGAGCTCTATATCTAACTCTCTTTTAAATTAATCCAGTGAATCGGCCTCCATTGCCTTCTGTGGCAGAGAATTCCACAAATTCACAACTCTCTTGCTGGAAAAGTTTTTGTCTCATCTCAGTTTCAAATGGCCTCCCCTTTATTCTTAAACTGTGGCCCCTGGTTATCGACTCCTCCAACATTGGGAACATTTTTCCTGCATCTACCTTGTCCAGTCCTTTTATACTTTTATATGTTTCTTTAAGATGCCCTCTCATCCTTCTAAATTCCAGTGAATACAAGCCCAGTCTTTCCTCGTATGACAGTCCCGCCATCCTAGGGATTAACCTCGTGAACCTACGCTGCACTCCTTCAATTGCATGGATGTCCTTCCTCAAATTTGGAGACCAAAACTGCACATAATACTCCAGATATGGTCTCACCAGGGCCCTTACAACTGCTGATGGACCTCTTTACTCCTTTACACAAATTCATGCTGAAACCATCTAAACTGCTGATCATTTTCCAAGTAGATCCTTTTTGCTGTGCTTGCTTTGTGGTTACTTCCACTTTCCACCTCGTGGCCCTGATTTTATTCTCACCTAATATGCGCTTTTCCACACAAATTAACAATTAACATCAAACTCCAAAATTAAATTTCCTCGGGGAAAGATGTGATACATGAGAAAGCCTTCATCATAAGGCAGCCTGTGATTTCAGCGGGTGACCCTGTGTTTAGTGATTTCGCTATTGAGTGCAGAAACCAGGACTCATTTCCCCGCTACATGTTACTCCAGCACCTTGAAGTTTTTTTTGTAAACTAGCAGTTTGTTTTTCACTCCAGATTTCAACCGTCTGCAGTCTCTTGTGTTTCTACAGAAATGGGGAAATGGTCCTCACACATTCTCAGAAGCTTCGTGGCAACTGTGGCGGCATGGTGGCGTGGCGGGTACACCACGGCCCTACAGCGAACGAGACGATTCGATCCTGATTACGGGTGCTGTCTGTACGGAGTTTGTAATTATTTTATGTGTAACTCTCCTGTAGTGGCCTTTTGTCATTCTTGAAGCCTTTAGCAAGTTTAAGGTAGTTTAGTTGAGTTTAGTTTAGAGATACAGCTTGGAAACAGGCCCTTCGGCCCTTCACCGAGTCCGCGCCGACCAGCGTTCTCCCCGTGACCTACGTGGGTTTTCTCCGAGATCTTCAGTTTCCTCCCACACTCCAAATGAAGTACTGGTTTGTAGGTTTAATTGGCTTGGTATAAATGTAAATTGTCCCTAGTGTGTGTAGGATTGCGTTAGTGTGCGGGGATCGCTGGTCGGCACGGACTCGGTGAAGGGCCGAAGGGCCTGTTTCCAAGCTGTATCTCTAAACTAAACTCAACTAAACTACCTTAAACTTGCCAAAGGCTTCAAGAATGACAAAAGGCCACTACAGGAGAGTTACACATAAAATAATTACAAATTATATAATTGAATTGGTCTTCAAATCTTTTAATCCCCACATTCTATACAGCTCGCTAAATTAAAAGATGCTGAGCATGTTAGTGTTTGTGTTACAGTTTGATACCCAGCACTGACTTTAAATTAGGAAACTGGATAAAAGAAAGATTAGTAAGATAGTGTTGATTGCAAAAAGTCCTTGGCCTTTCTCCTTGAAATATGATGCAATTATATTTTTAAGTGGCTATTGTCAAAATGACACAATTTGATTTTTTTTTTACAGTGACTCTTGTTAAAGGTAATTTGACAAGAGGTTCATTTGGAAAATCTATATTTTTGATAGGCTAATTTGTGTGCCAAAATATTGATCTAATTAGATTACAACTTCTGAATATATAATTCACATTTTAAGGGATCGATCATGTCTCCCAATACAGATTGAAATCATTAAATCCATTGTTCTATTTATCGTCTATATATTTTTTGAGATACCGCCAGCCCACCAATCCATCCCGACCAGCAATCCCGCACTTTAACACCATCCTACACACACTAGGGACAATTAATATTATACCAAGCCAATTAATCTACAAACTTTTAATCGAAGATCTCGGAGAAAACACCTGCAGTCACCGGGAGAACGTACAAACTGCGACCAGACAGCACCTGTAGTCGGGATCGAACCTGGGTCTCTGGCACTGTAAGTGCTGTAAGGCAGCAACTCTACCACTGCGCCACCGTGCCTGCCACATCAGTGGGCAGACATGTGCAGTGAATTCAGACTACAATAGATCAAAGTTTCCCTCTATGTTCTGTTTAGATACAGCATGGTTAAAAAAAAGCCCTCTGGCCCACTGAAGGACCATCGATCACCCGTTCACACTAGTTCTATGTTATCCCACTTCCACTCTGCACCCTACACACTTGTGGCAATTTCACAGGGGCAAACTGCTCTACAAACACTCCCATTTTTGGGATAGGAGGAAACCGGCGCACCTGCAGGAAACCCACGCGGTCACAGGGAGAACATGTAAACGCCACACAGACAGCACCTAATGTCAGGATCAAACCCGGGTCTCTGGCGCTGTGAGGGGAGCAGCTCTATTAGCTGTATGCTGTTTTGAACTTGTGAACGATTAGATTTCTTTTTTGGTAAATTGACAGATTGAAGTTGTGCTAGATTTTACAGTGGAAGGTACAATTTGCATGAATATTGAAATATATAGCACAGCATCATAAGCTGAAAGATGTCATTATAGTAAAACCTTGTTTTGTATCCATGAACTCACATTTATGCATTAGATATTTAAGATAACTTTGGGGACAGTGATACAAGATAACAGATGAAGGCAGGAAAGATCTCTCATTTTGTTCTTGTTGGGTCTGTTGATTTTTTTGTGTTGGGTTAGTTTGCATATATATTGAGAAATAGAGCTTTGCATTGCATTGATTTTCCTGATTATATTCAATAACTACTCAGCAAAAAGACCCGCTCAGTTGCAGCTACATTATTCATGTCCTGGATGCATGGGATGACATCAAATGGAGAATTACCATGGTAACTGTGTTACAAATCAACTATGTATGAATTCTCAAGTTCTCAACTTGGTAATGCCATATAAATGCGAGGAAACCAGGCCAGGTCGATGGGATTTCCCCCCCGCCACGGGTACCATGTAATCCCGTGCTGCCTGCTCCATGGTCGGATAGACGGCGACTAAACCGTCTCCCCCATCCCCAGCAGGACCAAAAACAAGACCTGTCAAAGGGCGGATGAGCTTCTAGCGAGCCGACGCCCATCCACACCTCAGTAGAAGTTACTATCACTGTCGTACACAGCATTGTAAGGAATGAGGATAAAGCACACACACACACCAAAATCCTATACTTCCAGTGGCGGAAGTCCGCAGGAACTGGAGGACAGAGATGTGTGGTGCTTCCGTCACCGTTCCCGTTGGAAACCGGCACCACTGTGTCGCTAATGTTTCGTTGGCACTTTCCTGCGACGTTCATTCATTCATAATCGCTGTCTGTGTGGAGTTAGCATGTTCTTCCTTGTTTCCACCGGGTGCTCTGGTTTCCTCCCACATCCCAGAGACATGCCGGTTCATTGGCTTCAGTACAAATTGACCCACAGTGTGTCGGGAATGGTTGAGGATATGGGATAACACAGAACTAGTGTGAATGGATCAGTGGACTCGCCATGATCACATTGAATGGCGGTGCTGGCTCGATGGGCCAAATGGCCTACTCCTGCACCTATTGTCTATAGTCTGTTGACTCGGTGGACCGATTGGCGCAGTTCCACGTCTCATCCCTGAAAGTAAAACAAAAACTCTTGCAAGCATTTTCGCAATGGCACATTTTGTTCAAAAGGAATGACCAGAAAAGACTGCATTCTGGTCTATTTCAGAAAATTAGGTCCCTTTTAAACATGGGAATTTGAACTTAATGGCATAAGTCAGTCTCAACTATGACTCGGGGTCAAACTGATCAGAGGCAGCAGAATGTGACGGTCCTAAGGGAAAACAACTGAACGAATGGTGCACTACAATGCTGAGAACAATATTCTGCACTCTGTATCTTCCCCTTCACTCTACTTAATGTACTCGTGTTTCACTTGAATGGATTTATGGATCGTATCATCTGGTCGGATTGGATACCATGCAAAACAAAACTTTCCAATGTATCTCAGTACAAGTGACAATAATAAACAAAACCTAAACAATAAGGACAAATTACTTTCGCAGGCAAATTATTTTTGCTGATTGCACACCATGAACGGCTGTGCTTAAGGCCTCAACCTTAAGGCCTCAATCGACTGCCCATACTAGATGTTAATCAGTCCCTGTATGGCCACCTGTTAAATTCAAGGCAGCACGATGGCACAACTGATACAGCTGCTACCTCACAGTACCAGAGACAAGGGTTCAAACCTGTCCTTGGATGCTGTCTGTATGGAGTTTGAAGATTTTCCCTGCGACCGCACGGGTTTCCTCCAGGTGCTCCGGTTTCCTTCCACATCCAAAAGACTTATGGGTTTGTAGGTTAATTTTCTCTGCAGGTTGCCCCCAGTGTGTAGAGAGTGGATGGAAAAGTGGGATGACATAGAACCAGTGTGAAAGGCTGATTAACATGGGGTTAGGAAGGAGAGATAGATTAACCATTATTGAATGGCAGGGTAGACTTTATGGGCCGAATGGCCTAATTCTACTCCTATTCCTTATGACTTTATGACCTCGATGGTTGGCGTGAATTCAGTTGGGCGAAGGTCTGTTTCCATTTTCACATCTCTAAACATTAAAACTATTTGAGATTGTCTGAAATAGGCTACTTTCAAAATAGAACCCGTTGTTCTTGATTTTAGTCTAGTTTAGTTTAGAGATACGTGGATAAGCTTTTCCCATTGAGGGTAGGGAAGATTCAAACAAGAGGGCATGACATGAGAATTAAGGGACAGAAGTTTAGGGGTAACATGAGGGGGAACTTCTTTACTCAGAGAGTGGTGGCTGTGTGGAATGAGCTTCCAGCAGAAGTGGTGGAGGCAGGATCGACTTTAACATTTAAAAGTAAAGTGGATAGGTATATGGACGGGAAGGGAATGGAGGGATATGGTTTGAGTGCAGGTAGATGGGACTAGGGGAAAATAAATGGTCGGCACGGACTGGAAGGGCCGAGAGGGCCTGTTTCCGTGCTGTAATTGTTATATGGTTATACAGCGTGGAAACAGGCCCTTCGGCCCACCGAGTCCGTGCAGACCAACGATCCTCGTATGCGAGCACTATCCTACACGCTATGGGTCAACTTACAATTGTTTTACAGAAGCTAATTAACCTACAAACCTATATGTCTTTTGGAGTGTGGGAGGAAATCGGAGTTCCCAGTGAAAACGGTCACGGGGGAGAACGTACAAGCTCCGTACAGACAGCACCCGTGGTCGGGATTGAACCCGGGTCTCCGGCGCTGGAAGCAATAACTCTACTGCTGTGCCACCGTGGGAGATTGGGAGAGTAAACGTCCAATCACTATTTGATTCTGTCAATGTCAAGACGAGGTCATAAAAAATGAGGCTGATCCTTTCATATTTATAATTACCTTCTTTATGGGTTTTTTTTTGTTTCAAAAACTTGATAAGGTTTTGTGCCAGATTATTTCAAAGAGCTCAATCATGCAAATTTCTGAAGCTGGATTAACAATTTGTTTGGTCACGGCAGTTCATTGTCCTTTTAGTTACAAATGACTGCAGTATCGATGACACAATGAAAAGACAGGCCCAAAAGCACTTTTGTCCACAGCAATTATAAAACAAGGCCCTTGTGGGCATTTTAAATTCAGGAAGGTACTTTCAAGGCCGCTAATTTATAGGAGAGCTGACAGTCCAGGCAGATCAAGATTCAAATTTATGTAGATGTAAGTATGTGACATGACTGAGTAAGACTGGCAGCTTTTAAGGTTTTACTTAAAACAGTGTCTGAAGAAGGGCCCCGACCCAAAATGTTCAAGTAACGCCTGCATCCATTCTTCCCCCCTCTCCCCCACCACAGTCGACCTACTAGTTCCATCGATCACATCCCTGTATCTCTCTGGTTGTCACATGTTCCTCAGCCAACAATGAGCTATCATGGACTCTGCCTTTCCCGATGTTATCTGTTGCCAGCCCTGTTTGTTCTGGCCTTTCCCAACGTCCAGTTCATCCCCCCCCTACTTTCAGTCTGAAGAATGGTTCCGACCCAAAACGTCACCCATCCTTTTTCTCCAGAGAAGCTGCCTCACCCGCTGAGTTACCCCAGCGGTTTGTGTCTGTCCTTGGTGTAAACCAACAAACCATACACACAAAACGCTGGAGTAACTCAGTGTGTCAGGCAGCATCTCTGGAGAAAAGAAATAGGTGATGTTTCGAGTGGAGACCCATCATCAGAATCCACCCGAAGCGTCACCCTTTCCTTCTCCAGAGATGCCGCCTGACCCGCTGAGGTACTCCATTACTCCAGCATTTTGTGTGTCTTTGGTGCAAACTAGCATCTGCAGTTCCTTTCTACACAGCTTTAACGTTTTATTCATCTGCGTAAACAATGACCAGTTTTATATTTAAGAAAGAACTGCAGATGCTGGAAAAATCAAAGGTAGATAAAAATGGTGGAGAAACTCAGCAGGTGAGGCAGCATTCATGGAGCGAAGCCAATGGTATGTTAGCTTTCATAGCAAAAGGATTTGAGTATAGGAGCAGGGAGGTTCTACTTCAGTTGTATAGGGTCTTGGTGAGGCCACACCTGGAGTATTGCGTACAGTTCTGGTCTCCAAATCTGAGGAAGGACATTATTGCCATAGAGGGAGTGCAGCGACGGTTCACCAGAATGATTCCTGGGATGTCAGGACTGTCTTATGAACAAAGACTGCATAGACTCGGTTTATACTCTCTAGAATTTAGGAGATTGAGAGGGGATCTTATAGAAACTTACAAGATTCTTAAGGGGTTGGACAGGCTAGATGCAGGAAGATTGTTCCCGATGTTGGGGAGGTCCAGGACAAGGGGTCACAGCTTAAGGATAAGGGGGAAATCCTTTAGGACCGAGATGAGAAGGAATTTTTTCACACAGAGAGTGGTGGGTCTCTGGAACTCTCTGCCACAGAGGGTAGTTGAGGCCAGTTCATTGGCTATATTTAAGAGGGAGTTAGATGTGGCCCTTGTGGCTAAGGGGATCAGAGGGTATGGAGAGAAGGCAGGTACGGGATACTCAGTTGGATGATCAGCCATGATCATATTGAATGGCAGTGCAGGCTCGAAGGGCCGAATGGCCTACTCCTGCACCTAATTTCTATGTTTCTATGTTTCTATGAAATTGGCAACGTTTCGGGTCGAGACCCTTCTTTAGAATGATGTGGGGGTGTTGGGGGCAGGAAGAAGAAAGTAAGAGGCAGAGACAGTGGGCTGTCGGAGAGCTGGGAAGGGGAGGGGGAAGAGGGAGACAGCAAGGACTACCTGAAATTGGAGAAGTCAATGTTCATACCGCTGGGGTGTAAACTGCCCAAGCAAAATATGAGGTGCTGCTCCTCCAGTTGCGGTGGGACTCACTCTGGCCATGGAGGAGGCCCAGGACAGAAAGGTCGGATTCAGAATGGAATGGGGAGTTGAAGTGCTGAGCCACCGGGAGATCAGGTTGGTCGTTGCAAACTGAGCAAAGGTGTCGGGCGAAGCGATCGTCAAGCCTTCGCTTGGTCTCACCGATGTAGAGCAGCTGACACCTAGAGCAGCGGATGCAATAGATGAGGTTGGAGGAAGTGCAGTTTTGACCTTATGATATGTGCAATGTGATTTTAGCAATGATGAGTCAATTGTGCAACCCTATCGCTGCGCCACTGTGCCGCCTACCGCCTTGCTATGGCACGGTCTACAGATCGGACATTGGTCTCATCAACCACCTCAAAAGCCATCAAAGTGGAGTGATAATAAGGGACTGAATGATGCCAAAATTCTTTTAATGTGGCAAATGTCCACAGCTTCAGAGGGCGGCACGGTGGCGCAGCGGTAGAGTTGCTGCCTGACAGCGACAGAGACCCCGGTTCGATCCTGACTATGGGTGCTGTCTGTACGGAGTTTTTATGTTCTCCGTGGGACCGTGTGGGTTTTCATTGGGCGCTCCGGTTTCCTCCCACACTCCATAGACGTACAGGTTTGTAGGATAATTGCCCTCTGTAAATTGTAAATTATCCCTGGTGTGTAGGATAGTGCTGGTGTACGGGGTGATCGCTGGTCGGCACGGCCCCGTTGGGCCGAAGGGCCTGTTTCCACACTGTTTATCTAAAGCCTAAAGCTTCAGATTAACTGCCCCTCATTGCACCCAGTGTGACTACCAATGAGGAGTCACTGAAAGCAGGACTGGTGTTAGTTTGTATTCTGCACAGACTGGGTGTAGCCTGTTCATAATCCATGAATTGTCAAATTTTGCAATGTCTCTTTAAGAGGCATAGCTGAAGTTAAGTCACCCATATCATCATTCTACCTGCATGGCTGAACTAATTGGCTAGCCAAGAAATAATATGGTGACTGGATTGGAAAAAAAACATTCGCTGCTGAAACACCTTGGCTAAATACATTACCAAATCACCCCTGTCTCAAAGAAATGGAATGTTAAAATTCATCCAAATGGTTCATGAATGTGTCCTTATTTAGAATATTTTCTGGTTCAATATCCATGGCACAATACATGCTTATGGCATAGTGAATTTCTGCTTTCATTTTAGTTACTTCTCTTAAAATTCTGCATAAATCCTGCTCTTTTTTTTGTGGGCTATCACTCTTAAAGGTAACATAAATCTCCCTGAGTTTTTATCAGGGTGCACCACAGCATGGTTTGGGAACAGCTCCATCCAGGGGCGCAAGAAATTGCAGAGAATTGTGGACGCAGCTCAGACCATCACACAAACCAAACTCCCTTCCATTGAGTCCATCTACATGTCATGCTGTCATCAGCATAATCAAGGACGTGTCTCACCCTGGACACTCTCTCTTCTCCGCTCTCCCATCAGGCAAGAGGTACAGAAGTGTGAAAACGCATAATTCCAGATTCAGGGACAGTTTCTTCCCACCAGTTATCAGGCAACTGAACCATCCAATCACCAACAAGAGAGCAGCCCTGGCCTCCCATCTACCTCATTGGAGATCCTCGGATTATCTTTAATTTGACTTTAGTGGAATTTATCTTGCACTAGCTAGTTTAGAGATACAGGGCGGAAACAGGCCCTTCGGCCCACCGAGTCCACGCCGACCAGTGAACCTGCACATTAACGCTATCCTACACTTTTTTAACATATATACCACGCCAATTAACTTACAAACCTGTACGTTTTTGGAGTGTGGGCGGAAACCGAAGTTCTCGGGGAAAACCCACAGGAAGAACGTACAAATTCTGCACAGACAAGCACCCGTAGCCAGGATCGAACCTGGGTCTCTGGCGCTGCAAGCACTGTAAGGCAGCAACTCCACCACTCTGCCACCATGCCGCCCATTACCCCTTTGCCATGTATCTGTACACTATATCCTGTGCACAATGACATCTGTACAGATGTTATTCCCTTTATCCTGTATCGGTACACTGTGGACGGCTTGATTGTGATCATGTGCGGTCTTTCCCCTGACTGGGTAGCATGAAACAAAATGCATTTCGCTGTGCTTCGGTATATGTGACAATAAACTGACTAAACAACAAAATAAAAAATCTCATTACGGTTTTTCCCTGTCTTTCCCTGTTTCAAGCTCTTTTAATCTGTGTGATCTTTTCCTCTTGGGATTGGAAGAAAATTCCTCCTGAGCAATGAATCACAAAGATGGATGATGTATCCGGCAGCTTCATGCAAACTTTTCTCATTCAGAAGAAAGCAGCAACATAAACGAAAAGAAAGACTGTGACTTTCCTAACGCAGAAATTACCCCCTTCTGTCAGACGGGTGATAAATAGGAGAAGCTCTGGAGGAGGGGCATGTTTCGAAGGGAATTGAAGGGATGCACTGTGGAAAATGAGAAAACAAAGGTTTGGATGGGGCATCAGCAGGTACGGCCCTCCATACCTGTCCTATCCATGTAAGGTCAAGCCTGAAACATAGCCACTCTTGCGTAGTAAATCCAAAGGGTTTCTACAGTAAATCCAAAGGGTTTCTACAGCTATGTTAATAGCAAAAGGATAACAAGGGATAAAATTGGTCCATTGGAGAGACCGAGTGGACAGCTATCTGCAGAGCCAAAAGAGATGGGGGAGATATTGAACAATTTCTTTTCTTCGGTATTCACCAAGGAGAAGGATATTGAATTATGTGAGGTAAGGGAAACTAGTAGAGTAGCTATGGATACTATGAGTTTCAAAGTAAAAGAAGTACTGGCACTTTTGAAAAATATAAAAGTGGATAAGTCTCCAGGTCCTGACAGGATATTCCCTAGGACATTGAGGGAAGTTAGTGTAGAAATAGCCGGGGCTATGACAGAAATATTTCAAATGTCATTAGAAACTGGAATAGTCCCCGAGGATTGGCGTACTGCGCATGTTGTTCCATTGTTTAAAAAGGGTTCTAAAAGTAAACCTAGCAATTATAGACCGGTTAGTTTGACTTCAGTGGTGGGCAAATTAATGGAAAAGATACTTAGAGATAATATATATAAGTATCTGGATAAAGAGGGTCTAATTAGGAACAGTCAACATGGATTTATGCCTGGAAGGTCATGTTTGACTAATCTTCTTGAATTTTTTGAAGAGGTTACTAGGGAAATTGACGAGGGTAAAGCAGTGGATGTTGTCTATATGGACTTCAGTAAGGCCTTTGACAAGGTTCCTCATGGAAGGTTGGTTAAGAAGGTTCAACTGTTGGGTATAAATGCAGGAATAGCAAGATGGATTCAACAGTGGCTGAATGGGAGAAGCCAGAGGGTAATGGTGGATGGCTGTTTGTCGGGTTGGAGGCAGGTGACTAGTGGGGTGCCTCAGGGATCTGTGTTGGGTCCTTTGTTGTTTGTCATGTACATCAATGATCTGGATGAAGGGGTGGTAAATTGGATTAGTAAGTATGCAGATGATACCAAGATAGGGGGTGTTGTGGATAATGAAGAGGATTTCCAAAGTCTACAGAGTGATTTAGGCCAGTTGGAAAAATGGGCTGAAAGATGGCAGATGGAGTTTAATGCTGATAAATGTGAGGTGCTACACCTTGGCAGGACAAATCAAAATAGGACGTACATGGTAAACGGTAGGGAATTGAAGAATACAGTTGAACAGAGGGATCTGGGAATAACCGTGCATAGTTCCTTGAAGGTAGAATCTCATATAGATAGGGTGGTAAAGAAAGCTTTTGGTATGCTAGCCTTTATAAATCAGAGCATTGAGTATAGAAGCTGGGATGTAATGTTAAAATTGTACAAGACGTTGGTGAGACCAAATCTGGAGTATGGTGTACAATTTTGGTCGCCCAATTATAGGAAGGATGTCAACAAAATAGAGAGGGTACAGAGGAGATTTACTAGAATGTTGCCTGGGTTTCAACAGCTAAGTTACAGAGATAGGTTGAATAAGTTAGGTCTTTATTCTCTGGAGCGCAGAAGGTTAAGGGGTGACTTGATAGAGGTCTTTAAAATGATGAGAGGGATAGACAGAGTTAATGTGGACAAGCTTTTCCCTTTGAGAATAGGGAAGATTCAAACAAGAGGACATGACTTTAGAAATAAGGGCCAGAGGTTTAGGGGTAACATGAGGGGGAACTTCTTTACTCAGGGAGTGGTAGCGGTGTGGAATGAGCTTCCAGTGGAAGTGGTGGCGGCAGGTTCGTTGGTATCATTTAAAAATAAATTGGATAGGCATATGGATGAGAAGGGTATGGAGGGTTATGGTATGAGTGCAGGCAGGTGGGACTAAGGGAAAAAAGTTGTTCGGCACGGACTTGAAGGGCCGAGATGGCCTGTTTCCGTGCTGTAATTGTTATATGGTTATATGGTTACTGCCTCAGTGTCATCTACTTTTCTCACACCCGTGTTCTTATATAGGATTGTGCTAATGTATATGGGAGGATTTTTACTGAATTGTATGCAAAAAAAGAATGTTGCCGTATCATGGTACAGGTAACAATAAAGTACTAATGAACTAGTGATTTTCATAAAAATCATAAAAAATGGTCATTTACAACATGATTTAGTCTCTTTATAAATAGTCCTGTGCATCGTTCTTTATTAGTGTTTTAGTTTAGTTCCGAGATACAACATGGAATCCGGCCATTCGGCCCACTGAGTCCGCATTGACCAGCGATCCCCGCACACTAACACTATCCTACACACACGAGGGACAATGTATACATTTACACCAAGTCAATCAACCTTCAACCCTGTACGTCTTTAGAGTGTGGGAGGGAACTGAACATCTCGGAGAAAACCCATGGGGAGAACATACAGAAACTCCGTACCGACAGCACCTGTTGTCGGGATCGAATCCAGGTCTTTGGCGCTGTAAGGCATCAACTCTACTGCTATGCCATCGTGCCGCCCAAAACACAACAGGCCAAGTCAATGGATAATTTTAGGGCATAGATAGAAACATAGAAAAATAGGTGCAGGAGTAGGCAATTCGACTCTTCAATATAATCATGGCTGATCATCTAAAATCAGTACCCAGTTCCTGCTTTTTCCCCCATATCCCTTGATTCCTTTAGCCCTAAGAGCTAAATCTAACTCTCTCTTGATAGATAGATTCATGATTAGTACGAGTGTCAAGGGTTATGGGGAGAAGGCAGGAGAATAGGGTCAGGAGGGTGAGATAGATCAGCCATGATTGAATGGCAGAGTAAACTTGATGGGCCGAATGGCCTAAATCTGCTCCTGTTACTTATGACATATCTAGACATCAAGACAAAAAAAAAGAAATATGGGGATGGTGCAGGAAAATGGATAGTGCAATGAGGAAATGGATAGTGAGTGGAATGAGGAACGTTTTAGTTTCAGTTTTAGAGATACATCAAGGAAACAGCAAACAGCAAGGACTGACCACTTGCTCATACACTGGTTCTATGTTATTGCACTTTCTTATCCACTCCCTGCACACCTGGAGAAATTTACAGAAGGCAATTCATCTACAAACCCGCACGGCCTTTGGATGCGAGAGGAAACCGGAACACCCAGAGGAAACCCACGTGGTCACAGGGAAAACGTGCAAACATCATCCAGACAGTACCCGTGTTCAGGATTGAACCTGGGTCTCTGTCGCTGTGGGGCAGAGGTCTACCTGCTGCGCCACTGTGCCACCCCAAATAATAATAATAATAATAATAATTGAATAAATCTTAGCCTGAGCCCCAAACTAAAACCAGGCCTTGCATCTAATTTACAATAAACTGGTGACATGTCAGCAGCCTGTAAGGTGGCCTTCCAAGACAGACCAACCAGTCAGAGCAGCTTGAAACCAATTGATCCAAAATGCAGGTACTATCGCAACATTTAAGAAGCCTTTAGAGGGTACATGGATAGGATAAGTTTAGAGGGATATCGGCCAAATGCAGGCAGGCAGGTCTAGTGTAGATGGGTCGGAGTGGGCAGATTGGGCCAAAGGGCCTGTTTCCATGCTGTATGACTCTATGATCCAACTTTTTTCCCCAGTATTAGTTTCAACAACGTTGAATGTATCTTCAATACTGCAAATAGAACTGTATACGTCTCCCCAATAGTAGTATGTGGTCCCAAGAAGGGTCCTGACTCAAAACAAAGCCAGGCAGGCAACATCTGTGGAGGAAATATCCAAAGGTTCCTCCAGCATCTTGCGTTTTACTGCAAATAATATGCAGTTTATAATGAAAAGATCAATAGTGCGATCAGTCAGAACCATCTGTTTTAGTCACCTCATTGAACGGACTATTGTTTTGCTCATTAAACTTTGTATAAAGATCAACTCTGGTGTGAATACTGACTTATAGATTGCTATTGGAAAACGATATACTGTATAAGGAATGGGTTGTGTCATTAAGGCTTTAGCGGTTACAGATTGATTAACACTGCTTGATTAATGCTATATTATAGTAATCTCGTTCATTCATGCCTAAAAGTCACCTTACAAGGAGAATACAGTTCAACTCTGCTGCTATTCATCTCTTTGGACAATGATGTACAATTGTATTGCTTGAGAATCACTCGGTCACACAAGATTATGGATCATTGAGTTGTTGTCTCAAGCGACATGATGCGTGACTTAAACAAAATCCTCCAGAACAAATTTTAGGGGCACAGAAAACATGGAATTTCTCAAGAGCAGCGGGTTGTTGTAATATCTACCTCTTCAATGCAGGGAGTTACTTTTCTCCGAACCACAAATACAATCTCCAGTTGCACAGCTCACCTCCCTTGTTCACTTGCCCGCATGCAGATGCACACACTCTTTGTTCAATGGCTTCAATGGTAAAAAGGTCATAAGTAATGGGAGTAGAATTAGGCCATTCAGCCCATCAAGTCTATTCTGGCCAATCATGGCTGATCTATCACTCCCTCCTAACGCCATTCTCCTGCCTTCTCCCCGTAACCTATGACACCCGTACAGAGATAGATATATCAAGAATATATCTATCTCTGCCTTAAAATATCCACTGACTTGGCCTCCACAGCCTTCGGTGGCAAAGAATTCCACAGATTCACCACCCTCTGACTAAAGAGTTTCCTCCTCATCTCCTTCCTAAAAGAACGTCCTTTAATTCTGAGGCTGTGACCTCTAGTTCTCCACTCTCCTACTGTTCGATGATTTTTTTATTGTCACGTGGACCAGGTACAGTAAAATATATTTATTGCATGCAGATCCACCAGACTATCCCCATTCATAAACACAATTGTCCCAATTAGTGTAGAACGGACAGAGCAGCCCACCGAGTCCATATACAAGAGGCGCTATTTTGGTGGCACACAAAGGCCTGTTGCAGCCTCTTCATTCAGCCTCCGTTCCCCGGGCCCAGGGGAGCCATCTGTAGCTGACCTTGAGGGCGTAGAAGGTAAAACTCCCTGGTTCCTCACACTCTGTTCGCTGCTTACAGCAAAGTCCAAGCCAATGTTGCCCACATGGAGGGAAGAGAGAGGTGAGGAAGGGAGGCCAGAGGGGGAGGTGGGGAGAGAGGTAAGGGGGAGAGTGGGAGTGGGGAGATACGGGTGAGGTGGAGGAGAGAAGGGGAGGCGAAAGAGGGAGAGTGGGAAGTAGGGGAGAGGGAGGAGAGTGGGAGTGGGAGTGGGGGAGCGGAGGAGAGGGGTGGTGGGGAGAGGCAGGAGAAAGGGTCAGTTGGCGATGAGGAGGGGGAAGGAAAGAGAGTTAGGGACTCAAAACGTCACCCATTCCTTCTCTCCAGAGATGCTGCTTCTCCCGCTGAGGTACTCCAGCGTTTTGTGTCTACAGAGGAGGTAGTTGAGGCTGGGACAATCCCATCGTTTAAGAAACAGTTAGACAGCCACATGGATAGGACAGGTTTAGAGGAATATGGAACAAACTAGTGTAGCTGGCACATGTTGGCCGGTGTGGGCAAGTTGGGGCTGAAGGGCCTGTTTCCACACTGCATCACTCTACCGTGGAGAAAACCCAGGAGGTCATGGGGAGAACGCACAAACACCATACTGCCAGCACATTTGGTCGGGATCAATCGCTGGTCTCCGGTGATGTAAGCGCTGTGAGGCAATAACTCTACCGCTGCACCACCGTGCCGCCCTTCCTCAGTCTCTTGGGTACATTAAATATTTCAATGAAGCTAAGGTCAAAACTGGTGTATTCAACATTTCATCTTTCCCGTTCAAGTATATGAATACAAATACACTTTTTATCCATGCCATTCATGGCCTCTTCCTCCGGTATCCCTCAGGATCAATGAGGAAAGTGAATGAATACACTCCTTTCAATATGGTTTGTCATGATTAAGCACACTGAGAGTGCACCAGAAATGTCACAACATATTAGGCATTAAAACAAATTAATTAGAAAAATGTTTTGCAGATGATAGCTTTCAGGCAAGCTTTCATTCTGCAATTACTGATAGCAGAATGAAGCATGTTTCTTTGTAATTACACTAAGATATTTTTTTTTCTTAGCCTCCAGTGAGAGTTAATCTGCTCATAGAAATCCATAAATAGAAACCAGTCGTTAATAAAAACCAACAACCTTTGTAACGTTTTCACCGTATGTGGGTTCATTTAATCAGTGTTCATTTTTGCGATGAGTTTTGACAAGGAAATGCAAACTCTGTAGATAGACACAAAATGCTGGCGTGACTCAGCATGGCAGGCAGCATCTCTGGGGAGAAGGAATGGGTGGCGTTTCGGGTCGAGATCGTTCTTCAGAAGAGTCTCGACCCGAAATGTCACTTGTTCTTCCTCTCCAGACATGCTGTCTGTCCCTCTGAGTTACTCGAGCATTTTGTGTCTATGTTCGGTGGAGACCAGCAGCTGCAGTTCCTTCCTACACAATGCAAACTCTGTGTTCCAATTCACTTTTGAAAGGAAGGACATGTCTGAAAGTGATGTATTTAAAAACAGCTGATAACGATACTGCATGAAATTTTACTTTCTTCTTGGTTTAGTTGCAAACCAGCATCTGCAGTTCCTTCTTTCACAGGAAACTTAGTTTGGTGGAAGAGATGGAAATGTTGATATTTTATCAGGTGATATTCTTCTGAAGCTGGTGTGAAGCTGGAGTTACTGTGTGAAACAACTTACCACGACTTACCATTGGGAAAAGATCCGATGGCTGCAGAAGGAACGCCCACAAAATCCTCCCACCTTAGACAACCCCTGCTGACTCTGGAGTCTGGTTTTCATGATGTCCAATGAGAACAAGGTAAAACCACCGCTGTTCCACTGGCCTATGGGCAAACGGTACAGAGGTGTGAAAATAAACATCTCCAGATTCAGGGATATTTTCTTCCCAGCTGTTATCAGGGAACTGGTCCATCCTACCGCAACCAAGAGCAGTCCTGAACTACTATCTACCTGAAGAAGGGTTTCGGCCTGAAACATTGCCTATTTCCTTCACTCCATAGATGCTGCTGCACCCACTGAATTTCTCCAGCATTTTTGTGCACCTTCGATTTTCCAGCATCTGTAGTTCCTTCTTAAACATACTATCTACCTCATTGGAGATCCGGCAACTATCTTTGATGGGACTTTACTGCGTTTATCTTGCACTAAACGTTATTCCATTATCATGGATCTGTACACTATGGATGGCTCGACTTTAATCATGTGTTGTCTTTCCGCTGACTGGTTAGCATGAAAGAAAAGCTTCTCACTGTTCCTCGGTACACGTGACAATAAGCTACACTGAACAGAACTGGTTAACAAGGAAAGGGAATGTAAACTTGACATGTAGATTTGCTGAATCTACAAAAGAAACCATCCAAATTTGTTCAAATTCAACCGAGAGCTATTACTTTAATTGATATTAGTGAATAATTAAGTTATTTGAAGAAATTCCCATTTATTTCATGTGTAGGAAGAAACTGCAGATGGAGTTATACGGGTTATTGATAGGGGACGATCAGCCATGATCACAATGAAGGCGGGGCTGGCTTGAAGGGCCGAATGGCCTCCTCCTGCACCTATTTTCTTTGTTTCTATGTTTCTAGATGCTGGTCACACCGAAGACAGATACAAAAAGCTGGAGCAACTCAGCGGGTCAGGCAGCATCTCTGGAGAAAAGGAATTGCTGATGTTTCGGGTCGAGACCTTTCTTCAAACTACGAGTCAGGGGAGAGGGAACCGAGAGATATGAAAAAGTTACATAGAACAAATGAATGAAAGATATGCAAAAAGTCATATCAAAGCCAACAGCGATGACCAAGGAATGGTGGAGCCCACAATGGTCCATTGTGGGAAAGGTGATAGCGAGTAATATAAACAGTGGAACTCAGCAGGACGACAGTGAAACTAGTCTGACGACTAGGGTGGGGGAGGGACAGAGAGAGGGGATGCAAGAGTTACTTGAACTTCTTCACAGTTGACCATGTCCTGCACTGTATTTTGCCAAGGTGGTGACGTGCAGTCCTGCCAGTTCCAATGAGGTCCTGGTCTGTTCTCGCCTCCAGCTCTTCAAATCCCCCCCCCCCCCCCCCCCCCCCACTACCCACCCTCGATACTTTCAGTCTGAAGAAGGGTCCTGACCCGAAATGTCTCCCATCCTTTAACAGGATTTTCACCACTATGTCCAGAAATGGATAAAGATGAACAAGGTAGCGCAGTGGTAGAGTTGCTGCCGTACAGCGCTAGAGACCCGGGTTCGATCCTGACTACGGGCGCTGTCTGTACGGAGTTTGTACGCTCTCCCCGTGACCTGCGTGGGTTTTCTCTGGGAAGCTCCGGTTTCCTCCCACGCTCAAAGACGCACAGGTTTGTAGGTTAATTGGCTTGGTATAAATGTAAGAAGTTGGCGCAGACTCGGTGGGCCGAAGGGTCTGATTCCACGCTGTATCTCAAAAAACAGACCTGGTATTGTGACCTGGTGCAAAAGCTGATGTGCCATCTACACCAGACAGATACATCAAATAATGTAGACCAGAATGGCAGTTCTATTACTCACAAAAGCCACTTCTCATTGCTTCTTCTGTCAGACATGTGTCAGGCAAGGGCCCTGTAATTATCTTTCCCTCCAGCACAAGTGAGAAGTAATCAGGGACTATGTATGTGTCACAATTTGAGGACTGGTGTGACAGAAAGCCAAGGATTAAAGCAGAGATTGCAATCAGGATTCGGGCTGTCCACAGATGAGTTATCTTTCCTTTTTGAGCAACACAATGAACATTTATTTCAGATATCATCCCGATAAGAAATATAGTTTGGGAGTGGTCTATGAAACAACTGCTTCAATGCAAAACAGAGTACATATGCTATTTTCGGGGTCTCATGAAGCATCCCATATGAAATATTAACTTCTCTTTCTGCTTCGGATTTACATCTGACTGAACACTCATGGCTTTCTGTTTCAATTTATGTTCTGAGTATTTTACCTTAATTCCCCTGCCAATATATTGTCTTGGTGATAAGATAAGGCGAACATTCCAGAAGGATTTGGAAGCCCGGCACGCAAACCTATCGAGGGTGGAAGATGTCACACATAACCGAACAGAATGGGAAAGGGTTGCTACCCAATGCACTCAACAGTGTGGGAGGAACTAAGTAAAGTAAGATAACAAGGGAGTATTGTCAGCTTTTTAAAAACTTGAATAACATAACATGATCGGCAACGGTAGAGTGGCTGCCTTACAGCGCTTGCAGCGCCAGAGACCCAGGTTCTATCATAACCATGGGTGCTGTCTGTTCAGAGTTAGTACGTTCTCCCCGTGACCTGCGTGGGTTTTCTCTGAGATCTTCGGTTTCCTCCCATATTCCAAAGACGTGCAGGTTTATAGGTTAATTGGCTTGGTATAAATATAAATTTTCCCTAGTGTGTGTTGGATAGTGTTATAGGCAGGGATCGCTGGTCGGGTGCGTTCTCGGTGGGTTGAAGGGCCTGTTTCTGTGCTGTATCTCTAAACTTTTCGGGTCGAGATCCTTCTTCAGTTGTCACCTGACCTGCTGAGTTACTTTGTCTCCTGTTACATTTATTATTGTCACCCCAAGTTAGGGTGAAGGGAACGATAGAGTGCAGAATACAGTTCTCGGTAGATAGACACAAAAGGCTGCGGTAACAGCGGGACAGGCAACATCTCTGGAGAGAAGGAATGGGTGACGTTTCAGGTCGAGACTCTTCTTCAGACTGGTTAGGGATAAGAGAAATGAGTGATATAGATGGTGATGTGGAGAGATAAAGAAAAATGAATGAAAGACATGCAAAAAAGCAACGATGATAAAGGAAACAGGCCATTGTTAGCTGTTTGTTGGGTGAAAATGAGAAGCTTGTTCGACTTCGGTGGGGAGGGATAGTGAGAGAGGGAATGCCGGGGCTACCTGAAGTGAGAGAAATCAATATTCATACCACTGGGCTGTAAGCTGCCCATGCGAAATACAAGTTGCTGTTCCTTCAATTTGTGTTTAGCCTCATTCTGATAATGGAGGAGACTTAGGACAGAAAGGTCTGTCTAAGAATGGGAAAGAGAATTAAACTGCCCAGCAACCGGGAGATCAGGTCGGTTCAGGCGGGCTTTGTGAAGGTGTCCACAAAACGATCGCCCAGTCTGCGTTTGGTCTCACCGATGTATAAGAGTCCACATCTTGAACAACGGATACTGTAGAAGAGGTTGAAGGAGGTGCAAGTGAACCTCTGCCTAACCTGAAAGGACTGTCGGGGTCCCTGGACAGAGTCAAGGGACGGGGTATAGCGACAGGTGTTGCATCTTCTGCAGGGAAGGTACCTGGGAAGGGGGTGGTTTGGATGGGAAGGGATGAGTTAACCAGGGAGTCGCGGAGGGAATGGTCTCTGTGGAAGGCGGAAAGGGGTGGAGATTGATAAAATGTGGCTAGTGGTGGGATCCCGTAGGAGGGGTTGGAAATTCCGGAGGATTATGTGTTGTGTTATATGTCAAGATGTGGACTCTTGTACATCAGTGCCAAAAAAATAAATATATTTTCTATTCATTAGCCTTATTTGAAGTTATTTCTAATCTGCTAATTATTCTTCTCTGTCACCCATTTCAACCATTTAGGATTTATTGATGAAAATATTTCCACCTTTTCAGTTTCAGAAATGAATCACTTCAGGTTAGACATTTCCTCATTTTAAACCAGTTGTATCAAAAGCAATAAATCTGACTTTTTCAGACAAGCCACCTCTTTCCATGTATTTTTCAACCCAAGAGGCCGCTGAAGTGACTTTTAAAAACAATTATCATGCATAAATTTAACCAAAAACGGTACACATTCTAACATGAAATTCTTGCCGTGAGTAATGCTTATTTCATTGTGTCAGACAAAGCGCTGCACTTTCTCACTTCACAACAAGTGAACAAAGCAGTGTAGAATTTCATTATTATCCCCTATAAATAACTCAACATAGCTATCTGCTGTTTCGGTCACACACACCATTTTAATGTTGTGTGCAACGGGAGTCAAACTATGCTGCCTCATATATTGATACATGTTCATTATGTTCTTGTGAAGCACTTACCAACAAATCTACAGGCCAAGACGTAAAAAGGTCAAACATTGTACAATCGACGTCTTTGCATTGAAAAATCTTGTAGGTGGTTTTATGGTCCATATTGCACGTTCTATGAAAATTAACATTATTTGTCACAGTTCTAGCAATATGCAATGTATTCAATAGTCATGAATAATATGCCAAGTGTGGAAATGACCTCAATGTATATTTGGATTTGTGTGATGTCAATCTTGAAGGGAATGGAGGAAGAAAATTCACGTTCACACATTATAGGAGTAGAATTAGGCCATTCGAACAATCGAGTCTACTCAGGCATGGCTGATCTTTGCCTCCTCATCTCATTTTCCTGCCTTCACCCCGGATCCCTTGACACACATTCTCATCAAGAATTTGTCTATCTCTGCCTTAGATTATCCACTGACTTGCTCCCCACAGCCCTCTGGAACAATGAGTTCCACAGATTAAATACCCCCTGATTAAAGAAGTTCCTCCTCACCTCCTTTCTAAAAGAGCACCCTTTAATTCTGAGGCTATGACCATTGGTCCTGGACTCTCCCACTAGTGGAAACACCTTTTCCACATCCACTATGTTTCTATGCCTTTCATTAGAAACATAGAAAATAGGTGCAGGAAGAGGTCATTCGGCCCTTCGAGCCAGCACTGCCATTCATTGTGATCATGGCTGATCGTCCGCTATCAATAGCCCGTGCCTGCCTTCTCCCCATATCCCTTGACTCCACTAGCCCCTAGAGCTCTATCGAACTCTCTCTTAAATCTATTCAGTAATTTGGCCTCCACTGCCCTCTGTGGCAGGGAATTCCATAAATTCACAACTCTCTGGGTAAAAAAGTTTTTTTTCTCACCTCAGTCTTAAATGACCTCCATTTTATTCTAAGACTGTGGCCCCTGGTTCTGGACTCACCCAACATTGGGAACATTTTTCCTGCATCTAGCTTGTCCAGTCCTTTTATAATTTTATATGTTTCTATAAGATCCCCCCTCATCCTTCTAAACTCCAGTGAATACAAGCCTAGTCTTTTCAATCTTTCCTCATGTGACAGTCCCGCCATCCCAGGGATCAATCTCGTGAACCTACGCTGCACTGCCTCTATCACAAGGATGTCCTTCCTCAAATTAGGAGACCAAAACTGTACACAATACTCCAGATGTGGTCTCACCAGAGCCCTATACAACTGCAGAAGAACTTCTTTACTCCTGTACTGAAATCCTCTTGTTATGAAGGCCAACATTCCATGGGCTTTCTTCACTGCCTGCTATACCTGCACACCAACTTTCAGTGACTGGTGTACAACGACACCCAGGTCTCGCTGTACCTCTCCCTTACCTAACCTAACCCCATTGAGATAATAATCTGCCCCCTTGTTTTTGCCGCCAAAGTGGATAACCTCACATGTATCTATATTATACTGAATCTGCCACGCATCTGCCCACTCACTCAACCTGTTCAGGTCCCCCTGCAACCTCCTAATATCCTCTTCACAGTTCACACTGCCACCCAGCTATGTGTCATCTGCAAACTTGCTAGTGTGCTCCTAATTCCCTCTTCCAAATCATTAATACATATGGTAAACAGTTGCGGCCCCAACACCGAGCCTTGCAGCACTCCACTCGCCACTGCCTGCCATTCTGAAAAGGACCCGTTCATTCCTACTCTTTGCTTCCGGTCTGCCAACCAATTTTCTATCCATGTCAACACCCTACCCCCAATACCATGTGCTCTAATTTTAGTCACCAGTCTCCCATGCGGAACCTTATCAAAGGCTTTCTGAAAGTCTAGATACACTACATCCACTGGCACCCCTTCATCTATTTGTCACTTCCTCAAAAAATTCCAGAAGATTAGTCAAGCATGATTTTCCTTTCATAAATGAAAGTTGACTTTGACTAATCCTTTTACTGCTATCCAAATGCTCCATTATTACCTCCAGCATCTTTCCCACCACCAAAGTCAGGCTAACTGGTCTGTAATTCCCCGTTTTCTCTCTCGCTCCTTTCTTGAAAAGTGGGATAACATTAGCTATCCTCCAATCCACAGGAACTGATCCTGAATCTATTGAACATTGAAAAATGATCACCAATGCATCCACTATTTCTAGAGCCACCTCCCTGAGGACCCTGGGATGCAGACCATCAGGCCCAGGGGATTTATCATCCTTCAGTCCCATTAGCCTACCCAATACTATTTCTCGCATAATGAAAATTTCTGTTAGTTCCTCTACCCCCTTAGATCCTCTGTCCTCCAGTACTTCTGGGAGATTGTTTGTGTCTTCCTTAGTGAAGACAGATCCGAAGTACCTATTGAACTCTTCTGCCATTTCCTTGTTGCCCATAATTATTTCACCCGTATCTGCCTTCAAAGGACCCACATTTGACTTTGCTGCTCTTTTTCCCTTAACATATGTAAATAAGCTTTTACTGTCCTTCTTTATATTTCTGGCCAGCTTCCCCTCATACTTCATCTTTTCAGCCCGTATTGCCCGTTTTGTTTCCTTCTGTTATCCTATGAAAGTTTCCCAATACTCTGGCTTCCGGCTGCTCTTTGCTGTGTTATACATCTTTTCTTTTAGTTTTATTCTATCCCTAACTTCTCTTGTCGGCCACAGTTGCCTCCTACTCCCCTTAGAATATTTCTTCCTTTTTGGAATAAAATGATCCTGCGTCTTCCGGATTATGCCCAGAAATTCCTGCCATTACTGTTCCACCATCATTCCTGCTAGGATCCCTTTCCAGTCTACTTTGGCCAGCTCCCCTCTCATGCCTTTATAGTCCTGTTTGTTCAACTGCATCACTGCCACTTCCGATTTAACCTTCTCCTTCTCAAATTCCAGATTAAAACTAATCATATTATGATCACTACCTCCACGCGGTTCCTTTACCTCGAGTTCTCTTATCACATCTGGTTCATTGGACAACACTAAATCCAGAATTGCCTTTTCTCTGGTCGGCTCCATTACAAGCTGCTCTAAGAATCCATCTTATTCTGTAAGTTTCAATGAATTCCCCCCTCAACCTTCTAAACTCCAGCGAGTAGAGGCCCAGAGCTGTCAAACACTCATCATATGCTAATCCACTCATTCCTGGATCGAGTTGTTCATCGTGTTGTTCATAGGTTTTCCTAGCCTCGTCTGCAACGTTAAAATATCCTATGGCTGTTTCACGATAGCTTTTTATCATGTAACTTTGATGCATGTCAACCAAGCTAAAAATGTAATACATTCATCAGTCATATCTGCCGTCACCTCTCTGCATATTTCATATAAATTATTAATTCAGCTAACAATATGAATTACAATAACCGCTTCCAGGCAATACTGACACAGCAAAGTGCCGGTCTGACAGCAAAGTACAAACCTGATGCAATGTTGGCATTCTGGAAATTATTGCAGTTTTCAGAAAAATGACCTTATAAATCATCATTATTAGACTACCCAGAGTGTAACATTCAGAGCCATGTCTATAAAATTTCAGTCTCCCGATCTCTGGTTACAAAAAAACCCCAGTTTATTTAATACCGTTTTGGTGATAGAAACACCACACTATTTAACATTTGTGGATATAATTGTACAGATTGTCAGATGCGTCTCTGTGATTCAAAACTTGGATTAAACACCAAGGTTAAGAAAACGCTGTTATTCATAGAATTCAAGAGATCGGATAAACATAGTCCCATCTATTTTCACATGTCCTTTGGCATTAAAGTCAAGAAGATCTCAGAGATAGTTTACTTGTTACACTGTGTGATTTACAGATGATCGTTCAGCACGTCGAACTGCTGTTCTGCTTTCTCAACGCATGCAGAAGCAATACATAACCTGTTCTGGACATTTCTTACCAGTAATACCAAGAATAGATGTATTTCCCCTGAGAGTTTCAACTGTGACATGAAATCAAACCTAAACTCTTTTTCCTGATGAAGGTCGGGAGAGAAAATAAAACAGTATTTCCTTTCCAGCTTGTCGGCTGAAATGCAGTTGAATTCGAGCCAAACTTCTCTGGGACCATGAAAAAGCATTAAATAAAAACAGAAAAACACTGTGGAGAGGGGGCATCTGTAGAGAGAGAAATGGAGTTAATGTTTCAATCCTTGACCCTTCTACAGAAGTTTAGAAAATTTAGAAAACAAACATCCTTCAACTTGCAGAGAAGTGCAAGGGAGGCTTCGAAGCAACACAAGGCATATCTGTGATAAGCTGGAGAACATGGCAAGAAGGACGTGTTACTCCAGCACTTTTCCTAAACCAGCATCCGTAGTTTATATGTTTCCATGAATGGTGGTGCTGGTTTGAAGGGCCGAATGGCCTACTCCTGTACCTATTTTCTATGTTTCTATATTTCCAATAACATTTTAGTTGATATTTTGAGGTACGTCGGTTATAAATCTTCACGCGTGCTTACTGGAGAAATATATTACAAAAATTACAACATGATTTTTGAACACAATCCGCAGGCATTTGTACCACTGAGCTTTAATTATAATTGTCATCAATACCCTGAGGAGTCATTGCTGCTAAGGTATATTAATTGGGTAGTTACTAGTTGCTGTAAAACTGAAGAAGTATGGGTATGAACGTTAAACTAATTTGAGAGCAAAGTCATTACAGGCCATTAGAAATCAACTATTTCTCTACAGCTATGTTTTAAAGTTAAGATACTATTTTCCCTTAACGATGTTTTCCTTGAATTTTATGGAATTTAAATATTACTCAATTTAATGAACAACAATATAAACATTGTTCAAATCCTAAATTCAAATCCGTGCAATTAATTCTACAACAAAATGTTTTTGTGTGTAAATTCAAGCATATTTTAAAGTCAAAGTCTATAAACTATAAAAAGTCCAATGTCCGCAAAGAGGTATGTTGAAGGATTAGGACTACATCACAAAAGCTTGGCTGCAGTCCCAAACGTCCAATCTTCCTCATTGTGGACATTGGACTCTTTCTCTGCCACTAAAATGCTCCAATGATGTAATTTATATTCAACACTCTTGTATTTTTCTCTTTGCTCCTTGAATGAATCAATTACATGCCACTTGAATGAATGAATGATGCTTTAATATCAGGTGACAAGTCACAGTGAGATTCTTTGTTTTGCATACCCAAGGTATGCAAAGAGTCGTCACATAAAGGGCGCCAAGACTTACGCATTTGTGGTCCCCTTAGTTCTTGGTAGTCGCCCCACGTCAGGTCCTCTTTGTTCTCTCGGCCCCCCTCCTTCCCCATGCCAGATCCCCCTTTGTTCTCAACGGCGCGTCCGTCCTTCGGCACTCACCGCTGGTCCCTCCCATTCACCACTTCACTCCTACGTAAGGCAAGACTCCAGTATGAAAAGACTGTCACTTCACACCCACTCACAGCCTGACCTCAGTCTGCAAAGACTGGGCCTTTCTGCATCCACCCCTCTCCAATCACCACTTCACACCCAATCACCAACACCCTCTGTGCTGCAAAACATCACTTATCAAATATCAACAATAAAAATAGAGGAGGTGGAGAGGCTTTTCAGAGGACAAAAAAGCCGGAAATCTCCAAGACCTGACAATGTTTCCCTCTCTACTCTTAAGCTCTGTGCCAAACAGCTGGCACCGGTCTATACAGACATTTTTAACCAGTCCCTGCAAACATGTACTGCCCCTGCCTGCTTCGAAGTCTCCACTCTTGTCCCTGTACCCAAAAAGGCAAGGATTACATAGAAACATAGACATAGAAATTAGGTGCAGGAGTAGGCCATTTGGCCCTTCGAGCCTGCACTGCCATTCAATATGATCATGGCTCCACCCTCTCTCACCAACGGCTCCCCGGGCCTCTCAGACATTACTTGTCTTAATGACTACAGGCCTGCTGCACTGACCTCTGTAGTCACGAAGACACTCGAAAGGCTTGTGCTGGCCAAGCTGAAAAATATCACAAACCCCCTGCTGGACCCTCTGCAGTTTGCATATCAGGCCAATAGATCTGTGGATGACGCAGTCAACCTGGGCTTGCACTTCATCGTACAGCACCTAGACCGCCAGGGGACCTATGCGAGGATCCTGTTTGTTGATTTTAGCTCTGCATTCAACACCATTGTGCCAGAGCTACTACACTCCAAACTTTTCGAGTTGACTGTGCCTGAACCCCTCTGTCAGTGGACCACCAGCTTCCTGACAGAGAGGAAGCAGCATGTGAGGCTGGGAAAGCACATCTCGAACCCGCAAATGCTCAGCATAGGAACACCGCTAGGCTGCATACTCTTTCCTCTCCTCTACTCTCTCTACACCAACGACTGCACCTCCACAAACACCTCTGTCAAGCTTCTCAAGTTTGCGGACGACCAACCCTGATTGGACTGATCCAGGATAGGGAGGAATCTGGCTACAGACAGGAAGTGTCACAGCTGGCGTCCTGGTGCCGTAGCAACAACCTAGAGTTCAACGCTCTTAAGACAGTGGAATTGATTGTAGACTTTAGGAGAGCTCCCCCTCCCCTCACCCCACTCACCATCTACAACACCACAGTCACATCTGTGGAGTCTTTTAAGTTCCTGGGAACCATCATCTCCAAGGACCTTAAGTGGGGGGCGACCATCAACTCCACAGTCAAAAAAGCACAACAGAGGATGTACTTCCTACGGCAGCTGAGGAAGCGCAATCTGCACAGGCAATGATGGTCCAATTCTACACGGCCATCGTAGAGTCTGTCCTCACCTTCTCCATCATGGTCTGGTTTGGCTCAGCCACCAAGCACGACACCTGGAGGCTGCAGCGAATCGTCCGATCAGCAGAGAAGGTTGTTGGCTGCAACCTTCCCCCCCCCATTGACGAACTGTACACTGCAAGGGCCAGGAAGCGAGCGGGTAAGATCATCTCTGACCCCTTTCACCTTGGCCACAAACTTTTTGAATCACTTCCCTCTGGAAGGCGACTCCGGACTGTCAAAGCTGCCACAGCCAGACATAAAAACAGTTTTTATCCACGAGTAGTTGCTCTACTCAACAGCCATAAATCTGTAGCCTCCCTTTGATCTGGTATTTTGTTGGTTCACATGCTTGATCAATGGTGTTTTATCATTAATGTTTTATTATTATTATTAATGTTTACTGTTTTCTGAGTCATTTGTAACTGTCACTGTATGTCATGTTGTTACTTGTGGGCGGAGCACCAAGGCAAATTCCTTGTATGTGAATACTTGGCCAATAAACTTACTTACTTACTTATTTACTTACTTCCTCGCCACCGGCTCCCATTATCTAGACTGCTTGTTGTACTTGTGTGTGGCTTGATTGTATTCCTGCATAATTCTTGCAGGGTTAGATATGAGCCTGTGATAGTTTTAATGTAAACTAAATGTATCTTGGTACAGGTGACAATAATAACCAATACCAACAGTTTAAAACAGCAAGAAGATAGGCACAAAATGTTGGAGTAACTCAGCAGGTTACTCAGGATAAAACAACAAAGTCTTTCAAATAGTTGTAAATCAGTTTCAATTTGGGTTTAGTTTATTGTCACGCGTACAAAAGTAGAAACATAGAAACATAGAAAATAGGTGCAGGAGTAGGCCATTCGGCCCTTCGAGCCTGCACTGCCATTCAATATGATCATGGCTGATCATCCAACTCAGTATCCTGTACCTGCCTTCTCTCCATACCCCCTGATCCCTTTAGCCACAAGGGCCACATCTAACTCCCTCTTAAATATAGCCAATGAACTGGCCTCAACTACCTTCTGTGGCAGAGAATTCCAGAGACTCACCACTCTCTGTGTGAAAAATGTTTTCCTCATCTCGGTCCTAAAGGAATTCCCCCTGACCTTTAGACTGTGACCCCTTATTCTGGACCTCCCCAACATCGGGAACAATCTTCCTGCATCTAGCCTATCCAACCCCTTAAGAATTTTGTAAGTTTTTTTAAGATCCCCCCTCAGTCTTCTAAATTCTAGCGAGTACAAGCCAAGTCTATCCAGTCTTTCCAAATATGAAAGTCCTGACATCCCAGGAATCAGTCTGGTGAACCTTCTCTGTACCCCCTCTATGGCAAGAATGTCTTTTCTCAGATTTGGAGACCAAAACTGTACGCAATACTTCAGGTGTGGTCTCAACAAAACCCTGTACAACTGCAGTAGAACCTCCCTGCTCCTATACTCAAATCCTTTTGCTATGAATGCTAACATACCATTTGCTTTCTTCACTGCCTGCTGCACCTGCATGCCTACTTTCAATGATTGGTGTACCATGACACCCAGGTCTCGTTGCATCTCCCCTTTTCCTAATTTGCCACCTGGTACAGTGAAAAGCTTTTTGTTGCATGCTAACCGGTCGGTTAAAAGACAATACATGATTACAATCAATCCCTTTGCAGTGTGTAGAGACATGATGAGGGAATAACATCTAGTGCAAGGTAAAGTCAGCCAAGTCCGGTCAAGGATAGTCTGAGGGACATCAAAGAGGTAGATAGTAGTTCAGCACTGCTCTCTGGTCACGGTTAAACTATCAAATTATTCAAACTTCCCATTAAATAACTATGAATATACCATATAACTAAGTTAACATCCTCTGTCCATTACACCATCAATTGTATTCACTCAGCTCATTGACGACCAAAAGACCGACAAAGTCCATTACATTGTTCGATAACAATATTCTACACTCTGTATCTTTCCCTTTGCTCTACCTATTGTACTTGAGTTTGGCTTGATTGCATTTATGTACAGTATTATCTGATTATCTGATCACTCCCTCAATTACAATGAGGTGTAGCCCACTACGCTTAATGACATTCATATATATCACTGTAATTAAAAGGAATTTCAGATGCTCAGTTCCTATAACAAAGGTAGACACAAAACGCTGGAGTAACTCAACGGGCCAAGCAACGGGTCAGTAACTCAAAGGGTTATCTCTGGGGCACATGGATAGGTAACATTTCAGATCAGGACCCTTCCTCAGATATATTAATATTCATTATCAGATCCATAAAATGAATTATTTTTATTACCCAGTCTCTATGTTACTTTTACTCATCCATGTAACACCCTCATTCGCTAAGTCAGGTCAAGGTTCATTTATAAGTAACCTGCATTACCACTGCAGCATTCCTTCTTATTTATATCGACACAGAGAGCAAGAATAATTGATATATTTGAGATGAAGATCATTTTCAAGATTGCACCATTTTTGTCTCCAATAGGAAGTGGGTAAGTAAAAATGGGAAAAATTATAGGTTTATGATGGGGGAGGGGGGGGGGGAGAGAGATTTAATAGGAACCTGAGGAATAACGTTTTTACAAAAAAAGTGGGTGGGTGTAGCGAACGAGCTACCGGAGGAGGAAGTTGAGGCAGGTACTATCGCAACGTTTAAGAAACATTTAGACAGGTACATGGTAGAGGTTTAGAAGGATATGGGCCAAATGCAGGCCGGTGGGACTAGTGTAGATGGGGCATGTTGGTCACTTTGGGCAAGTTGGGCCAAAGGTTCCACATAGGAGATTAGTGGGCAAAATTAGGGCACATGGTATAGGGGGTAGAGTGCTGACATGGATAGAAAATTGGTTGGCAAACAGGAAACAAAGAGTAGGGATTAACCGGTCCCTTTCAGAATGGCAGGCAGTGACTAGTGGGGTACCGCAAGGCTCGGTGTTGGGACCGCAGCTATTTACAATATACATCAATGATTTGGATGAAGGGATTCAAAGTAACATTAGCAAATTTGCAGATGACACAAAGCTGGGTGGCAGTGTGAACTGTGAGGAGGATGCTATGAGAATGCAGGGTGACTTGGACAGGTTGGGGGACTGGGCAGATGCATGGCAGATGAAGTTCAATATGCATAAATGTGAGGTTATCCACTTTGGTATCAAAAAAGGAAGGCAGATTACTATCTAAATGGCGTCTAGTTGGGAAAAGGGGAAGTACAACGGGATCTGGGGGTCCTTGTTCATCAGTCTATGAAAGTAAGCATGCAGGTACAGCAGGCAGTGAAAAAAGTGAATGGCATGTTGGCCTATATAACAAGAAGAGTTGAGTATAGGAGCAAAGAGGTCCTTCTTCAATTGTACAGCGCCCTAGTGAGACCACATCTGGAGTATTGTGGGCAGTTTTGGTCCCCTAATTTGAGGAAGGACATTATTGCTATTGAGGTAGTGCAGCGTAGGTTTAAAAGGTTAATTCCCGGGATGGTGGGACTGTCATATGCTGAGAGAATGGAGCGGCTGGGCTTGTACACTCTGGAGTTTAGAAGGATGAGAGGGGATCTTATTGAAACATATAAGATTGTTAAGGGTTTGGACACGCTAGAGGCAGAAAACATGTTCCCGACGTTGGGGGAGTCCAGAACCAGGGGCCACAGTTTAAGAATAAAGGGTAAGCCATTTAGAGCGGGGACGAGGAAACACTTTTTCTCACAGAGAGTTGTGAGTCAGTGGAATTCTCTGCCTCAGAGGGCATTGAAGGCTGGTTCTCTTGATACTTTCAAGAGAGAGCTAGATAGGGCTCTTAAAGATAGCGGAGTCAGGGAATATGGGGGGAAGGCAGGATAGGGGTACTGATTGGGGATGATCAGCCATGATCACATTGAATGGCGGTGCTGGGTCGAAGGGCCGAATGACCTTCTCCTGGACCTATTGGCAAAGGGCCTGTTTCCACACTGTATGATTTTATGAAAAGGATTTGGAAATACATTTTACTTTAGCAATGATTAGGATCAAGTACTTTATGAACCTGGAGGTGACAGTAGGGCAAATTGTAAGTTAATAAATCAGAGTAACCAATAATAGCGCTCCACTAGGGGCTAGTGGAGTCAAGGGACATGGGGAGAAGGCAGGCACGGGTTATTGATAGGGGACGATCAGCCATGAACACAATGAATGGCAGTGCTGGCTCGAAGGGATGAACGGCCTCCTCCTGCACCTATTTTCTATGTTTCTATGTTTCTAATATTTTAAATAAACTTCCCTGCATTGGTATACTTTGAGTATGAAGGATGAATTAAACAGCGTGTGACTTCTTTATTTGCACTGTTTCTGCAAAGCCATTCGTTATGTCTCCACATTTTATATCTAAATTATACATAGATTTGATGGACTACAAGATGTTGATAGGGATAGACGATGAGGGCATTTTCCCGAGGAAGGAACTTTCAAATACTAGAGGGTGCATCCTTTAGGTGAGAGGGCTGACGTTTCATGGAGATACGCGGGGCAAGAGGGCGGTGAGGTCCTGCAATGGACTACGTGGCGGAATTGGTAGGGGCAGAGGCAGATACAATATTGACAGAATAAAATGACATACTTTTAGAATGGAGATAAGGAGGGATTTCTTTAGTCAGAAGGTGGCGAATCTGTGGAATTCATTGCCATAGAAGGCTGTGAAGGTCAAGTCAATTAATATTTTTAAGGCAAAGATTGGCAGATTCTTGATTGGTAAAGGTGTCAGGGGTTATGGGGAAACGGCAAGGGAATAGGATTGAGAGTAAAAGATAGATCACCCATGATTGATTGGTGGAGTAGACTTGATGGACCGAATAGCCTAATCCTAATTCTACTCCAATAATTTATGATAAGAGTTGGCCGCTGCAATACGGGCCGAAGGGCCTGTTCCTGTGCTGTACTATTCTATGTGTAGGAAGGAACTGCAGATGCTCGTTTAAACCGTAGATAGATACAAAAAGCTGGAGTAATTCAGCGGGGCAGGCAGCATCTTTGGAGAGAAGGAATGGGTGACCTTTCGGGTCGAGACCTTTCTTCGATTTCTTTACCATGTGCATAAAACCCTTTAGCTACGTTAAGCTACTTCTAATCCTGAAGAAGGATCTCGACCCGAAACATCACCCATTCCTTTTTCTCCAGACATGCTGCATGTCTATCACAATCGCTGCCTCAAAAAGGCTGGCAGTATCATCAAGGACCCACACTATCCTGGCCACACACTCATTTCCCTGCTACCTTCAGGTAGGATGTTCAGAAGCCTGAAGACTGCAACAACCAGGTTCAGGAATAGCTACTTCCCCACAGTCATCAGGCTATTAAACTTGGCTCGGACAAAACTCTGAACATTAATAGCCCATTATCTGTTATTTGCACTTCATCAGTTTATTTATTCATGTGTGTATTTACGTATATATAATGGTATATGGACGCACTGATCTGTTTTGTAGTCAATGCCTACTATGTTCTGTTGTGCTGAAGCAAAGCAAGAATTTAATTGTCCTATCAGGGACACATGACAATAAACTCTCTTGACTTGACTTGACTCTTGGCTCGCTGAGTTACTCCAGCATTTTGTGCGAATGCTCCCAGCATTGAGCGTAAACCAGCACCTGCAGTTCCTTCCTCCACTTCCACCTTGGGCTTCCACTTGGGTAGCTCACACCATGAACTGTATGAACAATGAATTGGTTAAGAAGGAACTGCAGATGCTGGAAAATCGAAGGTGGACAAAAATGCTGGAGAAACTCAGCGGGTGAGGCAGCATCTGTGGAGCGAAGGAAATGGGCAACGTTTCGTGCCAAAACATTGCCCATCTCCTTCGCTCCATAGATGCTGCTGCACCCGCTGTGTTTCTCCAGCATTGTTGTGTTCCTATGAACAATGAATTCCTTTGTTCCACTCTAACCTAAGTCTAGTCTCACCTCTTCCTCCAGAGCCACAGAGGACAACTTGGGATAAAGACTCCTTGGTCAGTTGCCATGGCAATGATGCCCAGTCATAAATCCTGGCGGATGATTGGTTAAGGCTTGTAGAAACCGGAAGTCGCCCCCCCCCTCACCCGGAAGCGATCTCCGGGGTCACGGCAAGATGGCGGCGCCCAGGCGACCCTGAGGCCGGTTGCTTGCACAAAGTCCCGATGGAGGCGAGAGAGTTCGTGGCGTCGCTTGTGGTGAGTGCTGACGCGCCTCTATCAACTCTCCCAGCAGGGGAAGCGGGTTGGTTCAACGCAGATGCACTTATTGCCTGGATAATTTGGCTGTTTGCTGCACTGCAATGCAGTAAGAGACGGGGGAGCTTCAATAAACTCGCAGTTGAATTGGAGCATGAAATCTTTCCATACATGTTCATGCACTTTAATGTATGATTCACCCACTTTTCCTCTTTGAATATGACAGTGAAGGCATTGGGGCATGTTTTGGAATTGGCCTGAAAGATGCTGAATAAATTAATGAATTAATTAATACGTTTCAAGTATTTGCACAAGGACATGTTATAATGTAGTTATATTTTATTTGGGAAATTGTATAAACATTGAAAATTTGCAGTAAAGCCTCATGTTGGTTAGTTATTGATGTTCAATATTGGGTTAAAGCTCTTCTGGTTTTGGATTGTGCTATGCAGCCAGCTCTATTGTTAATTGATTGAAAGGTGTAGCATGGAAACTAGCCCTTCAGCCCACCAACTATCAGTCGCCCATTCACTGCAATTTACAGAGGGCATTTAACTTACAAAGCTGCACGTCTTTGGGATGTGGGGGAAAACCAGAGCACCACAAGGTCACAGGGAGAACATGCATACTCCATACATTCAGCACCCGTGTCAGATTCAAGACCAGGTCTCTGGAGCTGTGATGCAGCAGCTCATGAGGTCATAATTGATAAGAGCAGAAATAGGCCATTTGGCCCATCATGTCTGCTCTGCCATTCAATCATGGATGATCAATATCTCCCTCCTAACCTCTACCAGTTGCACCTCTATGCTGCCCTGTCACCTTACTGAGAGATGTACTGAGAATTATTTTTGTTGTCCAGGAAAGAAAGGTGGTAATGATTTGACATAATTTTGGTAATCAGGCTAATTACCAATCGTTAGAGTGCTGCTTTGTAGTGTATTCATTTGGAGCATTGCCTGCCAAGTACTTCATGTGAAAAATGTAGTAAAATTAGATTTTTCTTCTGTGGAATTCTTTGCCACAGAAGGCTGTGGCTATATTTAAGGCAGAGATAGGTAGATTCTTGACTAGTCTATGTGTCAGGTAATGAAGAGAATGCAGGAGAACGGGGTTCAGAGGGAGAGATAGATCAGCCATGATTGAATGGTGGAATAGACGTGATGGGCCGAATGGCCTATTTCTACTCTTATCACTTATTAAGTCACTCACCCTGACAGTTTTGCCACATTTGCAACCAACTGTAGTCAGAAGTGCTGGGCAAATGATTTGTTTCGCTATACCCCCGAAATCCCACTCTTGTTGAAGCCATTTTGTCTCTTGCCATGTCAAATCAGGAAGTGGCTGAAAACATAGAAACATAGAAATTAGGTGCAGGAGTAGGCCATTCGGCCCTTCGAGCCTGCACCGCCATTCAATATGATCATGGCTGATCATCCAACTCAGTATCCCGTACCTGCCTTCTCTCCATACCCTCTGATCCCCTTAGCCACAAGGGCCACATCTAACTCCCCCTTAAATATAGCCAATGAACTGGCCTCAACTACCCTATGTGGCAGAGAGTTCCAGAGACCCACCACTCTCTGTGTGAAAAAATTCCTTCTCATCTCAGTCCTAAAGGATTTCCCCCTTATCCTTAAGCTGTGACCCCTTGTCCTGGACCTCCCCAACATCGGGAACAATCTTCCTGCATCTAGCCTGTCCAACCCCTTAAGAATCTTGTAAGTTTCTATAAGATCCCCTCTCAATCTCCTAAACGCTTGACAAGGGCATGATACTTGAAAACCATGTTAGCTAGGGGGCAGAGGATATCTGCATCAGACCTAGCAGAGATTTTCTAGAGCAGCAGCACAAGGCCATGTTCTTGATGATAGAAAATGTATCTGACCACAAAAGTTAGGACAATAAAACCTGTCCAATTTCCTTTAATCCTTCATCATTAAGGTTTAATTAAAAAAAAACGAGTATCAGTCAGTAGGTTATCAGGAAGCAAATACAACTTGATCACACTTTAGACAGGTGGTAGTTGCTAACGAATGCCCGTTTAAAATTGTTCTTGAACCTATTTGCAGGGATGTAGCTGGTAGAGTTGCTGCCACATAGTGTCAGAGATCTGGGTTTAATGCTGTCTGTGTGGAATTTGCACGTTCTCCCTATAACCATCCGTGTTTCATCTGGCTGCTCCGGTTTCCACCCACATCCCAAAGACAAGCTGATTTGAAGGTTAAGAGGCCTCTGTAGATTGTCCCTAGTGTGTAGGGAGTGGATGAGAAAGTGGGGTAACATAGAATTAGTGTGAACGGGTGGTCAGCGTGGACATGGTGGGCTGAAGGACCCATTTCCATGCGTTATCATGAAACTAAACTACAATAAACTCTTGGATCAAGATGTTATCACAACCTTGCTTCAACATGTGTAAAAAAAAAAACTGAATTCCAGAGGTGAATTGAGATTAATTGTACCTGAGATCAAGCACCCATGCACGGTCTGCATGCTGGCACTGGTTGTTGTGGCAATTGCTCTGCTCAAGACCATGTGAAATTGCAGAGAGTTGTGAATGCTGCCCAGTCCATCAACACCACCACCACCACCCTACTTAATCAATTTTCCAATGTGCCAATTAAGGTACAGCAATTGGGTTAATCATATAGAAGCATGGAGAAAATAGATGCAGGAGTAGGCCATTTGGCTCTTCAAGCCAGCACCTCCTTTCAATACGATCATGGCTGATCGTCCAAAATCAGTACCCTGTTCCTGCTTTAAACAAGAAGGCTCAGCAGCGGCTGCACTTCCTGAGGGTCCTCAGGAAGCACAACCTAGACTCCAACCTGCTGCTGACCTTCTACCGCTCGTCCATTGAGAGCCTGTTGACATACTGCATTACAGCATGGTACGGCAGCTGCACCATGGCAGACAGGGAGAGGCTTCAGAGGGTAGTCAGGGCAGCACAGAAGATCATCGGCTGCCCTCTCCCCTCTCTGATGGACATTTACACCTCCCGCTGCCTCAGCAGGGCGAAGAACATTATCAAGGACAGCTCCCATCCTGCATTTGGCCTGTTCAACCTGCTACCCTCAGGGAGGCGCTATAGGTGCATCAGCACAAGGACAAATAGACTCAAGAACAGTTTCTTTCCAAAATCCATCATCTCCCTGAACTCACACATGCATTGACTTCACAGCCTAACCCCCGGACTTCCATCTATCCACCTACTGTAATTTGTACTGTAACTGTAACCCATACTGGATATAGGAATCCTATTATCCATTCTATTTATCCATTGTCTTTTTATAGATATGTATATAGCGCTGCAGACACTGTGCACCTTATCCCCCCCCCCCCCCCCCCCCCCCTTTTTGTCTTGTTTTTGCACTGAGTAGGAGCAGTTTTTAATCTCACTGTACATGTGTATAGTGACAATAAAAGGCATTCTGATTCTGATTCTGATAAACCCCATATCCCATTCCGTTAGCCCTAAGAGCTATATCTAACCCTCTTGAAAACATCCAGTGAATTGGCCTCCAATGCCTTCTGTGGCAGATAATTCCATAGATTCAGTACTCTCTGGGTGAAAAGGTTTTTCATCATCTCAGTCCTAAATGGCCTACCCCTAATTCTTAAACTGTGACCCCTGGTTATGGGGCCGAATCATACTCTAACTATCTGTCACAGGCAGGCAGGAAATTGGTGCGCTTGCACAATGTGGCTCCGTTCAAATCTTGTTTGTGTGCTTGCTTTCTCTTTTAAATTACTCCAACTTTATTCTAACAATTAAAAAAAATGTATATCCTGATTTTTCTTCTTGTATTGATGTGAATGCTTTGCATAAATTCATGCTTTGGCTTGTAAATTTAGTTTGGTTACCTTGAACATTAGAGATAACTTGTGTTGCAGTCATAAGGTCATATGTGATTGGAGCATTTTTCCAGTCTATGCGGAAATAACCTCAATGCATAGTCCATTTCCCATAATTTACAGTTTCTATGTGTTTTTATTAAATGTTAGAACTTTAGAACTTCTTCTCCTAAAGTCAATGTATAGAGGTTAAAGGTTAAACACTTTAAACTCTATATATTAAACTTCAAACATGTGATTAAAATGAAGCTTTGTATTCGGAACTTATGTGTGTATCTTGTGAGGAAAATGGTCAAAGTCCAAATGTTCACAGGAATTATAAAGTAGGAGAATGGAGTTAGGAGGGAGAGATAGATCAGCCATAATTGAATGGCGGAGTAGACTTGATGGGCCGAATGGCCAAATTCTGCTCCACTGCGGAGGGCTCAAAGGCCCCGACCACGGGTGAACAAAGAGGAAGATGACTGAACTTTATTGCCTTCCCTCACAGTGGGAACGTTGATTCCGTTGTGTGGGGATGTTTATGTTCAACTCTATCGTGTGTCGTGTTCTTTTTTTATTCATATGACTGTATGGTAACTCACTCTCACTGTACCAATTGGTGCATGTGACAATAAATGTAACTTGAACTTGAACACTTATGACCTGAAACATCACCTATCCATATTCTCCAGAGACGCTGCCTGATCTGCTGAGTTAGCGATTTGTGTCTCGTTTTTTTAATGTGGTGCTGCCAGGGCATGTGATTCACATTGGCTTTCCGTGTTGCCTTAGGCGGGTGGAATGGCCGGGATGTGTGTTGACCTAACCCTGTTCCCACTGGACACCATGAAAACCAGACTCCAGAGTCAGCAGGGGTTCTCTAAGGCCGGAGGATTCCGTGGGATTTATGCCGGCGTTCCTTCTGCAGCCATCGGATCTTTTCCCAATGGTAAGTTCGTTGTTTCGTAACTACAGTACGATTCAGTTTCAAAAGGATGCGACCTGATTTTGTTTAGTTGAGACGTATAGCACGGAATCAAGCCCTTCGGCCCACCAAGTCCACGCCAACCAGTGATCCCCATATGCACCAGTCCTACGTTATCCTACATTCACACCCACCCCCCTGCCAACAAGGGGCACTAACTGTTTGGAGAAGCATCCATTAGAATCTCATTCCTGTAACAGTGAACTTTTAATGCTTCTCTGCAGTGATAAGCATTAACTGCAAGGATCGCCAGTTACAGGGGACCAATTAACCGACAAACCCGCACGTCTTTGGGACGTGGGAGGAAACAATAGCACCCGGAGGAAGCCTGCATGGTCATTGTGAGAGTGTGCAAACTGCACACAAACAGCACCTGAGGGCAGGATCAAACCCGGGTCTCTGGCGCTGTGAGGCAGCAGCTCTACCAGCTGCGTCACTGTTAGTGAGGTGCTCTTCATTATCCTAAATATGTGTTGCAGGTCACGGTGGCGTAGCGGTAGAGTTGCTGCCTTACAGCGAATGCAGCGCCGGAGACCCGGGTTCGATCCTGACTACGGGCGTTGTCTGTGTGGAGTTTGTACGTTCTCCCCGTGACCTATGTGGGTTTTCTCTGAGATCTTTGGTTTTCTCCCACACTCCAAAGACGTACAGGCTAGCAGGTTAATTAGCTTGGCAAATGTAAAAATTGTCCCTAGTGGGTGTAGGATAGTGTTCGTGGTTGGCGCGGGCCGAAGGGCCTGTTTACATGCTGTATCTCTAAACTAAACTAAGGTTCAACATATTTACTTGTACATCATTTGTACATAAAATCTCTGTTTACTGTAGGTTTGGAGCCAGTGAATGCATGTTGTATTTCTGTTAAACAATCACAACACGCAGCCATAAAGCTCAACAAGAGAAACCCCAAAGGCAGATCATTTGTCAGCCACCTTCAAATGTCACTTGCCCATTAACTGGCTGTTTGGAAAAGCATCCATTAGATTTTTCATTCCTGTAGCAGTGCATTTTTAATGGTTCCTTGTCGTGATTAGCATCATGTAATTGACTGCAAAGGTCACCAGTTACAGGCATCTTATCAAATTAAAAACAGTTTTTCCTCTTGATTAGCATCGCATTGGAGCACTTGTAGATCGACATGTTAAGTGTTTTTTAAATGTGCTGATTGATGTATGTTGATCCTTTGAAAGAGATTGCATCGTTGTAACCTGCAACTAACGGTCTGCGGGCAATGTTTCACTGGCGTCGAGTTCGGTTCATGGGGCATGGTTGACAAGTGCAGAACGTGTTGTCCTCCACAGATGCTGCCTGACCCACTGAGTTCTTCCATCATCTTGGTTTTTTTTTTGCTCATTGTTCCAGTATCTGTAGTTTCTTGTGTCTCAGATCGATTTACGTTTCCAATTTCAACTCATAATCCAGCATTTTTCAAGGCACGGTGGCTCAGCAGTAGAGTTGCTGCCTTACAGTGTCATACGGGTTCGATCCTGACTATGGGTGCTTGTCTTTACGGAGTTTGTACGTTCTCCCTGTAACCACGTGGGTTTTCTCCAGGCGCTCCAGTTTTCTCCCACACTCCAAAGATGTACTGGTTGTAGGTTAATTGGTTTTGGTAAAGATTGTAAGTTGTCCCTAGTGTATAGGATAGTGCTACTGCACATGAATCACTGGCCGGCGTGGACTAGGTGGGCCAAAGGGCTTGTTTCCCTGCCGTATCTCTAAACTCTGCAGAGTTTGTACATTCTCCCTGTGATCTACCTGGGTTTTCTCCGAGATCTTCAGTTTCCTCCCACACTCCAAAGATGTACAGGTTTGTCAGTTAATTGGCTTGGTATAACTGTAAATTGTCCCTAGTGTGTGTAGGATAGTGTTGGTGTGCGGGGATCGCTGGTCGGTGTGGACTCAGTCGGCTGAAGGACCTGTTTCCGTGCTGTATCTTTAAACAAAACTAAAAAGACGACTGCAGCAATAAATAGCTGACAGCAGTCTGAAGAAGGGTCTCGACCCGAAACGTCGCCTATCTCCTTCGCTCCTTAGATGCTGCTGCACCCGCTGAGTTTCTCCAGCCTTTTGTGTAACCCTCAATTCTCCAGCATCTGCAGTTCCTTCTTTAACAATAAATAGCAGACGTTGTGCAAAATCTCTGGACTTGGCCTCGACTCTACGAAGTACTGGGTTGAGGCTGTAGAGAGCACATTTAACAAGAAAATGTCATCGAGGCAATTACTTTTAAAGAACATTTTGATTTTGCATCAATTTTCTATAATGTATTCCATTTAGCTAAGCTGTTGAAAAAATTCTTATTACAAATGACTTTTCTTCCATTCCACAGAGTAGTTATTAACATCTCTAAATAAAATGGACTGCAGTTGATGAGGTGCAGCAGTGTTGTGTATATCATGTTGTGATCAAAGACTCTCAAAGCACAAATGTACTCTCCATTTTGATAGTGAATTTCTGAAGCATTTCATCTGCGGTTGTAATATTATCCAATTTAAGACTGCAAATATTGCTGTAATTGTAGATACTTTAACTGCCCTTTAAATCGAGTTTGTAAATGTCTTCATCCACACTAACCACCAGGCGGAGATCTGACAGGGACTAATACTCCTTGCCTGCATGCATTTTTAAGGTTTCAAGGTCAGTTTATTGTCACATGTGCCAATTAAGGTACAGCAATTGGGTTAATCATATAGAATCATGGAGAAAATAGATGCAGGAGTAGGCCATTTGGCCCTTCAAGCCATCACCGCCTTTCAATACGATCATGGCTGATCATCCAAAATCAGTACCCTGTTCCTGCTTTAAACCCCATATCCCATTCCGTTAGCCCTCAGAGCTATATCTAACTCTCTTGAAAACATCCAGTGAATTGGCCTCCAATGCCTTCTGTGGCAGATAATTCCACAGATTCAGTACTCTCTGGATGAAAAGATTTGGCCTCATCTCAGTCCTAAATGGCCTATGCCTAATTCTTAAACTGTGACCTCTGGTTATGGGGCCGAATCAACTATCTGTCACAAGCAGGCAGGAAATTGGTGCACTTGCACAATGTGGCTCCGTTCAAATCATGTTTGTGTGCTTGCTTTCTCTTTTAAATTACTCCAACTTTATTCTAACAATAAAAAAAAATGTATATCCTGATTTTTCTTCTTGTATTGATGTGAATGCTTTGCATAAATTCATGCTTTGGCTTGTAAATTTAGTTTTGTAACCTCCTTGAACATTAGAGATAACGTGTTGCAATCATAAGGTCATATGTGATTGGAGCAGAATTAGGCCATTCGGCCCATCAAGTCTGCTTCACCATTCAATCATGGCTGATCTATCTCTCCCTCCTAACCTCATTCTCCTGTCTCCTCCCCATAACCCCTGACACCCGTACTCAGCAATAATTTATCTATCTCTCACCCATAAAAATATCCATTGACTTGCTCTCCACAGCCACCTGTGGCAAAGACCTCCACAGATTCACCACCCTCTGACTGAAGAAATCCCTCCTCAACCCCTTCTTAAAGGAACATCCTTTAATTCTGAGGCTATGATCTCTAATCCTAGACTATCCCACTAGTGGAAACACCCTCTCCACATCCACTCTACCCAAGCCTGCTCAATCATTTTTTTTTAAGTGCTGCACAAACAGATTAATCTGTAATGAATCTTTAATTACAGATTTATTTGTGTGTTTATTTCATGCATTGCCATGCATTGAATAAGTCAATCAGGTCATCACTCCCTCCTCGCCTTCTTGCTCTTTGCACACCATTTTTGAGAACACCAGCAATTTCTAAATATCTTTAGTTTAGAGATACAGCACTGAAACAGTTCAAGAGAGTTTGTTGTCATGTGGCCCTGATAGGACAATGAAATTCTTGCTTTGCCTCAGCACAACAGAACATAAGCATTGACTACAAAACAGATCAGTGTGTCCATATACCATTATGTAATTATATACACACATGAATAAATAAACTGATGAAGTGCAAATAACAGATAATGGGTTATTAATGTTCAGAATTTTGTCCGAGCCAGGTTCAATAGCCTGATGGCTGTGGGGAAGTATCTATTCCTGAAACAGGCCCTTCAGCCCATTGAGTCCACACCAGCCAGCGATCCCCGCACACTAACACTATCCTACACACACTAGGGACAATTTACAATTTTTACCGAATCTATTTAACCTACAAACCTATACGTCTTTGGAGTTTGGGAAAAAATTGTGTAATGAACTGGATTTGATAAGAGAACTCAAGGTAAAGGAACTATTAGGAGGTAGTGACCATAATATGATAAATTTTAATCTGCAGTTTGAGAGGGAGCAGGCAAAATCAGAAGTGTCAATATTGCAGTTGAACAAAAGGGACTATGGAGCCATGAGGGAGGAGCTGGCCAAAGTTGAATGGAAAGGGACCTTAGCTGGGATGACGGTGGAACAGCAATGGCAGGTATTTCTGGGAATAATTGAGGAGATGCAGGATCATTTCATTCCAAAGAGGAAGAAAGATTGTGAGGGGAATAAGAGGTGACCGTGGCTGACAAAAGAAGTCAAGGGCAGTATATAAAAATAAAAGAGAAGACGTATAACATGTCAAAGGTGAGCGGAAAGCCAGAGGATTGGGAAACTTTTAAAGATAAACAGAAGGTAACAAAACAGGTATACAGGGAGAAAAGATAAAGTACGAAGGTAAGCTAGCCAAGAATATAACGGAGGATAGTAAAAGTTTTTTTAGGTATGCGAAGAGGAAAAAATTAGTTGAGACAAATGTGGGTCCCTTAAAGACAGAAACAGGTGAATTTATTATGGGAAACAAGGAAATGGCAGACTAGTTGAACAGATACTTTGGTTCTGTCTTCACTAAGGAAGACACAAACAATCTCCCAGACAGGGGACAGAGAACCTTGGGTGATGGAGGAACTGAAGGAAATTCAAAAGAGTCCGGAAATGGTGTTGGGTAGACTGATGGGACTGAAGGCTGATAAATCCCCAGGGCCTGGTGGCCTGCATCCCAGGGTACTCAAGGAGGTGGCTCTAGAAATCATGCATGAATTGGTGATCATTTCCAATGTTCTATAGATTCTGGATCAGTTCCTGTAGATTGGAGGGTAGCTAATGTTATCCCACTTTTTAAGAAAGGAGGGAGAGAGAAAACGGGGCATTATAAACCAGTTAGCCTGACATCAGTGGTGGGAAAGATGCCGCAGTCGATTATTAAAGATGTAATAGCGGCACATTTGGATAGTAGTAACAGGATCGGTCCAAGTCAGCATGGAAATTACGAAGGGGAAATCATGCTTGACAAATCTTCTAGACTTTTCTGAGGATGTAACAAATAAAATGAATATGGGAGAGCCAGTGGATGTAGTGTACCTGGACTTTCGGAAAGCCTTTAATAAGGTCCCACACAGGAGATTAGTGGGCACAATTAGAGCACATGGTATTGGGGGTAGGGTATTGACAAGGATAGAAAATTGGTTGGCAGACAGGAAACAAAGATTAGGTCTTTATTCTTTGGAGCGCCGAAGGTTAAGGGGGGACTTGATTGAGGCCTTTAAAATGATGAAAGGGATAGACAGAGTTGACGTGGATAAGCTTTTCCCATTGAGGATAGGGAAGATTCAAACAAGAGGGCATGACATGAGAATTAAGGGACAGAAGTTTAGGGATAACATGAGGGGGAACTTCTTTACTCAGAGAGTGGTGGCTGTGTGGAATGATCTTCCAGCAGAAGTGGTGGAGGCAGGATCGATTTTAACATTTAAAAGTAAAGTGGATAGGTATATGGACGGGAGGGGAATGGAGGGGTATGGTCTGAGTGCAGGTAGATGGGACTAGGGGAAAATAAATGGTCGGCATGGACTGGAAGGGCCGAGGGGGCCTGTTTCCGTGCTGTAATTGTTATATCGTTATATGGTTATAAAGAGTAGGGATTAACGGGTCCCTTTCAGAATGGCAGGCAGTGACTAGTGGGGTACCGCAAGGCTCGGTGCTGGGACCGCAGCTGTTTACAATATACATCAATGATTTAGATGATGGGATTCAAATTAACATTAGCAAATTTGCAGATGACACAAAGCTGGGTGGCAGTGTGAACTGTGAAGAGGATTCTATGAGGATGCAGGGTGACTTGGACAGGTTGAGTGAGTGGGCAGATGCATAGCAGATGCAGTATAATGTGAATAAATGTGAGGTTATCCACTTTGGTGGCAAAAATAGGAAGGCAGATTATTATCTGAATGGTGTCAGGTTAGGAAAAGGGGAAGTACAACGAGACCTGTGTGTCCTTTTACATCAGTCACTGAAAGTAAGCATGCAGGCAGCGAAGAAAGCTAATGCATTTGGCTTTTCATAATGAGAGGAGTTGAGTATAGGGGCAAAGAGATCTTTCTGCAGTTGTACAAGGTCCTGGTGAGACCACCTGGAGTAATGTGTGCAGTTTTGGTCTCCTAATTTGAGGAAGGACATTCTTGCTATTGAGGGAGTGCAGCGTAGGTTCACGAGGTTAATTCTCGGGATGGCGGGACTGTCTTATGCTGAGAGAATGGAGCGACTGGGCATGAATTCAATGGAATTTAGAAGGATGAGAGGAGATCTTATAGGAACATGTAAAATTATTAAGGGATTGGACACACTAGATGCAGGAAACATGTTCCCGATGTTGGGGGAGTCTAGAACCAGGGGCCACAGTTTAAGAATAAGGGGTAGGCCATTTAGAACTGAGATGAGGAAAAACTTTTTCACACAGAGAGTTGTGATTTTGTGGAATTCTCTGCCTCAGAAGGCTGTGGCGGCTGATTCACTGGATGCATTCAAGAGAGAGTTTGATAGAGCTCTTCAGGCTAGCGGAATCAAGGGATATGGGGAGAAGGCAGGAATGGGGTACTGATTGTCGATGATCAGCCATGATCACATTGAATGGCGGTGCTGGCTCGAAGGGCCGAATGGCCTACTCCTGCAACTATTGTCTATGTATCTATGTATCCTGGAGAAATCCCACACGGTCACGGGGAGAACATACAAACTCCGTACAGGCAGTACCCGTAGTCAGTATCGAACCCGGGTCTCTGGCGCTGTGAGGCAGCAACTCTACCGCTGCACCACCTTGCTGCCCATGTTATTGTTTAATAATGTATTGGATGCGGTCTTTTGTTAATAGTTACAAGCATTCAAGTTTAAAATGAGTTAATCGAATCAATATTGAAAGTAATTTGAGCGAATGATCAATTGTTCTGTGTTGGAAATTCTTTATAGAGCAATTTAGTAACACTTCAATTTTTCACTGATTGCAACCATTTCCTTTTGTGTTCATTCAGCTGCACTTTTCTTTGTTACTTACGAGTGCACAAAATCTGCGCTGGGTCCACTGGTGTCTACAAAAACGGCTCCACTTCTGCATATGTTTGCTGCTTCTCTGGGCGAGATGGTGAGTTCTGAATTATCACGCACTCTCTGGAAGTTTATTATGAGCCAACACAGGAAGATACTCACAAAATGCTGGAATAACTCAGCGGGGCAGGCAGCATCTCTGGAGAGAAAGAATGGGTGACGTTTCGTAGCCAAACCCTTCCTTAGACTGTCAAGGACGAAGGAGACACAGAGATATGGAAGGGTAAGATGTGAAAACAACAAATCAAAGCAGACGATGGTCAAGTCAATTTGGGCCTTTTGCATGTGCCAATTATATAGGTGTATTTTGTAATGCGCAGAATCTTCCATTGTATTTGCAATAGACTATTTTAAATGATTTGTCACAGATGTATGAGTGTCTCGAGAGGATAATTATTCAGGGATGCTTTATACACTTCTTCCCCACCAGGAAGGCCTTAAAGCCATCTGTTTCTTCCTCGACCGCAGAACCATCCAACTTCCCTCTATTACCACTCTAATCCGCCCTACAGAATTGGTCCTCACCCTTCACAACTTCTCTGACTCCTCCCACTTCCTCCAAGTCCAAGGCGTGGCTATGGGCACCTGCATGGGCCCCAGCTATGCCTGCCTCGCTGAAGGGTACATTGGCCAATCCCTGTTCCAGGCGTACACTGGCCCCATCCCCGAACTCTATCTCCGTTACATTGTTGACTGCATCAATGCTACCTCCTGCACCCGTACAGAACTCATGAACTTCATCAACTTCACCACCAATTTCACTTTGGAGTCAAGTGGGTGATTCCGTGAAGAAGCCCCGCCGGTGCACATGCTCGTCATTACGTCGGACGCATGGCGCACCAACGGGCTGGAGAGCGCAGCTCCACCAGCGGTAAGTTATAAACCCGCAGGTAAGTGCTTTAAAACTTTACTGCGGTTTACTTAGGTCCTGTAAGGCTGGTTGCAGGAACCAGCAGGAACGATTTCACAATTGGAAAAAGTAACAAAAAGTAAGGCGAGGGATGCCGCTGTTAGAAGTAAAACACTTACCCGCGGGACCGCGGTCAGCGAGCGTACGCTGGCTTCGGAGACGCCGGCTCCAGAGACGCAGACTTCCGAGCCGCCGGCAGTTCAGCCAGCGGCAGCAACTCCGGTGCTTCAGAGCACCGTGGCCACTCCTGTCGGGAGGAAGGCCAAGAGGAAAACACCCTGGCCTGTCGAGACTGATGAGTCAGGCCAGGAAGACTCCCCTCCTTCCAATAAAAAGGTTTGGGAACGTCTGGACCAGATGGAACACCTCATAGAAAAAATGCTTAACCATTTTGTGTTCCAGCAGGGGTTTTATACCCCCAGGGTTCCCCAGCATCTCTCAGCAGCAACCTCTAGCAGAGGTCCGTATAGCGAAGAGCTGTACAGGCAGGAAGAACCATATGCCTACGAGTCTGCATGGGGACCCATAACAGCAGTGCCTTTTCAAGGGCTGCATGATACCTCCCTTGAGCATGAGCCGGGAGAGCCGAGGCAGTATATGACTCTGACCCTGAAGTTGGTGGCACTGCAGAAGAGCATGCACCAAAGCACATGAGCTATGCTCCAGGTGTGCCGGATGTGGCAAGCAAATTTGCCATACCGGCTGGAACTGGTGAAGAGATGGATGAAAACCTGCCCAGCAGTGTTAACTATATGATCCCTCTCACCAGCTCCAGGACTCCATAATGGAGGAAACTTTGCAGAGATATCAGACACCTGGTAACTGTGTGTCGCTCAAAGTGCCCACAATGAACCGGGCCATCTGGTGGCAAATGAGCGAATCCATGTGGGCACGTGAGTTGAGGCTACAGAAAGTCCTCAAACTGGTTGGAGCAGGAATAACGGCGTTTGGGCAAATGGTACAAGGGGCACCACTATCAAACACACAGCAGGATATGCTGGCCCTGCTGTGTAATGCCCATTTTGAGATTAATTGCTTACGGAAGGTAGCCATCAAGCCGACGCTCAACCCACGCTTCACGGCCTTGTGCAGATCCTCTAATGTCCAGACACCAAACTTGCTATTCAGGGAGGATCTGGCGAAACAAGTCAAAGACCTGGATGATGAGGCAAAAACAATCGGCCTCATCAAAACTCATCCCGGGGACAGGATGCCGCCTCGTAAACCATACAGTTTCAGACGGGCTACAGACGCTGGAGCAGGTCAAGGACCAAGCCGGGGGACTCCATCTACACGCCACTGGCACGCACCAATGCACACCCCCAACAGGGCCAGGAGACCGAGGAATCCAGCAACCATGGAGGTACGAGTAACTGGACTAGTCCAGGATATATCCTCTAGAGATCAGTCACCGCTCGGGGGTAGGTTGCAATTGTTCTATGATGAATGGTGCTGTATTAAATCAGATCTATTCATACTGGACAGTATCCGGGGGACTTGAATCGAGTTTATCTCAGAAGTACATCCACCCATACAAAATACACTTAGTCGGTATTGGTTTTTTTCAAGACCAGAAACTCTGCAGGTGAATGATGAAATTCGAATTTTATGCCAAAAAGGGGTAATTGAAAGGACAGCATATCACCCTCAACAATTTGTGTCCAATATATTCCCCAGACAAAAGAAGGATGGTGGGTCATTCTCGAGTCTGCACCTAATCCGACTTAACTCTTATGTCCAGTATAAACATTTTAGAATGGAAACTTTCAGTACTGCTTAGAAACTGGTATCAAAAGGGTGTTACATGGCAACCATAGATCCGAAAGATTCATATTATTCAGTACCAATTCATCACCAATACCGTAGATACTTGAAATTTAGTTGGATGACACAGCTGTGGCAATTTAAAGCTTTGCCCAATGGGTTAACCTCAGCCCCTAGGTTATTTACAAAATTGTTGAAACCAGTATTTGGGCTACTCCATGCTCAGAATCACATTGTAATGACATACTTGGATGATGTTCTGAACGTAGGCAAAACTCAGGAAGCAGCTGAGGAATCTGTTTCAGTTACCAAACACCTGTTTGAGAGGTTAGGTTTCCTCATCCATCCAACTAAATCCAAATGAGTACCATCTAGAATGGTTGACTATTTGGGGTTCATCATTGATTCAACTAACATGTCAGTGACTTTGCCTACGGCCAAAACTGTAGAAATTATGTAGGCCTGTAGCAATAGGTAAATGAACAACAACCCTCCATCCGACGAGTAGCCAGTGTTATTGGTAAATTAATGGCGGCTTTCCCTGGACTGCAGTTAGGACTTCTGCACTATCAGAATGTGCTAAAGAACAAGCACTAACAGAACATGCAGGTCAATTCGGTAGACCAATGCAGTTGGCAGCCGAAGCTATCGCCTAGTTGCAATGGTGGATAACCAATGTCTCACGATGTACTAGAGACATTCTGACTCAACAAACTTCAGTTATTTTACAAACTGTTGTGAGTGCTTCAGGATGGGGAGCCACTGATACCGAGTCTAGCTGTGGCGGCAGATGGAGTGTGCATGATCGTATTAATCTTTTGATTTGCAGATTCTGATCAGACCATTCCAGGGGCTCGGACTATCGAATAGAACCGTGGATGTGATTACTGCAGCCTGGAGAGATAGTACTAAAAAAACATTTGTATCTCATATTAAGAAATGGGAGATGTTCTGTTTACAGTCAAATATATCTTATCATACTGCAGGCATACCAGATGTATTGGAGTTCCTTGCTACATTGCATTTTGACGAGCAATTGAGCTATAGTGCCATTAATAGTGTTCAAAGTGCTTTGTCCTCCTATTTAGGGCAAGGGTCGGGACAACACTCTGTCGGATCTCATCCATTGGTGTCCCGATTCATGAGAGGTATTTTTAACAAAACCCTCCCTGACCTAGATATACGGAAATCTGGGATGTGAGCATAGTTCTCACACTGTTTCGGCAATGGGCTCCAATAACATCTCTGTCTTTACAGAAGTTAACGCTCAAAGTGGTCATGCTCATGGCGCTAGTGTCAGTCCAGACATTGTAAAAGCTACGAATGGACTGCATGCATTCTTCTGTAGATAATATTACATTTTATGTATATGATCTAATCAAACAAAGCAGGCCAGGGATGGGTGGAACCAAAATAAGCTTTAAGGCATACCCCATTGACCTGAGACTATGTGTAGTTACGCACCTGAGTCAATATATCGAGGTCACCAAGAGTCTCAGAGGCTCTGAAACAGCGATGCTCATCAGCCACAAAAAAACTCATAAAAAGGTGCCAGTACAAACTATTTCTAGGTGGCTGAAACAGGTTTTGGATCGTGCTGGAGTAGACACTGATGTGTTTAAATCTCACTCCACCAGGGCGGCGCCAACATCCGCAGCGAAGGCGCAGGACGTGCCTTTAGACCAAATCCTCGTGGCCGCAGGATGGTCCAGTGAAGGAACCTTTTCATGATTATATGATAAACCTGTCCTCGCAGTGGAAGGATTTGGGCATGCTGTTTTGGTTTCTGTTTTGAGTTCTCCTTTGTAATTTCCCCCTGGGAGAGAGGGGTTATTACTATTCTTTTATTATGAAAAACGTTCACTGTATAATTTAAACAATGTTCGATACATTATTTGTTTATCCTGTGTCAACCGAAGCAGTGTGTCATATGGAACTGGATCTACGGCATGAAATCACAGAGCTTTGAAATATTCACGGAATCATTCACGTGACTCCGAAGTAAAATAGTAAGATTAAATGAGCTTACCAGTTTGAAGTTTGATCTTTATTTTATGAGGAGTTACGGTGAGCGATTACGTGCCCTCCGCTCCCGGTCCTCATAATCGCAAAGATCATCTGGTAGTTCTAGTCTTCTGAGTCTACTATATCACTTCGACTATAGTTACTGTGATTTCACGCCGCTGCTTTGAAGATTGACGCGCATGGGCACTGGCGGGGCTTCGTCACATAATCGCTCACCGTAACTCCTCATTAAATACAGATCAAACTTCAAACTGGTAAGTTCTCATTTAATCTTATTATTTTCATCCTGCACTCAGAATTACTTGGACCATCTCTGACACCTCCCTCCCCTTTCTTGATCTCACCGTCTCCATCACAGGAAATAGACTATTGCCTGACGTATATTACAAACCCACTGACTCCCATAATTATCTTGACTACACTTCTTCCCACCCTACTTCCTACAAAGTCTCCATCCCCTAATCCCAATTCCACCGTCTACGCCGCATCTGTGCCCAAGATGAGGTGTTCCATACTAGAACATCCGAGATGTCCTCATTCTTTAGGAAACGGGTGTTCCCCTCCCCTCATAGTTGAGGCCCTCACACGTGTCTCCTCAGTATCCCGCAGCTCCGCCCTTGCTCCCCCTCCTACTAGTCACAATAGAGACAGAGTCCCCCTAGTTCTTATCTTCCACCCCATCAGCCATCGCATGCGACACATAATCCTACAAAATGTCCTCCACCTCCAACGGAATCCCACCACTTGCCACATTTTCCCAACTCCATCCCTTTCCACCTTCCGCAGAGACCGTTCCCTCCGCAACTCCCTGATTAACTCATCCCTTCCCACCCAAACCACCCCCTCCCCAGGTACCTTCCCTTGCAACCTGTCACTGTACCTTCTCCCTCAACTCTGCCCAGGGACCCCGACAGTCCTTTCAGGTTAGGCAGAGGTTCACTTGCACCTCCTCCAACCTCATCTACTGTATCCATTGTTCAAGATGTGGACTCTTATACATCGGCGAGACAAAACGCAGACTGGGCGATCGTTTCACGGAAGAACCTGATCTCCCGGTTGCCGGACATTTTAATTCTCCTTCCCATTGTCAGAGTGAGGCTAAACGCAAATTGGAGGAACAGCATCTCGCATTTCGCTGGGGCAGCTTACAGCCCAATGGTACGAGTGTTGATTTCTCTGCACTTGAGCATTCCCTCTCTTCTCTAACCCTCCCCAACCCAAGTCGCACAAGCTTCTCATTTTCACCTTACAAACAGCTAACAATGGCCTGTTTCCTTTATCATCGTTATGTTTTTGCATATCTTTCATTCATTGTTCTTCATCTCTCCGCATCATCGTTTATATCTCCCGTTTCCCTTATCCCTAACCAGTCTGAAGAAGAGTCTCGACCAGAAACATCACCCATTCATTCTCACCAGAGATGCTGCCTGTTCGGCTGAGTTACTCCATCTTTTTGTGTCTATTTTCTGTGCTTCTTTAAGCTCTGTATTCCTTATAGATCTTTGTGTCATATAGCTTCATTTGTATTCCACATATGTATTTCTCGAGAACTCATTTGTCAAGTTGAAGTGATTCACTAACTTGCATTTATTTATAAACCTTATTCTCCCTGAGGACATGCAAGAAAATACTGTGTGACATGTAAAGGCAAAGCAATTGGCAAGCATTTAACTTGGCATGTCAACTCATCCACAAATTTTTGGATGCAAAAGACTGCTTGAAACAAAATAAATTGCACTTAGAAAGAAAAAAAACACTGCTTGGTTTCATTGTTTTTGCTTTGTTATAGCGTAATACTTGGATCATTTTGTGTTGGTGGAACGAGAGCATTGATGTGGTTAAGTTCAATGCATTTCTTAAGTTTACGGAATCACTCAAAACGTACGTTTACAATGTTTAATAAGCTTTCTGTGGTAGTTAAAGTCTTTCCCGGCGTCCAAGTCGCTTTTTTTTACTCTAAAATATGGCCCGAATATTTACCTGCGTCTTGGAGTCCGAAGGCTGGACTGAGGAATGCCACTCTCGTAGGGACTGCTCTGTGGAACCTGCCACGCCTTCGACCCTGGAACTGTCAACTGTGTGAAGTGGGAAGCGGCTGTAAAAGGACAGCGCCGTTGGGGGGGTGGCCCGGGTCAGCACGGCCTGCGCTGCACAAAGTTGCAAACTTGGCTGGGCCTCCAAGGGTAAAGTTGTGGGGAGAGCAGGAGCTTTGAGAAGGGGGGGGTCGGGGATCATGGCAGCCCACTCACTCACCGCTGCCGCCAAATTGTGAGCAAACCAGACCGGACAGCGGAACCGGCCGCCACCTCAGCGCCTTCTGCCGGCCGAACAGCCACGGTGTCCTTCGACACAGGAACAAGAGGAGATGGTGTAGCTACTGGGCGGAAGGCTGGCTGCTCCATCCCGGGCTCTCTCTCTCTCTCTCTCTCTCCCCTGTTATGTGATCTCCCTGAACCGCACAGCGCATTGTGGGTCAGGCGAAGATGGAGGCTCCCCGGTCCTCATTGCCTCCTTGAAGGAGTTTCACATCTTCCTTTCTACTGACTAAAACAAACCCTTGATCCTGTCCCGCCAAAATTTAGCAACTCAAAATGGGGGTGCGTCTTTAACTCAGGTGCGTCTTCATTGACGGGAAATACGGTAGTTATTAGTTTAGTTTAGAGATACAGCGCAGGAACAGGCCCTTCAGCCCAGCGGGTCCACGCCTACCAGCGCTGCCCGTACACTAGTACTACCCTATACACCCCAGGGACAATTTACAATTTTTACTGAAGCCAATTAACCTACAACCCTGCACGTCTTTGGAGTGTTGGATCCCTTCTCTCCAGAGATGCTGCCTGTCCCGCTGAGTTACTCCAGCATTTTGTGTCCATCTTCGGTGTAAACCAGCATCTGCAGTTCCTCCCTGCATTTTAACAAAGCTTTGTGCATGCTGGATACTGGCAAAATGGTTTTCTGTTGAAATTGCCATCGAATGTCATTCTCTCCTTCCTGCATCACGTGGCAATTTTTACATCTCTTTTTATCCATTTCAAAATGCTGATTGCTTCCCTTCAGTGTTGCTGTAAAATGTCAACCGTGTCCTTTTGAATTGTCCTGGTTGTTGTTCTTACTCACCCTGAAACACCAGTCTGATTAAGATGAACCTAATCGGCACCTAGGAAATTAGATTGCTGCCATGCAGTCACGCTGTGAGATGCAGGTGATGTTTGTGGGCACATCAGACCAAATCCCCAATTAAACCAGGAGTGAAAATTGCCTATAAATAAAGATGAATGGAGTGTGAAAACCCCCCCTGACATATCAGGCAAATTCATCATACAATCAGGGGTTGAAGCCTGTGAACTGGAAGCTGTCAGCCATTCGCACATAAGCTGCATCAAAATGGCAGAAGCAACAAATAGAAGTAGTTTATCTACACCTTAGAAAATGAAAATGTTAGCACACAAGTTGGTAATCATTGTTTCAAAATGAACATGTTAACATATGAGACTGAAGAAGGGGCTCGACCCGAAACGTCACCCATTCCTTCTCATCAGGGATGCTGCCTGTCCTGCTGTGTTACTCCAGCATTTTGTGTCTATTTTACCAAACAAGTAGGTATTCATTGTTTAGCTTCTACCACAAGTCCTGATTTTAATAATTGAGCCACTCAAAAGGAGGTGCTAAACTAAAATCTGTTTTAATATTTGTGTGGGAAGGAACTGCAGATGCTGATTTAAACCGAAGATAGACCCAAAATGCTGGAGTAACTCAACAGGCCAGACACAGTCTCTGGAGAGAAGGAATAGGTGATGTTTTGGGTCAATAGACAATAGGTGCAGGAGTAGGCCATTTGGCCCTTTGAGCCAGCACTGCCATTCACTGTGATCATGGCTGATCATCCACAATCAGTACCCAGATCCTGCCTTCTCCCCATATACTTCACTATCTTTAAGAGCTCTATCTAACTCTCTCTTGAAAGCATCCAGAGAATCTGCCTCCACTGCCTTCTGAGGCCGAGAATTACGCAGATTCACAACTCTCTGGATGAAAACGGTTTTCCCCATCTCTGTTCGAAATGGCCTACCCCTTATTCTTATACTGTGGCCCCTGGTTCTGGACTTCCCCAACATCGGGAACGTTTTCTGTCTCTAGCGAGTCTAATCCCTTAATAATCTTATGTTTCAATAAGATCCCCTCTATTCCTTCTAAATTCCAGTGTATACAAGCCGTCGCTCCATTCTTTCAACATATGACAGTCCCGCCATCCCGGGAATTAACCTCGAGAACCGACGCTGCACTGCCTCAACAGCAAGAACGTCCTTCCTCAAATTTGGAGACCAAAACTGCACACAATACTGCAGGTGTGGTCTCACCAGGGTCCTGTATAGGGTCTCGACCCGAAACATCACCTATTCCTTTTCTCAAGAGATGCTGTCTGACCCGCTGAGTAACTCCAGCTCGTTGTGTCTATCTTCTGTTTTAACAACTCTAAGTATTGCCATTTTTTTCGTGCTCGGTTAACATACTTGGTTATTCATTTTCAACTTTGAGATGATTTAACTACCCTAAGATAATGATGAACCAATCTTAATACAGTACCTGTATATTTTTTTGTGAAGACTTCAAAAGGCATTCAGTTCAAAGCAGAGAAATTGGTTTTGCGAAGCCGCAATGTTACTTCTTGCCTGAAGGGGTCAGTCCTGTCATACCAAATCAGTTTTTAAAGTTATCATTTTTAATAACACATTGGAAACATAGCTGATTGTAAAGACGGTTAATTCCAGAAATTATTATTTTTGCCACCGCGAACTTTAGCTGATTTTCTGCGGAGCAGTGGAAGAATTAAATTATAACACTTTTTTTTGCTTCAACTAGTTTTTGTTTGCACAATGAGACAGCATTCTCAGCCACAATTACAGCAACGATCTTAACATTTTGATTGACCAATACATTTTACATACACTGCCTGCCTTATGAATTTAGTTGTATTTTTCTTTCTCTATAGGGAGTTAACTGCAGGTGCTGGTTTACACCGAAGATAGACTCAAAATGCTGGAGTGATTCAGCAGGTTAGGCAGCGTCTCTGGAGAAAAGGTATTGGTGATGTTTCGGGACGAGACTCTTCTTCAGGATGAGAGCCTGAGACTTCTGTCAGGAATTAGCTACAATTTTAAATGCTACTTCCAAGATGGTTCCCAACCCAGGTGACTCTTTGCCACAGAAGCTGATCTACAATCCCATATTCAATTTTATCTTCGGTTTAAACCAGCATCTGCAGTTCCTTCCTACGCATCAAATTTAAAGCTTCAGCCTTTCTCTTCTAAAGTCAACAGTCAATTCCTTGGTGTAGGAAGGTACTGCTGCTGCCTGCACATGAACACAATCCTGCACACACTAGTGACAATTTTTACATTTATGTCAAGTCAATTAGCCCAATAACCTGTACGTCTTTAGGGTGATGGAGGTAACAGAAGATCTCTGAGAAAACCCACGTTAGTCACGAGTAGGACATACAAACACCGTACAGACAGCGCCCGTAGTCGGGATCAAAACCGGGTCTCTGGCACTACGGTGCCGCCCTTATTTTCATGTTTGACCATTGCTTAAGGGGGGATGATTGATGTTATGTGGTGTTGTACTTCATATGAAAGGTGGGAAATGTAGAAGGCCCGAGGCAGGAGAGTAAAGAGTTGAGCTGCACAAACACAACATTTTTGCAGGCTGGCCATGTGAAGAATGTTACAAGATTTTTTTCTTTCAACTGAAGAATGTAGCTGAATTATGAAACTTTTTTTTTCCTGGATGGAAGATGGAGCCTCGGGAATTATTCTATTGTTTTTGATACATGAGAGGAACGGAGCCGCAGAGTCAAAAAGAAGGATTTTGAACAAATCCAAGTCTGAAGTGCAACTGGGCATTGGAAGATGCAACTTTTGAGTCAGGAAAACAAGGACCGTTTCAGTTTCAGTTTAGTTTAGTGTCATGTGTGACCGAGGTACAGTGAAAAGCTTTTTGTTGCGTGCTATCTAGTCAGCAGAAGGACAATACATGTTTATAATCGAGCCATTCACAGTGTATAGATACATGATAAAGGGAATTACGTTTAGTACAAGGTAAAGCCAGCAAAGATAGTTTAAGAGATCATAGTTAAAATAAGAGATGTTACTGTAGGAATAGAGATTTACGAGTGTTGGAGCAATTGTAATATGAGTTTGTGGATCTGCTTCTGTGTCTAGAACACAAATAGTCGCATGTGTTGGGCGCCAGTTACCTGACTCACAGTCAGGACCTCTGAAGGTGAATTGAATTGAAGAAGGGTCCCGACCCGAAACGTCACCCATCCCTTCCCTCCAGAGATGCTGCCTGTCTCGCTGTGTTACTCCAGCATTTTTTGTCTATCTGAAGTAGTTGGCCTGTTTAATGCAAGGCAGCAAGGAGTGAAGTCAAGATTGACAAAACATCACATAGAACATGGAACTGTATAGCACAGGAACAGGCTCTTTGGCCCACATTGTCAGCACTGAACACAATGCCAAGTTAAACTAATTTCCTCTGCCTGCTCGTGCTGGAGTGATAACCCTTCAGCCCCTCAATATCCACATGCCTCTCATAGCTGCCTCCACCAGTGTGTTCCAGGTGCCCACCGCCCTCTGTGTATAAAACAAGACAAGTTGCCCTGCACATCTCCTTTAAACTTTGTCCCTCTAGTCTTAAAGCCCTTTTGCCTTTGAACCTTTATAATGTGTAAAGTTACTGTCGGAGAAGCATGCAAATTAATATTTCATGGACTAGAAATGGTGGCTATAATTAGTTGAATTCATGCTAGCACATCTAGTAGCTGTACATCTCCAAATGCATTCTGATCTGTGACTGTGGCTGGATACAGTTCCAACTCCATCTTTAAATCTGCTGACAGCACCATAATTGTTTGACCAATTATGGGTAATGATCAGTCAGAGTATTGGATGGAGATCGATCATCCCACTGAATGGTGTCAGAACACCAGCCTTGCTCTCAACATCAGTAAAACCAAGGAATTGACTCACTCTGAAGAAGGGTCTCGACCCGCAACGTCACCTAATCCTTTTCTCCAGAGGTGCTGAGTTACTCCATCATTTTGTGTCTTTCTTCGGTGTAAACCACCATCTGCAGTTCCTTCCTACATCAAGGAGTTGATGACTTTAGAAGAGAAAGGTTGAAGATTTAAATTTGATGTCTGACTTTAATATGTTAGCTGTGCAATTCCATATTTTAGTGTTTTCTGATATATTTGAATCATTACAATAAAAAAAAAACACATGTTCCATGCAATTGAGTATAAATATGTGCAGTAATCTAGCCACAATTGCTGCAATGTGTTGTTTTCAAGCAGGAAATTAGGAGCGCGCAATGGCGCAGCGGTAGAGCTGCTGCCTTACACGCCAGAGACCCTGGTTTGATCCCGACTACGGGTGCTGTCTGCATGGACTACGTACGTTCCACCTCTGCCTCGTGGGTTTTCTCCGGGTGCCCGTTTTTCTCCCACACTCCATTCACAGACAGTTTGTAGGTTAATTGGCTTCGGTAAAATTGTAAATTGTCCCTCGTGTGTAGGATAGTGTAAGTGTACGGTGTGATCGCTGGTCGGCGTGAACTCGCTGCTCCAGAGAGCCTGTTTCTGCGCCGTATCTGTAAAGTCCAAAGAAATACTTCTCTGGAAAAATATATGGAATAAATTCTTATTGAATTCTGCTTAATGCGGTATCATTACTGCCGCTAAGAGGTTTAGATTAGCAGCGGGGAACTGCAAGTAAAGAGGCAAATAAATCGTTATCGAAAACCACAGATGTTAAAATTAACGTTAGAATTATATTTCCACAGAATTTTTCATTCTCTCGATAGTCGATGTTTTTAAAGTGTTTAAATTTCCATTATTGTGTTTGTGGACCTTGGATAACATACTAAATTTGTGTATCAATACAAACTTGGTGGGCTTGACTGGATTCTAAAGGAGATGAACATTAATTCAAAAAGGAATATAGAAATCAGAATGGATGCTGGCTGCATGGTGTGTCATTGAAATAGCTGCTTGCTGGAAGCCAGGTCTCTCTGCTGGCTCCTTTGTACCGCTCAGCTGGAGAGATTGCTTTACATCAGTGAGTTTTTGCACAGTTCACCTTGTCACCATATTAATAAGAGATAAAAAGCGCTATACAGTAAATATTTATGGCTACTTTAGAAGTTGGCTATTTCTTTTTTATAGCTTATTTAGCTTGGAGATACAGCGTGGAAACAGGCCCTTTGGCCCACTGCGTCCGTGCCGACCAGTGATCCTCGCACATTAATACCATTCTACACACACCAGGGATGATTTGCAATGTTACCAAGCCAATTAACCTGCAAACCTGTACGTCTTTGGAGCGTGGGAGGAAACCGGAACACCTGGAGAAAACCCACGCAGGTCTCAGGAAGAACGTGCAAACTGCGTACAGACAGCACCCATGATCAGGATCGAACCCGTTTCCCTGACGTGGATTTGTAGGTTAATTGGCCTCTGCAAATTGTCCCTAGTGTGTAGGATAGGACTAGCGGACGGGTAGTTCTTACACAGACTTTGATTGATATATGTGCTACTAAAAATGAACAAATATCATTCAAGCAGCATAGATTTGGCTTTCTTAAAATTGCATTTTTTTAATTTGCAATCTTAGAACATGTGTAAGTGACTACAGTGACCACCCACTATGAGATCAAAATGGTGTGTGGATGGGTTCGAAATGTTAGATGTTCCTTTGAGAATCAGGAAGATTGACAGGGATGTAATGCAATTAGTTGATATGAATGCTAAAATATTCCCTTTTATTATTTTAAATGCGCTTTTCACGATAGCACAAAGAATATTAAGCTTTGATTGCAAGCTATTTGAAACGGAAGATAAAGCCCGGAATTTAAATAGCTGCTCTTTTGACTATTATCAATGATGAAAAACAAGGGCTTTGGTGTCCGTAATCATTCATCAATGATTGCCTACATAATGGAGGCATTTCTTTTGAAAAGGAAAAATATTACGATTGAAATTGTGCCTCCTGCATATTTCAAATATTTAGGTGGCGCAGTGGTAGAGTTCCTGCTCTATAGAGCCAGACACCCGGGTTCGATCCTGACTAGGGGTGCGTGCCGTATGGAGTTTGTGCGTTCTTACTATGACCGTGTGGGTTTTCTCTGGGTGCCCCGGCTTTCTCCCACACGTACAGCTTTGTAGGTTTAATTGGCTTCCGTAAAATTCTAAATGCATACCTAGTGTGTGGGATAGTGGTAGTGTACGGGGCGATTGCTGGTCGGCGCGGACTCGGTGGCCGAAGGGTCTGTTTCCGCGCTGTACATTTGAAGTCTACACAAGAATAATTTTTTTCCCTGGCAGCTCAAAGCCCATTAGGGGCAACCAGTGGGTCAATGGGCTCCTGACTTGCACATTTGTGCAGTGCAGCATGTTTTCTCTGGAACTCCTTGAAGGTCAGATGGCCCACTGCATGTTAGCCGAGGCTGGTATAATAGGGGGGGTGGGTGGGGGGAGAACACCAACCCTATTCATTCGAATGGAATCACCAGCCGCCCTAAATTGTTACAATTGCTCTTTCATTTTAACTATCGCGGGGTTTCTAGCGGTGGAGGACACCGCCTGGCAAGGCCGACCCCTGCAACCCTGACCCAGTGCCGTCGCCATGACAACCGGCCTTTAAGGCCACGTTAAGGCACTGCACTTTTAAGAACGTTGAAACTTGAAGGATGCAAAATGGCATCAGAAACGTGGCTGTATGGCTGTATGATGGAGTTCCAACTTTTGTTCTCCGATGAAGGCAAGCATGTCAAACACTTTCTTCACCATCCTGTCCATCGGAACCATCACTGTCAGGGAATCACACACCTCTGCTTCCAGATCTCTCTGTTCCACAACACACTCTACTTTTTAACCATTCAGTGTGTAAGACCTGTCCAAGTGTAACGGACACAAATGCTACACATCAAAAGAATGCCGCCATTATGTTTTATTATTAATGTTTAATGTTTTATGTGTCATTCCTAACTGTCACTGTATGTCATGTTGTCACTTGCGGGCGGAGCACCAAGGCAAATTCCTTGTATAAAGTAAAGTAAAGTATCCTTTATTGTCATTCAGACCTTTCGGTCTGAACAAAATTTCATTGCCCTGCAGTCATACATTTAATAAAATAACAAAACACACAATAAACACAAATTAACATCTACCACAGTGAGTTCACCAGGCACCTCCTCACTGTGGTGGAAGGCAAAAGTCTTAAGTCTTTGTCTCTTCCCTCCTTGTTTTCCATCTGCGCTTGGCGATCCAGGCTTCCGATGTTGTGACCGCACCGGGGCATGGTAAGTAAGTCCTGCGGCTTAACCGTGCTCCGTGAACGGGCCGGTTCAAACTCCGCTGCCTGGGGTGGTTGAAGCTGCCGCCCACCAGTCCGGCGGACGAAGCTGTTGTTGCGGGAGCTCCGGAAAAACAGGTCACCAACCTGTGACCTGCGAGCTCCCGACGATGTCGTGTTCTGGGCCCGCGGCCGAACCTCTGAAGTTGGGCCGTCGCTGCCGGGACACCTCCTCAGCCTGAGTCGGGTACGCCGCTGGAACCCGCCACAGCCCCGAAGTCGACCAGCCTCGCGCTGGTAGGTCCTGGCTGGCTCTGCCTCCGGAGCCTCGAGGTCGGTCGCAGTTGGAGGCCGCCAGCTCTGCCATTAGGCCTCAGCGCAGACGGAGACGGGGGATACAACAAGAAAAGTCGCATCCCCCCCCGAAGGAAGAGACTAAGGCACGTTTCTCCCACCACCCCCCCATACACATCCTAATAACTCAAATTAACTAGCTAAAACAGGACAAGGACAACAAAAAAAAGAAAAAAACAGATGCACTGCAGGCGAGTTGCAGCTGCTAGGCCAGCGCCGCCCCTTCTGAGCTTGTATGTGAATACTTGGCAAAAAAACGTATTCCTTCATTCATTTACTTGTCAGAGTTGAATTGCATTTGCCATTTCTCAGCCCACCTTCCCAGTTGATCTAGCTCCTGCTGTAAACTTGCATATGCTTGCAGAGCAGGATCAAGTGAGCAGGCGTGAGGTGTGTTTCAGTGAAACAAAGAACACAGCAAATCTCCCTTTGAGTGAAGAGTGCGTTATTGTCATGTGTCCCAAACACATCAATAAAATCCTTAGTTGCAGCAACATAAGAGAATATGTAAACACAGTACTCTGTAAACAATATAATAAATGAAAAGAAAAGTTCAGTGTTTTTATATATGTTTGGAACTTTTTATTTTTTATATATATATATGCTCTGAACTTTTTGTTTATGATAATGCTAGCGTACACTCACACAAAGTATATATATAATGTATGTGCGTGTGTGCGCATACATATACATATATATATATATATATACATCTTCTATATTACTAAAAGTCTGATCTTGACCGCTTTTGGCTCGCTGTGATATCCGAGAGAACGCCGCCAACAACGGCCGTCATTTTTGGCCACCTCACTCAGAGCCCTCCTCCGCCTTCCAGGACCAGAGGATTTTTCCCATCGATGAAAAATCAGAGAGATATTACTGTTTTTAAAATATTCCCCATTCTGTCTGCTGCCCCTGCTGGAGGGAGGGGGAGGGACTATAAAACCAGGAAATGGTGTGCCTCAGTCTCTGCAAGATGGAGGAAGCCAGTGGTGTGCCTCACTCACTCTCTGAGTTCTGAATAGCACTGAACACATGTCTACTCAACTGTGAGTGCCCTTAATGTGGTTCTAAAAAGGTTGTAAAACATGTCTATTGGTTCTAAATTGGTTGCAAAAAGTGTATTTTTTGGTTCTAAAATGGTTGCAAAAAGTGTATTTTGTGGTTCTAAAGTGCTTGCAAAAAGTGTCTCTATTGGTTCTAAAATGCTTGCAAAAAGTGTATCTATTGGGTCTAAAATGCTTGCTGAAAGAGTGTGTCTATTGGTTCTAAAATGCTTGCAGAAGGTGTCTATTGGTTCTAAAATGCTTGCAGAAGGTGTCTATTGGTTCTAAAATGCTTGCAGAAAGAGCGTCTATTGGTTCTAAAATGCTTGCAGAAAGAGTGTCTATTGGTTCTAAAATGCTTGCTGAAAGTGTCTCTATTGGTTCTAAAATGCTACCTGGCCAGAGTGACTTAGCTGCCAGCCCAAGGCCCAAGAATCCATTTGACCCACAATGTCCATACTAGCCCTCTGGAAACCAGTCCCTTTCACCCACAACACACATACTAGCGCTCCAGAAAGCGCCCCCCCCCCCCCCCATTGGCCAGCAATATTGCAATTGGTGGAGTGGTGAGTGGTGGAATATTGCATTGGTGGACTAGCCCGCCCGTATGAAGCTGATATATATATCGGAAGAGATTAAGGCATGTTTCTCCCACCCCAAATTATATTCATATTTACCTTCTGGCTCAGTCCCTCACTGTGCTTTTGGCAACAACGCTTGTTCGTTTGTGCAACGGTGTCGTAAGTGATAGCAGAAATAGGCCATTCGGACCATCGAGTCTACTGCCATTCAATGATGGCTGATCTATCTCTCACTCTTAACCCCCATTCTCCTGCCTTCTCACCATAACCCTTGCCAATCAAGTATCGGCCAATACCCAATGACTTGGCCTCCACAGTCCTCCTGTTTTTTTTTCAAAATCATGTGTTTAGATCATAGTCGAATTTTTTTTGTCCACCGTGCACCGACCTGGTTCTACTTGTGTTTGATGTGATGTTTTGTTTGTTTGCAGGTCGCATGCCTGATTAGGGTCCCTACTGAGGTTGTCAAGCAACGGTCCCAAGCTTGCCCCACCCTGGGTACTCGCAAAGTCTTTGTTGAGACAATAAGACAAGAGGTAAGTTTAGTGATGTGAATATTGCCCTTCATGCTGTGAGAATATTCTCTTCAATATCTTTTCATCTCTTTCATTTTTTTTTCACTTTGATCGAATTGATTGAAAGGCACAGCAAGGAAGCAGGCCCTTCGGCCCGCCTAGTCCACGCCGATCATCGATCACCCATTCACACTATTTCTATGCTATCCCACTTTCTCATCCAATCCCTGCACGATAGGGCCAATTTATGGAGGCCATTTAACCCACAAACCGGCACATCTTTGGGAAGCGGGTGGAAGCCGGAGCACCCGGAGAAAAACCCACGCCGTCACCAGAAGAACGTGCAAACTCCACATAGATAGCAGCAGAGGTTTAAACCTTTATCTCTGGTGCTGAGAGGCAGCTGCTCTACCAGCTATTTTGAAGAAGATAGCACATTGGTTTTGTCTTTCAGTTTTGACAGGCACCAAACCTTACTTTTACCCCAAATATGTAACTAAAAAGCCTGCAGCTTACTCCCACGTTGCATTTAAATAAGAATGAATAGACCTTGTTTGTTACTCAAGGACCTGTCTCTCTAATCAGTTGCGGCCACCTACTTAAAACAAATAATTTGTCAAAAGGAGTTGGTGCTTACTGAAGGCACTATGAAGAGAACCAAAACTGTCCTTTGTAACATTGTCATTTTGATGAAACATCATTATTTCTCTAGTTTTTATACATTTTACATCCTGTTTGTTGTAGGAAGGAAGCTGCTCCTGTACCTACAGATTTCAGGCTCCTTTTCCTCATTCCCAATGGCAGGAATGAAATGAGAGCGTGGCCAGGGTGGTGTGGGTCTCTGATGGTGCTGGCTGGCCTTTGTGAGGCAGCGACTCCTGTAGATCCCTTCGACAGTGGGGAAGTCAGCACCCGTGACAGACTGGGCAATGTGTCTCCATTCTCTGTTAACTTCTTTGCTCTTTTGTGTTCGAGTTGCCGAACCGGGCCATGATGCAACCCGTCGCTATGCCCCCTGCTGTACACCGTTGGAAGTTTAACAGAATATTCGCTGACATATTGAAGAGTTCTGTCAAATTAATCCAGAGAATTACCATTCTGTTTTCTCCTTCCAGGGTATCCCAGGACTATACAGGGGCTTTGGCAGCACAGTGAAACGAGAGGTTAGTTAAATCACAATTTCACATCACAGATTTTTGAAAACATGCCACTTTTTTATTTGTTAAAGAAGGAACTGCAGATGCTGGAGAATCGAGGGTTACACAAAAAGCTGGAGAAACTCAGCGGGTGCAGCAGCATCTAAGGAGTGAAGGAGATAGGCGACGTTTCGGGTCGAGACCCTTCGTCTGAAGAAGGGTCTCGACCCGAAACGTCGCCTATCTCCTTCACTCCTTAGATGCTGCTGCACCCGCTGAGTTTCTCCAGCTTTTTGTGTAACCCACTTTTTTATTTATTTGTTGGAGCACTAGTCAACAACACAATAGTCTTTTAAAAATAATAACATTTATTAATCAGTACTTATTTTATTAATAATTATGATGTGAAATATAATTTATTGATTATTGCTGCTTATTCTTCTACTCGACTTGAATAAGATAATTTTTTTAAATTCTGCTTGTGAATTAAAATGGTGGAAGCTGGTTGATGATGATATCCTTTCTTAATGGAGTGTCTGTGCTGGAGGATCCCTTGCAGATGTTGGACCATGGGTCCCCGGATTATTATGGTGATGTGTTTGGTGATGTGTTGAAGATTGTTTAGGTTAATTTAGAGATGCACGGTGGAAACAGGCTCTTCGGCCCACCGTGTCCGCACCGACCAACAATCCCTGCACATTTACACTATCCTACACACACTAGGGACATTTTACATTTATACCAAGCCAATTAGCCTACAAACCGGTACATTTTCGGTACAATTTCGGTGCCTGTACAAACCTGTACATTATTGTCTGTGGAATTCTCTGCCTGTCTGTGGAATTCTCTGCCTCAGAGGGCCGTGGAGGCAGGTTCTCTGGATGCTTTCAAGAGAGAGCTAGACAGGGATCTTAAAGATAGCGGAGTCAGGTGATATGGGGAGAAGGCAAGAACGGGGTACTAATTGGGGACGATCAGCCATGATCACATTGAATGGCGGTGCTGGCTTGAAGGGCCGAATGGCCTACTTCTGCACCTATTGTCTATTGTCTATTCTGGGAATGTGGGAGCAAACCAGAACTCCCGGATAAACCCACACAGATCAGGGGGGAGAACGAACAAACTCCGTACAGACAGCATCCGTGGTCAGGATCAAACCCGGGTCTCTGTTGCTGAAAGGCAGCAACTCTACCGCTGCGCCATTGTGCTGAACCTATGGACAAAGTAACGATTCTGATCATGGATAAGCATCAAAGGACCTGGGACAGCAGTCCATCCCAAAGACTCTTTGACAATGCAGTATCCTTTAGACTTTAGATACAGCTTGAAACTGGCCATTTGGCCCACCGGGTCCACGGCAGCCAGCGATCACCCACTAGCACTATCCCACGCACTAGGGACAATTTACAAATTTACCAAAGCCAATCAACCTACAAACCAGTACGTCTTTGGTGTGTGTGAGGAAACCAGAGCACCCAGAGCAAACCCATGCAGTCACAAGGAGAACATACAAACTCTGTACAGACAACACCCGTAGTCAGGATTGAACCAGGGTCTCTGTTGCTGCGCCACAGTGCCGCCCCAAAAGAGACCTTTGAATAACATTTGACTATTTCTGATGATCAGAGGATGTGAAAACAATGAAAAGGACTTGAAGTCACTTGATTAAATGAATTCATTTAAAACGCATATTAACTATTAATTTTAAAAATGGAAAAAATTGCATTTATCTATTCAATCGAGGTTGGTAGCCTCATTTAAACTGCAGACAGGCATAATCTAACCCAGTTGCATTGTCTTAAGGTCATAATGTACAGCAGGCAGTGAAGAATGCAAACGGCATGTTGGCCTTCATAAAAGGAGGAGTTGCGTATAGGAGCTTAAGAGGTCCTTCTGCTGTTATACAGGGCTCTAGTGAGACCACACCTGGAGTATTGTGTGCTGCTTTGGTCTCCTAATTTGAGGAAGGACATTCTTGCTATTGAGGGAGTGCAGCGTAGGTTCACAAGGTTAATTCCCGGGATGGCGGGACTCATTTGCTGAGAGAAATGAGCGGCTGGGCTTGTATATTCTGGAGTTTAGAAGGATGAAAGGGAATCTTATTGAAACATATAAGATTATTAAGGGTTTGGACACACTAGTGGCAGGAAATATGTTCCCGATGTTGGCGCAGTGCAGAACCAGGGGGCCACAGTTTAAGAATAAGGGGTAAGCCATTTAGAACGGAGATGAGGAAACACTTTTTCTCACAGAGAGTGTGAGTCTGTGGAATTCTCTGCCTCAGACGGCGGTGGAGGCTGGTTCTCTGGATACTTTCAAGAGAGAGCTAGATAGGACTCTCAAAGATAACGGAGTCAGGGGATATGGGGAGAAGGCAGGAATGGGGTACTGATTGGGGATGATCAGCCATGATCACATTGAATGGCGGTGCTGGCTTGAAGGGCCGAATGGCCTACTCCTGCACCTACTGTCTATTGTCTATGAGTGATAGTACCAGAATTCGCCCATTCGGCCCATCAAGTTTACTTCAGCCTATCTCGCCCTCCCGGCCCCATCCTCCTGCCTTCTCCCTATAACTTCTGACGGCCTCACTAATCAATTGTGCCTGAATGGATCAGCTCTCAGTAAATTCTATTTTCTACTGTTGTAGCATTTAAATGATGATGAATTCATTTAAAATCCATGAGAATATTTCTTACGTACACAATTTCATTCCATAAACGTAATTTATTGCTGATATTACAGGAAAGGATTTAGAAGAATTTGAAGTTTGCAATGAATCTTTGGGTAATATAACTAACACAGGATTGATGTGATCGAGATCAAATTTATGGTATTCATGTTGGGACAGCCCACAGATGAGTGTTGCAGACAAAGTGTATCTCTGTAGATTGGTTTTATACACCAAAATCAGTCCAATTGATTCTTTCAAAGATAAGGAATAGTTATTTTGCTGCAGTTTGTATTGGAATTAGATGGACTGTAACAATTGAGGCAATTGAACTCTGTTTGATTGGAGTCTTGGCTGACAATATAGGTGAAGGTTCTTTTCCCAAACTATAAAAAGATGTAGAAAGGAACTGCAGGTGCTGAAGATAGACACACAAAGTGCTGGAGTAACTCAGCATGTCAGGCAGCATCTCAGGAGGAAAAGCTTTTTTCAGATGGACTGAGGTTAGAGTAGGTAAGGGGAGTAGAAAAGTTAACAAGGGCGGTGCGGTGGCGCAGTGGTAGAGTTGCTGCTTTACAGCGCTTGCAGCGACCTGTGTTCGATCCCGACCTCGGGTGCTGTCTGTACAGAGTTTGTATGTTCTCCGCGTGGGTTTTACTCTGAGATCTTTGGTTTCCTCCCACGCTCCAAAGACGTACAGGTTTGGAGGTTAATTGGTTTGGTATAAGTCTAAATTGTCCCGGGTGTGTGTAAGATATTGTTAGTGTGCGGGGATCGCTGGTCGGTGTGGAGTGTGGACTCTGTCATGGCGGGCCAGAACCTGTTCAGGGTTTCTCTCCAGAGATGCTGCCTGACTCACTGAGTTACTATGAGTTACAGTGTGTGAAATATATTCTATTATACGTGGAATAACAACCAAATATCAGATATTTTCATATGTTTGTGATGTAAGCAAATGCAAAGGCCAAATGCACATCCAGACAACATCCCAGGCCACAGCATTAACATTAACCAGGATTGCACAGTTGCACAGATGGTAGAGCTGCTGCCTCACAGCGCCACAGGTCCAGGTTCGACCCCGACCTCGGGTGCCGTCTGTATGGGGTTTGTTCATTCTTCCTGTGACCCACGTGGGTTTCCTCAGGGTGCTCGGGTTTCTTCCCACATCCCAAGGACGTACAGGTGAGGGTTAATTAGCCTCCGTAACCTCTCCCAAGTGTGTAGGGAGTGGATGCTTTAAATGGTATGACAAAGGCTTGGATAGAGTGGATATGGAGAGGATGTTTCCACTAGTGGGAGAGTCTAGGACTAAAGGACGTTCTTTTAAGAAGGCGATGAGGAGAATTGTTTTTAGTCAGAGGGTGGTGAATCTGTGGAATTCTTTGCCACAGAAGGCAGCAGAGGCCAAGTCAGTAGATATATTTAAGGCAGAGATAGATACATTCTTAATTAGTATGGATAGGAGAAGGCAGGAGAATGGGGTTAGGAGCGAGGGATAGATCAGTCTTGTTTGAATGGCAGAGTAGACTTGATGGGCCAGATGGCCTAATCCTATCACTTGTGATCTTATGATCTTACAACTCGTGTAAGTGGACGATCGATGGTCGGCAAGGATTCGGTGGGCCAAAGGACCTGATTCCATGCTAATCTCGAAACTAAACAATGATGACAAAATAGTGATTTGGCGAGTGATCAAATTCTTCACAATCCAGGCCTCGTTTCCAAGGTTACATTCCTCTGAGAATAATATATTTTTAAAATATACAAACAGGTGCAGTTAAATTTAAAGCTAGTGTAAGGCACTTTGTAATTGAACTAATTTGCAGATGGCAGACTGTTTTGTTTTGAGCGTGGGAACTTTTAATGCTTCATGATATGCTGACTGAAACAATGTTCATTGAATCAGAAATGTAACATAACATTTAATTATCCTACTGTATTTTGCAATTTTTTACTAGCCTATAATTGTAATTACTTCAAGAAATCCATGAATGTACCGTAGAAATTAAAGAGCATCTTTAGAAAAGAGTGCACCATTTGGCCCATGATCATGATCTGAGATCGAGTTTGGTTTAGAGATGCAGGGTGGAAACAGGCCCACTGGATCCGCACCAGCCAGCGATCCCAGCCCATTAACACCATCCTACACAAACTGGGGACAGTTTACAAATTATACCAAGCCAATTTACCTTCAAACCTGTACATCCTTGGAGTGAGGGAAGGAAACTGAGAATCTCGGAGAAAACCCACGCTGGTCGCGGGGAGAACGTACAAACTCCATGCAACCAAACGCCCGTAGCCAGGATCGAACCCGGGTCTCTAGCGCTGTAAGGCAGCAACTCTACCGCTGCGCCACCGTGCCGCCCCAATATACTTTAGTCTTTCGGGCTAAAGGAAATGTCATTTACACCATTCTAAAAGTTAGACTAAACGTGAGGCAAATCATTTGCATGAAGCTACCACATCTGTGATTTATTCATGAGAGTTTGAAACGGTGCAATTATTCATTCCATTCGCCAACATTTCACTCAGTGTTTACATAATTTAAACAAATTGAAATATTTTAAACATTTTTCGATGTTAACTGGAGACAGGTGTTCTGTGATTTGCTAATATATTGCTGCTGATGTATGTTGTAAGCAGTCACTATATTTGACAGCACAGGTGCGAGTAGCTTTGAAACTATTTTCCATTTTGTTTCACGAATATTGAAAGGCCTGGATAGAGTGGATGTGGAGAGGATGTTTCCACCAGTGGAAGAGTCTAGGACTAGAGGTCATTGCCTCATAATTAAAGCACGTCCCTTTAGGAAGGAGATAAGGAGGAATTTCTTTAGCCAGAGGGTGGTAAATCTGTGGAATTCTTTGCCACGGAAGGCTGTGGATATATTTAAGGCAGAGATAGCTAGATTCATGATCAGTACGGGTGTCCGAGGTTATGGGAAGAAGGCAGGATAATGGGGTTAGGAGGGATCAGCCATGATTGAATGGTGGAGTAGACCTGATGGGCCGATCGGCCTACTTCTGCTCCTATCACTTATGAGCTTCTGACCATATGACCGTATAAATGGAATGTTATTTGCCATCAGATCTCTTAATGGTCAGTCCCGGCAACAATCCTTGGCTGTTGGTCCTCAGCTTTTAAGGGCCTGTCCCACCAGCTTGCAACTCTATGCGATGAGCGCGACCTAACGTGGTCGCTTGAGCCGTCCGGCGTCGCGGGGCCGGTCCCACTTCGATCGCCGGAGCCGTGCGGAATTGTGCGGAGTTCGTCCCGACACCGCGTGGGGTTCCGAAAAACCGACTATGTCCAAAAATTCCGCACGGCAACGGCTTGTCGGCTCGCAGTCGCCTCGACATTTACACACCGCCCGGACATCATGCTTCCGTGAACCTATTTGTAAGTGCCTCCGTGACCCTCTATGTGTGTGGCTCCGTGGCCCTGTGTGTGTGTGTGTGTGCGCCTCGGTGCCCCTCTCTGCCCTGGCGAACTTACCTTGGACTTCGCTCCAAGTTCGCCTCACTTTGCGCCGCGTTGCGCCACTCACCCGACCTCCGCGCGGCCCCTGCTGCCGGTTTGGTTGCGCTTGCCGCATGCAGGCGCATGCTGGTGGGAACGGCCCTGTACAGGGGATCACCCAACCTCCGCGTGGCCCCCGCTGCTGTTTTGATCGCGTTCATCGCATAGAGTTGCATGCTGGTGGGACAGGCCATTTACACACATTGTACAGTGGCACGGTGGTGCAGCAGTAGAGTTGCTGCCTGACAGCGCCAGAGACCCGGGTTCAATCCTGACTACGGGTGCTGTCTGTACAGTGTTTGTACGTTCTCCCCGTGACCGCGTGGGTTTTCTCCAGGATCTCCAGTTTCCTTCCACACTCCACAGATGTAGGTTAATTGGCTTTGGTACAAATATGAATTGTCCCTGGTGTGAGATAGTGTTAATGTGCAGGGATCGCTACTCGGTGGGCCGAAGGGCCTGATTCTGCATTGTATCTCTAAACTAAAACTCAACTAAACTTAAAGAATCGCATCAAAACCCACATCACATGGCTTAAATTAAAAGCCGGCTACAATCTTGTCTATGCTGCTTTAGATATTGACAAGACTTTTTGGTTTTGAGATCCAGCGCGGAAACGAGCCCTTCGGCCTACCGAGTCCGTGCTGACCAGCGATAACCCCATACACTAGCATTAACCTGCACACTAGGGACAATTTATATCCTTTACCGGCCAATTAACTTACATACCCGCATGTCTTTGGAGTGTGGGAGGAAACTGGAGCACCCGGAAATGAAACAAAGGAGGTCACTCGGAGAACGCACAAACTCTGTACAGACAGCACCCGTAGTCGGAATGGAACCCGGGTCTCTAGCGCTGCAAGGCAGCAACTCGACTGCTGTGCCACAATGCAGATTTCTTCCTTCTGAGATTTTTGTGAGCAAAGGGTGGAACTTAACTTTCTAACTTTTACAAACATATTTTGAGTTTCATTTTTATAAAATATCATTATTAAATTGATCTCCAGTGCTTATCTTGCAGTGCAGTCGGATGATGGGTCCCGACATAAAACACCACCCATCAGTGTTCACCAGAGATGCTGCCTGGCCTGTTGAGTTACTCCAGCACTTTGTGTCTTCTTTTGTAAACCAGCATCTGCAGTTCTTTGTGTCTCCTTATATTATACTGTTCTCATTTGTAAGGCTGGAGCTAATTCACAATGATGACTTGGGGCCGATGGGTTAAGTTTAAGACTGTGCTGAACAAATTTCTGATAAGGACCTGACCCGAAATGACAGTCTGAAGAAAATTCTCGGCCCAAAACCTCACCTATCCATACTCTCTGTACAGGGCCTCCTCCACTGTCAGAGCGAGGCCATATGCAAATTGGAGGAACACCTCAGCACCTCATATTTAGTTTGAGCAGCTTATAACCCAGCGGTATGAATTTTGATTTCTCTAACTTCAAGTAATCCTTGCATTCCCCCTCTCTCTTCTTCCGTCCCCCACCCAATCAGTGTACTACTCTCAAAATCATCTTGTTGAGTCTCATAGTCTGTAACTTATTTTCTCCTAGCCCACAGCTAACAATGACCTGTAAGTCCATTATCATTGCTACATTTTTGCATATTTTTCATTTGATTTATTCTACATCTCTCTATTATTATCTCTCTCTATTATTTCCCTTTCCCCTGACTCTAAATCTGAAGAAGGATCTCGACCCGAATTGTCACCTATTCATACGGTCATAAGGAATAGGAATAGAATTAGGCCATTCAGCCCATTCATTCATGGCTGAACTATCTCTCCCTCCTAACCCCATTCTCATGCCATCTCCTTTTCTTTTTCTTCTCTTCCATATCCCTTTTTTCCAGGGGACAGTGTGCGACCGTTGGGTTACTCCGGCTTTTTGTGTCTTTCTCCAGGGAGGCTGCCTGACCTGCTGAGTTACTCCAGCACTCTGTGTCCTTTTTGTGCACTAGCCGGAATCTGCAGTTCTTTGCACACGTCCCACTGATTTCTGTTTTACTCTGGCAAAAGTGTCTCAGCCGAGGGTAGGATCAGTTCTTGTTTCACGAAGGAAAAATAAAACAGCTGCTTGAAATTAGATGCAACTTGTAAATACATGTGTGAGCACAGTGGACGGATTTGCTTGATCGAGATTGCTTCTGTGCACACATTGTGCTTAATCCAGGCGGCAGAAGTGCACAACCTCGCCTGGAATGACTCTCCTTTCAATATTTGTCAGGCATCTGTGGGAATGTTCTGTGGGAAAATTCCTCGGTCCAACTATTCACGCTGCAGGCCACACCAGAGCCGCGGATGTGCGATGCGAGCAAATGATCAGTGTCAGCATGTTTCGTTCCAACATCAACAGGAAGGCTGAATATTGTGAAGATTGCCAGTGTGGGAGTCAGACTGTGTCAGTCCGTCCCTGTTATGTCAAGGGACCGATAACCTGCAGAGTGGATAGACACGTAAAGCTGGAGTAACTCAGCGGGACAGGCAGCATCCCTGGATAGAAGGATTTGGTGACATTTCGGCTCGAGACCCTTCTTCATACTCGACCCACAACGTCACCCATTTCTTCTCTCCAGAGATGCTGCCTGTCCCGCTGAGTTACTCCAGCTTTTTCGGTTTAAACCTGCATCTGCAGTTCCATCCGACACATTTAACTTGCAGAGAGGAGCAGGTATTGCACTGGTAATTCTCCGCTTCGTGAATTCCCAATCACAGTTGTATCCTTGCGCATCCACTGACTGTGCAGTCTTTGCCAGCTCTTTGCAATTAACGCCAGAAGGTTGGCTGCAGTTAAAAGACTTTGCCTCAATTGAAGTTAGCAATCACAGCTTCGGCAATGAGCAATTGTGCTCATAAACATTTAACTGTGCACTTTCATTTAAAGAAGTACATGTTGTCAGTCTATAACTTGCATAGCACCTTTAACTTCTGACTGTCTTTTTACGCTTGAAGACTTAAAGGGCGGCCCGGTGGCTCAGCTGTAGAGTTGCTGCCTTACAGCGGCAGAGACCCGGGTTCGATTCTGGCTTGTCTGTACGGAGTTTGTACGTTCTCATCGTGACCTGCGTGGGTTTTCTCTGAGAAGTTAGGTTTCTTCCCACACTCCGTACAGGTTTGCAGGTTAATTGGCTTGGTATAAATGTAAAATTGTCCCTCGTGTAGGGTGGTGTTAATATGCAGGGATCGCTGGTCGGTGCGGACTCAGTGGGCCGAAAGGCCTGATTCCATGCTGTATCTCTAAACTAAACTAAACTAAACAAAGCTTTTCAGTCGCTCAACATGTACAATTTTAAGAAAGCAGTTCAGCTTTATATCTCATGTTCCTGAAAGTTGTCATAAAACATCAAAGATACCTGGGCACCAAATATGTCGTGGTGCAACTTTTGTAAACATACTGCAACCTCTTCCTGGGAATAACTTGTTCCCTCGTGTGATTTGCAGATTGGTAAATTGGCTGGGGATACCAGTTCTAAATCACTTCCCCAACAAATAGCGTACATAGCGAGCCAGTTACCAATGCATTATTTTCTTTTTTTGGCCTTCCATTGTTCCGTAAGGTCTAAAGCAATCTCACTTGCACGATATCCCAATCAGGCCAGATGCACAGTGAGGGTGGGAGGTACAGGATTTTTACCTGTCATTGGATTTCTGACATAACACTGAAAGGCTTCCGTTCATGCCCTCCCAGTCTGTGTTGATATAACATAACGATTCCACTTGCAAAATATAAAGTTGCTGGAGTAACTCGACGGGTCAGGCAACATCTGTGAGGGGTAGACACAAAATGCTGGAGTAACTCAGCGAGTCAGGCAGCATCTCCAGAGAAAAAGAATAGGTGACGTTTTGGGTGGAGATTCTTCATCAGATTCCTTTTCTCCAGAGATGCTGCCTGTCCCGCTGAGTTACTGCAACATTTTGTGCCTATCTTCAGTGTTATCTGCAGTTCCTTCTCGTACATCCGTGGAGGGAATGGATTGGTGACATTTCGGGCGGATTGATTGTGGTAGGAGGGACGGTGGGTGGAGTAAGTGACTGAGGGGGAAGAGGAATGGAATGGTCAGTTTAATTTATCGTCACGTGTACCGAGGTACAGTGAAAAGCTTTTCTGTTGCGTGCTAACCCGCCAGCAGGAATACAATACATGATTACAATCGATCCATTTACAGTGTATAGATACATGATGAGGGAATAACGTTTAGTGCAAGGTAAAGCCAGCATAGTCCGATGTACATCAAACAGCTGGACAGTAGTTCAGCACCGCTCTCTTGTTGTGATGGGATGATTCAGTTGCCTGATAACAGCTGGGAAGAAACTGTCCCTCAATCTGGTGGTGTGTGTTTTCACACTTGTTTCCCAGATGTTGGAGAGAAGAGCAGGCTTGTCAGTAGTTAATATTACTTTGTGCCTAAACTATAATTCAATTTAGGACTTTTTGCAATGCTTCTAGTTGTCCTGTAACCTGAATAAATGTTTTTGATCAATTGATTGAAAGATACTGCAGGGAAACAGGCCCTTCGGCCCACTGAGCCAATCACTTGAACATATGGATCATATGGAATGAGCTGCCGGAGGAGGTAGGTGAGGCAGGTACTATTGAAACGTTTATGAAACAGTTAGACAGCATGGATAGGGAGGTTTATACGGGCCATACTCAGGCAGGTGGGAGTATTGTAGATGGGACATGTTGGTTGGTCTCTCTATCTCTATGACCTGTTCACACTAGTTCTATGTAATCCCACTTTCTCATCCACTCACTACCACAGGGATAATTTACAGACGCCAATGAAAGTACAAACCCACACGTCTTTGGGATGCGGGAGGAAACCGGAGCACCAGGAGGAAACCCACATGGTCACAGGGAGAACGTGTAAACTCCACACAGACAGCACCCGATTGAATGGCAGAGTAGACTCGATGGGCTGAATGGCCTAATTCTGCTCCTATGTCTTATGGTCCTCAGAACAAGTACACTGCGATATCTATCATGAATTTTATGTTTATTAAGAGCGTATTTATTGAAAAGGGAGGGAACGTTTTACCTTTCTCAACTTAACTAGATAGTGGCGTCAGCTATTTTCTCTCAAAAACGAAGAGAAATTCTATCTAGTTTTTTTATTTCCATCATCACTAAACAAGTGTTATTTAGCCTACCTCCTTCTGGAATCAGGAAAAGGGTAACAAGCTTCATTTTCTTTTGATTTCTCTGAGGGATTCTGCATAAATGAATACATTTCGAGCCCCATGAATACTGATTTGGCATCCTAACAATTAGATAAAACATACGGCTACAAATGGCTGCTATTCTCTTCAGAATTTGTTTTGGCATATGTCACGCAGGTAATTAATTTCCAGTCTGCTATCTTCGCGTGAGATGTGACCCTGTCAAGATAACTTTGTTTTGCGGAAGGTGTCAGAGCTCCAGTGGCAATTTAATTGGGGTCTTTTCCATCATGTATATTCATTAGCCAGCCTTCAAAAACTGATTTCTGAAGAAATATTGCTTTTTTTTTAATGCGCTTTCCACATTGTGAAGTGGGACAAATTCTGGCTAATGAAATGCTATTTCCTTTCAAAATTAAAGAAGTCACAAGTGGGTTAGCATTTAGCACAAGGCCCTGAACACATCTTTTGCGAGGTGATCTTTGCATCCTCTCCCTGTTAGTAACATTTAACACAGTGGAATTTGGGGAATTGAAAGTTTCATTTGATGTACTGCCTTCACTGAATATCTAAATGCTTCAATATATATATATATATATATATATATATATATATATATATATATATATATATATATATATATAGCAGCCAAGTGCCGTGTTCAGCCTTTCCAGTATCAAGTGCAATTTAATATGTCTCTGGAAGTGGTGACAGTTAAATGAAGTAAAAATGGGAACACAGGCTTTTTAAAAGGTTAAATCCATCACACCTGTAACATCTTCATTAAATGGTTGGAATATTTGTACAGTGACTATCACATGGGCTAGGATATTCTTCTATTTAATAAGACATCTGAGTCACGATATTGTACCATTTGCAAGCATGCTGGTCTGGACCAGCTCGTCTGACTTCAATCACAGTGTTTCTGATTGTTGCGGTGAAGTAAATTCTTACTGCAATTGAGTTTAGTTTAGAGATACAGTGCGGAAACAGGCCATTCGGCCCACCGCGTCCGTGCCGACAAACAATCTCCGCGCCCCAACACTATCCTATATACATTAGGGCCAATTTTGCAATTTTACCAAGACAATTAACCTACAAACCTGCACGTCTTTGGAGTATGGGAGGAAACCGGAGCACCCGGAGAAAACCTTCGCAGGTCACAGGGAGCATGTACAAACTCCATACAGACAGCACCCTTAGTCAGGATTGAACTCGGGTCTCTGGCGCTGTAAGGCAGCAACTCTACCGCTGTGCCATTGTGCCGAAAATGTTGGTTTCTCAACGTTCATGGTCTTGACTCTGACACTGACTGTGTTTATCAGCGGTGAATTTAAATAACGGGTAATGATATTCACATGTAATCCATTCACTTGAGGGACTCTATGCAATGTCAAATATCCTCATGTTGAAATCCACATCGATTGTTTTGTTACCTGTAAACCTGACTACTCAAAATCACTGGCTGTCTGCTTGCTTCATTCTACCTTCTATGGTCTGGAACTCATTGAAAATGCTGGTAGCTGAATCCTAAATTACACCTTATTCAGTCCATCGCATGTACCGACCTCTCCACCATCAAAGGGATCTACAGAGAGCGCTGCCGCAGAAAGGCAGCTAGTATTATCAAAGCCCCTCGCCAGCCCATTCATGCTTTCATCTCCCTGCTACCATCAGGAAGACGGTAGAGGAGTCTGAGAACCATTACCTCCAGGTTCAAGAACAGATTCTTCTCATCAGCCATCAGGCTCTTGAATCAGCCTTGATCTATTATGGATTTTGTTCAAGCTGCACGATGTATTTCGGTTTGTACTATTATGCTCTCATAACCTAGTGTTACTGATAATTGATCATATTATATATTTATATAATTGTGTTGTTGCATCAATGCTTCTGCAAAGCTGCAGCAACTGAGACATTCTTTTTCCAGTTCCCATGCAAATGACAACTAAACACTGTAGTTTAATTTAGAGATGCAGCACGGAAACAGGCCCGTCAGCCCACCGAGTCCGCACCGAACAGCGATCCCTGCAAATTAACACTATCCTACACACACTAGCAACAATTTAAATGATATGGAAATAACGTTTAGTGCGAGGTAAAGTCCAATCAAAGATAGTTGGAGGGCTACCAATGAGGTAGATAGTAGTTCAGGTCTGTTCTCTAATTGTGGTAGGATGATTCAGTTACCTGGGAAGAAACTGTCCCTGAATCTGGAGGTGTGCGTTTTCACACTTCTATACTTTTTGCCTGAGGGGAGACGAAGGAGTGGCCAGGGTGCGACTCGTCCTTGATTATGCTGCAGGCCTTGCCAAGATGTAATTGGAGTCAATGGATGGGAGGTTGGTTTGTGTCCACTATATCTTAGATAGACACAAGATGCTGGAGTAACTCAAGCGGCTCAGGCAGTATCTCTGGATAGGAGTGGCTGACATTTTGGGTCAAGACCCTTCTTTACTGACTCCACGACACCTTATGGGCCGGTTCCACTTAAGGGCCTGGCCCACTTTCACGACCTAATTCACGACCTCTGCCTAGTTTGCCCTTGACTCGCAGCATGGTCGTCACGAGGTCGTAAGTAGGTCGTAGCAAAATGTCCACGAGTAAAAAAGGTCGTGAATTAGGTTGTGAAAGTGGGACAGGCCCTTTAGGCGACTGCCGGCGAATGTCACCCTCGCACTCGCACTCGCACTCGCACTCGCACTCACCTTCACCAGTCAGTTATGCAGGCGGGGGACAGGGCAAGCGGGGAGAGCGCTGTCTGAATGGAATTCACACGGTGCAAAGCCAATGTGATACAGCCACACAATGCGATGAACAGGAAGATTCAAGAGAGTTTATTATCATGTGTCCCAGATAGGACAATGAAATTCTTGCTTTGCTTCAGGCGCTGTAATTAAGACGGTGAAAGCACAGTGTACGAGAAGGGTCACAAGTCCTTTAAAAGGGGGGGGGGGGGAGGAGAAGGGGGAGACGGGGTGGGGAGAAGGAGGGGAGACAACTTTTAAGAAGCCAGAGATGCACGGCTGTGTAGCTCGAAGGACATTAACATTAATTAACCAGTCTGGTATCCTTGGTTCTGAAAACTACTGTTTACATTTTTTTTCCCAATGAGCTAATGAAATTCACCGGTCAGCACCGGCGCCAACCTACGACCTCCTGGCGACCCACTACCACTGCACCTACGGCACGGGAATTCTCGCTACTCTCCATGGCGTCAAAATTCGGGTCGCCGTAAATTTTTCAACATGTTGAAAAATTAGCGGCGACCTGAATGGAGCCGCGACTAGTTGCGAGAATGCGGGACCTACTCGCCACCATGCAGGCGACTCTCCGGCAACCTCCGGCAAACATGTGGCGACCTTGTGGCAACCTCATAGTCTCCTGTAGTCGCCAAAAAAGTTGCGTAAGTGGGACAGGCCCGTTAGTTGTATTCAGTGTGCACAAAAAATATTATTAAACTACAGTAAGTCATCAGTCTGAAGAAGGGTCTCGACCCAAAACATCACCCATTCCTTCGCTCCATAGATGCTGCCTCACCCGCTGAGTTTCTCCAGCATTTTTGTCTACCTTCGATTGTTCCAGCATCTGCAGTTCCTTCTTAAACATTAAACTAAAGTGTTTTTTTTTAATATTTGCAGTTTTTTTTAAATGTTGGTGGGAAGATTTTGTTAATATTCTTCAAATAAATTGCATTTTAAAAGTGGCATAAATAATGAGAAGTGAACGAGAGAAGAATAGTTTGCATGAATGGATAACCAAGGTGGAGGTAAACCATGGGGATATGGAAGAAATGAACTGAGGTATGGCACAGAATGAGTAATTATTGGGACGTTATGTCTGACTAGAGTGTGGCTTTCTCTCTGGAGTTCTCCACAGATGACAATTGAGATTGTTTGAATCTTGCTCCGTGACAATTTGTGACAGTAAATGCTAATTGGTCAGGTTGCGCATGGGACCACACTAGCAAAGGAATAGTTCTGGAGACTATGACTCGGAAATTAAAAGTTATGTGGACAATTGATCTAAATGAATGTAAATGAATTGAAAATTACACTTGGATAAACATTGTTTTATCAGCAAAGTTGATGCCATTGAATCAGAAACTCAACGCAGAACTCGTTGAATGTTATATTTCCCGGGATTGTTCTATTTGAGTTATTGACGCTCTCCGAGGAGATCACCTCTGGTGGTCTATTGGAGAACAGCTTCATGCACTGATGTGACGTCTCGAGTGGTCCTCTGGAAAGTGAGCGTTAATGTATTTTAAGACATGAAAACAAGTGTGCAATGGCCCCAATGAGGTGAACAACTTTTTACCTGGATTGGCATGAAAGCTCAAGATCTAATAAAGATGACCCTAGTTAAAAGGGCTGGTGTTTATAGTTTAGTTTGGTATGGAAACGGGCCCTTTGACCCACGCCGACCATTGATCACCCGTTCACACTTGCTCTATGTTATCCCCACAGCCATCAGGCTATTAAACTTGGCTCGGACAAAACTCTGAACATTAATACCCCTTTATCTGTTATTTGCACTTTATCAATTTATTCATTCATGTGTGTATTTACGTTTTTATGTTTTAATGTTAAATTTCTTTAATGCTATGTTTTTTTATTTGTGTGCTGCAAGGACATCTGAATTTCCCCTGAATGAGGGGATTAATAAAGTATATGTTATGGTATGTTATGTTATATGGACACGCTGATCTGTTTTGTAGTCAATGCCTACTATGTTCTGTTGTACTAACCAAAGAAAGAATTTCATTGTCCTGTCAGGGACACATAACAATAAACTCGTTTGACTTTTGACTTGACTTTGACTTATCCCACTTTCACATCCACTCCCTACACACTAGGGGCAATTTTACGGAGGCCAATTAATCTTTGTATTGTGGGAGCAACCCAGAGCAAACCCACGCGGTCACGGCGAGAACGTGCAAACCCCACACAGACAGAAAGCAAGATCAGAGTCGAACCCGGGTCTCTGACGCTGTGGGGCAGCTCCAGCAGCTGAGAGATGAATGGAAAGATTAACGGTCATTGACTCTTCCATGGGGTGAATAGGCTTCTGAATCAATGCCAGCTTTTCGCGGGGCAGTCTCTGGGAGCCCAAGTGATTGGGAGCCATAAAAATCGATCCTCCCAATTAGGTGAAGTGGCAGATTTGTTGGATGGGCTGGTGATGGTACGCGATGTGCAAAATAAAATTGCTAAAGTCAACCTGCCTTCTCACACTGCATCCAATCAATTCTACCTGTAAGCTTTAGTGAAAATGCCTTTGTCCACAAATATCAGATTGATTGTGGACTCGTGCTTCCCGTGTCGATTCAGCGTTTTGAGGATGGATTGCACAAACTTCCAATAACTGATTTATGTCCAGTTTTAGTTCCAGGATTTGTGTTAGTGAGAAGATATATCTTCTAATTGATGGACTCACCAGTTGCCTTACACAATCCTCCAAATCCTGCTTGCTTCATTTCTGAATAATATTGCAGATTTGTGGTAGGGTCACGTGAAAAGAAAGTAGATAAAGGATTGATTGATTGATACTTTATTATTACATGTCACAGTCATTTTTTTTGTTTTGCATGCCATACACAAAGCATTGCAAAATGTCGCCACATATAGAGACGCAAGGAGCTGCAGATGCGGGAATCTTGAGCAAAACACAAAATGCTGCGGTACCTCAGTGGGTCAGGCAGCATCTGTGGAGGAAACGGACAGGAGACATTTAAGTTTGGGATCCTCCTTCTCCACTGAGCACCAGGTATGGGCCAGTGAATAAGTTCATAAGTCATAGGAGCACAATTAGGCCATTCGGCCCATCAAGTCTACTTCGCTATTCAATCATGACGGAGCGATCACTCCCTCGCAAACCCATCTTCCTGCCTTCTTCCCGTAACCTTTGACACCCTTACTTATCAAGAACCTGTCAATTTCTGCTTTAAAAATACCCAATGACTTGGCCTCCACTGCCATCTGTGGCAATGAGTTCCACGAACTCGCCACCTTGTGGCTAAGAAAAATTCCTCCTCATCTCCTTTCTAAAGGTACGTCCTTTTATTCTTAAGCTGTGTCGTCTGGTCCAAGACTCTCCCACTAGTGGAGACCTCCTCTCCGCATCCACTCTGTCCCGGCCTATCACTATAAGGTACGTTTCAATGAGGCCCCCTCTCATCCTTCTAAACTCCAGCGATTACAGGCCCAGTGCCGACAAACACTCATCATTGTACGTAAACCCATTCTTCCCCCGGGATCAATCTCATAAACCATATGCCAGTCAACCCTCCCCTGGGAAAAAGAACCGGGAATTTTAAAGGAACGCAAGCTTTGTTTTAGATGGTCTCCAAGCTAAAATAATGCAACAATTAGGCAGTGGCTTTAGACTGACAATAATGAAAACTTGTAATATCTTTCATGTAAAAACATTATTCCCGGGAAACATGATGGGTGTGCTCATGTTGAACGTAGTGTACTGCATTCCAGAATTCTTTGTTTCTGTCCTTGGGTTGCAAATTGTTATCGCTTTAGTTTGCATTTTAACAGATAAACTGAGTAAGTTGTTGAGAAAGGAACATGACGCTCAATTCCCAGGTTGAAGAAGTGGGTTACCAGTATTAAAATGCAAGCGTCAACGTCAGGTTTGACAGATAACGGTCGAGGAACCGATTATTTGCTGCTTCACAATACCCATCCTATTATCAGACCTGAAATATCCTTCCATAAGCTAGGGTACTGTCCAATTCCCCATTGCGGACATTGGGGTTTGTCTCTGGAACTGGTGTGCTGCAATGGTGAGAACTATATTGCGCACTTCGTATATTTCCATTTGCTCTACTTATTGTACTTGAGTTTGGCTTGATTGTATGTATGGTGTTACCTGGTTTTAATTGGATAGCATGCAAAACAAAGGTTTTCACTGTGCCTGGGTACACGTGAAAATAGTAAACCTGAACCTGAACCATCGTAATATTTATCTTCAAAACAACAGTGGATCAAAATAACCTAACCAAGTTTCTCAAATAGTTAAAAATAGCTATAATGTCAACTATCATCTGAATTATTTGCCCAGAGCACTCTCGCTGACAGCAATTTACCACAGGTGTGTTTTTTTTATTATAGAAGTTTCAAAGGTTTCATCTTCTCGCCCCCCCCCCCCCCCACCGCCCACATCAGTCTGAAGAAGGGTCTCGACCCGAAACGTCACCTATTCCTTCACTCCATAGATGCTGCCTCACCCACTGAGTTTCTCCAGCATTTTTGTCTACCAAAGGTTTCAAAGGTCTTTTATCGTTACATGTACCAATTAAGGTGCAGTGATATGCGAATTACCATACAGCCATATGAAAAAAAGCAACAAGACACACAACTACATAAAAGTTAACATAAACATCCACCACAGCGGGTTCCCCACATTCCTCACCAAAGATACTACTCCGCTAGTATCTTTGTTCCTCACCGTGATGGAATGCAAAGAAGTCCAATCTTCTTCCCTCTTTATTCTCCCACAGTCGGGGCAGTCGAATTATCCGTCGGGGCGATCGAAGCTCCCGCAGTCGGCGGTCGAAGCTCCCGTGTCGGGGCGGTCGAACGTCCTGCGGCTTGGAGTTCCCGATGTCAGTCTCTGACCAGAGACCGTGAGCTCCGTCATGGTGCTCCGAGGTTGACCCCTGGCAAAGGGATTGCGAGCTGCGCGATGGTAAGTCCGCAGGCACCTGCGGTGGAGCTCTCAAAATCGTTTTCCAGCAAAGGCCGCCAACTCCACGATGTTAGGCCGCAGTGCGGATGGAGATACGAAACGGAAAGAAATTGCAACTCTGTAAAGATAAGAGATTATAAAAAGTTTCCCCCAACCCATAAATAAGCTAAGGAGCATAAAACAAGCTAAATAACACTAAAAACATACATTTAACACATACAATTAGAACACAAAGAAGGAAAGGACAGACAGACTGTTGGCGAGGCAGCCATTGCTGACGCCACGCGGTGGATAGTCCTATATTTTTAAAAAGTGTAGACTATTTCATTAATTTCATGGCATGGTAATTAAATAAACTTAAGTGAGGTGGCGCAGCGGTAGAGTTGCTGTCTTTCAGCGCCAGAGACCGGGGTTGATCCTGACTACGGGAGCTGTCTGTCCGGAGTTTGAACGTTCTCCCCGTGACCTGTGTGGGTTTTCTCCGAGATCTCAGGTTTTCTCCCACACTCCAAAAGACCTACATGTTTGTAAGCTAATTGGCTTGGTATAAATGTAAATTGTCCCGAGTTTGCGTAGGATAGTGTAAGTGTGCGGGGATCATGGTTCGGCACGGACACGGTGGGCCGAATGGCCTGTTTCCGAGCTGTATCTTTAAACTAAACTAAACTGCACTATCGTCTGCGATGCACTCATACGAAGGAGTAGAGGGAAATGATCACAGGCTTATTGCAATGATTAATTCCTTGGACAAACCTGACCGATTTCTCCTTGTAATTCCGCTGGCATGCCACCATCATTGAAACCTATTTCCAGATAGTTCATGAATTGCTGTCACTACTGAGGTATGTTTTACAGACTTTCGTAAATGATTGTTTGAAGATCGGGCAAGGTTACTGCAACTCTCTGCCGCAGAGGCTCGGCAGATGATCACAGCAGCTTTCATATTGGGTTGTTTGTTGCTGTCCAAAGCATTGGTTCAGCACGAGCCGTCTTCCGGTCTGACCCTGAGAGTGTCCAGTTTTAGACAAAAAATGCTGGAGTAACTCAGCGGGCCAGGCAGCATCTCTGGAGGGAAGGAGAAATTGGCGACGTTTCGGGTCGAGTCTGAAGGAGGGTCTCGACCTGAAACGTCACCCATTCCTTCTCTCCAGAGATGCTGCGTGTCCCGCTGAGTTACTCCAGCTTTTTGTGTCTATCTCCGGTCTAAACCAGCATCTGCAGTTCCTTCGTACACACAGTTTTACAAAGCTGGGCCACATTGTGCAGACGGCGTTAGTGCTTATGCAGGTGTCAACTGCCTGCAGGTTCTTTGATCATCTTGATAAATGCCTCCTTGTCTGACTGGATAGCACATCTGGAAGGCAGATGTCCCTGTCAAATTTATGGTCCCCTCAATTGTCAAATGGCACATCATCAGGCTGAAACTGAAGGTAATTTGTCCAGTTTCATAACATTTCCTGCCACAGATCGAGGAACGATCTATTCATCTGTGAACAAACTCACCCTGGTGTGGAGCATAAATAACAAAGCACGTACTGGGCCTTGTACATCCTGCAGACTATCTCTAAACAAGCTGCCACCTGGCACATAACTAGACCATCACATGCAGATCCATTCAACAGAAAGCTTATTCAAGCCCAGCATGTGTCTGATCTTCTGCAAATAGAAGGTACCTAGAGGATAACAAAGATGGTGAATTGAAATCAATGGATGCTTCTGCTAAGCCAGGCTGTTTTAAATTTTAAAAATCACCTTTCAATTTAACAGTGTGTGTTAGTTTAAGGGCCTGTCCCGTTCGGCCGTCATTTGCACGCCATTTACACAACGTCCAAAAATGTGGTTGTCACGTTGTGATGCACGGGTAGCGTGTGGGTAACGTAGGTCGGGCGCATGGAGAGGCGTGAGGAATGTGGAGTTGCGCGTGGTATCGCACGGTGCTGCAGGATTTCGTGCTGCACGAAACCCTCGCACGCCACGAGCATGATGTATCGCGCACGCACGCTGACGCGTTGACGTCACACGCTGGTGTCCCGATGTCGCATGTGGATCGCGTGGTGACGCGTGGTTACGTCACCGTGCGTAACCATGCGTCGCCACGCACCGCAGGGTACTCTAATGATGTCTCGCGCACCAGACGGCATGATGACGCGTGATTTGCATGCGACAATGCTCGTAATGACGAGTCGATCTATTTTACATATGACGCGTAAATAAGGCGCAAATGATGGCCAAGTGGGACAGGCCCTTAGGACACAAAATGCTGGAGTAACTCAGTGGAACAGGCAGCATCTCTGGAGAGATGGAATGGGCGACGTTTCGTGTCTCGACCTGAAACGTCACCCATTCCTTCTCTCCAGAGATGCTGCCTGTCCCGCTGAGTTACTCCAGCATTTTGTGTCTATCTTCGATGTAAACCAGCATCTGCAGTTCCTTCCTACACATTGTGTTAATTTACATCCCTCTTGGTCTGCTGCGTGAAGAATTTCTCATCATTGATTGGTACGTGGATAGGACGGGTTTGGAGTTATACGAGCCAAACGCAGGCAGGTGGGACTAGTGTGGTTGAGGCATGTTGGCTAGTGTGGGCAAGTTGGGCCGCAGGGCCTGTTTCCACACTGTAAGACTCTAATAATAAAAATCACCAAGCACGAATATGTTTTAAAATGAACCATTGAAATGTTTGGAACTTAAGGTAATTGAAAGGGAACATTTCCAATGAGGTTAATTACAATGTATAAAACATGGATAAAATATGCAAGAAGCAAGATTCTCTCCCGCACAGTAGATTGAAGAACCTCCTGGGAAGGCTTTCTCTAGAACTAATTCTGTGGTGTAGGTCAGCTTTCTCTGAAATGAAATTTGTAAACAGCCGCCTCAAAGTGAATTGGTATTCAGAATGATAAGGAGTGACAATGACTTGGTGGTTGCAGTAGGAATAAATTGTTTTTTTTCCAGCCCATGCCTTCAATCATGCAATGTTTAAAGAGCTCAATATTTTTTTAACTTTCTGCATATACAATAAAGTGGATTCCGCTGGTTAATTAACCCTTCCACGTTGAAACAAATATGTGATTGTCGTGATTCTCTGAGAAAATACTATTGTTCACCGCTAACATTCAGTGTTAATTTTGACTAATTTTGTAGGGTTTTTTTTTTAACCTGGTCTGAGGATATTTGTCAAAGGAATATGATGTAAACTCAATTTAAAAAGTCACCAATGTTACGAATTATAACAAATCTCAATTCAAATAATTATTTTTTAAAAATGCTGCATAATTGAAGCTAATGAGATTTTCTTGAGTGTGCACTGTTTCAAAATGAAAAGTTGTTCAAATGTTTGGGAGAAGTGTCTTGCCTATGTTTCCATAGCCAAATAGGTCAAAATTGACAATTCTGATCTGGATTGCAAGCCTCGATTCAATCACTTGTCCCCATTGCAGTTTAATTTCCACATATTTGTGAGATCTGTGTGCAACATACTTCAACCCTCAAACAATCATTGAGGCTAATAACTTGCAGAATTATTTTGTCATGCGTTGAAGCTGGAGAAGCCAATTTTTCTGGATCATTGGGTGCCATCAACATCAGTAAAACCAAGGAACCGATTGTGGACTTGGCAGAATAAAAATACATAAATTTGTTCCTTCAGAATAAAAGGACGTACCGTTACAAAGGAGATCAGTGAAACATAGAAAATAGGTGCAGGAGTGGGCCATTGAATATGATCATGGCTGATCATTCAGAATCAGTACCTCGGTAATCAGGAGGAGCTTTTTCAGCCTGAGGGTGAATCTGTGGAATTCGATGCCACAGACAGATGTGGAGGCCAAGTCATTGGGTATTTTTAAGGTGGACATTGATGGATACTTGAAGGGCCGAATGGCCTACTCCTGCACCTATTGTCTATTGTCTAGGAAGGGTGTCAAGGGTTATGGGGAGAAGGCAGGAGAATGGGGTTGACAGGGAAAGATAGAACAGCCATGATTGAATGACGGAGTAAACTCGATGGGCCGAATGGCCTACCTCTCCTATGACTTATGAAGCAGGTTGAGGATCGACAAACCTGTCTTCATCGACGGGACGGTGGTGGAGAGAGTCGAAAACTTCAAATTCCTGGGCCATGTATATCGCTGAAGATCTGTCCTGGACCCAGAACATTGATGCAATCACGAGGACATCAACACTTCTACCTCCTTGCAGGATATTAAGGTGATTCAGTATGCCAATGAATACTCTCTTGAACTTCAACACGTGTAACTTCTGTATCTCTTGGGAGTTGGTGGAAGCAGATACAATAGCAATATTTAAGGTAGACACAAAGTGCTTGAGTAACTCAGCGGGTCAGGCAGCATCTCTGGAGAAAATGGATGTCACGTTTTGAGTTGCGACCCAGGGAAAAAGTCAGAAGACCCAGATTGAAGAAGAGTTCCAACCCAAGACGTCACCTGTCCTTTTTCTCCAGAGAAGCTGCCTGACCCGCTGAGTTACTCCAGCACTTTGTGTCTATATATAAACCAGCATCTGCAGTTCTTTGTTTCTACATTTTAGCAATATTTAAGGCCTATTCAAACAGATAGAACAATACTGACCATGTGCAGGCAGATAGAATTTGTTTGGACCGAAGATAGACACAAAAAGCTGGAGTAACTCAGCGGGTCAGACAGCATCTCTGGAGAAAAGGAGAAGTCTGAAGAAGGGTCTCGACATGAAAGGTCACGTATTCCTTTTCTCCAGAGATGCTGTCTGACCCGCTGAGTTACTCCAGCTTTTTGTGTCTATCTTCAGTTTAAACCAGCATCTGCAGTTCCTTCCTACACACTAGAATTGGTTTAGGCTGGCTTCAGGATCAGCAGCGGCATGGTAGGCCACAGGCCCTGTTCCTGTGCCCTATGTTGTACAATACAGTGTCAAATTGGACATAAAGCTACCATAGTAAATAGTCAAAAGTTGAAAACAAGTTTGTTAGCTCAGCACAGATTTAAATAGTCTTCTTCTTGCGTATGGCGTGCACAGCCTAAAGTTGTAGGACAACTTGTTCTATTTGATCTTATTTGATTGTCGAATTCGTCGAAACATGGCGGACCACGTGAAGGTTGCAACCCCCCACCCCATTTAAATAGCAAACATGCCTCAATTTGCAATGTTACACCCACTAGAGGGCAGGATGGGTCCGTGGTTAACACAAGCAACTTGTTTATTTTGTCATTGTGTTCATCTCGATGTAGAAGGCAAATCTGCTGGCTTTCTTTTTTGTATTGCATGCATTCTGAAGCTGGGATAAAAAGCAGATTTTGTAAAAAGCTTTGTAGTTATTGTCGAGTTTATTTGCACATAATGCACTGGCTCCAGCTGGCTGCAGTACAGTATGGCTACCTGGCATCATGTAGGAAATGGATCCAATGTTAAAGCTTACCTTTCTACCCTGAGAGCTCGCACCATCTAGAAGATAATATTTGCCCGGTATCAGTTTTTTCTGGATGGGGGGGGGGGGGGGGGGGGGGTGGGGGGGACTAGATTGTGTGGAGCAGTTGTATTGCAACGCTCTTGGCAATTGTATCTTCGGCAGCTGACAGTACTCAGTTAAACTCTCCAAGTTCCATTTTTCCAGCAAATACCACACGATGTCTGTAACCGTTGCGTGCTGTGTTGATCTGACAGCATCACTGTCATCCTGCAGCTGCTTTGTGGGACCACGAGGCTTGCCAGGAATTGTCGGGACAGGCTTATGCAACAACGGCTGAGGTTTTTCGCTATTTTTCTGCGAACATTTTTTTTCTCTCTCTCTCAAAACCTGCAACTTAATTCACGCAAAAACAGAAAGAAGTGCGTGCGCAGAAAGAAGCAGTTGTCTGATTTATCCCAAATAATTAAAACATTTATTCCTCGGTAACTTCCTGCAACATAAGGTTTGTAGGAGATGCCTGCAGCGGGATTCATTACTGCATGAGTTGGTTTGAGGGTGGGAAGTGGCTCCACATATGCTGGAGCTCTGTTAGATAGCTCTGTCCCATAGAGGAGATGATCCGCTGCGTGAAATCCCATAAATTGCACCAGTTTTTAAATTCATTTTCTCAGACTTTCTGTCCTTGCCTCCCGCTTCAAGGATTGATTTCTTACATCTGATCCAGTCTTGGTTTCACACACAGCCTAAGAAAATGTCTTTTCGCAGATTGGGCGGATTAAAAATGATTTATCTCTGTAATCGTTTGGGGTCGAGGGGAGATCTGATATAATATTGTGTATAATATTGTGAGAGGCGTCAACGGTCAGAAGCCGTTGGACGGTGGAAATATCAAAGACTAGAGGGCATAGTTTTAATGTGAAATCATAATCATAATCATACTTTATTAGCCAAGTATGTTTTGCAAAATAAGAGGAATTTGATTTACCATAGTCATACCATTAAAAAGTCACAAAACACACAAAAATACATTTGAACATGAACATCCACCACAGTGACTCCTCCACATTCCTCACTGTGATGGATGGCGGAAAGAAAAGCCCAATCTCTTCCCTTCTTTGTTCTAATGCAGTTGGGGGCCTCGAGCCTTCCGTTGACGGGACGATCTTGGTTCCCGTAGCCGGCGGTCGGACCTTCCGCGTCGGGGCGAACAAGCTCCCGCAGCTTCCTGACATCGGTCTCAACCTGAGACTGCAAACTCCTCGATTGTGAATTCAGGCAAGGGATCGGCCCCGCGGTGGGGCTCAGAGACAGTCCTGAGCAAGACCTCCAGCTCCATGATGTTGAAAGGGCCAAAGTTTAAAGAAAATGTGTGTGGCAAATTCTTCACGGATCGTGCTGCAAGGGGAGGTGATGCATGCTGATCGGATAGCAGCAATTAATAGAGCCTTTACCATTCCCTACATCCCTCCAAAAATCCCTGGAATTAAGGGAAATGGATGAAAAGCAGGCAGAGGAGATTTACCTCGGCATCATGTTCAGCATGATCACTGTGGGCTGAAGGGCCTGTTCCTGTGCTGTACTGTAATATGGTCTATTTCGTGATTTATTAAATGGTGTAGGAAGATCCTCCTTCCTTTCTCATGATAAGTACAGGATGTTGTAGCATAAGCTTTGGGGGGAAAAAAGGGCGGCACAGGGGCACAGCGGTAAAGTTGCTGCCTTACAGCACCAGGGACCCAGGTTCGATCCTGACTATGGGTGCTTGTCAGTGCGGAGTTTGTGCATTCTCCCCGAGACTTGCGTGGGTTTTCTCCGAGAGCTCTGATTTCCTCCCACACTCCAAGGCCAATTAGCTTGGTATAAATGTAAATTGTCCCTCGTGTGTGTAGGATAGAGTTAAGGGGCTGTCCCACTGTACGAGCTAATTCAAGAGTTCTCCCGAGTTTCCCCTGATTCGAACTCGGAGAATTACGGTAAAAGCTGGTCATAGGTACTCGGGGCTCTCGTGGACATTTTTCAACATGTTGAAAAATCTTCACGAGTCTTCACGAGCTTACCGCGTTTCCCGAGTATCTGCCGTTAAAAGACGTCCTGTGCTCCGACGTACCCGCTATGTACATTCTATGTGCTTACCACCAGTTTGATTTTTTTTTTAAACTCGGGAGAGCTCTTGTACTACCTCGTACAGTGGGACAGGCCCTTTAGCGTGTGGGGATCACTGGTTGTCGTGGACTCAGTGTGACGAAGGGCCTGTTTCTACGCTGTATCTCTAAACCAAACTGAACCAATCTAAAACTTCCCTTCAGTTAGGCATTTCATTGCCACAGAGTGCGCATAAGTGCATCATGGTTGTTGCAGCACCTAGGAAGTGTAGTCATTATTGCAAAGTAGAAAGTGTGACACCGATTTCTCCCGCAAAACTCAAATCGATCATGGCTAGATATGTTTATCATGACGATCAGTGCAGGCGGCAAGTGAAAACAGATATACAACGATGACGACAGGATCTTCTTAATTAAGAAGTAGAAGCAAAGAACTGCTGGTTAATGCACACCAGCACACCAAGTGGTGGAGTAACTCCGCAAGTCAGGCAACATCTTTGGGGAACATGGATAGGTGACGCAAGAAGGGTCTCGACTCAAAACCTCACCTATCCGTGTTCTCCAGATACCAAATCAAATCAAATCAAATACGTTTATTTGTCATTGCACATCAACTGTGCAACAAAATTTCATGTGCACCCCCTTCAATGGTAAACAATAAAAGACACAGGATAAAAACATTTAAAAAAAAACACAATAACACAAACAACCATTTACTCTCACATTTACATTTACTACAAGATCAATGAATAAAATAAGTAATAGATAATATATTTTTTTTTTTAAATGCACATTATATTCCACATTCTAGCAGACAAGTTTTATAATGCACCCCGAATTGTGTATTGTTGCCCGTTGTGTTATCTGTTTGAGTTAAGTTCTCTAAGTTATGTTCTCTAAGTTCTCTGAGTTATGTTGCCTGACCTGCTGAGTTCTTTGTTACTCCATACCAACATCTATACTCGGTTGACCTGAAACGCCACCCTTTCCTTCTCTCTAGAGATCCTACCTGTCCCGCTGAGTTACTCCACCTTTTTGTGTCTTTCTATACTCGGTTGCCGGACTGATGAAGACCAATGTGCGAAACGCCTTCTTGACCACTGTAACCACTTGTGACACCACGTTCAAGGAACTATGTGCCTGCCTCCGAGATCCCTCTGCTCCACAACCTTCCCCAGTACCCTGCCGTTTACTGTGAAGGTTTACTGCCCTGGTTAGACATCCCCGACCCTTCCTCAGTCTCCTCTCAGGACAGACGGGTCTGAGGATGGGTTCCGACCTGAAACCTATTCCATTTCTCCAGAGATGCTGCTTGACCCGCTGAGTTACTCCAGCACTGTGCGTCTATTTTCGGTATAAACCAGCCTCTGCAGTTCCTTCCTGCACTTTTTAACATAACAGTTTGGTTTGGTTGAAATTATCTGGTCAAGAAATTGTGCAACGAATTGTGGACTCAGCCCAGACCATCACACTAGCCCTTCTATTGACTCCATTTATACCTCACGCTGCCTTGGCAAGGCCAGCAGCATAATCAAGGATGAGTCGTACCCTGGCCACTCCCTCTTCTCCCCTCTCCCATCAGGAAAAAGGTATAGAAGTGTGAAAACGCACACCTCCAGATTCAGGGACAATTTCTTCCCAGCTGTTATCAGGCAACAGAATCATCCTGCCATAAACAGAGCGCAGCGCTGAACTACTACATACCCCTTTGATGACCCTTGGACTACCCTTGAACGGACTTTTCCGGCTTTACCTTGCTGTAAACGTTATTCCCTTGTCATGTTTAGTTTTTCAGTTTAGTTTAGAGATGCAGCGCGGAAACAGGCCCTTCGGTCCACCAAGTCGGCGCCGACCTGCGATCCCCGCACTATTAACACCACCCTACACGTACTAGGGACAATTAACATTGATACCAAGCCAATTAACCCACAAACCAGTAGGTCTTTGGAGTGTGGGAGGAAACCGAAGATCTCGGAGAAAACCCACGTGGTCACGGGGAGAACGTACACACTCCGTACAGACAGTACCCGTAGTCAGGATCGAACCCGGAACTCTGGCGCCGGAAGGCACCAACGCTACCGTCCAATAAATCGGATGGATTGTAATCACGTATTGTCTTTCTGCTGACTGATTTGCACACAACAAAAGCAGTTTACTGTACCTTGGTACACGTGACAATAAACTAAACTGAACTGGCCTGTTATCCACTGATCATCTTATTTATTGAATATCTTATCGCAGCTAATAACCACTTCACCGAGTGTTGCAACAAGATTATGCAGTGCATCAAATTGTGATGTCTGGAAGTTAGGTCTCGTAATCTAGCCTGCTGTGGAGGAGTTTAAAAGGATTATCTTGTGCCACTTTCATTTGTTAATGGGTGTATATATTTAAACAAGCCCATATTTAGATAAAGTTATTTGAGTACGTCAAATTACTGGGATAACATTTTCTGCTTACAGTAATCCTTTTAACTGCTTCATTCAAAACTCGTACTGTAATCTAGATTGGCAGCTCTTCACTGCAATAATTAGTTTATTCTATTGACCATTTTAGTGATTTGTCAAGTTCAAAGGAAATATAGGTACGATGACATCAGGTTCTCTGACTAAGTCATTAATCACCCACATCTTGAGCCACTTTGATCTGAAGAAATGGATCAGATTCAGCGGTACTGTCAGATTATTAAGGATATTTTCAGCATAGTAGATGAGTCAGAATCGTAGTCATAAAGCGCCACAGCAGGGAAACAGGCCCTTCGGCCCTCCCTGCTCATGCCAACCAAATTGGCATGGGTGGGTTAGTCCCATTTGACTGCAATTGGCCCGTGTCTCTCGAAATCTTTCCTGTCCATATATCTGTCCAAATGTCTTTTTAAAGTAGACAAAAATGCTGGAGCAACTCAGCGGGTGAGGCAGCATCTATGGAGCGAAAGAATAGGTGACGTTTCGGGTCAAGACCCTTCTTCAGTCTGAAGAAGGGTCTCGACCTGAAACGTCACCTATTCCTTCACTCCATAGATGCTGCCTCACCCGCTGAGTTTCTCCAGCATTTTTGTCTACCTTCGATTTTTCCAGCATCTGCAGTTCTTTCTTAAACAAATGTCTGTTGAAGGTAAGAATTGCATCTGTTTCTGTTGCTTCCTATGGCAGTTTATTACAGGTCTGGACTAGAAACCTCTGAGTAGAAAATGTTGCCCCTGAGGTCGCTCTTAAATCTCTCTCCTCTAACCTTACCCTATGCCCTCTAGTTTTAGAGTCCTCTACCGTGGGAAAAAGACAGTGAAGGCTCTCTTTATCCATGCCCCTTGTGATTTGTACACGGTAATAAGGTCACTCCTCAGCCTCGAATCACGAGGGACATGTTTAACGTGAACCCTCACTGTTAAATGATACACATCTTCACCCAAAATCATCCAGCTAGATTGTGGTCCTAAGCTCCCATCTACCTCATTGGAGATCTTTGAACTATTTATTTTGTTGTGGCCTTCTCTATCTTTCAGTCTAAAGAAGGGTTCCGACCAGAAACCAACACTATTAGAAACATAGAAAATAGGTGCAGGAGTAGGCCATTCGGCCCTTCGAGCCTGTACCGCCATTCAATATGATCATGGCTGATTATCCAACTCAGTATCCTGTACCTGCCTTCTCTCCATACCCTCTGATACCTTTAGCCACAAGGGCCACATCTAACTCCCTCTTAAATATAGCCATTGAACTGGCCTCAACTACCTTCTGTGGAATTCTCTGCCACTCTCTGTGTGAAAAATGTTTTTCTCATCTCGGTCCTAAAAGATTTCCCCCTTATCCTTAAACTGTGACCCCTTGTTCTGGACTCCCCCAACATCGGGAACAATGTTCCTGCATCTAGCCTGTCCAACCCCTTAAGATTTTTGTAAGTTTCTATAAGATCGCCCCTCAATCTTCTAAATTCTCGCAAGTACAAGCCAAGTCTATCCCGTCTTTCTTCATATGAAAGTCCTGCCATCCCAGGAATCAGTCTGGTGAACCTTCTCTGTACTCCATCTATGGCAAGAATGTCTTTCCTCAGATTAGGAGACCAAAACTGTACGCAATACTCCAGATGTTGTCTCCTTATCCAGTACGCAATACTCCAGGTGCAGCCTCCCAGGCAGCATCCTTCTCTCCAGAGATGCTGCCTGACCCGCTGAGTTACTCTATCATTCCGTATCGATGTTTGGTATAAACCAGCATCTGCAGTGTCTTCCTACACACATGTTTATCTTTACTTGAACTTAAGTGGTCTTTATCTTGCACTAAATGTTGTACCCTGTACCTGTGTACTGTGGACAGCTTGATCGTATTCATATATAGTCCTTTCCTGGACTAGATAGCACACAAACAAAAGCTTCCCATTGTACCTAATATGTACCGATAGACTAAACTATTAATTAGTGACGATGCAACAAGCCTTGACACTGTTACCACCACAGCTTTTGAACCACTAAATCTGACTCCATTCTCCGTGCTCAAGAATAACAGGAAAATTATGGCAATTTCAAAAACAGCCCTTGAGTGCAGAACGTGATTTGACTTGGGTGTTTCTCAGTATATTTTTGCAACAGGCAAAATATGTGGGGAACGTGTGTTGAAGTGCAAGAATTTAAAGATTTGCACGAACTATTACTCAACAAATTCTTCATCTTTTGTGCCTACGGTAGGTGTAATTCCACACACTTGACATTTGTATTTTTAGTTGTGCGTGACTTTGTCCTAATAGCACATTTTTGGAGTGAAACAAATGCACTTTTTTCTGTGGTCAATTGGTCATTTAATTAATTATTGATTACCAGTACAGTAAAATATGATCGCCAATGCAATAAAAAGTGATTACTAAGGCAGTACAATGTAGATTGGTCATCATGAATGTGCCAAAATTATTGTTTAGTTTAGTTTAGAGATACAGGCCCTTCGACCCACCAGCGAGCCTTGCATCGTAACACTGTCCTACACCAGGGAAGATTTATACATTTATACCAAGCCAATTTACCTACAAACCTGTACGTCTTTGGAGTGTGGGAGGAAACTGAAGTTCCCGAAGAAAACACAAGCGGTCACAGGGAGAACGTAGAAACTCCATGCAGGTGGCACCCGTAGTCAGGATTGAACCCGGGTCTCTGGCGCTGTGAGGCAGCAGCTCTACCGCTGGGATCTGCGTGGGTTTTCTCCGGATGCTCCGATTTCCTCCCACACTCCACAGACGCACTGGTTTGTAGCTTAATTGGCTTGGTATAAATGTAAATTGTCCCTGGTGTGGGCGGGAAAGTGTTAATGTGCGGCGGTCGCTGGTCGGCACGGACTCGGTGGGCCGAAGGGCCTGTTTCCGGGCTGTGTCTCTGAGCTAAACTAAACTAAAATGATATCAACATCAACTATTTACATTTGATTATAATTTGATCTTCTGAGTGAGATTGCCATATTAATGCTGAATTCTGCTCTTTATATTGAGGCAAGTCATTGGTTTGACAGGGTACAAGCCTATTTCTTTGTGGCCCCTTATACCCCCAGCAGTGTAAAAATCAATCTAATTCATCTGGGCAAGATTCAAACTGGAATCTTGAAATTAAAAGGACATTATGGTATGTTAGCATTCATAGCGAAAGGATTTGAGTATTGGAGCAGGGAGGTTCTACTGCAGTTGTACAGGGTTTTGGTGAGGCCACACCTGGAGTATTGCGTACAGTTTTGGTCTCCAAATCTGAGGAAAGACATCCTTGCCATAGAGGGGGTACAGAGAAGATTCACCAGACTGATTCCTGGGATGTCAGGACTTTCATATGAGGAAAGACTGGATAGACTCGGCTTGTACTCGCTGGAATTTAGAAGATTGAGGGGGGATCTTATAGAAACTTACAAAAATCTTAAGGGGTTGGACAGGCTAGATGCAGGAACATTGTTCCCGATGTTGGGGGAGTCCAGAACAAGGGGTCACAGTCTAAGGATAAGGGGGAATTCCTTTAGGACCGAGATGAGGAAAACATTCTTTACACAGAGAGTGGTGAGTCTCTGGAATTCTCTGCCACAGAAGGTAATTGAGGCCAGTTCATTGGCTATATTTAAGAGGGCGTTAGTGTGGCACTTGTGGCTAAAGGGATCAGGGGGTATGGAGAGAAGGCAGGTACGGGATACTGAGTTGGATGATCAGCCATGATCACATTGAATGGCGGTGCAGGCTCCTGCACCTATTTTTCTATGTTTCTTTGTTTCTATGAGACCTAGTATATAATTTCTTTGGCAGAAAACTATTAACTAATTTAGACACAAAAAGCTGGAGTAACTCAGCGGGGCAGGCAGCATCTCTGGAGAGAAGGAATGGGTGACGCTTCAGGTAGAGACCCTTCGTTAGACTTCTTTCCAAGCCCCCCACTCCCTTATCTTTACTATGGACCACCACCCTCTGACTAAATAAATTCCTCCTTATCTTTTTTTGAAAGGTACATCCTTTTAATCTGAGGCTATGGCCTCTGGTGCTAGACTCTCCCGCGAATGGAAACATCCTCTCCACATCCACTCTATCTAGGGCTTTCACTATTCCGCAAGTTTCAATGAGGTCTGAGAGTCTTAGAGTGATACAGTGTGGAAACAGGCCCTTCAGTTCAACTTGCCCACACCGGCCAACAATGTCCCAGCTACACCAGTCCCACCTGCTCGCATTTGGTCCATATCCCTCCAAACCTGTCCTATCCATGTACCTGTCTATAACTGTTTCTTAAACGTTGGGATAGCCCCTGTCTCAACTACGTCCTCTGGCAGCTTGTTCCATACATCCACCACCCTTTGTGTGAAAAAGTTACCCCTCAGATACCTATTAACTGTTTTCCCCTTCACCCAAAACCTATGTCCTCTGTTCCTCGATTCACCTATTCTGGGCAAGACTGTGCATCTACCCGATCTATTCCTCTCAATTTTATTCACCTCTATAAGATAACCCCTCATCTTCCTGTGCTCCAAGGAATAGAGTCCCAGCCTACTCAACTTCTCCCTATAGCTCAAACCCTCTAGTCCCGGCAACCAAGTCAATGGATATTTTTATGGTGGAGGTTGATAGGTTCTTGATTAATAAGGGTGTCGGGGGTTATGAGAAGGCAGGAGTATGGGGTTAAGAGGGAAGGATAGATCAGCTGTGATTGAATGGCGGAGTAGACTTGATCCGAATGGCCTAATGGCGGAGTGGACTTGGTCCGAATAGCCTACTTCTGCATAGAACCCATGAACTTATTTTCTACTGACTAAAATTTTCCACCCGTCATGGTCGCAGCAGGTCGCCGAAAATTTTTAACATGTTGAAAATCCAGCGGCGACCAGAAAAAGGTATGACTCTTTGGGGCGACTACTCACCCCGCGACATGTCGCCCAAAGAGACGAAACTTATCTTTAACTTCGGCAAGATGCCGAAAAAAATCATGTAAGTGGGACAGGCCCTTAAGATTCCCACTTGCTCAACCTCAGGGGAAGTTGCCCCACTATTTTCTCATTCAATGAAGAATGAGAACTAGCAACTAACAATGAGTGCCAGTAGGAGCAGGTTAAGAATGGAGTTCTACAGGATTAAGTTTGTTAAAGCATATTCCATCCATAACTCACTAATGCCTGTGCTGGATGTTTTTAGATGGGGATTTTGCCCTTTGCACATTTTTGTAAAATAATATATATTTGTAAAGGCTGCGAGAAGGTTACAGTGGTGATTTATATCGGTATTACCAGCAGTGCCCTTTTTGAGTATGCAGTTTGTACATCTCAATTTGGTTCAGTGTTCAATTTCATTTCAATTGCTTTGTCTATCAACCAATTAGTTTAGTTGCTTTAATTTGTTCCTTGTTGCCACTGTTGTTACCTAATCAGCAGCTGGTCTTGATGTATTGGATCGCGTTGCTTTGCAAGTTGCGGCCTGCACTATTAAAAAGTATTTGTACATGAAAGACTACCTGAATATACCTGTGTAGGATGGAAGATCTGGGAGAAAACCCACGCGGGACACGGGAAGAATGTGCAAACTCCGTACGGACAAGGACCCGTAGCCAGGATTGATCCCGCGTCTCTGGGGCTGTAAACGCTGTAAGGCAGCCACTCTACCGCTGCGCCAACGCGCAAGAAAAAAGAAAATCCCAATTAAATGTGATTTAAAATCACGATCTGTTTAAACTACTGTCGAATGAACAAAACGCAACATGCCTTTGCAGATCAAACCGTGTATAGAACTTTTGGTCCAAAGATCCAAAATCAAAATCTTCATTAAATAGTTATGTGAACAGATCATAGATAAATTTGATATAGTTCACAAATCAAAGTTGTTCATGTTTTTTGTCTTGACAGACTGAGAAATAGTTGGGAGTGCTAATTATTTTTTGATTGAAGTTTCCTCCCCCTAATCGTTAAGATAGTGGATTTGACTTCCCGTGGTATTGCTGGAACATGTTTTTCATTATCGTACCTCGGTTTCGAGGCTGCAATGTTTCAATGTTGGGAATTTGATGGCAACAATATCGTAATAGATAATGGAAGATAGTGGAATATTCGTTTCACTTCAAGAAGGTGGAAGCTTTGATAAAATTTATGTGGATGATGAACCATTCTGGAAAGTGAACCCTCCCAAGTATCCCGCAATGTAGTCAGGGATAACTTAATGTAGAATTCGCAGAAGAAATGCGAGTACATTTCTGCATTACATTCTACTGCGATTGCTTCCATCCTGTTTGTCATAGACAATAGGTGCCGGATTAGGCCTTTCAGCCCTTCAAGCCAGCACCGCAATTCACTGTGATCATGGCTGATCTTCCACAATCTGTACCCCATTCCTGCCCATATCCCTTGACTCCGCTATCTTTAAGAGCCCTATCTAGCTCTCTCTTGAAAGTATCCAGAGAAATGGCCTCCACCGCCCTCTGAGGCTGAGAATTCCACAGACTCATAACTCTCTGTGTGGAAAAGGTGTTTCCCCACCTCTGTTCTAAATGGCTTACCCCTTATTCTTAAACTGTGGCCCCTGGTCCTGACCCGAAACGTCATCTGTCCATTTTCTCCAGAAATGCTGCCTGACCTTCTCTTTCATTTTGTGTCTATTTCTAACAATAAAAAGATGCGTTCATGCGTTTCGGGCCGAAACGTTGCCTATTTCCTTTGCTCCATAGATGCTGCCTCACCCGCTGAGTTTCTCCAGCACTTTTGTCCACCATCGGATAAATAATGTTGTGTTATTGTGCTCCTGAATTGGTGCCTCTGCCTAATGGTGTCTTGATTTCAGTTGGCCTGCTTTTGGATGTCGGCCAAGCAGTAAAGAAAGTTGATCACCCTCTGTGTTCTCGTAATATTCAGTGACTGGCTACTGAGTAGCTGTTTGGGTCTTTAAAAGAACCTCTGTGTTTTAAACAGATGGGATGGAGAGCGTTGTATATTCTGTCAAATACAGATCCACAAATGAGGCTTATCCAGAGGATGGAAGACTGGGAATTTAAGCAGGAATTACCAAATTTAATAATGATTACCTCGACCATATTTAGTACCAGGCCGTCCATATTGAAGAGTAATGTACCAGGCCATTCCTCCTCCTCTTGTACAGTTCTACTTCTGCCTAGCTAAAGGCTCACTGAGATTTTTTAAATTTAATGCATGTTTCTATTTGTTTTTAAATGAAAGCCCCACTGCATTTGGATCAATGCTCAGGGCTCTTTTTGAGGGAATCACAGAGAATTTGCATTCTTAGATTTATTTCAGAAATTCCACTGGGAATGAAGCTCCAGTGATTTGACGGTATGAAAAAAATCCACATTGTTTCAACAGAGAAATCTTTCAAACTGAAACCTATTCCCACTTATCCTCTTGGAGAAAACTTCAAAGCTGGTGGCACGGTAGCGTGGTGGTAGACTTGCTGCCTTACAGCTCTTGCAGCGCCGGAGACACAGGTTCGATCCCGACTATGGGTGCTGTCTCTACGGAGTTTGTACGTTCTCCCCCTGACCGCGTGGGTTTTCTCCAAGATCTTCGGTTCCCTCCCACACTCCAAAGACGTGCAGGTGTGTAGGTTAATTGGCTTGGCGTATGTATAAATTGTCCCTAGTGGGTGTAGGATAGTGTTAATGTGCGGGGATCGCTGGTCGATGGGCCTCGGTGGGCCGAAGAGCCTGTTTCCACGCTGTATCTCTGAACTAAACTAAATGACATTGGAAGAAGCATTTGCCAAATTCTGTTTCGTTATTTGAGTTTTGCTTAAACAATAATTATTTTGTGTAACAGGAAATTCAAAGTCCCTTTCTTTCAATGTAGTCCAAGCATTAGTGGGATTCAATGCCAATGCCATGGAGGTGCAGTGGTAGAGTTGCTGCCTTACAGCACCAGTGATTCGGGTTCGATCCTGCCTACGGGCGCTTTTTTTTTGTAATATTTTTTTATTTGAAGTAATCAGTTTACAATGTATAGCTTACTTTATAAACTAACACCTTAATTCAATATTACTACAAATAACATATCAATACTTAATATCTTCTATTTTTTGGAAATAAAGAAAAAGATATATAAAAGAGAAAAAAAAAGAGAAAAAAAAAAGGGAATAAAAAAAATAAAAAAATTTCCCACATACTTCAACCATAAAAAAAAGAAAATTTGAAAAACAAAAATATTACATATATATAAACAAAACTAAATACATTATACGAAATACTATTTCATACAGTAATATCTATAATAAATGCGCAATAATATCAAATGTAAGTAAGTTATTCGCATCGGATTCCGTAGGGTGTCCGTCGAGCCGTGATTCCAAGAATAGCTACTTCTCTAAATACTGTATATATGGAGACCATATCGATTCAAAAGAATTATACCTGTCCAAAAGGACAAATCTAATTCTTTCCAAATTCAACGTCTCCAACATCTCTGCTTTCCACATTTTAATTGTTGGGGATAATGTTCCCTTCCAAAATTTAAGTATCATTTTTTTCCCTATTATTAAACAGTAATCAAAAAAATGTCTTTGATTTACTGTGAGTACCAAATTTGGCTTCGGGATTCCAAATATTATTAATTTTGGGTCTGGGTCGAGTTCAACCTTAAGAACTTCCGAAATAACTTTAAAAATTTCAATCCAATAATAATTCAACCGTGGGCACGTTACAAAACTATGTATTAAATTTGCTTCAAGATTCTTACATTTATCACAAATAGAGGAGAGACTAGGAAAGATACTTTTTAATTTGGTTTTCGAGTAGTGTAATCTATATATAACTTTAAATTGTATCAATGTGTGTCTGGCATTCAAAGAACACCAATGTATTCTTTGTAAGCTTTCTTCCCAAGTTTCTTTTATTATAGGTAATCCAATTTCATTTTCCCATGCTTGACGATATGTTTCAGTTGTTGGGTTCTCTTTATCTAAAATAATATTGTATATATAAGCTATAAGCTTATCCGTATTTGAATGTAAATTAAACAGCTCATCTAATAAGCCTGATTCTTTATTTTTATAGTCTTGTGTGTTGCATTTAATAAAATCTCTAATTTGTAAATACCTAAAATGGTGTTGTGAAGCTAGTCCAAAAATATCTTGTAACTCTTCAAATAATAAAAATGTTCCATTTCTATAAAGGTGTCCTATCCTTTTAATTCCTGAATCCTCCCACAGTCTAAACCCCGCATCTAAGATTGAGGGTTTAAACAGTGGGTTATTCCTAATTGGTAACCTAAAAGAAAGATTATCCAGATATAAGGTCTTAACTATCTGTTTCCAAATACGCCTATTATTATGAATTATAGGGTTGTCCCTATAAGTCTTTTTTTGTACTTCCTTTGGTGCGAAAATAATCGACTCTATATTGAAAGGTAAACAGTCTTCCTTTTCCATTTTTAACCACATTGGTTCATCATCCATATTTACCCACCAAAAATTCATATTCTTAATCTGGACTGCCCAAAAGTAGTATAGAAAATTTGGAAGTGCTAGCCCTCCATTTATCTTAGACTTACATAAATGTTTTTTACTTATTCTATGACTTTTGTAATCCCAAACAAAACTATTAACAATATTATCAATTAAAAAAAAAAAAATTTTGGGGAGAAAAAAAGGAATTGCCTGAAATAAATATAACAATTGTGGTAAAAAAATCATCTTTATAGCATTAATTCTACCGATCATAGATATAGGGAGTGTTTTCCAATATGAAATGTTTTTTTTAAGTTTCTCTAATAATTGACAATAATTAGCTTTAATTAATAATTTATAGGATTTAGACACATTGATTCCTAAATATTTAAATTTATCTGTAACTATTTTTAATGGGTATTTTTGTAATATATTTACATTTATACCAGTTATAGGCATAATGTCACTTTTATTCCAATTAATCCTATATCCTGAAAATACGCTAAATTCATTTATAACATTGAATAACTTGGGAATACTACATTCCGGCTTAGTAATATAAATCAGAATATCGTCTGCATATAAAGATATCTTATTATTTGTTGTGTCAGTATTATACCCATATATTTCAGGTTCTGATCTGATTCTTTCAGCCAGAGGTTCTATCACCAAGGCAAATAATAAAGGGGATAACGGACATCCCTGTCTGTATCCCCTAAAAAGTCTAAATTTAGGTGATAGTATTTGATTGGTTAAAATTCTTGCAGTAGGGTTAGAATATAATATTCTTACCCATTTACAAAATCCATCCCCCAGTTGATACTTTTCCATTATATTAAATAAATATGACCATTCCACCTGGTCGAATGCTTTTTCAGCATCCAACGATATAACTGCTAAATCTATATCTCTTCTTCTTCTCGAGTAGATAATATTAAACAAGCGTCTAAGATTATGTGATGAGTAACGTTTTGGAATAAAACCTGTTTGATCATAATGTATTATTTTGGAAATCACTAAACTTAGCCTCCGAGAAAGTACTTTAGTTAATATTTTTTGATCAGTATTTAAAAGGGCAATCGCTCGATATGATCCAGGATCTTCCAGATCCTTATCTAATTTAGGAATTAATGTGATTGTAGATTCATTTAAAGACTCTGGTAATTTTCCTAACTCATAGGTGTGTCTGTACACTATTTGTAATCTTGGTGAAAGTAGATCATGAAATTTTTTATAAAATTCTGCACTCAGGCCATCGGGGCCCGCTGTTTTACCATTTTTTAACGATCCAATTGATTCTTCAATATCTATTACAGATATTTCAGCGTTTAACAATTGCCTACTCTTAGAATCTAGCTTATTAAAATGACATTTTTCTAGAAATGTTTCCATTTCATCTATTTGCCCTGTTAATTTAGATGAGTAAAGATTTTGATAATATTGTAAAAATGTGTCATTAATGTCTCTTGGTATAGTCAACGTATTTCCCTGTACCGATCTAATACTATGTATAGTTTTTTCATCGTCTAATCTTCTGAGTTGTCGTGCTAATAATTTTTTAGGTTTATCACCAAATTCAAAATTAACTTGTTTAGTTTGTTGATAAAGTTTTATCACTTGATCAGAGTAAATTTTATTTAATCTATATTTTAATATTGCAATTTTATTACTCAACTCTTTAGAAGGATGTATTATATTTTCACTATCTAATTGTTTTATCTCTTTTTCTAACTTTTGCTCCATCTTTCGATTTTCTTTATTAAAATGTGCTTGTGCTGATATTATTGCACCGCGCATAAATGCTTTAAATGTGTCCCATAATAATAATGGGGAAGTCTCAGGTTTATCGTTAGTTTCAAAAAATAATTTAATCTGTTTCTCCACATAATTACAGCAGTCTTTATCCTTTAATATCTGTGTGTTGAATCTCCAAATATTAGTTTTATTAACTATATCTTTTAATTTTATCTTAAATGTTAACGGGGCATGATCTGAGATAATAATATTATGATACTTTGCATCATACGTAAAGGGGAGTAATTTTGAGTCAACTAAGAAATAATCTATCCTCGAATAAGTTCCGAATACCGGCGAGAAAAATGAATATTCCCGTCCGGTTGGATAATCCAATCTCCAAATATCTTTAACATTCGATGTATTAATAAAAGAATTTATAAGCTTACTTGATTTAGAAAGAGCCTTACTTTTTGTAGAAGATCTATCCAAATAATTATCTAAAGTACAATTTAAATCACCTCCGATTATTAAATTATATTGGGTGGATATAGGAATACTATTAAATATTTTCTTAAAAAATAGTGGATTATCAAAATTAGGTGCGTATATATTCATAAGAATTACTTTTTTTGAATGTAATTCCCCTGTAATTATTAAATATCTACCCTCCTTATCCTCTATTATCGAATTAAGTTTAAAAGGTATACCCTTACGAATAATTATTGCAACTCCTCTAGATTTGTGTATAAACGAAGAATGATATACTTTTGAAATCCATTTAGCTGTTAATCTATATTGAGCATCTTTTTTAAGATGTGTCTCTTGAAGAAACGTAACTCCAGATTTCAATCTATTCAGCTGAGCTAATACCTTTCCCCTTTTAGTTGGTTCATTGATTCCTTTAACATTCCAACTGCAGAAGGTGATTCCATCACCCCCACTCCTTACATTCATATCTTGCATTTTATTGTTAGGGTGGCTTTTTTTGGAGTAGCCTTCTTGACTCCTCCAGCCCGACATTACACCCCAACTTCAATCCGATGCGAATTTCCAATTCCATTAAACCATATCCATTTAATCTGATTATATAATATAGATAGAAGTCATGATTATATAATATATAATATAAAATCAAGTATGTGTTATACAAAAAATAATAACGAATGTAAATATAAAAAAAGTAAAGGGTGAAAAAATGGTGATCAGAAAAAAAAGAGACTACACTTTTATAATGTGTAGTGTGCACATGTGAAAGCCACACTAACATGGCTACTAATCTAGCGACTTCCGTTTTAAAAAAAAAAAAGATGTTGAATATTCCAGCTCTTATTTGGAATACTGTATATATTGGGGTGGGGGTGCTAACTTTATGTTCTTAATAACTTTTTCTATTATTCATATTACTAATTTTTAGTTGTTAATTTCAACTATAATTAGTATCATAATTAGTAATACTTTATAAGGGGAGTAAGGGAAATCAAACTAATTAGTAATTAGTGATTAGTAATTAATAATTACAAATTAGTATTTATTAATTAATTAGTAAACAATATAATACTACAATTCTATGTCCGTTATTTCGCCTTTTTCTCAGTGAGTGGTTCATAACCGCAGGTCCATAAAGTTCATCCATCAATTACTCCTGTCGGGTCTGCTCCTTCTTCCTCTGCTTCTCCTTCTTCTCCTTCTTCTGCCTTCTTCTGTATTTTCCGAGCGAATTCCAGTGCCGCTGTATGCTTAATGAAACGATAATCCTTCTTCTCGTAGGTAACTCTAAGTATTGCCGGGTACACCAGACCATATCTGATCTCCTTTATTCCTTTTATATCTCTCAAGATGCGTCTTGTTTCTGTAAATAGAGCTCTTCTTTTAGCCACTTCAGCCGGGTAGTCTCTGAAGATACTGATGTTATCTCCTTCGTATTTCAGATTTCTTTTTCTTATTATTATCTTCATCATATCTTCAAAGACGCCGTCATAAACCACCTTTACAATTACTTGTCTTGGTGGTGCACCACTCCCAGAAACCGGTCTTAGAGCCCTGTGGGCTCGGCCCAACAGGGGCTCTTGATCCAGATCCAAAATGTCCTTTAGGAGTTTTGCAAAGAATTTACGTGGGTCATGGTTTCCTTCGCGTCCCTCAGGCAGACCTACTATGCGCAAATTCTTACGTCTTTGCCGCCCCTCCAAATCAATACATTTCTCATTTATTTTACGTAATAATTCAGAGAGGCGTTTGTTCTCTTCGTTTATCTTCTCATTCTCCCTCGCAGTTTTTAGAGCAACATCAGTTAGTTCTTTAATCGCATCATTTTGTTGATCCAGTACAGTTGACATAGGGCTTAACCTCGCCTCTATTTTCTCATCCATCATCTCTTCCATCATTCGCTCCATCCCAGCAATCTTATCAGTTACCTCGATCAGTTGAGTATGTATCTCCTCCTCCATGTCTGTTTTCCATTCATTCAGCATGATTTTTACCATTTCTTTAACTTCTTTTGCTAATTCTTCTTTGATTTTTCGAATATCCGTTTTTAAGGCCTTCATTTCATCCTTAATTTCTTTATAATCTTTCTTCACTTCTTTTTGTGTTTCTGTTTGTGTTTCCTTCAGCATTTTCCTCATATCAGCCAGCAGAGACTTTTTAAGTTCTTCCATTTCAGCTTTTCTTTGTGAAATCTCTTCTTGGGAGGCAGCCAGTCCCGAGCCTGAAGCTTTGGTGGGGCCTACCTCCCTTCTGGAGCTTTTCTTCGGCTGTGTGGGGGAGGAGGGATTCATTTTAAATTTCTTACCGGAGTCGCTAAAGTCGCGCGCCTGATGACGTCACGCAGCTTACAATCGCACCCGGAGCCGTTTAAAATCGATCTCCTACGATAAGTAACGTTAGCAGCCTCCTCTAACCCCGTTTTTTTTCAGATTTTTTAAGAGCTGGTCTGACGCTGTTCTCTCCTAGAACATGGCGCCACCGGAAGTCCCCCCTACGGGCGCTTTTTGTACGGAGTTTGTACCTTCTCGCCGTGACCTGTGTTTATTTTTTCTCCATAATCTTCGGTTATCTCCCACACTCCAAACACGTAAAGGTGTGTAGGTTAATTGACCTGAAAGTTGTCCCTAGTGTGGGTAGGATAGTGTTAATGTGTGGATATGGCTGGTTGACCAATGGACTTGTTTCCGCACTGTATCTCTAAATTAAAACTAATATTAATAATGAGGAATGGGTTGGATTGAAAAACGATTCACCACATTGCTGGAGAAGGCAAACTATCAGCAACGTTAATTCCACTTTCCCTGCATTGGTTGTTATTATGGTGAGGAGACAAGATGGTGAAGGTGTTGGGCGTGCTTGCCCTCATTGGGCAGAGTGTTGAGTACAGGGGTTGGGAGACCATGTTGTAGCACGGGTGGGCTGCATTTCTGAAGAAGGCTCCTGGCCCGGGAATCGTTGCCTGTCCATGTTCTCCGGAGAGGTTATCTCACCTGCTGAGTTACTCCAGCTCTTTGTGTCTTTATCTCTTGCAAGCCGGCACCTGCAATTCCGCGTGACCACCGCGTTTCCTCCATTTTCAAGGACGGTCAGCTGTTCAGCCTTTGTTCTCGGCAGAGTTTTGCACCTCCTCTGTATCGGGTGGCCATTCTGAAATGAAATCCAAGATACTCTACCAAAGATAGACCAAAAATGCTGGAGAAACTCAGCGGGTGCAGCAGCATCTATGGAGTGAAGGAAATAGACAACGTTTCGGGCCGAAACGTTGCCTATTTCCTTCGCTCCATAGATGCTGCTGCACCCGCTGAGTTTCTCCAGCATTTTTGTCTACCTTCGATTTTCCAGCATCTGCAGTTCATTCTTGAACATACTCTATCAAAGTTCCTGGAGAAAGCCGTGTGCTGACTTTGGCTGCAGTGTCCACCCTGGCAGGAAACACTTGGGCATGTTGACATTGACCAAGGAGAGAGCCCATAATTAGATGGTCTTTGCTTTCCATCGCACGATGGATGGCATGTAGGCAGAATGATTGCCCCAATTTTTCCCATCAGTTTCGTCTGTCATTGCAAAAAAAAAGAATTGTGTGCATAGCAATCTGAGGTAAGGATTCGACAATGACATCCATGCATCCAAACACATGAGGGGAAGAAACTCTGAAGCCATAAATCTTTTATTATCTAATAGATTGGTAATAGAGTTCTGAATTTTCAATTTCATTTTTTTCTGCTTGCTGTCATCTCGCCATTTGTACCATTTGAATGGGTGACAGATACAATTAACTGTATCACGGGCATACAAGCTGCAGATCCTACTCTGTCACTTTATACAAATAACTTTTCCAGTGAATTATTACCTCAGCTTGAAATGTTTATTCAGAGAGTATGAAATAAATGCCTTTCAGAAGACGAAAGCAATTGAAAAGCAATTGTGCCACAATTATGGCGCAAAACACTTAGCCTGGTCCAAAAATGAAGATATCTTATTCCTGAGGTGAAATTTATTTTAATATAATTACTCCAGTTCTTGGGAGATATGGTTCACCCGGATAAGTTTACATTTTTTAGGAAGGATTTGTAGTGCAGAGTGAAGAACAAATTTTAATGCCCATTTTATCTTTGTGAATGTGCAGATCTGTAATATTGAACTAACAATTGCATAATTTAAGTGCAAACCTTGTGCTAATTTGATCTAACTACTGTAACATTCATTTTGGAAAAAATAGCCAGCATTAGTGAAAACAGTGGAGAAATGTTAGGACACACACAAAATGCTGCAGTAACTCAGCGGGATAGGCAGCATCTCTGGATAGAAGGAACGGGTGTCATTCCCGTTTCAAATGTCATTAGAAACGGGAATAGTGCCGGAGGATTGGCGTACTGCGCATGTTGTTCCATTGTTTAAAAAGGGTTCAAAGAATAAACCTAGCAATTATAGACCTGTTAGTTTGACGTCAGTGGTGGGCAAATTAATGGAAAGGATACTTAGAGATAATATATATAAGCATCTGGATAAACAGGGTCTGATCAGGAACAGTCAACATGGATTTGTGCCTGGAAGGTCATGTTTGACATACCTTCTTGAATTTTTTGAAGAGGTTACTAGGGAAATTGATGAGGATAAAGCAGTGGATGTTGTCTATATGGATTTCAGTAAGGCCTTTGACAAGGTTCCCCATGGAAGGTTGGTTAAGAAGGTTCAATCTTTGGGTGTTAATGGCGGAGTAGCAAGATGGATTCAACAGTGGCTGAATGGGAGATGCCAGAGAGTAATGGTGGATGGCTGTTTGTCAGGTTGGAAGCCGGTGACCAGTGGGGTGCCTCAGGGACCCGTGTTGGGTCCACTGTTGTTTGTCATGTACATCAATGATCTGGATGATGGGGTGGAAAATTGGATAAGTAAATATGCAGATGATACTAAGATAGGTGGTGTTGTGGATAATGAAGTAGATTTTCAAAGTCTACAGAGAGATTTTGGCCATTTGGAAGAGTGGGCTGAAAGATGGCAGATGTTTAATGCTGATAAATGTGAGGTGCTACATCTTGGCAGGACAAATCAAAATAGGCCGTACATGGTAAATGGTAGGGAATTGAGGAATGCTGTGGAACAGAGGGATCTAGGCATAACTGTGCATAGTTCCCTGAAGGAGGAATCGCATGTAGATAAGGTGGTAAAGAAAGCTTTTGGTGTGCTGGCCTTTATAAATCAGAGCATTGAATATAGGAGTAGGGAAGTAATGTTAAAATTGTACAAGGCATTGGTGAGACTAATTCTGGAGTATGGTGTACAATTTTGGTCGCCAAATTATAGGAAGGATGTCAACAAAATAGAGAGCTTACAGAGGAGATTTACTAGAATGTTGCCTGGGTTTCAGCAACTAAGTTACAGAGAAAGGTTGAACAAGTTAGGTCTTTATTCTTTGGAGCACAGAAGGTTAAGGGGGGACTTGATTGAGGTCTTTAAAATGATGAAAGGGATAGACAGAGTTGACGTGGATAAGCTTTTCCCATTGAGGGTAGGGAAGATTCAAACAAGAGGGCATGACATGAGAATTAAGGGACAGAAGTTTAGGAGTAATATGAGGGGGAACTTCTTTACTCAGAGAGTGGTGGCTGTGTGGAATGAGCTTCCAGCAGAAGTGGTGGAGGCAGGATCGATTTTAACATTTAAAAGTAAAGTGGATAGGTATATGGACGGGGAGGGAATGGAGGGGTATGGTCTGAGTGCAGGTAGACTAGGGGAAAATAAATGTTCGGCACGGACTGGAAGGGCCGAGAGGGCCAGTTTCCGTGCTGTAATTGTTATATGGTTATTGTTATATGGGTGACGTTTCAGGTCGAGACCCTTCTTTGGATTTGAAGGACAGATTGAACAAAAGTCCCTGCAAGTGGCTGAGTCTGTTGTTTGAGACCTATTTTGGTAACGTCAAGAAGTATCTATTACTTGGTGCAGGAGGGTTCCATTGAAGTAGCTAGCTGTTTTCAGAAACATGTGGATTGAAAATCTGAAGGTAGATGGTTTCCAGAGGTGCCGCTGAGAAGCTGAGGCCAGTGCCTCGCGGGTCGGAGGTGGAGCCTCGCGAGTCGGAGGTGGGGCCTCGTGGATCAGAGGCGGAGCCTCGCGAGTCGAAGGTGGGGCCTCGCGACTCGGAGGCGTTGCTTCACGGGTCGGAGGCGGAGCCTCGTGGGTCAGAGGAGGAGCCTCGTGGGTCAGAGGCGGAGCCTCGTGGGTCAGAGGCGGAGCCTAGTGGGTCAGAGGTGGAGCCTCGCGGGACGGAGGTGGTTGACGAAGGCATCGGTGCTTGGGTCAGCGGAGCCTGCAGCTAGGGCCTGGGTCGATGCCACGGAGACGTCTGGAGGGAATCCGGCGGCATTAGTGGAGTGGTCGACGATGGCACCGGACGAGGACGGGCACGCGGAAGTTAGGACGCCGCCGCTGGGGCAAGAAACAAAGGAGGACCCAACGTGGGGGGGGGGGGCGCCGTGTGGCGGGGGGAGAACAAAGTGGGAACTGGCGTGGGGGGTGGAATTTGTAACTTTGTTAGCGCCCTTTATTGGCGACTATTTGCATACCTTGGGTATGCAAGCAAAGAATTTCACTGTGACGTCACATGTGACAATAAAGTATTCAATTCACAATGATGCCACATCTCAAGCATTTGTTTCACTCTGAAATTACTGTTAGCATTACTGTGCAAAATGATTCAGCGTTTCAACTGAATTTAAAAGTCAATTTCAACGATGGAATACTTTATTCACTCCATGAATTACCATCAACATTGATCTGGCACTAAACATCTTATCAAACATTTGGGTTGGAAGAAAACGTTATTATAACATGAAATCATCAAACTATTCGTTTGTTGAGACTTTTGTTTCGTGCTCCAAGCTACCTTAAACAAAGTTAAGAAAATTCTGCATGAGCAATGTTACCATCAATAAAAGGAGAAGCTACTGCTGCAAAGTTGTGGATTTGTCAGAACTGGTTATGTGTTTGTGGAAAAAATGTTCCTTCAGTGGCACACTGGGGGTTGGGAGATTGCAACCTTCACGTGGTCCGCCCTGTTGCGACGAATGCAATCAACCCGGTGTGCACAATCAAATAAGATCAAATAGAACACGTTGTCCTACAACTTTAGGCCGTGCACGTCACACGCAAGAAGAAGAAGAAGAAGAGTGGCACACTGGTGGCAACAGCACCCTTTATGGTGGCAAGGTGGTGCAGCGGTAGAGTTGTTGCCTTACAGCGCCAGAGACCCAGGTTCGATCCTGACTATGGGTGCTGTCTGTATGGAGTTTCTACGTTCTCCCCGTGACCTGCGTTGGTTTTCTCCGAGAACTTCGGCTTCCACACTCCAAAGACGTATAGGTTTGTAGGTTAATGGGCATGGTATAAGTGTAAACATTTTCCCTAGCGTAGGATAGTGTTAAGGTTCTCCTCGTGACCGCGTAGGTTTTCTCCGGGTGCTCCGGTTTCCTCCCACACTCCAAAGATGTACCGGTTTGTGGGTGAACGGAATCAAGGGATATGGGGAGAAAGAAGGAACGAGGTACTGATTTTGGATAATCAGCCATGATAATATTGAATGATGATGCTGGCTTGAAGGACCAAATGGCATACTCCTACACCTATTTTCTGTTTCTATGCTTTCTATGTTTAATCGGCTTGGTATAAATGTAAATTGTCCCTTGTGTGTGCAGGATAGTGTTAATGTGCTGGTCTGCGCAGACTCACTGGGCCGAAGGGCCTGTTTCCGTACTGTATATCTATCTCTAAAGTCAGTGGAACTGAACAAATTAAAATACTTGGTGCGGGGAGGTAGGAGGGGGAGAGGAAAGGTGTTTGGCAGAATGGGATTTATTGAAAGTAAAAATTAAAATACTGGTGCTGCTATAGGAAATTTGGCACAAAAACAGAAATTGCTGGAAAAACTCAGCATGTCAGACAGCATCTGCGGAAAGAGCAACCAAGTTAACATGTTGGGCTGAAGACTCGTCATGTAGTCAAGTCCTCGATCTGAATGAATGAATACTTTATTGTCACATGTGACAAGTCACAGTGAAATTCTTTGCTTGCGTTCCCAAGGTATGCGAATAGTCGCCACATAAAGTGCACGGACAAAGTTACAAAGTACCCAGGGCCAGGTCCCCCTTTGTTCTCCCCCCACCCCTCCCTCCCCGGCGGGACCTGAAGAGTTGACTCAATTTCTCTTTTCACAGATGCTTATTGCTCAGGTTTAATTGGAAAACTAGAGAGTTGAATGATGAAAAGGCACAAGTGCTGGGTCAGGCAGCATCTGTGGAGAACATGAGTCGGTGAAGAACTGCAAATGCTGGTACCTGAAACCAGAATCTGCAGTTCCTTGTTTCTGCATTTTTCTTGCTCCACTGCGGTATCCTCTAGGTATGCCTACTTTGAAGAAGTTCCCTTCCTCTCTCTGACGGGTGTTAAATGAGACCATCCATCACAGCTGAGTCTGAAGAAGAGCCCCGACCCATAACATCAGCCATCCTTTGCCTCCAGAGATGCTGCCTGTCCCGCTGAGTTTACTCCAGCACTTTGTCCCTATCTTATGGATAGGTGACGTTTTGGGTTGGGACAAATCTTCAGACTCAACATTAATCTAACATGCGTTCCGATCTGAAATTCATCTACGCATGTTCTCCGGAGATGCTGACTTCATCCAACACCTTGTATCCTTTGTTTTTGGAAGCCAACATCTGCATTTCCTTGTGTCTCACAAGAGTTGAATGATGTTTGGAGAAGATTATTCCCCAATTAAAGCAACACTCAACATTGCCGTGAAGTGGTTAGTGGTTCACCACAAGCAGTGTTGGATGCTGTGTGGAGGAAGGAACTGCAGATCATGGTTTACATAGAAACATAGAAAATAGGTGCAGGAGAAGGCCATTCGGCCCTTCGAGCCTGCATCGCCATTCAATATGATCATGGCTGATCATCCAACTCAGTATCCTGTACCTGCCTTCTCTCCATACCCCTTGATCCCTTTAGCCACAAGAGCCACATCTAACTCCCTCTTAAATATAGCCAACGGACTGGCCTCAACTACTTTCTGTGGCAGAGAATTCCATAGATTCACCACTCTTTGTGTGAAAACATTTTTTCTCACCTCGGTCCTAAAAGACTTCCCCTTATCCTTGTTCTGGACTTCCCCAACATCGGGAACAATCTTGCCTGTCCAACACCTTAAGAAATTTGTAAGTTTATATAAGATCCCCCCTCAATCTTCTAAATTCTAGCGAGTACAAGCCGAGTCTATCCAGTCTTTCTTCATATGAAAGTCCTGCCATCCCAGGATTCAGTCTGGTGAACCTTCTCTGTACTCCCTCTATGGCAAGAATGTCTTTCCTCAAATTAGGAGACCGAAGTTAGACAAAAAAATGCTGGAGTAACCCATCGGAAACCGGCAGCTTCTCTTGGAGAAGCCTATAGGTGACGTCCCTGGTCGAGACCCTTCTTCGGATGGAGAGTCAGAGGAAAGAGAAACAAGAGATATAGGCGGCGTTATAGAGAGATACTGAACAAAGAAATGAAAGATCTGCAGAAAAGTAACGATGATTGGGGAAACGGTCTATCGTTAGCTGTGGGCTGGGTGAAAACGAGTGATACAGTCAGTGAACGTCACCAGGACGCCAGTGAAACTAGTACAATGACCAGGGTAGGGGAGGGATGGAGAGAGGGGGGATGCAAGAGATGCTGTCAGTCTTCATTCAGAAGCTGAAGCAAGGATTTGATAACTTGAGAAAAATGACAAGAGTCACGAATTGTAGATCAAAAGTGCAAACCTTAGCAGTTTGGGATTGGAGATGCTATAGAGAGTCAGGTACAGAGCAGAAATACTGGGCGGGGGGGGGGGGGGGGATAAACATGGAACTGGAAATATAATGCTTGTCAGGATTGATTAACCTATCTTTAACAGTGCAATAAATGCTTTTTGTAAAATATATTGTCGGTTGCAATGATGCACAAACGGAAAAAGAAATCATCGGATCTTATTCCTCTGGCCTCGAGCATTTGTTATAAAGGTTTTGGCAAAAATGGTGGGGGGGGGGGAACTCGTCTGAGAAGCTTGCACTTTATTTTAACTATTTTGGTATCCCCAAGAAAATTGCTTGCAGGTGGAGTTCGGTTCTTGCCAAGTGGGAGGTAAATGTATTACAAATATTGGAGGAATCAGTGTTTATACATGGATGTCATCTGCATTAAACAAGACAAAATCATTTTATACTGTGCAACAGAATAATTTCAAAAGGAAGTTTAAATAATAAAACAATAACATTAATAAAGATCAGGAAAACCGGTACAGAGATGTAATGAAGGCACAACATTGAAAGTGCACCAGTATTTTAATTTTAGAGATACAGCGCGGAAACAGGCTCTTCCGTCCGCCGAGTCCGTGCCGACCAGCGATCACCCCTTACACCCGCATTCCCTCATTCCAAAAAAGTGCAGGTTGGTAGGTTAATTGGTCTTTGTAAAATTGTAAATTGTCCCTAGTGGGTAGGATAGTGCTAGTATACCGGGTGAGTGGCGTGGATTTGGTGGGTCACAGGGCCTGTTTCCACACAGTATCTCTACAGTCCAAAGACTAGGACCTACTGTATGTACATACTCATGAGAAGCTGAAAGCATGTTTAAACCCCTTCTGAAACCAGGCTTCCATGAATGGAATGGGTCTAATTCTGAGTGACCATCTAGAACAGGCATCTAACGCACTTCATACTGCATGCCTGTTGGGAGTTTCATCATATCCCTGTTTTGTTTTCCATTCTGCTATTAATTATGTCCTTTAAACTTATAATCCAAGTTCCATTTGGTGTCAGTTTCCCCTCAGCAACTCTCAAGCCATCTCAGTTGGCTATTCTTAATTACAGCTACAGGTGCAGGAGTAGGCCATTCGGCCCTTCGAGCCAGCACCGCCATTCACTGTGATCATGGCTATTGATATTAAAAAAAGTTAAAAGCAGTTTAAAATTTTGCATTTTCTGGCACGGCTGGTGTTAGGACATAGGTTTAAGAGGACACAGGTTTAAGAGGACATAAGGGGACAGGTTTAAGTGGACATGGGTTTAAGACACATGTTTAAGAGGACACAAGTTTAAGGTGAGGATGGAAAGATTTACTAGGAACCTGAGGAGTAATTCTTTCACACAGAGGGTGGTGAGTGTATGGAACGAGCTGCTGAAGGAGGTAGTATAGGCAGGTACTATTGCACTGTTCAAGAAACATTTAGACAGGTACAGAGATAAGAAAGGTTTAGAGGGATATGGGCCAAAAGCATGCAGGTGGGACTGGTGTAGATGGGGCATGTCGGTCGGTGTGGGCAAGTTGGGCTGAAGGGCCTGTTTCCACGCTGTATCACTCTGTGGCTACATGTGGAACAGGGAACGCATTCAGCTTATTTTATACATCTGTCAATATTTTGCTCTTAAACTTTTAGTACAGACAATTCAGCATTTGCAGCCTGGTCTTCTCGGTTCCTGCTATCGTCATTTGTGTGGACAGACTTTGGAAGATAGCAGAACTTTAAATGAAAAATCTGGGGAAGACAGCTGTTGAACAGATGCGAACTTGCTGACATAACAGAATACTAACTTGGCATCACTGCACACTCCACTATTTCAAACCACAGCCAATAGGAGAGCAATCTGTTTTTAACTAGCCCGCTGCTGTTGGTGGTGGAGTCTATGCGGAGAGGGCTGATTTCTGGCAGTTTTCCTGTGCAAATGTCCTTTTAAGGGCGGCAAGATGTCGCAGCGGAAGAGTTGCTGCCTTACAGTGCCAGAGACCCGGGTTCGATCCTGACTACGGGTGCTGTCTGTACGGATTTTGTACGTTCTCCCCGTGACCGCGTGGGTTTTCTCCGGGTGCACCGGTTTCCTCCCACACACCAAAGATGTGCAGGTTTGTAGGTTGATTGGCTCCTGTAAATTGTAAATTGTCCCTAGTGTGTGTAGGATAGTAAGGGTATACGGGGTGATCGCTAGTCGGCACGATCTCGGTGGGCTGGAGGGCCTTTGTATCTGTAAAGTCTAAATTAGAGTCTAGTGGCTTTGGATCGGAGATGGTCTTTGAGTGTTACCTTCAGTTGGCTCAAAACCATGGGAGTTTAACGGTGTTATTGATGGTTACAATGCAGAGCTTTTATAAGTAAATAAGCCAATGTTAAAAGATTGACAAAGGACACAGGACATTTATTGTCACATACACCAATTGGTGTAGTGAAATTTGTCTTGCCATGCAGCACATAGATAAAGATAGGACATAACATTAAAGAATTTAACATAAACATAAAAAAACATCCCCCCACAATGGTTCCCATTATGAGGGAAGGCACAAAGTCCAGACCCTATCCCCAGTTCACCCATAGTCAGGCCTATTGAGGCCCCAACAGTCGCCGCTATGGGGGCCGATGTTCCAGGCCCTTCTTCGCCAGGTGATGGTGCTCTGAGAGAACCCTCTCAGCGACTCAGGGTGCCTGTAACGGCCGCTTCCTTCCTGGGGACCGCGGCTTCCGACGCCAACAGGCCGCGCTGGTTGGAGCTCCACAACTGGTGATCTCGCCGAGAGATCCCAGGCTCCCGACGTTAAATTTCAGCGCTGCCGCCCGCGGCCGGCCGCCCCGCAGCTCCTGTGTAATCAGAATCAGCTCCGATTGATTCCTGCGTAATCAGAATTTGCGCACAAGGATTGAAATTGATTGAAAGTTACGGCGTGGAAACGCCGAGTTCTGTGTTATACCACTTTCTCAACCACTCCCTACACCAGGGGTGGGGAACCTGCGGCCTTAAGGCCACATGCCACCTTCTAGGCCATTAAGTGCGCCCTTTTGTATGAATCGAAATTTTGTAGATCAAATCCTTTTATTAATATGTTTTTGTTCGTCTTTTATTATTTTTAATTTTATTCTTAAAATGAACGTATTTAAAATGCCAAAGAGTAAAAGAAGATGCGACAAAATGATCCTCCCCGACTGACGGCCACAATTAAAACTTTAGTAAGTCATGAGCGCTATTTTAACACCTGTTATGCTCATGATTTAGTTCTCATGCGACTCTAGACTCTAGAAAGCAGTCACAACAAAGTCATTAAAAGGTTAGCTAACGTTAGAAATAACAAACTTTCTTCATTTTCTTGAAGTTAGTACATCGTAGGTAGATTTTTACAAAATAATGTACATTTTGAAGTATATCTAATTGGAGTTTCTTGGATGCGGCCTACTTAGATTACAGCTAACTTAATGCGGCATTCCAACATGAAAAGGTTCCCCACCCCTGCCTTACACACTAGGGGCAATTTACATTGGCCAGCTATTTTAGATTGGCAGCTATTTTCGGCAAAAATCAGATGTTACGTTGCTATTAATGTTTCAGTAGTTTATTTAGTTTAGTTTATAGTCACGTGTACCGAAGTGCAGTGAAAAGCTTTTGTTGCGTGCTAACCAGTCAGCGGAAAGGCAATACATGATTACCATCGATCCATTTACAGTGTACAGATACATGATAAGGGAATAACGTTCATGGCAAGGGAAAGCCAGCAAAGACCGATCAAGGATAGTCCGAGGGTCATCAAAGAGGTAGATATTAGTTCAGCACCGCTCTCTGGGTGTGGTAAGGTGAATCAGTTGCCTGATAACAGCTGGGTGGAAACTGTCCCTGAACCTGGAGGTGTGCGTTTTCACACTTCCAGATCTTTTGCCTGATGGGAGAGGGGAGAAGAGGGAGTGGCCAGAGTGCGACTCATTCTTGATGATGCTGCTGGCCTTGTCGGGGCAGCGTGAGATATAAATGGAGTCAATAGAAGGGAGGATGGTTTGTGTGATGGTCTGGTCTGCGTCCACAATTCGCTGCAATTTCTTGCATGGAGCTGTTCCCAAACCAAGCTGTGATGAAATGCTTTTAAAATGCTTTTTATAAGGTCATATGGTCATAAGGAATAGGAGTAGAATTAGGTCATTTGGCCCATCAAGTCTACTCTGCCATTCAATCATGGTTGATCTATCTCTCCCTCCTAACCCTATTCTCCTGCCTTCTCCCCATAACCTCTGACACCTGTACTAATCAAGAATCTATCAATCTCTGTCTTAAACATATCCACTGATTTGGCCTCCACAGCCTTCTGTGGCAAAGAATTCCACAGATTCACCACCCTCTGACTAAAGAAATTCCTCCTCATCTTCTTCCTAAAAGAACGTCCTTTTATTCTGAGGCTATGGCCCCTAGTCCTCGACTCTCCCACTAGTGGAATCATCCTCTCCACATCCACTGTATCCAAGTCTTTATGTTGCGACAGTGCATATAATGCCCACGTATTGTAGTTCGTGGAGAAGTACAATAGTGAGCATTGCAGAGAAAAAGTGAAACTGCAACATAAATTGTGTACATGGACCATTGTTGAACGGTTATCTGAGATGCGAAAAGGTGGGAGCGCAAAGAGAGGGAGAGTTTGAGTTGAGTTTATTGGCACATGTACGGAGGTACAGTGAAAAACTTATGTTGCATGCTATCCAGTCAGTGGAATGACAATATATGATTACACATCGAGCAGTCCACAGTAAACCAGATACAGGATAAAGGGAATCACGTTTAGTGCAAGATAAAGTCCATTAGAGTCCGATCAAAGCGTGTAAAATCATGCATTGATTTTGTCGGGGTTCATTTTAAGCTGCGATATCCTGTCGGAGGAAGTAAATGAAAGGCAGGACTAAAATAGTTTCTCTTCCTGGTTTGAGAAAACTGCTTGTGCTGGTTCATATCCACAAATCACAGCCATCCCATTCCACTTTACACGCTCAGTTGGGAAGCGCAGCTGAGACTTTATAAATAATGTCAGGACTTAGAAAGGATTAAACGGAATGAAAGTCAGAGAAGTTGAACCTGCTACATGCCAATGTTCATATCTCCACCTTCGCAATGCAAGATGTAGCTGCAAACACTCGAGGTTTTTGTAATTCCCTCTTGAAACCCCTTTATTTATCTCCATGATATTTACCACCTTGGTCAACACTTTGGTTGGCTGCCCTAATTTCTAAGTTTAGTTTAGTTTGGAGATACCGCGCAGTACAGGCCCTTCGGCCCACCGAGTCCGTGCCGATCAGCGATCCCCACATATTAACACTGTCCTGCACACACTAGGGTAATTTACAATTATACCAAGCCAAATTACCTACAAACTTGTACGTCTTTGGAGTGTAGGAGGAAACCGGAGATTCTAGAAAAAAACCCACGCAGGTGACGGGGAGAACGTTCAAACTCCATACAGACAGCACCCGTAGTCAGGGTTGAACCTGGGTCACTGGCGCTGTAAGGCAGGAACTCTACTGCCGCGCCACCGTGCCGCTCAGTTAGTTCGATCAAGTTGGTTCCATATCGAGCTCATGGTAACATTGTTTTGTGATGTAACTTGAATTGTTCTGCTCTGCTATAAACTGCATGAATGCGATGAGTTGTGCTATTACTGAAGGAGCTCCTGCTGTCAGAGCTAGAAATTATTATTTATGAAGTCAAACCGAGGCCCCACTTGCATTCGGAGGTGGTCATAATAGATCCCATGGTACTATTTCACAGAAGAGAGGAGACATCTCATTTTCCTGGCTAATATTAATTCCTTAGGTGATGGAAAGAGATATGGGTAGAAGATGCACAAAATGTGAAGCCAGAGGAAGGAATAAAGGCAGAAGAGTATGGGAGGTGGGGAAGGGAGGTGGGAATGGGGAAAGAGAAATGGGTGCGCATCCAGATGAGGCATAGGGAAGAAAGTTGGGGAGGAGGGAAAGGTAGAGAGGTGGTGGAAAGGAGGGTGTTTGTAGGACATCTATCTAAATATGCAAAATTTGATGTTCACACCGTTGGTTTGTGTAAGTGGAATACGAGGCACTGCTCCTCCAGCTTACATATGGTCTTGCTCTGCAATGGAGGAGACTCAGGACAGAAAAGTCAGTAGTTCTTTTTAGCGATACAGCGCGGAAACTGGCCCGAATCCGCAGTGACCAGCGATCCACGCACGCTTACACTATCCAGCACGCACCAGGGACAATTTTCAATTATACCAAACCAAATCACCTACAATCCTGTACATCTTTGGAATGTGGGAGGAAACTGGAGAAAACCCACGCAGGTCACGGGGAGAACGTACAAACTCTGTAAAGACAGCACCTGTAGTCAGGATCGAACCCGGGTCTCTGGCGCTGTAAGGCAGCAACGCTACCGCTGCCCCATCGTGCCGTCTGGATATAGGAACAGTAGGAATGGGAAGGAGCAATGGAGGAGGCCCAGGACACATCTGCACTTTAGTCTGTTTTTACTGTTTTACTGTTCTAATGTTCTTTTTTCAAACCTTGTTCTCGGGGTATCTAATCCTAAATTTTATTAGTCGTGTAAGTTATGACAACGGACGGAAGTTGCAAACCAAATCTCGTTGCACTTATGCGTAATGACAATAAAAGATATTATTATTATTATTGTTATTATTATTATTATTATTAAAGGCCAGGAGGAACTTGCTAAAACCAGATTAACTTTTCATTATCATTTTGATGAACTTGTGAGTTTGATTTGCTTTGCTTGATAAAGTCTGCTTCATTTCCTCCCATCACAGCAGTGATTGAAGTTAAGGTATTTAATTGTGCAGAAAGCACCTGAAAGTGATCTCTATATTCATCCAAATCTCAAGCAGATCCTAGAGATTCTAACTATTAATTTTTCCATCGTTTCTCGAGTGTGCATATCCTTGCTGTGAACCACACTTGCACTCCAGATGGTTCTGACCAAGCTTCTTTACAAATAGAACCAAGATAGTTTTTTAAGTAATTCCAGAATGACAATGTGGTTGAAGGCACCTTTTATGTACAAAGACAAAGTCCAATGCATTCCGATTCTATTTATAGCCGGAGGCAATTTTACAGCTTCAACTTTCCCTGTGTGATGAATGTTTTACAGCCAAATGGTTTGCTTTGTTCAGTTTAGAGATACAGCATGGAAAGAGGCCATTCGGCCCACCGATCCCGCGCTGACCACCGATCACCCATTCACACTAGTTCTATGTTATCCCACTTTGGCATCCACTCCCTACACACCAGGGGCAATTTACAGAGGCCAATTAACCTACAAGTTTAGTTAAGTTTATTGTCACGTGTACCGAGATCCAGTGAAAAGCCATCCACAGTGTACAGCGCAGGATAAAGTGAATAATGTTTAGTGCATGATAAAATGCATTCTGCTTCGTACATAAAGTGAAGTCCGATTTAAGACAGACTGAGGGTCTCCAATAAGGTAGATAGTACGTTAGTGATTGGCGATAGGACGGTTCAACCGGTTAACAACTGGGGAAAAACCCGTCCCTCAATCTGGAGGTCTGCGTTTTCACCCTTCTGTACCTTTTACCCGATGGAAGAGGGTGAGACTGGTCCTTGATTATGCTGCTGGCCTTGCCGAGGCAGTGTGACATATCGATGGAGTCAGTGGGAGGGAGGTTGGTTTGTGTGATAGTCTGGGCGGCGATCACAATTTTGTACCATTTCTTGTGGTTTTGATCGGAGCTGTTCCCAAACCGGGCTGTGATGTATCCCGCTAAAATGCTTTACATGGTGCATCTGTAGAAGTTGGTGAGAGTTGTAGGGGACATGCCGAACATCCTAAGCCTTCTAAGGAAGCGGACGACTGCTTTGATATGACTGGTGCAGGACAAGTTGCTGGTGTTGATGACACCTGGCAATTTGAAGCTTTCAACCATCTCTACTTCGCCACCATCAATGAAAGCTGTGTGTCCCGCTTGTGTTCCTGAAGTCGATCACAATGTCCTTTGTCTTACTGACATTGAGGGAAAGTTTTTGTCGCGACACCAAGACACAAGGTTCTCAATCTCCTTCCTCTATTCTGTGTCGTCATTATTTGATATCCAGCATGCGAAGGTTGTGTCGGCTGCAAATTTGTAAATTGAATGAGATTTGTACATGGCTGCACAGTGAAGGAGTGAAGAAAGGGGGCTGAGAACGCATCCTTGCAGGGCACCAGTACGGAGGATTATCACAAAGGATGATTTGTCATCTATCTTCACTGATTGTGGTCTGTTGGTCAGGAAGTCGAGGACCTAATTGCAGAGGTGAGTGCTGACTCCGAGTTTGATGGGAAACCCGCATGCCTTTGTGAATGTGGGAGGAAACCGGAGCACCCGGATGAATCCCATTCGGTCAAAGGGAGAACGTGGAAACTCCACGCAGACTGGCACCCGAGGTCAGGATCGAACCTGGGTCTCTGGCTCTGTGAGGTAGCTGCGCCACAGTACCACACCATGCGGATGCATGGTATGTCAAGGGCCTTCACTTCATGCGACATAAAGGCACGTTCTGGAATCTACATGATATAAAATCGCCTAGGGCAGCACAGCGGCAGAGTTGCTGCCTTACAGCGTCAGAGACCCTGGTTCGATCCAGACTACGGGTGCTGTCTGTACGGAGTATGTTCCTTCTCCCGGTGACCTGCATGAGTTTTCTCTGAGATTTTCGGTTTCCTCCCACACTCCAAAGACATACAGGTTTGTAGGTTAATTGGCTTGGTGTAAATGTAAATGTAAAATTGTCCCTAGCTTGTGTAAGGTAGTGTTAATGTGCGGGGATCGCTGGTCAGTGTGGACTCAGTGGGCCGAAAGGCCTGTTTCCGCTTTGCATCTCTATAAACTAAACTAAATTTCAAAAGTCTTCCTGTTCAAAGGGCCAAACGTCATGCGGCCATGCACACAGCTTTACAACAGACACGTCCCCCCCCCCCCCACCCCACCTAGTTCCGACTGCTTTTGATTTAAGTTTAGTTCGAAGCAAAAACCCTTTTGGTTCTGAACAAGACAGTGGGATAATTTGTATGCAAGAGGGCAAGGTCAGTGACAATCCGACGCTGAATTCATCTGTCATCGATATCTCTTCCATATGTGATCCGATTTTTTGACAATCTTCACTAAAATGTAATCCGATCAAAGGTGTCTCAGTAATTAAATTCATATTGCTGCTCTGAGAAAATTCCAACTCTGCCGCTACTTTAAATGAATAAAGCCCTTGACTAAATATTGCCAAATGTAAGGTGATCCAGAGCCCTTAATGCAGGATTACAGATTCCGAAGTCGAGCCTTGCAGCTGCCTTGCATAGACTTTGCAGATTTAATCAAGGCATTCAACATGTGCAGCTTGTAATTTAACTTTGCCAGTAGAAATATCCATAATGAATCTGAAAAAAATAAGTGGTGAAATAAATAAAGTTCACACGCAGAATGAGCTCTAAAGTGCATAAAAATTCAAGTGCCTCCAGTCATGGCTTGGGAACTTCAGAAGGGCGGCACAGCAGTAGAACTGCTGCCTCGCAGCGCCAGAGGCCCGGGTTCGATACTGACTGCGGGTGTTGTTCTTTGCAGAGTTTGTACGTTCTCCTTGTGACCGCGTGGGTTTTCTCCGGTTTCATCTCACACTCCACAGACTTGTGGGTTAATGGGCTTCGGTAACCTTTTGGTAAGATCTTTTTTAAGTGAACTAGGTTGGAGCTGTGTCACTGACCTGTGTTTTTGTCAGATCAATCAGAAGATAAGGTGGCAATTAACAATTTCTAATACTTTTCCCCCAAAAAAATTATCTTGCTGGCTTTGCAATTACTTTTTGATCGTTTTAGCCCATGAGAAGGCACAGTTTTGCTGAAAACTAATATTGTTTCCTGTTACATTACAACACTTATGTTCTTCATTGAAAAAGCTGACTTGTGTAGCCATGTTGGAATATTTTCACTGACTAAGAGTGACTTTCATTAGTGAAATACGCTGGCTAACCACCTGCTTTTCAGCAGTCCTGCCATTTGTATATCATGTCACGTAGTTTTCCACGAAACGGTGAACAATACCAGTTAACAGCAACACGGAGTGGCAATGGGAATGAAAGTATGAAGTTCACAGTCGTGAACTGCAAAGTTAACTCTTGCATTTTAACTTTATACTGCACCAAAGTAAATTTTAAAAATAATTACATTCCTTCCAACTATGGAACAAGTTATTTGGAAATGAGCTGCTATTTTTGCTTGATATTCTGCCAATGCATTTGGCATTTTATACTGGAATATTGCAATAGATGCTTTGGTTTGAGTCTAGGGCATGAATCTGGTAGTGGTAGAAAAAGACACATAAATATTCTGGTTCTTTATTTTTGCCGACCTTCTCCATAAACTCTGCAAACCTGCCCACTCTGCTCATCAACGTTCTTTCCCATCAGTCTAAAGAAGGGTCCCAACCCGAAACGTCGTCCTTCCGTGCCCTCCACGGATGCTGCCTAACCCGCTGAGTTGCTCCAGCACTTTTTTTTTGCTTACTATTGATCTCCCTCTTGTGTCCATTTACACTCGAGTTGGACAACTCTCGAGTACCCATTCTTTCTGCCACCTAATCCGGGTTTTTCTCTGGTCTACAACCTCTTAAAACCTACCTTCTGCACCTTTAAGCCACAATCCCAAAATGTCACAATATTCACTTTCCCATCCTTGTCGACAGTCTAAAATGGTCGACACTCTTCAGGCAAATTCTTTCCTTTACAAAATGGTCACCGACACTGCATTTACTGAAAATAAAATTGTACCCTTCATTGCTAGCTAATTCCTCCCATTACAAAACGAAATGGAGATTTGGAAAGTGTGCAGAGGAGGTTCACTAGTATGCTGCCTGGATTAGACAATGGACAATAGGTGCAGGAGTAGGCCATACGGCCCTTCGAGCCAGCACGCGGGTCTCACCAGATTAAAGAGTATTTGCCATAAGAAGAGGTCGGGCAGACTTGAATTGTTTTCGCTGGAGCTTGGGAGGCTGAGGAGAGACTTCATAGAAATAGTGGTGGCCAATTCACTGGATATTTTCAAGAGAGAGTTAGATTTAGCTCGTGGGGCTAAAGGAATCAAGGGATATGTGGAGAAAGTAGGAATGGGGTAATGATCTTGGATGATCAGCCATGATCATATTGAATGGCGGTGCTGGCTCGGAGGGCCGAGTGGCCTACTCCTGCACCTATTTTCTAAGTTTATATGTTTCATAGAAATATATAAAATGAAGAGAGGCACAGATAGGGTAGACAGTCAGAAGCTTTTTCCCAGGGTGGAAATGTCAAAGACTAGAGGGCACAGCTTTAAGGTGCGAGGGGGAAAGTTTTAAGAAGATGTGCAGGGCATGCTTTTTTTTAACAAAGAAGTGATGGTTGACTGGAAGGTGCTGTCAAGGGTGGGAGAAGCGGATATGATGTTGGTGTTGATGAGCCTTTCAGATAGGGATATGAATATAGAGGGATATGGATCGTGTGTGGGCAGAAGAGATCAGTCTATCCTGGCATCATGAAGCAATTGGGAGATTACAGATTATGGCGATTTTTGTTTTCTGGAGGAAATAACTGCACCCATTACAGCGTGGGAGTCAGGTTAAAGGAAGTAGGGTTTGAGCTGGTGTGGAGGCCAAGCCTTTAAATACTATCTGTGTTGTGGAAAGGAAGTAGCCTGTCTGAGCGCAGAGGCTCAGCAGGAAGCATTGGCACAGGATGGGTTGGAGTAGAGTGAAATTCTTCTCAGGATCAGGAAGAATAATCCCAAGAACCAGAATAATAGCAGAGAAACAAGCTCCAGCTGAAAGTTCCAGTTCAGAATCCTAGGAATGTCGAGAGTCATAGAGTCTGACAACACCAAAACAGGCCATATGGCTCAACATGCCCAAGTGGACCAAGATGCCCCATCTACACCTGCCTACATTTGGCCCATATCCCTCTAAATCTTTCCTATCCAAACCTTTCCAAATGCCTTTTAAATGTTGCTATAATACCCGCCTCAACTACTTCATCTGGCAGCTTGTTGCATACACCCACCAACCAGTGTGCGAAAAAGTTGCCCCTCAGGTTCCTATTAAATCTTTCCCCTCTCACCTTAAACCTATGTTCTCTGGTCTCGATTTCCCCAACTCTGCATTAAAGATGGTACATTCATCCTATCTATTCCCCTCATGATCTTACACACCTCAATAAGATCAGCCCTCATCCTCCTGCGCTCCAAGGAATAGAGTCTCAACATGCCCAACCTCTCCCTATAACTCAGGCCCTCGAATCCTGGCAACACCCTCGTAAATCTTCTCTGCACTCATTCCAGCTGAACAACATCCTTCCTTATAGCACGGTGAACACAATGCTCCAAATGCGGCCTCACCAACATCTTGTCCAAGTGTAACATGACATCCCAACTTCTATGCTGAATTCTCTGACTGATGAAGGCCAATGTTCTGAATGCCTTCTTGGCTGCCCTATTTACCTGTGCACCACTTTCAAGTGACCATGTGTCGCCTGGTCTTCTAGATCCCTCTGCTCTAGAATCAAAAACTCTTTGAATCACTTCCCTCTGGAAGGCGACTCCGGACTGTCAAAGCTGCCACAGCCAGACATAAAAACAGTTTTTATCCACGAGTAGTTGCTCTAGTCAACAGCCAAAAATCTGTAGCCTCCCTTTGATCTGGTATTTTGTTGGTTCACATGCTTGATCAATGGTGTTTTATCATTAATGTTTTATTATTATTAATGTTTAGTGTTTTCTGAGTCATTCGTAACTGTCACTGTATGTCATGTTGTTACTTGTGGGCGGAGCACCAAGGCAAATTCTTTGTTTGTGAATACTTGGCCAATAAACGTACTTACTTACTTACAACATTCCCCACGATCTTGCCATTCACTGTGAAGTTCCTGCCCTGGTTTGACTTCCTAATATGCGACACATCGCACTTATCTGCATTAATCGTTAAACTATGGTTGAATTAACAATCAGAAATAAGAATGTGACTCTCATTCCACACTCTGAACTGCAACCCCGCACTTAAAATGAAATGTACAGCACTGGATCTGATGCATAACAGCCACTAGCCAGAAGCAAACCTCAGTGAAGAGCAACGACTGCAGTAACTTTCAGTCATAATAGTGAAGGCTTGCAAACGCAGGAAACCTGTTACCTCCAGCTGATGGAGATAATTAAGGAGTGTTTTAAGAGCGACAGAAATTTCCTTTCTGCTCTGATTGTTGACACTTTAAGAGCCCAGCCATCTCCGACGTGACATTTTTATGAAACTACATGAAGTGGCCACTACGTCCGTTCGATCCCTCATTCCACCCGTTCACTCTCGTTGACAACCTGTCGGACGAGACAGGGAAATGGGCCCCACTGAAACCTTGTTCTCAAGTTGAGACAAGTTGGCAGTGGATGTAAAAAAACAGGCCTGGTTTGCGTCTCAGTTCCTTCCACCTTTCTGCGCGTTTTGCCTGTTTGTTATTCGTTTATATTGTATCCCCCCCGCACCACCTACCCTCAAAAGAATATACCTCCCTGTCAGAGTTGTAAATGCGTCTTCTAAATCCTGAGGCATGACAACCTGCAGACCTGGCAAAATGTTTACATTTTGGCTTGCAGACCAGAAGAGCAAGAAGTCCTTTCATAAACACTTTAAAAATTGTAGTAAACACACCTGCAAATGTGGTCGAGGAAACAATAAGATTGCTCCCAAAAAAATCCTCAGTTCTGCTATTAGTTGGCAAGAACCAACTGTATATGCAGCTAAAAGAATGGAGATTCAAGTATCAGCCTCATGTGTACAGGTTCTGACTGATGATTAGTATTGTGATGAGTACAGTTTCTATATATATTTATACTGAGTGTAGGGGATAGAAGCCAGGCCCATTGTGTGTTGGGTTGGGTGGGGTCCACCAGTTCCAACAAAAGGCTTCAACGAGCCATTCCATTTATATTTTTGGTAAGCACAAAATAGTCCTATCTGCTTCCGATTCGTCTTGCAAAGAATATCCTGTTTGAACAAAAAGTTGATTCAAATAAAAGCCCCTTTAGGAATGTTGAGAATCATGTATGGATTCACTCTTCAGGCTGGATAGTCCGAGATTGTCTTGTGGAGTATTGTCAGCAGTTTTGGGCCCCATATCTGAGGGGGGGGGGTTATGCTGGCATTGGGGAAGGGTCCAGAGGCCATTTACATGAATTATCCCGGGAATGAGAGGGTTAATGTACGGTGAGAGTTTAACGGCACCGGGCCTGTGCTCGCTGGAGTTTAGGAGGATGCCCTCAATGGAGCGTACAGAATAGTGTAACTAGTCAGTGGAAAGACTATACATGATTACAATTGAGCCGTCCACAGTGCACAGATACACCTGATAAAGGGAATTATGTTTAGTGCAAGATAAACTCCAGTAAAGTCTGATTTAATTTTTATTCCTTAGAGTTCACTTTCCCACTGATCAGTTGATGTAAGAAGTGCAAGCATTACTTCCACTAAATTCCAGTGTACTTTTTTGTGGTCTCATCAAAATCATTTTGTTTGCCTCAGCTCTGACGATTTGTGTGGATCAGGTTCGAGTCAGCTCACATGAAGGCAGTTGACTTTTGTCCACTGGAATCTGTTTGAAGCTGTTCCAATTTGCTCTGCAAGGTTTGTTGCAGGGACTAACAAGTACCAGGATAAACTGCGGATAGAAAAATGACTGAAGCAAGAAGCTACAGTCTACCGTTGCATCCTCTTCTGAGCCCGCTGCCCCCACTGAATTACAAATTTAATTCAAACATTGTGGTTTTGGGCAATTGTTTTGTACTTTATCAGCCAATTGCTTTTTCTTCACTCGAATAAAGATTTTAACTTCATGCGTTGTTGCTTAACTGGAACCAGTCACACACCGACACAAGATTAGAGGGGTATGGGCTAAACGTGGGTACGTGGGGTGAGCTTTTGGGGCATTTTGGTTGATATGAATGAGTTGGATCGGAGAAGCTGTTTCACTATGATACTGTATACCAGTGCTGAAGAAGCAATGCCAAATGACAGGTATTCTAATATGCATGAAGGAACTGTTGGAGCTGGTTTAAACCGAAGATAGACACAAAATGCTGGAGTAACTCAGCGGGACAGGCAGCATCTCTGGAGAGAAGGAATGGGTGACGTTTCGGGTCGAGACCCAGCTTCAGACTGGACATTAGTTACCGCTGAGCTACTCCAGCATTTTGTGTCTCTGCCAGGTATTCTATGTTTTTTTTAGTTTAAGATATACAGCACAGCCTACCAAGTCCACACCAGCCATCGATCACCCTTTCAGAATGGTTCTATGTTATCCAAAAGTCAAGGGTGTTTTATTGTCATATGTCCCAGATAGAACAATGAAATTCTTACTTGCACAACAGAATATGCAAACATTGTATGATATGACAAACAAGGGAGAGAAAAGCTTATTGTGTACCTATACACACACATACTCACAGCATACCCATATATAATGCAACAATGATAAGTCTATTGTAGTTCAGAGCTTATATGTGGTTATAGTGTTTCCTAGCCTGATGGCTGTAGGGAAGAAGCCGTTCCTGAACCTGGACATTATGGTTTTCAGGCTCCTGTACCTTCTTCCCGATGGCAGTGGTGAAATGAGTGTGTGGCCAGGGTGGTGTGGGTCTCTCATGATGTTGGCTGCCTTTGAGGGATCCCTTCGATGGTCCCACTTTCGCAACCACTCCCGACACACATGGGACAATTTACAGAGGTCAATTAACCTACAAACCCGCACGTCCTTGGGATGTGGGAGGAATCCCACGCAGTCACAGGGAGAGCGTGCAAACTCCACACAGGCAACACCCGTGGTCAGGATGGAACCTGGGTCATAGAGGCTAGCACTTCTTACATCAACTATACTGATGTGGTACTGTACGACCCCTGTGCCTCTGATTCCTTGGATGTTTAGAGAGGCTCGACACGTCACCGAATACTCTCTCAAACATCTAGATTCACTGTAGAAAGACTCAGCCAAGATCATCAAGGGACCAGTCTTACCACCATTGAAAACATCCATAAGAGACACTGCCTCAAGAAGACAGTATCTATCATCAAGGATCCCCACCATCCTGGCCATAGGTTCATAAGTTCTAGGGGCAAAATTAGGCCATTTCGCCTATCAAGTCTACCCCATTCAATCATGGCTGATCTACCTTTCCCTCGCAACCCCATTCTCCTGCCATCTCACCATAACCCCTAACTCGTCAATAATCTATCAACCTCTGCCTTAAAAATACCCATTGACTTGGCCTCCACTGCTGTCTCCATAGCCACGCCATTTTCCCACTGCTCGCACCACACAGGAGGTACAGTAGCTCACACGCACACACATTCCAACATTATTTATAATCATTTTCTGCTGTCTACCACAAGCCAGAAAAATACATAATCCAAACAGATGTTTACAAATACCAAATGCTGACAGCTTATTTTAGTTTTAGTTTAGTTTGAAGATACAGCATGGAAACAGGCCCTTCGGCCCAGTGATCCCCGCACATTAACACTACCCTACGCACACTGGACACAATTTTACACTTTTATACCAAGGCAATAAATCTACAAACCTGTTCGTCCTTGGAGTGCGGGAGGAAACCGAAGATCTCGGAGAAAATCCAAGCAGGTCACGGGGGAAACGTACAAACCAGGAAAAGACAAGCACTCATAGTCAGGATCGAACCCAGGTCTCTGGCGCGGTAAGGCACTAGCTCTACCGCTGCGTAACCACGCCGGCAAAATAATTGCCAATACTTGTTTTCTCAGATAAATTATTAGGACATCGTTTTAAGGTCAGAGGGGAAAGATTTAATAGAAACCCAAGGTGCAACTTTTTCACACAGAGCCTGATGGATATCAGGAACGAGGTGCCAGAGGAGGTAGCTACATGGATAGGAAAGATTTAAAGGGATATGACTACATATAGATAGAACTAGACTACAGACAGGACTCAGAAAATGGCGCCAAAAAAAAGTGGACTATTTACAGTGCATTCAGAAAGTACTCAGATCCCTTCACATTTTGTTATGTTACAGCCTTAATCTAAAATGGATTAAATTCTCTTTTTTTATCACCAATCTACACACAATACCCCATAATAAAAAAGTGAAAACAGTTGTTTAGAAATTTTTGCAAAGTAATTAAAAAGTAATAACTGAAATATCAAATTTACATAAGTATTCAGACCCTTTACTCAGTACTTTGTTGAGGCACCTTTGGCAACAATTACAGCTTCAAGTCTTCTTGGGTATGACGCTACAAGCTTGGCACACCTGTATTTGGGTAATTTCTCCCATTTTTCTCTGCAGATCCTCTCAGGCTGTGTCAGGTTGGATAGGGAGCGTCGATGCACAGCTATTTTCCTCCGGAGATGTGCGATCGGGTTCAAGTCCGGGCTCTGGCTGGGCCACTCAAAGACATTCACAGACTTGTCACGAAGCCACTCCTGCGTAATCTTGGCTGTGTGCTTAGGGTCGTTGTCCTGTTGGAAGGTGAACCTCCGCCCCAGTCTGAGGTCCTCAACGCTCTGGAGCAGGTGTTCATCAAGGATCTCTCTCTCTGTACTTTGCTCCGTTCATCTTTCCCTCGATCCTGACTAGTCGCCCAGTTCCCGCCGCTGAAAAACATCCCCACAGCATGATGCTGCCACCACCATGCTTCACCATAGGTCTGGTATTGGCCAGGTGATCACCGGTGCCTGCTTTCCTCCAGACGTGACACTTGGCATTCAGGCCAAAGTTCAATCTTGGTTTCATCCGACCAGAGAATCTTGTTTAGGTGCCATTTGGCAAACTCCAAGCGGAGTCATGTGCCTTTTACTGAGGAGTGGCTTCCGTCTGGCCACTCTACCACAAAGGCCTGATTGATGGAGTGCTGCAGATATAGTTGTCCTTCTGGAAGGTTCTCCTAACTCCACAGAGGAACTCTGGAGCTCTGTCAGAGTGACCATCGGGTTCTTGGTCACCTCCCTGACCAAGGCCCTTCTCCCCCAATTGCTCAGTTTGGCCGGGCGGCCAGTTCTATGAAGAGTCCTGGCGGTTCCAAAGTTCTTCCATTTAAGAATGACGGAGGCCACTGTGCTCTTCGGGAACTGCAATGTTGCAGAATTTGTTTTATACCCTTCCCCAGATCTACGTCTCGACACAATCCTGTCTCGGAGGTCTACGGATAATTCCTTCATCTTCATGGCTTGGTTTTTGCTCTGACATGCACAGTCAACTGTGGGACCTTATATAGACAGGTGTGTGCCTTTCCAAATCATGTCCAATCAATTTAATTTACCACTGGTGGACTCCAATGAAGTTGTAGAAACATCTCAAGGATAATCAATGGAAACAGGATGAACCTAAGCTCAATTTTGAATGTCATAGCAAAGGGTCTGAATACTTATGTAAATGTGATATTTCAGTTAATTATTTTTAATTACTTTGCAAAAATTTCCAAACACCTGTTTTTGCTTTTTTATTATGGGGTGTTGTGTGTAGATTGATGATAAAAAAATAATTGAATCCATTTTAGAATCAGGCTGTGACGTAACAAAATTGGCAAAGGTGAAGGGGTCTGAATACTTTCTGAATGCACAGTGTATATATTTGCTAATCGGGGTGTGTGCTTAGGTATGGGAACACTCTACTGGACTATTTGTATGAACAGAATTTCACTGTGCGTTTGCACGTGTGACAATAGAGCAACGTTGAACCATTAGGAGACGCAGTTTGTTTAATGTTTATTCTTTGGTGACCAGCCAGCTTGAAATAATGGCGTCTCTGCCCCACCCACTCCCGTGACATCAGTCTGAAGAAGGGTCTCAACCCGTGACGTCACCCATTCCTTCTCTCCAGAGATGCTGCCTGTCCCGCTGAGTTACTCCAGGATTTTGTGTCTACCTTCGATTTAGACCAGCGTGTGCAGTTCTGTGCTACACTTAAAATAACGGAAGATAGACACGAAAAGCTGGAGTAACTCAGCAGGTCGGACTGCACCTTTGGAGAATAGGAAGGGGTGACGTTTCGGGTCGAGATCCTTCTTCAGACTGAGATTCAGGGGAGAGGGAAACAAGTGATATAAGCTGGTGATGATGTGATAATGGGCCATGATGCTAATTTTCTGTTTTTTGACCCTATTATTCCCACAAGGAAATGAAAAAGTTTGACAACAAAAAAACACAATGTGTTGACAAAGTAATATTTCTGGAGAGCTCATGGTATGTAGACAAAAATGCTGGAGAAACTCTGCGGGTGAGGCAACATCTATGGAGCGAAGGAATAGGTGACGTTTCGGGTCGAGACACTTCTTCAGACTGATGTGGGGGTGGGGGGGGGTATTCTTCTTCCCGCTTCCCGCCCCTCCCCCACCCCCCACCCCCACATCAGTCTGAAGAAGGGTCACGACCCGAAAATGTCGCCTATTCTTTCGCCCCATAGATGCTGCCTCACCCTCTGAGTTTCTCCAGCATTTTTGACTACCTTCGATTTTTCCGGCATCTGCAGTTCTTTCTTACAAATCTCATGGTAAGGATTACTACCCTGGCAACCGGCCACACTGTTGGGCCAACTACCAATTGCTTATTGTAATTTTTGGAGAAATATAATTGCCTTTTGCTATAATTGTCTGTTTTTGTCCTCTTGCCAGTTTTGGAGAGATGCATCAGGCTTTGTGATACCGCGCTGACATTCTCAGCAACTAGTTAGTGCAGTTTCTGTCAGCACAGTGTGTGTGCAGTGGTGTAGATTGTAGGGTGGGGGTGGAAGATACACAACTGACAGGTGGATTTGTTTAACGACCGTTCCCAACGTTGTTACAGTCTTTAACTCGCATCATTTCAGCTCCATTTGCTGAAAGCTATTGCTTGTTTCGAGTTAATTAACCAAATCTGCAGCAACTGGATGGTAGCTACATTCTGGTTTTAAAATGTAAATTCATTTGAACCACTCCCAGCTTAGCTTAGTTTAGGTTTGAGATACAGCGTGGAAACAAGCCCTTCGGCCCACCGAGTCGGCGCCCACTGGCGATCTATCGCCTGCATACAACCGATTAACCTGCAAACCTGCACGGCTTGCCCGTGTGGGAGGAAACCAGAACACCTGGAGAATACCCGAGAAGTCAAAGGGAGAACGTGCAAACTCCGTGCAGACAGCACCCGTAGTTAGGATCGAGCCTGGGACTCTGGCGCTGTCAGGCAGCAAATCTGCCGTTGAACCGTTGGTTTTTGCGCAAAATAATACTGCCCAAATTGACTTGTTCTTTGTACACTGCAGGTTCACCCAATATGATGGTTCACCCTGCAGTAAGTATGTCTTTAGATTCTGCATTAAGATATAATCTCGGCCTTACAGCTGTAATTATACAAATTATGTCTATCCTGGCAAATGCAAATTTCAACTTATGCAGCACAGTGGCGCATTGGCGCAGTGGTAGACCTGTTGCATCACAAATCCAAAGTTTCATGGTTCGATTCTGACCACTGGTGCTGTCTGTACGTTCTTCCTGTGACTGCGTGGGTTTCCTCCAGATGGTTGATACCGAATGCGGTTTCCTCCCACATTCCAGAGACGTGCGGGTTTGTAGATTAATTGGCTTCTATAAAAATTGACTCTCAAGTGTAACATGGAACTAGTGTATGGTAGGCATGATTTGGTGGGCCGAAGGGCCTGTTTTCATGCTCTATCTCCACAACAGCGATACTAGTTTTTAGTATCTCTAAAATTAAAAACTAAAACTTAGAGTTAAATAAAAAACATTTCAGGATTTAAGGTTAAATCAATAACTGTTGAATTTTCAATAGTTATCATCTTAAATTAATAGAACTCTACTTAATGTAAGAAGATTTGAATACTCTTAATGTCAAAGGATTTGTTGAAATTCTTAAAGAGTAAATGTTAAATAACAGTCTCAAAGTTTCCTCTTTTATCTTGGGGAGTTCTTCTTTGCCTCATGGGCCTGTCCCACTTATGCAACTTTTCGGCGACTTCCGGCACCTGTCATAGGTCGTTGCAGGTCGACAAAAATTTTCAACATGTTGAAAATTCAGCGGCGACCAGAAAGTCGCTACGACTCTTTGGGCGACTGAGGAGACGACTCACGACCATACAGGCGACACCCTGGCGACATGTCGCGAGGTGAAGCCCGTATGGTCGTGAGTAGTCGCCCAAAGAGTCGTACCTTGTTCTGGTCCCCGCTGGATTTTCAACATGTTGAAAATGTTCGGCGACCTGTAACGACCTATGACGGGTGCCGGCATTCGCCGAAAAAAGTTGCGTAAGTGGGACAGGCCCATAAGAGGAATAGGGCGGCACAGTGGTAGAGCTACGGCCTTATAGCACCAGGAACCCTGGTTCGATCCTGACTACAGGTGCAGTCTGTATGGAGTTTGTATGTGCTTCCTGTAACCTGCCTGGGTTTTCTCCGACATCTTCAGATTCCTCCCACACTCCAAAGACTTGTGGGTTAATTGGCTTGGTATAAATGTAAAATTGCCCCTAGTGCGTGTCATTAGTGTTAATGTGTTTATCTCTAAATTAAAGAAACGGGTGTGTTTGTGTGTGGAGCATGAATGCATTATTATGCCCTGCCATATTTTCTGCACATTATATTTTGCTGTGAAGACAGCTGCAATAAATCAGATTCTATCAAAACCAGTCCTGGAAATGGAAATGCATAAAAATGTTAATTTTCCCAAGTGATATTGAAAATTAATTTGTGGAAATGCTCTTTTAGTGGGTTTATTTCAGACTACTTTGATGTGCGGAAGCATTTTAAACTCGAAGGCTATTCAGCAGCATCAATTCTTTATAAAACTGGAAGATTACAGTTTGTATTGCACAACCATAGTCCACTGTCACAAGTTCTCAAGTTCTCGGTCTCTCAAGTCCACACCGGCCTTCAATCACCCGTTCACACTAGTTCCATGCTATCCCGTTTTCTCGTCCACTCCCTGCACACATAGAAACATAGAAAATAGGTGCAGGAGTAGGCCATTCGGCCCTTCGAGCCTGCACCGCCATTCAATATGATCATGGCTGATCATCCAACTCAGTATCCTGTACCTGCCTTCTCTCCATACCCTCTGATCCCTTTATCCACAAGGGCCACATCTAACTCCCTCTTAAATATAGCCAATGAACTGGCCTCAACTACCCTCTGTGGCAGGAATGAAGAGCAATGGACAACGGAGGACCTGGCGTAGGGGGACCGCCTTGAGGGAGCAAAGAATTTGCCCAAGAGGAGGGTGGAGGAATTTGTAACTTTGTAAGGGCCCTTTATGGACAACTATTTGCATACCTTGTGTACGCAAGCAAAGAATTTCACTGTGACTTGTCACATGTGGCAATAATGTATTCAATTTGGTTCAATATGGGGTGATTTTTACAGGGGCTGATCAACTTACAAACTTGCACATGTTTGGGATGTGGGAGGAAACCAGAGCACCCGGACGAAACCCAGGCGGTCACAACGGGAACGTGCAAACTCCACACGCAGACAGCACTCGAGGTGCGGATCGAACCCGGGTCTCCGGCACTGTGCTGCACCACTGTCCCATCACAATACCTGTGGTGTGGTGAAGGATCTGGCTGTAAACACAGAGAAGGTGCACCATGTAGACCAAGGGATGTCCCAAGTGGAAGGAACTCACTGAGAACACTTCTATCTGTCCTCACCCACCTCAAACAGCGGGAGAGTCTAGAACTGGAGGTCATAGCCTCAGTATTAAAGGATGTTCTTTTAGGAAGGAGATGGGGAGGAATTTCTTTCGACAGTTAAAAACATCAACGGGCACCGTGCCTATGTACGACAGTGATCGCAACTTCTACTGAAGTGTGGACGGCCGATGGCTCACTAGGAGCTCATCCGCCCTTTGACGGGTCTTGTTTTTGGTCCTGCTGGGGGTCCACAGCCCCCTCCTCACCTGGCAAACCAGGTGGGGGAGACGGTTTAGTCACCGACTATCCGACCATGGAGCAGGAAGCACGGGATTACACGGAAACCGTGGTGGGTGGAACTCCCCCCGACCTGACTAAGTTCTCGTTCTTTAGTCATAGGGTGGTGAATCTGTGGAATTCTTTGTCACAAAAGGCTGAGGAGGCCAAGTCAGTGGATATTATTAAGGCAGAGATAGATAGATTCTTGATTGATACGGGTGCCTGAGGTTATGGGGAGAAGGCAGGAGAATGGGGTTAGGAGGGAGAGATAGATCAGCCCATTCTCCTGCCTTCTGCCCATAACCTCTGGCACCCATACTAATCATGAATCTATCTGACTGCAAAAGTTTTTATAGATATGTGAAGAGAAAGAGATTAGTTAAAACAAATGTAGGTCCCTTGCAGTCAGAAACAGGTGAGTTGATCATGGGGAACAAGGATATGGCGGACCAATTGAATAACTACTTTGGTTCCGTCTTCACTAAGGAAGACATAAATAATCTGCCGGAAATAGCAGGGGACCGCAGGTCAAAGGAGTACTTGAGTGAAATCCAGGTTAGTCGGGAAGTGGTGTTGGGTAAATTGAATGGATTAAAGGCCGATAAATCCCCAGGGCCAGATAGGCTGCATCCCAGAGTACTTAAGGAAGTAGCTCCGGAAATAGTGGATGCATTAGTGATAATCTTTCAAAACTCTTTAGATTCTGGAGTAGTTCCTGAGGATTGGCGGGTAGCAAACGTAACCCCTCTTTTTAAGAAGGGGGGGAGAGAGAAAACGGGGAATTACAGACCAGTTAGTCTAACATCGGTAGTGGGGAAACTGCTAGAGTCAGTTATTAAAGATGGGATAGCAGCACATTTGGAAAGTGGTGAAATCATTGGACAAAGTCAGCATGGATTTACGAAAGGTAAATCATGTCTGACGAATCTTGTGGAATTTTTCGAGGATGTAACTAGTAGCGTGGATGGGGGAGAACCAGTGGATGTGGTGTATCTGGACTTCCAGAAGGCTTTCGACAAGGTCCCACATAAGCGATTAGTATATAAACTTAAAGCATATGGCATTGGGGGTTCAGTATTCATGTGGATAGAGAACTGGCTGGCAAACAGGAAGCAAAGAGTAGGAGTTAACGGGTCGTTTTCACAATGGCAGGCAGTGACTAGTGGGGTACCGCAAGGCTCAGTGCTGGGACCCCAGCTATTTACAATATACATAAATGATCTGGATGAGGGAATTGAAGGCAATATCTCCAAGTTTGCGGATGACACTAAGCTGGGGGGCAGTGTTAGCTGTGAGGAGGATGCTAGGAGAATGCAAGGTGACTTGGATAGGCTGGGTGAGTGGGCAAATGTTTGGCAGATGCAGTATAATGTGGATAAATGTGAGGTTATCCACTTTGGTGGCAAAAATAGGAAAACCGACTACTATCTAAATGGTGGCCGATTAGGAAAAGGGGAGATGCAGCGTGACCTGGGTGTCATGGTACACCAGTCATTGAAAGTAGGCATGCAGGTACAACAGGCAGTGAAGAAAGCCAATGGTATGTTAGCTTTCATAGCAAAAGGATTTGAGTATAGGAGCAGGGAGGTTCTACTTCAGTTGTATAGGGTCTTGGTGAGGCCACACCTGGAGTATTGCGTACAGTTCTGGTCTCCAAATCTGAGGAAGGACATAATTGCCATAGAGGGAGTGCAGCGAAGGTTCACCAGACTGATTCCTGGGATGTCAGGACTGTCTTATGAACAAAGACTGCATAGACTCGGTTTATACTCTCTAGAATTTAGGAGATTGAGAGGGGATCTTATAGAAACTTACAAGATTCTTAAGGGGTTGGACAGGCTAGATGCAGGAAGATTGTTCCCGATGTTGGGGACGTCCAGGACAAGGGGTCACAGCTTAAGGATAAGGGGGAAATCCTTTAGGACCGAGATGAGAAGGAATTTTTTCACACAGAGAGTGGTGGGTCTCTGGAATTCTCTGCCACAGAGGGTAGTTGAGGCCAGTTCATTGGATATATTTAAGAGGGAGTTAGATGTGGCCCTTGTGGCTAAGGGGATCAGAGGGTATGGAGAGAAGGCAGGTACGGGATACTGAGTTGGATGATCAGCCATGATCATATTGAATGGCGGTGCAGGCTCGAAGGGCCGAATGGCCTATTCCTGCACCTAATTTCTATGTTTCTATGTTCTATCTACCTCTGCCTTAAATATATTCACTGATTTTGCCTCCACAGCCTTCTGTGGCAAAGAATTTCACAGGTTCACCACCCCTACGACTAAAGAAATTCCTCCTCATCTCCTTCCTAAAAGAACATCCTTTAATTCTGAGGCTGTGATCTCTAGTCCGAGACTCCCCCACCGGTGGAGACATCCTCTCCACATCCACTCTATCCAACCCTACAAAGCCAACCTACAAATCTGTACGTCTTTGGAGTGTGGGAGGAAACCGAAGTTTTCGGAGAAAACTAACGCTGGTCACGGGGAGAACGTACAGACTCCATACCCACAGCACCAGTGGTCAGGATCGTATCCGGGGCCCTGGCGCTGTAAGGCAGTAGCTCTACTGCTGCGCCACAATGCCACCTCTTACTCTGTCCCAGTTCCTTCCTGCACTAACGTGTCTGCTCCCTGTACTATTTTACTGCAGATTGTCAGTAGGTTTTACAACACAAAACATTCACAGCAATGAGTGATTGCTTGAGTTTCATTTATAAAGTCTGTTCTCAATATACAGTGGCTTGCAAAAGTTTTCATACCCCTTGAACTTTTCCACATTTTGTCACGTTGCAACCACAAACGTAAATGTATTTTATTGGGATTTTATGTGATAGACCAACACAAAGTGGCGCATAATTGTGAAGTGGAAGGAAAATGATACATGGTTTCACAAATTTTATTACAAATAATAAACTGAAAAGTATGGTGTGCAAAAGTATTCAGCCCCCCTGAGTCAATACTTTGTAGAACCACCTTTCGCTGCAATTACAGCTGCAAGTCTTTTGGGGTATGTCTCTACCAGCTTTGCACATCTAGAGACTGAAGTTTTTGCCCATTCTTCTTTGCAAAATAACTCATGCTCAGTCAGATTGGATGGAGAGCGTCTGGGAACAGCAATTTTCAAGTCTTGCCAGAGATTCTCAATTGGATTTGGGTCTGGACTTTGACTGGGCCATTCTAACACATGAATATGCTTTGATCTAAACCATTCCATTGTAGCTCTGGCTGTATGTTTAGGGTCGTTGTCCTGCTGGAAGGTGAACCTCCGCCCCAGTCTCAAGTCTTTTGCAGACTCTAACAGGTTTTCTTCTAAGATTGCCCTTTATTTGGCTCCATCCATCTTCCCATCAACTCTGACCAGCTTCCCTGTCCCTGCTGAAGAAAAGCATCCCCACAGCATGATGCTGCCACCACCATGTTTCACAGTGGGGATGGTGTGTTCAGGGTGATGTGCAGTGTTAGTTTTCCACCACACATAGCGTTTTGCATTTAGGCCAAAAAGTTCAATTTTGGTCTCATCAGACCAGAGCACCTTCCTCCACATGTTTGCTGTGTCCCCCACATGGCTTGTGGCAAACTGCAAACGGGACTTCTTATGGCTTTGTTTTAACAATGGCTTTCTTCTTGCCACTCTTCCATAAAGGCCCGATTTGTGGAGTGCACGACTAATAGTTGTCCTGTGGACAGATTTTCCCAACTAAGCTGTGGATATCTGCAGCTCCTCCAGAGTTACCATGGGCCTCTTTGCTGTTTCTCTGATCAATGCTCTCCTTGCCCGGCCTGTCAGTTTAGGTGGACGGCCATGTCTTGGTAGGTTTGCAGTTGTGCCATATTCTTTCCATTTTCGGATGATGGATTGAACAGTGCTCCGTGAGATGTTCAAAGCTTGGGATATTTTTTTATAACCTAACCCTGCTTTAAACGTCTCCACAACTTTATCCCTGACCTGTCTGGTGTGTTCCTTGGGCTTCATGATGCTGTTTGTTCACTAATGTTCTCTAACCAACCTCTGAGGCCTTCACAGAACAGCTGTATTTATACTGAGATTAGATTACACACAAGTGGACTCTATTTACTAATTAGGTGACTTCTGAAGGCAATTGGTTGCACTGGATTTTATTTAGGGGTATCAAAGTAAAGGGGGCTGAATACTTTTGCACGCCACACTTTTCAGTTTTTTATTTGCAAAAAAAATTGAAAACCATGTATCATTTTCCTTCCACTTCACAATTATGCGCCACTTTGTGTTGGTCTATCACATAAAATCCCAATAAAATACATTTACGTTTGTGGTTGTAACGTGACAAAATGTGGAAAAGTTCAAGGGGTATGAAAACTTTTGCAAGCCACTGTGAAAGCTTGCATTTGAAATTAGCACGTCTAAAGCAGGTTTAAAACTCTGCAGTGAAGATAATATCCGACACACCTTCTGTCAACTTTAGTGTACGTGCATCATTTCAAACACTTATCTCGAGAATACTTCCCATTATAAGTTATCAGTGTGGTTGATTTACTTGAAGAGCAAATGCAGCTTTTCTCCAGATATCAGGAACGTTCTTATCAAAATATTTTCCTGTTTATGTAAAAAAATAAAAATCACAGTCAAGTTTTTGTTTTTGAAGATTAGGAGTGGAAACTTGTCTGACCTGCTTGCGGACTCTGACTTAACATTGCGTGAGCAGAGGGTGCACAACGAGACCTGAAGTGGGGCTGAAACTGGAAAGATTGCCTGTGACTTCCAGATGGTTTTGCTCGCAGTGACAACCACATCCTAAAGTGGGTGGGGGGACTGCTGGAGAGAGGTGCGCGCGCGCTCCTGCAACTGCACCTTCAAAGATCACGACAACATGTCTACAAGCCTACATCCACATCACTAACAGTCCCAACAAACTGCTTTTCAGCAGGTGCCAACCCCTTTGTTGAACCATTTAAGCCCCTGTCCCACTTTCCCGAATTATTCACGAATTCTCCCGTGTTTTCCCCTTGATTCAAACTCGGGGAATGTCCGTAGCGAGTCTATAGGAGGCCCTAGGAGTCCATAGATATTTTGTAGCTGCTCGTAATGCCAGCCGTAGATACTCGGGGCATCAGGTAAGTCGGGACGTTTTTTCAGCATGTTGAAAAATGTCCCGAGTACCTACGCCTGGCATCTCCGAGTTTGAATCAAGGGGAAAACCCGGGAGAATTCGTGAGTGACTCGGGAGAGTGGGACAGGGGCTTTAGTCAGCGTACCCGGGAAAGAAGTCAAAATCTGCTACCTGATTGTCACATTTTGCTAGTCTGAACTATAATTCTACTAAAGATAGACACAAAATCCTGGAGTAACTCAGTGGGACAGGCAGCATCTCCGAAGGGAAGGAATCGGTGACGTTTTGGGTCGAGACCCTTCTAATTGCCTACAAAGTACTATGCAGAAATGGGTTGTTTAAGAAGAAACTGCAGATGCTGGAAAAATGGAAAGTAGACAACAAATGCTGGAGAAACTCAGCAGGTGAGGCAGCATCTGTGGAGAAAAGGAGTAGGCGACGTTTCGGGTTGAGACCCTTCTTCAGACTGAAATGAAGAAATGGGTTTATGTGTTTCTACTCTCCTTAGCACTTTCTTCTCTTCAATTAAGTCCGTCAGCTTAATTTCTGTTCCATGCATCTCCTAAGTTCATAAGTCAGAGGATCAGAATTAGGCCATTCGGCCCATTGAGTCTCCTCCGCCATTCAATCATGGCCGATCTATCTCTCCCTCTCAACCCAATTCTCCTGCCTTCTCTCCGTAATCCCTGACGCCCTTACTAAGCAAGAATCTGTCAATCTCCGCTTCAAAAACACCCAATGACTTGGCTTCCACTGCCTTTTGTGGCAATGACTTCCGCAGATTCACCACCCTCTGACTGAAGAGATTCCTCCTCATCTCCTTTCTAAAGGTATGTTCTCCCTAATTCACTTTCCCTTTAACATATCTATTCTATTGCAACATGCAGCGGTTACTTCCACGTTATAATGAGTTTTACTCAGTTCAAAGAAGTTTCCCTTGAATTCCCAAATGGATTTTGGGGATTTATTTATCTTTTATTTATGGCCTTGAATTTGTATTCCCACACAAGTGGAAAGATCTTTTCTATGTTTGTCCAACAAGACTCTCATGATTGTAAAAAGCTTAACGTTCTCTTTTACAGAATAAAGTACAGACTTCCCAATGCACATAATCTCTTGGTTTCAAGTACCATCCTTTTGAATCATTTGTATTTTTTCCAGTATCTCATTTTACATTTATATAATAAGGATATCATAAATAGTGTCAGCATTTCATGTATTTTCTATTTAATGTTGAAAATAATTTTGACATAATTTTTCAGATTTCTATATTCTATCCATTTTTTAAGTGCACTCCAGAACTTAATTTGTTAAAGAAGGAACTGCAGATGCTGGAGAATCGAGGGTTACACAAAAAGCTGGAGAAACTCAGCGGGTGCAGCAGCATCTAAGGAGCGAAGGAGATAGGCGACGTTTCGGGTCGAGACCCTTCTTCAGTCTGAAGAAGGGTCTCGACCCGAAACGTCGCCTATCTCCTTCGCTCCTTAGATGCTGCTGCACCCGCTGAGTTTCTCCAGCTTTTTGTGTAACCCCAGAACTTAATTTGTTCATTTTAAGTGCTATTATTTATTGGTTTTACAAGCCTACATCACAATTAATGGAAAAATTGAGGAAACACATTTTCACCCAGGGAGTTGTGAATCTATGGAATTCTCTGCTACAGAAGGCAGAGGAGGCCAATTCACTGGAGAGTTCTCAGGGTTAACGGAATCAAGGGACATGGGGAGAAAGCAGGAACGGGGTACTGATTTAGGATGATCAGCCATGATCATGTTGAATGGCGGTGCTGGCTTGAAGGGCCAAATGGCCTACTCCTGCACCTATTGTCTAAGTTTATTTGTTTCAGACGGACCTGAAGCTCTCTCTCCAGAGATGCTGGGTCCACCATTTTGTGTCTATCTTTGGTCCCAACCAGCATCTGCAGTCCCTTCCCGCAAGTTTTTCTGACCTGTTCTGTTGTGCTGCTGCAAGTAAGAATTTCAGTATTCCATTTCAGGACCTATGGCAATAAAAACACCCTTGATTCTCTTGCGATTCTTAAATTGGCATTTCAATAGTACATTGGCAAAATGACCATGAAGAACACATAATGTGAACTTTGGAAACGGAGAACTCGATCAGAAGAACCTGAAGAAGGGTCTCGACCCAAAACGTCACCTATTTCTTTTATGTAGAGACGCTGCCTGACCCGCTGAGTTACTCCAGCACTTTGTGTCTACCCTCTTGTACAGGTCGCCTCCGCTCCAGAAGTGATCCCAATGGTCCAGAAAACGGGATCTTCGGTGTAAACCAGCACTGGCAGTTCCTCCCTGCACATACAGCAAAGTTGAAGCTCGTTTTTCTCTCTGCTTTCCCGAGAAGAGATTCACTAACTGCATATGTGTGAAAAAGCGCTTAATTGTCAAGAAAATAGAGTTGGAAATTTAGTTAGAAATAAATAGTTAAACGTGCAATAACTACTTCCTGAGTGCCCAAGGCGTCAACTAATCTTCGATGCAACAGGTGTTAACAATGTATATGTCATTACTCAGGGAACTCATTCACGGAAGGGGAAACTGTCAGAAATAAGCTCTGAATTAATGCATTCACACTTTCATACATCTTCATGTCGTAAAGGTTCACTGATTAACTTATTTGTTTTAATTCAGGTGCTTTTAATAATTAAATTCATTTTGGACAGTTTACTTCAAAACTAACTTGTTTCGATTAACTTTATAGATTCTCATTTTAATCACAAATAAAGTTTAAATGTGAAGTGAATACATTTTTTTTTAAATGTTAGCTCCCCCCAGAGAAGTTATGGTATTTGACAGAAATGCTAGTCTAAGTGCACACAGATTTTTGTCCCCGTCATTATATAGTTTAAATATTCATCTTAACAGCTGTACTTCAACTTTGTGAACCATATGGTGCTAAGATTAGGATTTGCGCTAATATTTCCCACACCTTTAAGTATTTGATCGAAACCAGAAGCCACAGAGAAAAGAAATGCATAACGTTTGACCCCGCACAACTTTTGTTCACCTCTTGAGTAGCCAGCTTGGGAGCAGTAATCCCAGTGGCTTGCAATCGATAAAAGAAAGCTGCTCTCCCACTTTTGGAGAGATTACACAATAAGATAAAGAAAATGGTTCTCTGAGAGGAACTATTTCGTTCCCATAATTAAAGGCATCAGAAGAGCAGAGCCACTCAAACCTTTCTTTGCACAGCTGCATTTGGGAGCAAAGAATGAAGTTTGGCTGCACAAGTGGACAACCCAAGCCTTGTGCTACGCTGTTGAAAACAAAACGGTAGCATTAAATTAATGCTAGCTAGTCCAAATAGAGATTTTTGCTCCAATTAGTGCCGTTTTTCAGTTTGGTTACAGAGTGGCTTTAGTATAAAAGCATAAAAGATGCTGTACAACTCGAAAAGGCAGCTCAGCCTAAATGAAACCAGGTGTATTGGAGCAGCAGAAGATTACATCAAGAATCTATATGTCTAATACGGCAAAGTATGTTGACCAAGGTATTTGCGAAATCAAATGTTTAGTGAGATATTGTCATTTTATCTTGATAAAGTGCGGAAAAGTCCTTCCTTTCTCCTTCCAGTCAGTTTAATCCACTTGCCCATTCTTTGTCGTCACTGCAAAAAGAATCCTTCCAATTCCTTTTGGCGAAGACCTCTTTAAACCGTTTCGGTTTTCTGCATTGAGAAGCCTCAGAATGCACTGGATGTCACGAGTAAAAGATTTGCATATAAAAATCGCCCTTTAAGGTACCTGCTGGGATGGTTTGCAAAGGTAACGTAGGCCAAACATGTGGGACCTTTTGACTCCAGTGTGTTGCCTTTACCCTTTTTGTGCCCTGTCTTGTACATTTGTCCATGATCTGCAACTTTTCCCCCCTCCACTATCCTGCTCTTGTCTCTAGACTTTAGGCTTTAGAGGCACAGCGCGGAAACAGGCCCTTCGGCCCACCCGGTCCGCACCGACCAGCGATCAACCCATATGCTGGAACTATCCTACACACTAGGGACAATTTACAATTTTACCAAAGGCAATTAACCTACAAGTCTGCACGTCTTTGGAATGTGGGAGGAAACCGGAGCACCCGGAGAAAACCCACACCATCACAGGGAGAATGCACAAACTCTGTACAGACAGCACCCGTAGTCAGGATCAAACCCGGGTCTCTGGCGCTGTAAGGCAGCAACCCTGCCGCTCCGCCACTGTGCCTGTCCTTTTCCACTTTGTAGACTCTTTTGGTGATCAAACCTACTGTCTGATTTAACAAATCCATCAGCGCTATATGTTCTTTGCAAGGTTTCTCTCATTGTCATCATCAATCTCATCAACATGTTCTTGTAATTCATTCACCCAACTGCGTCTTTCTAACTTCCCTTCATACATCATTCATCTTAACAACCCCTGGTGAATTCCTTATCCTACCTGCTATATAAATAGTTAGAACGGCACAGTGGCACAGCGGTAGAGTTGCTGCCTTACAGCGCCGGAGGCCTGGATTCGATCCTCATTACGGGTGCTGTCTATACAGGGTTTGTACGTTCTCCCTTTGACTGCATGTGTTTTCTCCCACATTCCAAAGGCATACAGGTTTGTAGGTTAATTGGCTTCTGCAAATTGTCCCTAGTTTGATGGATAGAACTAGTGTACGGTGATTGCTGATTGGCACGGACTTGGTGGGCCAAAGGGCCCGTTTCCACGCTGTATCACAAAATCAAACTACTGTGTTTCTCTAAATTTCCCTGATCCACCATTCACCACAACAACTCCTGGTAAATTCTGCACTCTATCTGCTATATAGATGCACAGAACAGTATGCAGCACAGGCCCTTCAGCCCACAATGTTTGAGCTGAACGCCACGCACATAATCCATATCCCTCCATTCCCTGTATATCCGTGTGCCTATCCAGAAGTCTCTTAAAACTTTCACCAACTGGATAGTTCACAACAAAAAAGATTTTCACTGCACCACGTGACAATAGTAAACAAAATTAAACTGTCCTATCAGATTAATCCCGGCAGCACATTCCAGGCAACCACCACCCTCTGTGTAAAAAAAACTGGCCCCTATTATTCCCTTTAAACTTTGCGCCCCCCCCCCCTCGGCTTTCAACCCGTGGCCCCCCAGTATTCGATCTAACAGGCCTGCAAGAATGGTTACCTAGCACATCCTCTTTCCCATCTGACAAAAATCTGGGCCTCCAGTGTGACCATCTTGGTCCTCTCCAATTTTGGACCAAATTTAAAACCTTCTCGCGTAGAAATTTGCAACGGTGCAAATGGTGTTCTGATTTAGACACAATTAAAATTTTAATTACCTAGCTAGCTATTAATTGTATTATTGTAGAGCATCACATTCCATATTTTGTAAGCAATATGTATTTCTAATGGTATCTATTTCCTGGCCAGTGTAATGCTAATTCACCCCACAGAAACGGTTGGTTCTTCAGAGTATTAACATCATTTTCATTTTTTTATTTTCTCATTTCAAGCATCGACAACGTGTAGATATATTTAGAAGTCGGGTAGTTTACAACCCAGCAGTATGAAAGCCGCCTTCCTTGACTCTGTCCAGGGACCCCGACAGTCCTTTCAGGTTAGGCAGAGGTTCACTTGCACCTCCTCCAACCTCATCTACTGTATCCGTTGTTCAAGATGTGGACTCGTAGATCGGTGCGACCAAACGCAGACCTTCGCTCAGTCCGCCTGAACCAACCTGATCTCCCGGTTGCTGGACACTTTAATTCTCCTTCCCAAACCCACACTGACATTTCTGAAAGAGGCTAAACGCAAACAGAATCTAATATTTTGCTTGGACATCTTACAGCCCAGTGGTATGAATATTGATTTCTTTAACTATTGTAGTAACCCCGGCGTTCCCTCTCTCTCCATCCCTCCCCCACCCAAGTCGCACCAGCTTCTCGTTGTCACCCAACAAACAGTGAACAATGGCCTGTTCCCGTCATTACTATTTGGAATATCTTTCATTGACTGTTCTATATATCTCTACATTATTGTCTTTATCTCTCATTTCCCTTTCCCATGACTTTCAGTCTGAAGAAGGGTCTCGACCCGAAACGTCACCCATTCCTTCTCTCCAGAGATGCTGCCTGTCCCGCTGAGTTACTCCATCTTTTGGTGTCTACTTCAGTATGAATACTGATTTCTCTAACTTCAAGTAACCCTTGCATTCCCCCTCCCTCCATCCCTCCCCCACCCTAGTCATCCTGCTAGTTTCACTGTCGTCCTCCTTGGTTTCACTCGTTAATTTCACCCGCTATCACATTCTCCACAGCCAACAATGGACCATTGTGGGCTCCATCTTTCCTTGATCATGGCTGCTGGCTTTGATTTGTCCTTCTGCATATCTTTCATTCATTTGATCTATGAACCCCTTTATGTCTCTACTTTCCCTCTCCCCTGACTCTCAGTCCGAAGAAGGGTCTCGACCCGAAACGTCACCCATCCACTTTTCCAGAGATGCTGCCTGTCCCGCTGAGTTACTCCAGCACTTTGCGTTTATCTTCGGTGTTAACCAGCGTCTGCGGTTCCTTCCTACACATTTACAATATTTGTACTCGTTTTCCAAGTTTATCGCTTCGCATCTCGGGTTTGATATTCTAATGACTTTATGTCCAAGGTGTCCTTTGAAACGACCAATGTTTTCTGTTCAATGCCGTTAATATTTAGTAATAATGAGAAATATATCCCATTTATCACTGTTGGTTTGCAGAAGTCGGAACCTACGAGGCAGGAAATCAATTCAAATCAAGCTGTCAGTTGTACAACATATTTCTCTGCCAATTTTAGAACTAAAAACCCTGAGAAAACAAACCGTAAAATTGCTGTTGACGGCCGTCTAAACTGAGTAGAAACAACCTATTTACCACAGCGACCGAGCTCCTTCAAGGTCACAGGCTGCTTGATTTCAGAAATGCATCCTTGCTGTTCACAAATTGGATTTTTCGTTACACACTTGTCTCGATGTGCTCAGCGGTAACACAGCTGATTCCCAGCGCATTTGAATGGCAGACATTTGGTCGTGTTTGTCGAAGCTGACCTCTCTTTGTGGGGCTTCTAGATATCTGTTGGTGAGAATGCTTTTTGTCAAAGATGACAAACATCCTTAGATTTTATTTTTCCAGCTTGACGTTGATTTGTACTCGCTGCCGTTTCCTGTCCATGCTGATAACAAGTGTGTTGTGGCAGCTGTCTGTCAAACACGCTCTTGCTGGAATAACAAGAGGCAAATTCTACTGGTTTACTAAACGACAGTAGGTTTGGGAACAATTTTAACCAGCTTTAAAGCCCTGTCCCACAGTATGAGTTCATTCCAAGAGCTCTCCCGAGTTTGCCCTGATTCAAACTCGGAGATTTACGGTAATGGCCACTCGACGGTACTCGGGGCTCTCGTGGACATTTTTCAACATGTTGAAAAATCTTCACGAGTCTTCCCGAGCTTACCTGCCGTTAGCGAGTCTTTCCGAGTACCTGCCATTAGCGTTACAAGCCGCTAAGAGACGTCCCCGAGCTCCGACGTACCCGCTACGTTCATTCTCCGTGCTTACAACGAGTTTGATTTTTTTTTAAACTCGGGAGAGTTCTTGGAATGAACGTGGGACAGGGCTATTAGACTCTACTTCAGAGGAACAACGTGGAAACAGGCCATTCAGCCCCCCGATTCCATGCCGACCTGCGATCACCCCGTTCACCAGCATTGTCCTACCCACACTAGGGAACAGTTTACAATTTGCTGAAGCCAATTAACCTACAAACCTTACAATAGATACAAAATGCTGGAGTAACTCAGCGGGACAGGCAGCATCTCTGGGGACAAGTAATGGGTGATGTTTCTCGACCCGAAACGTCACCTATTCCTTCTCTCCAGAAATGCCGCCTGTCCCGCTGAGTTACTCCAGCATTTTGTGTCTATCTTCGGTTTAAACCAGCATCTGCAGTTCCTACCTACACAATCTTGTACGTCTTTGGAGTGTGGGAGGAAACCGGAGCGCCTGGAGAAAAACCCACGGGGAGAACGTGCAGACTCCACGCAGACAGCACCCAAGGTCAGGATCGAACCCAGGTCTCTGGCGCACGGGGTTCAATGCCTCCGTGCTGCCTGCCGTAAGAGAAACAACTGTAAAGAAGTTCAAGCCCTGTATTGCATTCTGAAATGGACAGTAACAAGGTTCAAGGTTAAGGTTCAAGGTTAGTTTATTGGTCACATACACCAATTGGTGTAGTGAAATGTTTCTTGCCAATGCAGCACATAAAAAAAAGAATACAGACATAACACTAATAAAGAGATTTTAAACATAAAAAACATCCCCCCACAATGGTTCCCATTATGAGGGAAGGCACAAAGTCCAGTCCCCATCCCCATGTCCTCCCATAGTCAGGCCTATTGAGGCCTCCGCAGCCGCCTTCACGGAGGCCCGATGTTCCAGGCCGTTCTCGCCGGGTGATGGTGCTCCGGCATCGGGAGAATCCTCTCAGCAGCTTGGGACACCTGGAACGGCTGCTTCCTTACCGGAGTCCGCGGTTTCTGAAGCCAACAAGGCCGCGCTGAATGGAGCTCCCCGACTGGCTCCCGATGTTGAAGTTCAGCGCCGCTGCCCGCAGCTGGCCGCTCCACAGACCCGCGGCTCCGCGATGTTTTCCTCCGCCGTCTTCACCTCACTGGAGTCCAAGCGCGGCGACCCAGGCAAGGCATCGCCCGCTCCAGCGCTCCGCCGCTGCCGAAGCCGAGGTGTTGGGCGGTCTCCTCAGGAAACGCCGCTCCAGGCCCGCTGGTAGGCCGCAAGGACGGGTCAAAAGTGCAGCCCGGAGAAAAGCTGCCTCTCCGACCAGATAGGGACCAGGAAAAGTAGTTTCCCCCTTCCCCCCCCCCCCCCCCCCCCACATAAAAAAGAATAGAACTCCAAAATCAAAACACTTTAACTCACTAAAAATAAAAAAAAGAGTGAAAAACATACAGCTGCAGGCTGGGCAGCCACACCATACAGGACGGCGCCCCCTAGGAGAAAATCTCTTGTGATGAGTTGAACGTCTGTAGTTTGCAACTAAACCATTGACCATCCTATATACATTAGAGTGGCCGTAATATTGAACAGATGAAGCTTACTTTTTATTACAGGTTGTAAGTGGAGGTTTTGCCACTCACGCAACCAATGCTATGGACGGCCAAAAGAGGTATCAGGTGGTAACAGGCTGGCAGTAAGCTACAAGTAATTCAATCAAGGCATTGTGTTGACATAAAGACTTGCGTGGTTTATGAATGGTAACATGCCCCCGAGATTGCATTAATATTGTAATTGCACAGGCAGCTATTTGCTATTGTGGTGTGTCACACCCTGTGCTTTGCAAATGGTGTTTATTTCCATTGCACACCAAAACATCGGTGAAAAGATACTCAATCTGACATTCAACGTTATGGGGTTTAGAATGCATTGATGCAAGCCTCCTTTGAGCAGGTAATTAGGAGAAGCTAATTCATTGCCCAAAGTATAAAAGAACGATTGAAATGTGAAATACAATGGTGAGCAACAGGTCATGAACTTGAGTGAGTACAGGTCTTGGAGAGTCGAGTTCTGCGGCTCCGACCAGCGATCCCACCCCCCCCCGGTACACTAGCTGTTTAGTTCAGTTTAGTTTATTGTCACGTGCACAGAGGTACAGTGAAAAGCACTATCCTCAGGACAAGTTACAATTTATTACTGAAGCCAATTAAGCTACAAACCCGCGTGTCTTTGGAGTGTGGGAGGAAACCAGAACACCTGGAGAAAACCCACGCGGTCACATGGAGAACGTACCAAGTCCGTACGCATGCTACCTGTAGTCAGGATCGAACCCGGGTCTCTTGAACCTTGTTACTGCAAGGCAGCAACTCTACCGCTGCACCACTGTGCCGCGCTTAATATCTTGTTCTGATACTTTCAAGAGAGGGCTAGATAGGGCTCTTCAAGAGCGGAGTCAGGGGATATGGGGAGAAGGCAGGAACGGGGTACTGATTGGGGATAGACAAAAGTGCTGGATAAACTCAGCGGGTGCAGCAGCATCGAAGGAGCAAAGGAAATAGGTAACGTTTCGGGCCGAAACCCTTCGGTTTCGGCCCGAAACGTTGCCTATTTCCTTCGCTCCATCGTTGCTGCTGCACCCGCTGAGTTTCTCCAGCACTTTTGTCTACCTTCGATTTTCCAGCATCTGCAGTTCCTTCTTAAATACTGATTGGGGATGATCAGCCATGATCACATTGAATGGTGGTGCTGGCTCGAAGGGTCGAATGGCCTACTCCTGCACCTATTGCCCATCTTCGATTGTTTCATTTCTAAAACAAAAGCCTTAAATAGTTATGTTGTTAATTGTAGTTCTCTTCCTTGGCTCTGCTCTGATCAGTCTGCTTTTCCGTTTCAGATTCCCTTTGCCCTGGTACAGTTCCCTCTGTGGGAGTTTCTGAAGGTAGGTTTGACATATTTTTGTATTGTGACTCAACATGCCTCGACAGTGAATCTGTGGAACTCATTGCCACAGAAGGCCATGGAGGCCAAGCCAATGGATATTTTTAAGGCAGATATCGACGGATTCTTGATTGGTGGTGTCGTGGGTTATGGGGAGAAGGCAGGAGAATGGGGTTGAGATAGAAAGATATGGCCTAATTCTCCTCCTAACACTTAGAAACATAGCAACATAGAAAACAGGTGCAGGAGGGGGCCATTCGGCCCTTCGAGCCAGCACCGCCATTGAATATGATCATGGCTGATCGTTCGCTATCAATAACCCGTGCCTGCCTTCTCCCCATATCCCTTGACTCCACTAGCCCCTAGAGCTCTATCCAACTCTCTCTTAAATCCATCCAGTCATTTGGCCTCCACTGCCCTCTGTGGCAGGGAATTCCATAAATTCACAACTCTCTGGGTAAAAAAGGTTTTTCTCACCTCAGTCTTAAATGACCTCCCCTTTATTCTAAGACTGTGGCCCCTGGTTCTGGACTCGCCCAACATTGGGAACATTTTTCCTGCATCTAGCTTGTCCAGTCCTTTTATAATTTTATATGTTTGAATAATGTATGAACATATGAAGTTATGTTTGAATAATGTATGAATTTATGACACGGTTGCACAAATGAATAAGCTCCTACTGCCAATCCACAGAACTGTACAACATGGTAATGAACCACTTGGACCCAATTCATCTGGAGGGCAGGAAATTGAGGGGAGACCGATAGAAGTGTATAAAATTATAAGATGCATGGATAGGATAGACAGTCAGAACCTTTTGCCCATGGGTGGAAATGGCAAGGGTGCCACGGTGGCGCAGTGGTAGAGTTGTTGCCTTACAGCGCTTACAGAGCCAGAGACCTGGGTTCGATCCTAGCTACGGGTGCTGTCTGTACAGAGTTTGTACGCTCGCCTCATGACCCACATGGGCTCCTCTCCGAGATCTTTGGTTTCCTCCCACACTCCAAAGACGTACAGGTTTGTAGGTTAATTGGCTTGGTATCAATGTAAAGCTGTCTCCAGTGTGTGTAGGGTAGTGTTAATACGCGGGGATTGCTGGTCGGTGCGGACTCAGTGGGCCGAAGGGCCTGTTTCCGCGCTGTATCTCTAAACTGAACTATACTAAACTAAACTAAAGGGCATTGTTATAAGGTGAGAGGGGCAAAGTTTAATGGAGATGTGCAGAGTTTTTTATCCCACAGAGGGTGGTGGGTGCCTGGAACATGCTACCAGAGGTGGTGATGGAGGCAGATACAATGGGCGCATTTAAGAGGCTCTCAGATAGGTACGTGAACAAGCTGGCAACGGAGGGACATTGATCATGTGTAGACGAGGAGATCTTGTCACCATGTTGTTAAAGAAGGAACTGCAGATGCTGGAGAATCGAGGGTTACACAAAAAGCTGGAGAAACTCAGCGGGTGCAGCAGCATCGAAGGAGCGAAGGAGATAGGCGACGTTTCGGGTCGAGGCCCGTCTTCAGATCTTGTCACCATGTTCGTCGCAGAGAGTGTGGGCTGAAGAGCCTGTTCCTGTTGCTGTACTGTTCCCTGTTATATGTTCCCTGCATCATGGAGGGGTAATTTCTATACTTATAGCAAAATGCATGAGATTAAAGTTTCGATAAAAGTTTATAATTCCCAATCTGTGGCTGAATGCAGCGAAGCAGTGGTTAGCTCAAAAGACAAAGGCGCACAAAATGGAGAGTGTAACAAAAGTGTGTAATCTCCAGTTTCTTCATGTTGCCGGTAACAACAAAGTTGTTTTGTACAATTATTCTCGTGGAGATCACGGTGACAATCTCGGAATTAATTGCTGCTTAGACCAAACAAAAGAGGCTGAAATACTCCAAGGAGTCAGACATGTATGGAAGCTTTCATTTGACTTAGATTTGATCCTTTCCACTTTGAGTGCTCAGAGAATAAGATTAACAGGCCCTTAGTCATGCTCGCTGGCATGGGAGATGCTGGCCTCCTTTCATGAAATAAAGCATCATTGGGTTTGTAAACGAGCGTGATATCTTCGGGAGAAATGAGAGCGCAGAGCTGCACTAAAAAGCTCGCAAGACACCTGGCGGTGTGGGGTTTCCATTTCTATGCCACAGTGGACGTATTTGTGATTTGTTATTCATACGGGAAGAGCAGGAAATGGGAATGGCTCTCAGCGACAAGAGGCCTTGAAGTGGGGAAACAAAGTCTCCCATTCAATCTGGCGCTCGCCGGAGCGGACGTGACAATGACCCGACCCACCAGCAAATAGCATTTGCCACATCATTGGCATATGATGGGAGAGGGCAGCTCTCCCCTATATAGTAGATATGTAAAAACCAGTCTGATTACTTCATGCTGTTCCTGTAGTTCTAACGCAGCCCACAGTTCAACCACCAAGCTCGCATGATGCTGCCATGTCACGTACAGTTTACGGGATGGGGAGCTCCCAAAACACCTGCTCAATTGTACTGCGCGGCCTGCAAAATGTGTCAAAGAACTTTCCTTCAGCAGAAGGGGTGAAAACAGAAACAGAAGCAGCAGTAGGTAAGCCGGCCCGCTTGACTGTCCCGTATTAGCCGGGACATCCCGTATATTGGGCTAAATTGGTTTGTCCCATACGGGACCACCCTTGTCCCGTATTTGACTGCTACTACTCGGGTCTGGGGGACTGTCGGGTCGGAGCGCCGTGTCCGGCCCCGCCTCACCCATCCCGACGTAGTGCAGCCCATGGAGTGCAGCAGCAGCAGCAGCGCCTCGCCCCGTGGCCCCGTCGGTCGGCAGCCCGGCCAGCTGTCCGACCTTCGGACCTTCGAATACCACCGATACCACCACCACCCCTCCTTCTCACGGCCGATCATCGGTTTATGAGTTGGATGGAGTGCGGCCCGGGCCAAAACTCCTCAGCTGGCCCGCCGGCTGGGCTTTGTGTGCAGTCCTGCACCCGGGCCAACTCATCATTCACCCAGCCACGGCCGAGTCGGTCAATAAATTGCCATCTGAAATTTGTCCCTTATTTTTACCTTTTTTCCCTTATTTGAGAGTGAGAAAGTTGGCAACCCTACGCTTGAGCCTGCTCCATATTTCAGTATGTGTAGGAAGGAACTGCAGACCCATGCCCCCCATGCCGGCCATGCATCTCCTCCAACCTCATCTATTGCATCCGCTGCTCTAAATGTCAGCTGATCTACATCGGTGAGACCAAGCGTAGGCTTGGCGATCGTTTCGCCGAACACCTCCGCTCGGTCCGCATTAACCAACCTGACCTCCCGGTGGCTCAGCACTTCAACTCCCCCTCCCATTCCGAATCCGACCTTTCTGTCCTGGGCCTCCTCCATGGCCAGAGTGAGCAACACCGGAAATTGGAGGAGCAGCACCTCAGTCTGCACCCTAGCGGCATAAACACTGAATTCTCCAATTTCCGGTAGCCTTGCTGTCTCCTCCCCTTCTCAGCTCTCCCTCAGCCCTCGGGCTCCTCCTCTTCCTTTCCCCTTTCTTCTCCCCGCCCCCCCCCACCCTACATCAGTCTGAAGAAGGGTTTGGACTCTTTGCTCCATAGATGCTGCTGCACCCGCTGAGTTTCTCCATCAGTCGTCAGTACATGACCCAGCTTGACAATATATTTCTCCTGATATTCATATTGAGAGCAGTGGAGTTGGTGAAAATCCTTTGTTTTGGTAGTATTACACTTCCAGAAAAATGAATACAAATAATTGTACTGGGAGTGGAATAGAGTGGAATGGAATGGAATACTTTATTGCCACATGCAGCACGTCAGTCACAGTGAAATTCTTTGTTTGCATACCCAAGGTATGCAAATAACCGCCACACAAGAGGCTGACAAAGTTACAAAGTAGCCCTCCGGCTCCTCCTTTGTTCTTCCCCCTCCCTCACGGCAGTCCCCCCTCGCCGGGTCCCCCCATTGTTCTTCCCCCCCTCCACCCCCTCATCGACCGCTGACCGCGGGTCGACCCATGAGGCCCCGCCGCCTCCGAGGCTCCACCACTGCCGCCGAGGCTCAGTCAGCTGTGCCAAGGCTGCACCTCCGCCTCTGCCGGTGAATTTAAATTGTAAATGTAGCAATATCATTGTACCCCATGCATGTACAGTGACTGCCCCATGACTCTGATTTTTAGTTGTGCTAACAACCTTACTGTGTGCAACGGCAGACAGGATTAATAGCAATGTCTAACTTAGTTGTGTATGGGAAAGCGTGCTCTGCGGGGTGTGTTTGCAGAAGCTTCCTTGCAAACATATGTGATCAATTTTTATGCAAAGTTATATATCTTGTGTTTTATTTAATATAAAGGGACACGCAGCAATTTATATTAGGGAAAGAAGGGATGGTTTGATTCACACTGTTAATGTAGTTCCTATTCCAGGTAATACTTCCCCTGTTTTTTGATATGGAAAGGAGTGTTTCTCTTTTGATCTGACCTGAGAATAAAGCAGATTTAATGGACTTTTTTGTACATTTTGGGTAATCAGGTCAACTAGATTGATCACATCAACTTTGAGGTGCTTCATGTTGAATTTCTAAAGGTTGTAGCAAGAAAAGTCAAACATACAAGAATTTTGCGCCTTGAATATAAGTTAGTAAATATCTCAAGATTTCCTCTTTGAAATATTTAATAATAGTTTATGCGATTTCTGCCACTGTTTTGGTCAGTGGTCATCAAATTCTGAGACAGGGATACAGACCGGGGACAGGCCCTTCGGCCCGCCTAGCTCGCGCCAGCCAGCAATCCCTATAGTTTGAGTTAGATACTCTAGAGGCTAGTGGAATGAGTTAGTTCTAGGGGCTAGCGGAAGGAAGGGATACGGGGAGAAGGCCGGCACTGATTGTGGATGATCAGACATGATCACAATGAATGGTGGTGCAGGTTCGAAGGGCCAAATGGCCTCCTCCTGCACCTATTTTCGATTTTCTATTAGAGAGGTAGAGTTGCTGCCTCACAGCGCCAGAGACCCGAGTTCGTTCCTGACGATGGGTGCTTGTCTGTACGGAGTTTGTACGTTCTTCCCGTGACCAGCGTGGGTTTTCTCTGGGATCTCCGCTTTCCTCCCACACTCCAATGACGTACAGGTCTGTAGGCTAATTAGCTTGGTATAATTGTAAATTGCCCCTGGTGCGTGTAGGGACAGTGTTGGTGTGCTGGGATCGCTGGCCGGCCCGGACCTTGGTGGGCCGAAGGGCCTGTTTCCGTGCTGTGACTCTAACCTAAACTAAAAGGGAAACCGGAGCACCCGGTGAAAAACCCACGCGGTCGCAGGGAGAACGTGCAAACTCCGTACAGACAGGTCAGGATCGGGTCTCTGGCGCTGTGAGGCAGCAACTCTGCCGCCCGGTAACTCATGGGAGGATGGCAAAATGAATGCCTTGACAATGTTACGGCAGAGTAGCATTGTGTTTTGAAGAGTCACAGATGTCTGAATATTGCTAAACAAATTGCACTTGGACAGGTTCCACTGGAACAGTTGCAAACCTGCAGGCCTACGCCTCCTGCTTTAAGCCTGACCCCTGATTCATACACACACTTGTATTCCCAGCTATTTTCTCAAGATGCCTGAGTGCTAAAATACATCTAGTTTTTTTCTTGGGAAACTGCGTGCGTTACATCACGAAATAGCACAGAAATAGCCACACACTCTGCGAAAATCAGTTCTCAGCGTCTTGGCCAACCCAAGGGCTTTTTGAACGATTTGGAATAAAAACTGAAAATGATGTTTTTCTTTTTTTCTCTCTCTCTCTCTCCACTTTGCAGGTCCTGTGGTCATGGAAGCAGAATAGTGCGGTCGATTCTTGGCAATCAGCAGTCTGTGGAGCATTTGCAGGTGCCGGGGATTAAATAATACACTGCGAGGGCTGGGAGTGAAGCTTGCCAAGAAATGAAGTTCACTAAAACATTCTTCAGAAATGCCAGCAGTGGTTTAGAAAGCTGGAAGTGGGTGGGGCAGAGCCACAGCGCAGAAAAGCACCAAGAGGAGGGGCCTCGGTTGACGGACAAGCAATTTGTGTTTGATAAACAATTTGTTCTTGACAAATTTGAGGTGTGGGAAAGTTGAAAACTGTCAGTCGGGTCTCTGCGTTTGTTCGAGGGAAAGGCAAATCTCTGAGTGACGAGAGGCCTTTACTTGGTCCTTCAGAGTGCAGCTGTCTGCTCCAGACTGGTCTTTAGGGCTTTAAAGTCGTGTTACTAAGGACCCGTGATTAACAGTTCATGTGACGGGTTTGACAGAAGTGTAGATTAATTAGGGTGAGGAGCACTGAGGGTGTCAGTGGCTGGATATTTGTGCGGAGTATGACCACAGGGCATTGGCACCTGGCCTGGCCTGAGGCACTGCACAAACTGGAATCATGTCAGACATTGCTGCTGTTGAATTCTTAGCAAAGTTTTCCTTTTCGTTCTGCTGCTGCAGTTTTTTACTGTGATTTCCCCCCCCCCCCCCCCCCCCCCCCCGTTTAGTTTTTGTTTGGGCAAATGGTGCAGCAAGAACGTACTAGTCTGTATAGAATTGGAGAGCTACCCAACATGGGAAGAGGCCCTGCGGCCTAACCTGTCCATACCGATCAAGTTGCCTAACCGAGCTGGTCCCATTTGGCCTAGATCCCTTCCAACCCCTCTTAATCATGCACCCATCCCAAGTACGTCCCGACTACGGGTGCTGTCTGTACGGAGTTTGTACGTTCTCCCTGTGATCTGCGTGGGTTTTCTCCGAGATCTTCGGTTTCCTCCTACACTCCAAAGACGTACAGGTTTGGCGGTTAATTGGCTTGGTACATGTAAAAATTGTTCCCAGTGGGTGTAGGATGGTGTTAATGTGCGGGGATCGCTGGTCGGCGCGGACCCGGTGGGCCGAAGGGCCTGTTTCTGCACTGTATCTCTAAACTTCACGGCAGAAGTTCTTCACCTTCCTCACGGTGGCGAGAGAACATTACACATGCACTTGGATAGAGTAGGTTTACAGCTACGCACTTGACCTGCCCCACCTGCACTAGCCCCAGCTGCCTGCTTTTGGTCTATATCCCCTCTAAACCTCCCTATCCATGTACCTGTCTTGATGTTTCTCAAACATGTGATAGTACCTGCTTCAACTACCAGTAATTCAACTACTCAACTGTAATTGTAGCCATCGCTATTACCTCCTCTGGCAGCTCAGAGGACGAGAACTTCTTCAAACGGGGTACTGACTTTGGCTGATCAGCCATGATCATATTGAATGGCGGTGCTGGCGCGAAGGGCAGAATGGCCTACTCCTGCACCTATGTTTCTGTGTTTCAAAGTAGGCGTACATTGAGCAAATCTTGCAGTGGGGCGGAAAAAATGTGCGGGAAGGAACTCCCAAGTGCTGTTTTACACCGGAGACACACAAAAATATCTCTGGATGCTGGATGACAGCACTGGGCCTCTACTCGCTGGAGTTTAGAAGGTTGAGGGAGAACCTCATTGAAACTTACAGAACAATGAAAGGCTTGGATAGAGTGGATGTGGAGAGGATGTTTCCACTGGTGGGAAAGGTCATAGCCTCGGAATTAAAGGGTGTTCTTTTTGAAAGGAGGTGAGGAGGAACTTTGTTAGTCAGAGGGTAGTTAATCTGTGGAACTCATTGCCACAGAGGGCTGTGTGGGTCAAGTCAGTGGATATTTTTAAGTCAGAGATAGACAAATTCGTAATTAGAACGGGTGTCGAGGGTTACGGGGAGAAGGCAGGAAAATGGGGTTAGGAGGCAGAGATCAGCCATAATTGAATGTCAGTAGACTCGATGGGCCGAATGGCCTAATTCTACTCCTGTAACTTGTGAAAATGCTAGAGTAACTCAGCGGGTCAGTAAGCATCTCTGGGGAAAATGAATTGGTGGTGTAATTACCTCATTATCAACGCATAGACTAGTAAACCGCTAGATGTAAGACACTCATATCACATATTATCAAGCTCCACGTGACTTGGGTGTGGGGTGGGAGAGGGGGGTTGGGGGGGGTGTGATGTGACCGCACTTGAATTTGACTAGCCAGTTTTAGTTTTTAGTTTTAGAGATAGAGCGCGGAAACAGGCCCTTCGGCCCATCGAGTCTTGGATAGAGTAGATGTGGAGAGGATGTTTCCACTAGTGGGCGAGTCTCGGACCAGAGGTCTTAGCCTCAGAATTAAAGGAAGTTCTTTTAGGAGGGAGATGAGGAGGAATTTCTTTAGTCAGAGGGTGGTGAATCTGTGGAATTCTTTGCCACAGAAGGCTGTGGAGGCAAAGTCAGTGGATATATTTAAGGCAGAGATAGATACGGGTGTCAGAGAAGGCAGGAGAATGGGGTTAGGAGAGATAGATCAGCCATGATTGAATGGCAAAGTAGACTTGATGCTTGAATGGCCTTATTATTGCTCCTATCTCTTATGATCTTACGAGTCCGCACCGGTACTCACCAGCCACCCCCGCACATTAACACTATCCTACACACACAAGGGGCAATTTACATTTATACCAAGCCAATTAACCCACAACCCTGTACGTCTTTGGAGTGTGGGAGGAAACCGAAGATCTCTGAGAAAACCCACGCAGGTCACGGGGAGAACGTTCAAACTCCGTACAGACAAGCACCCGTAGCCGGGATGGAACCCGGGTCTGGTGCAGTAAGCGCTGCGAGGCAGCAACTCTACCGCTGTGCCACTGTTTCTCATCTGTTAGTAGGTGGTTTCTCTGGGGTGGAACAGATGGCATTTCGGTGGGAAATGAGTGAACAGCCAAGGACGCTGACACTCTGAATAGTTCTCTGTATGATTTATCGGCGCAAGTAGATCGGAACCTACCATTGCTCAACCATGACTCACAGAACCTAACTTTCTTCTCAACTTTTAGTTTGGTCACCGAGTGACAGTGAAAAGTTTTTGTTTATAGTCATAGAGTGATACAGCACGGAAACAGGCCCTTCAGCCCAACTTGCCCACGCCGACCAACATGCCCCATCTACACTAGTCCCACCTGCCTGCATCTGGCCCATATGCCTCTAAACCAAGGGTTCCCAACCTGGGGTAAATTTACCCCATGGGGGTACATTTCGCCTACCCAGGGGGTAAATTCGTTGACTCTGGGATTGTACATATTTTTTCTCATTGACTGAATTTTTTTGGTTCTGGTCATCATTGGTTGTTCATAAATAAGTGAAATAACATTGTTCTGTGCTGTTAAAGTTGCCTGGGGTAAACGGGACAAAAAAGGTTGGGAACTCCTGCTCTAAACCCCCCCCCCCCCCCATCCATGTACCTGTCTAATGTTTCTTAAACGTTGTGACAGTACCTGCTTCCGGCAGGCTGTTTCATACACCCACCGCCCTCAGGTTCCCATTGAACCTTCTCCCCTCACCTCAAACCTACGGTTCTCTGGTTTTTGTGCTATCCAGTCAAAGAACAGATTATACATGAATACGATCAAGCTGTCCACCGTGTTAGGTGTCAGGGGTTATGGGGAGAAGGCAGTCGAATGGGGTTCAGATAGGGCAAGATAGATCTCTCATGATTGAATGGCGGAGTAGACATTTTGCAGTTTAGTTTATTCTTGGTTCTTGGTTCTTGGTTACTTGGTCCTCCAAAATATTCCAACTGGAATTTAAACTGGAGGTGGTGAAGGGAGGAGTTTAGCCAGAGAGGGTTATTGGGAAGAAAGTGCCACTTTAAATTTAGTTGCATCTGGCCAGGCAACCGTGGCTTGGTGGAGATTATTCCATGCTTTAATAGTGCGTGGAAAGAACGAATTGCTGTACACATCTGTCTTTGAGGCTGGGACCACAAATTGGATCGAATGCCCTCATCTGCTCCTAATTGGTTTGGGGTTGGTGTAGGTCTTGTGATCTATGTCTAGCAGACCATTTAACATTTTGTAAAAACAGGTCAAACGGTGAGCTTCACGTCTGTCTTGGAGAGGGTTCCACCCCAGAGAATTCAGAAGTTTGGTGACACTCGCTTCTCTCTCGTAGGTGTTAGTAACAAATCGAGCGGCCTGTCTTTGGACACGCTCGATGGATGAAGTTGTCACATGTGCCGAGGTAGAGTGCAGAGTGTGCTACCCAGTCAGTGGGAAGACAATACATGATTACAATTGAGCCATTTACAGTTTAGAGATACATAATAAGAGAATAACGTTTGCTACAAGGTAAAGCCAGCAAAGTGCAATAAGGATAGTCCGATGGTCATCGATGAGGTAGATAGTAGTTGAGGACTGCTGGTTGTGATATTTTGTCTGGGTAAGGTCTGAAGAAGGGTTTCGGCCCGAAACGTTACCTATCTCCTTCGCTCCATAGATGCTGCTGCACCCGCTGAGTTTCTCCAGCATTTTGTGTACCCCCAGTTCAGGACCGCTCTCTGATTGTTGGTAGGATGGTTCAGTTGCCTGATAACAGCTGGGAAGAAACTGTTAAAGAAGGAACTGCAGATGCTGGAGTTCAGACTGCCTGTCTGAAGAAGGGTTTCGACCCGAAACATCGCCTATCTCCTTCGCTCCTTAGATGCTGCTGCACCCGCTGAGTTTCTCCAGCTTTTTGTGTAACCCTGGGAAGAAACTGTCCCTGAATCTGGAGGTGTGTGTTTTCACACTTCCTAGACCTTTTGCCTGATGGGAGAGGGAGTGCCAGTGTGCGATTCATCCTTGATGGGCCGAACGGCTTCGTTCTGCTCCTATCAGGTATGAACTGATGAAAAGGATTCTGCGGTATATAACTTAATAATAACTCACGTTACTTTGTTGCTATGAAATGTTTAGCTCAACACAGGAGGTTTCATCGCTGAAGTATTTGGAAAAGCTGCAGGGAAACAGTAGGGCATTTGCTTTTCACAAATACAGCATGACAACTGTAAATCTGACTTTCAGGACAGCTGTTTAAACCTGCCTGCCCAACATCTGTGCTCTTTAAATGAACACTAAATCAATAAGGTAGTGAACTGTCATGTGTGGAAACTTTGGCCTTGCAACAGCACGTTTTCCAACATGATCCCACATTTCATCAAAGTGCGATTAGTTTAAACAAGCATATTCTTCGCAATCAGATCACGGTCTTAAAAGTCTTAAATTAAGTCTTGATGTTTTCAAGAGAGAGTTGGATATAGCTCTCAGGGCTGGCGGAATCAAGGGTTATGGGGAGAAAGCTGGAACGGGGTACAGATTATGGATATGTAAGAAGGAGCTGAAGATGCTGGATACAACTGAAGATAGACACAAAAAGCTGGAGTAACTCAGCAGAACAGGCAGCATCTCTGGACCGAAGGAATGGTTGACGTTTCTGGTCGAGACCCTTCTTCAGACTGGATGATCAGCCATGATCATATTGAATCATGGCATATTCAGCTGGCTTGAAGGGCTGAATGGCCTACTCCTGCATCTATTTTCTATGTTTCTATGTTTTTTTTTAATGTAAGAGACATATAAATAAATTAGTTTGTTTTAATTAATCATGAACAAAATTCAATTTTTTCTGAAGGGTTTTGTGGCATTTCGTAACTAAGTTGGACACACAGTGCTGGAGTAACTCAGCAGGTCAGGCAATGTCTCTGGAGAAAACGGACGGGTAACCGTTTCTGGTCGGGTCTCTTATTCCGGAAACATCAACTATCCTTTTTCTCCAAAGAAGCTGCCTGACTCGCTGAGCTACTCCAGCACTATGTCTATTTTTGGCATAAACCATAATCTGCATTTGGGGCGGCACGGTGGCGCTGCGGTAGAGTTGCTGCCTCACTGTATATTGCCAGAGACCCAGGTTCGATCCCGACTGTGGGTGCTGTCTGTACAGAGTTTGTCCGTTCTCCCTGTGACCGACGTGAGTTTTCTCCGGGATCTCCAGTTTCCTCCCACACTCCAGAGACGTTTGTAACTGTAAATTGTCCCTTGTGTGTAGGGTAGTGTTAGCACGCGGGGATCGCTGGTCGGCGAGGCGCTGCTGCTGCTGCACTCCATGGGCTGCACTACGTCGGGACGGGTGAGGCGGGGCCGGACGCGGCGCTCCAACCCGACAGTCCCCTCAACCCGAGTAGTAGCGGTCACATATGGGATAAGGGCGGTCCCGTACGGGACAAACCAATTTTGCCTTATATACGGGATGCCCCGGCTAATACGGGACCGTTGGCAATCCTACTCGGCAGGCCGAGGGAACTGTTTAGATGCTGTATCTCTGAGGTCTAAAGGGGGCCATTGAGGCAGGTATTATAATATTTAAAAGACATTTGGACGGGCACATGGATAGGAAAGGTTTAGAGGGATTAGGGCAGGTCGGACTAATGTAGTCTTGCTCAGTATGGGCACGTTGGGCGAAAGGCCTGTTTCTGTGCTGTCCGATCCCAACAAACAGAGGACACTGCAGTAATGAAAATGAACAGGCATTCAGCAGTGATGCTGGAGTCTACTGAACAATCAAGGGTTAGTCTTGCATCACCATCTCTCTGCCCATTGCCAGGGTTTGTCAATGTAGCCCCTGGGTATTTTGCATGTACTCTGGCATAATCATTATGATTTGTTTTATGCATAAATGACAGGTGCTGAGAGTTGGAAGCAGCTCTGTTTGAAGCAGTCGGTTCTAAACTTAAACTTGGCCCTTGGGCTGTTTCTGCTAACTCTACACCTGCCCGTGAGCTCAAGTCATTTTGCCCCCCCCCCACCCCCCGTGAGGCGAGCAGAATCTAAGAGCAGCCTGTCTTTTAGGGGTTTTTTTAGTTCTAGAAATATAGTGCGGAAACAGGCCCTTCGGCCCACCCAGTCCGCACCAACCAGCGATCCCCGCACATTAACACTACCCTACACACATGAGGGACAATTTACACATACACCAAGCCAATTAACCTGCAAACCTCTACGTCTTTGGAGTGTGGGAGGAAACCGCAGATCGCGGGAAAAACCCACGCAGGTCACGGGGAGAACGTACAAACTCCGTACAGGCAGCACTCGTAGTCGGGATCAAACCCGGGATCAAACCCGGCGCTGTAAGGTAGCAACTCTACCGCTGTGCCGCCCGAACTGATAATAATGTTTTTACCCTCTTATCAAAACCCTACAGTTTTCCACTCTTTACTGAAGTTAACGCCACGAGATCATAATTAGCCATTGCCATGGGCAATGTTCATGTGTTGATGCAGTAATAACGGTGGGGTGGGAGATTGCAACCTTCACGTGATCCGCCCTGTTTTGACGAATGCAATCAACCCGGCGTGCACAATCAAATAAGATCAAATAGCACAAGTTGGTCGTACATCTTTAGGCTGTGCACGCCAGACGCAAGAAGAAGAGCAATAATGGTCCGATTCTGTCTTTCTCTCTTCTCCCACCCACTCGCTCCTGTCCGTTGGGGTGGGACAGCAGTCACTGGAAATCACGATCAAGGATCAAGGCAGCCAAGTGTTGGGTTTCAGCATTTTCACACTTGACGAGTATATATAGAGAAAAGGCGGCAATGATAACACTGGCAAATTTAAAAGGAAGTTTTTAAATGTTTTTCGAAAAAAAAGATGCAATACAAACTCTACAAGACAGATTGGAGCGCGTTTCTTATTTTAACTATGGAACTGTTGAGGTACAATTTCTGAAATTGTAAAGATGGTATTTAGTTTAGCTTAGAGTTACAGCGCAGGAACAGGCCCTTCGGCCCACCAAGTCCGCACTGGCCAGCGGTCCCTGCACATTAACACTATCCTAGATGAGGGACAATTTTTACATTTATACCAAGCCAATTAACCTACAAAGCTGTACGTCTTTGGAGTGTGGAGGGAAACCAAAGTTCCCGAAGAAAACCCACGCAGGTCACAGGGAGAACGTACAAACTCCCTACAAACAGCACCCGTAGCCAGGATCGAACCAGAGTCCCTGGTGCTTTAAGACCTCTGCACCACTGTGACGAGCCATGTTAAAACAACTTCTTCCAAATATCTGTCCAGACTCTTCGTAATTATAATTAGCCTCCAACTCCTCCTCTGGCAGCTCGTTTCAGATATTCACTGCCCTCTGTGAAAAATCTACCTCTCAAGCCTCATAGAACATAGAACAGTACAGCACAGGAATAGGCCCTTCAGCCCACAATGTCTGCCGAACATGATGCCAAGTTTAGTTTATTGTCACGTGTACCGAGGTACAGTGAAAACCCTTTTTTGCTAACCAGCTAACCAGTCAGCAGAAAGACAATATATGATTACAATCGAGCCATTTACAGCGTATAGATACATGATAAGGGCATAACATTTAGGGCAAGGTAAAGCCAGCTAAGTGTGATCAAGGATAGTCCGAGGGTCACCTGTCCTAAACTTACCTCGTGCACATTTTTTTTTTTTTGCTTTAAAACTTTAAAACTTTGACCCTCTCACTTTAAAGCTATGCCCTCAAGTCTTGGACATTTCCATCTTGGGGGGAGAGTGGGAGAGGAATTGTTCTGACAGTCGACCAGATCTATGACAATTGTTTGCCCAATCACTTAATCATGTCCCTGTGTCCTTGTGTGTGGGGATGATCAGTGATAGTCGTTGTCTGCTAGAAGCCATTGAATGAGTGCAGTGTGATCGCTGCCCGAATACACACTCCGGGGGAATGCTGACGGAGCAGTAACCAGGCCCCTTTAGTAACATAGAGGGAAGATTCACAAATGCACAGCGGGTCAGGCAGCATCTGTGGAGAAAAGGAACAGGTGATGGTTCGGGTTGAGACCCTTCTTCAGACCGAGAGTCAGGGGAGAGGGAAACTAGCGGCATGAAAAGGTTCCGAACAGATCAGAGCCGGCACCGATGGTCAAGGAAAGGTGGAGCCCACAATGGTTCATTGTTGGTTGAGGAAGAGGTGATAACGAAGGGATGTATTGGAACCAGCAGGACGACTTGGGTGTGGGGTGCCGGGGGGGGGGGGGGGGGGGGGTGAAGATAGGAAATCCAGGGGTTACTTGAAAAATCATATTCATTGCACTGGGTAGTCACAAAATGCTGGAGTAACTCAGCGGGGCAGGCAGCATCTCTGGAGAGAAGGAATGGGAATCTCCAGAGATGCCTGTTCCGTTGATACTCCAGCATTTTGTTTCTATCTTCAGTGTAAACCATCATCTGCAGTTCCTTCTTACGCACTTGATACCAATGGTTGGAAGCTGCCCAAGCGAAATATGAGATGGTCTATCTCCGATTAGCGTGTGACTTCACTCCTGCGAGTGGAGGAGGCCCAGGACAGAAGGGTCAGGCAATGTTTAGTCCCTTCCGCATGTATAGCAATCCCGGGGGCTTTAATGTCGAGAACTTTACTGTTTCTTTAGTTCACGCATCAGAAAACAAGAGGGATTGAATGCTTTAACACTGGCTGACGTCACTCTTTGGAGCGCCGGGCTCTCGAATCGGAAGTTTAATCCCCGTCCCAATCTTGACGGATTCCTCTCGATTGGGGTTCTTCCAAGTTATTTGCGAGGGTAAATTGTTTGGGCAGGTTGAACAAAAGATTCCGGTGTCGAAACGAGGGTGGCAGCACTGATTCGTTGTGGAGTTCAGCAAACGAGCATTAACGTCAAGATATAATTATGCAGCCGCCTTTGACACGTGAGCTTAAGATTAACCTGTCTCGTTTTCAGGTGGTTTTTCAGCTGCGGTCACCACACCTCTGGATGTGGCAAAGACAAGAATCATGTTAGCAAAGGTACGTTTGTGGAATAACATCGCAGCAAAGACAAAACGGACGTCGTACGTCACTTCACAGAGACGCAAAGTGCTGGAGTAACTGAGCGGGTCAGGCAGCATCTCTGGGGAACATGGATGGGTGACGTTTCTGGCCGTGTCCTGTCCTCAACACATTCACCAGAGGTAGACACAAGGTGCTGGAGTAACTCAGTGGGGTCTCTGGAGAACATGGATGGGTGACGTTTCGTGTCTGGACCCTTCTCCAGAGATGCCGCCTGACCCGCTGAGTTACTCCAGCACTTTGCATCCATTTGTGTAAACCAGCATCTGCAGTTCCTTGCTTATACCTGTATATTATTCTGGTGGATCATGATCATTTACGTTGATAGTCTTGTGCGAATTATAATTGTTTACTAATTTTGCAGTAGCCATTCTGCTCATCAAGAATGTACTACCTCCCTTCTTAATTTCCATAGCCCATTTGTTTTCCCCAAATAACAGGAAAGGTTGAGAGGGATTTGGACCAAATGGAACTAGCTTAGAAGGGGCATATTGTTCAGCATGGACAAGTTGGGCCGAAGGGCCTGTTTCCGTGCTGTATGACTCTGAGTGAACTTATCCAATCCCTTTTTAAAACCCTAGCGGTATGAACATTGACTTCACCAATTTCAGGTAGTCCTTGCTTTCTCCATCCCTCCCCTCCCCTTCCCTTCCCAGCTCTCCCACAGCCCACTGTCTCCGCCTCTTCCTTTCTTCTTCCCGCCCTCACCACCCCCACATCAGTCTGAAGAAGGGTGTCGACCCGAAAGGTCACCTATTCCTTCCCTCCATAGATGCTGCCTCACCCGCTGAGTTTCTCCAGCATTTTTACCTGCGTTCCATCTCTTTTGAAAGTTTATTTGTTTCTCTCCACTACCGGTACATCCCTGATTATTCTTAATCAATTCCCCCTTTCTTGCCATTTACCTTCATAATATGCGCTCCAGTCCCTGACCTTGTTACCAAGAGCAGCAATTACTCCAGCCTGCGCTGGCTACACCTCTCCTGGTACAAAATTAGCTGCGTTTGGGAGGACTTTTCTAATGCGATGATACACAAACAATAGACAATAGGTGCAGGAGTAGGCCATTCGGCCCTTCGAGCCAGCACCGCCATTCAATGTGATCATGGCTGATCATCCCCAATCAGTACCCCGTTCCTGCCTTCTCCCCATATCCCCTGACTCCGCTATTTTAGCCCTATCTAGCTCAACAATTCACACACAGTGTGAACACAGTACCACTTGTGATATCGTGAAGGAAGATTTGATTTGATTTGATTTGATTTGATTTTATTATTTGTCATTCGAACCTCAGAGAGGCTCGAACGAAACTCCGTTTCTACATGCCATACATAAATCATAAAAAAAAATACACAGACAATTCAATTCACACAAACATCCATCACAGTGAATCTCATCCTCACTGTGATGGAAGGCAAAGTCTTCTTTCTCCCCCGCACCATCTCACTCCCGAGGTCGAAGCTGCAGACGGGCGGTGTTAAGTTCCACGGCCTTTGAGGTAGCGCCGGGCGATGTACGGCCCCGCTCTAGGCCCAAAGGTCACAGTTGGAGCCCCCGGCGGGCGCTGGAATGTCCCGCGGCCATTAAAGCCGCGCCGGGCGATGTACGGCCCCGCTCCAGGTCGCTCCAACCCCGCGACACGAGCTGGAGATGTTGTGTTGCGGGAGCTCCGGAGAGCGGTCTCCCACCCGGACCCGCGAGCTCCCGATAGTCCACCGGTCTGCAGCTGGAGCTGAAGCTCCAGAGTCGGGCCGCAGCGGCGAGCCACCACCGCTCCCCACGCTCCGAGGCCAGCCAGCCCCATGACGGTGAGTCCGCAGCTCCGTGAATGGAGCACCCAGGTCGTCTCGGTCGAAGGCCGCTCCATGGTGCTAGGCCCCAACAACAACGGAGACCCGACAGGGAAGAAGTCGGGTCTCTCGTGCAGGGAAGAGATTTAAAAGTTTCCCCCTCTTCCCCCCCCCCCCCCCCCACCCCCCACCCCCCACATATACACAGTTACAAACAATACAAAAAAAACACGGACAACTACATTTAACTAGACAAAAAATAAAAAAAAGACAGACAGGCTGTAGGGGCCGCTGCAACGTGAGTCGCGCCCGCCCACCAGAGAGGTTGAAATAAATAATTTACGACCGAGTTTCTTTTTAGATGTCTGATCTGTGCTTTCAATTGATGCAGAAAGGTACAAGGACTGCAAGTGGAAAGGTGCTGCCAACTCTGAAGAATATCTACAAAACTCAAGGGATTTCTGGGTAAGGTTTTAGTTTTCTTTCCGACTTGGCAAATATGTCCGTAATCCTACACCCACTCGGGACAATTTATGTTTATGCCGAGCCAATTAACCTACAAACCTGCACGTCTTTGGAGTGTGGGAGGAAACCGAAGATTTCGGAGAAAACCCACGCAGGTCACGGGGAGAACGTGCAAACTCCAAACAGACAGCGCCCATGGTCAGTGTTGAACCCGGGTCTCTGCGGCGTTAAGGCAGTAATCCTACCGCTGCACCACCGAATGTTAGTATTGTGTAGAAAAATCAAGTATCAGTTTGAATGTAGCTTGCCCGAAGGAACAGAGTATCAATATTGCACGCAGCTGATCTGGCACCCGTTGAAATCCGTCAAATGTAAAATTGGCTGACATGTAAAGTGTGTGCCCAAATATATTATGTCCTCACTGTTTCAATCAATCAATCAATCAATCAGACTTATTCATCACATGCACAATAAAGTGCATTGAAATGAATTTGCCAGCAGTGGTACAATCAAAAAGAACACACAATACACAATAACATTTAACACAAACATCCACCACCGCATTCTTCACTGTGGTGGAAGGTGCAAAGTACAGTCAGTCCTCCTCCATTGCTCCCCCATGGTCAGGGGAAATCTGGTCTTGTAGTCCAAGAAAGGCTATTTAATCTGACGTCGCAAGATTCATTGTAGTTCCCTTTTTTGCGCAAACCTGTCCTTCTTAAATAACCGTTCAACTCCACCGCCGATCTTCCGGCACCCTTGGTTCCAGAGCATTTCTGGATTATCCGTTTTGCCAGACCAACTGAGATCATGGTCTTGGCTGGAACCGTCTAGGCCAAGGCCACCGAGAATCCAGTCCACAAACTTGGCCTCGGATGTCAGCTATGGGAACGGATCTGCCGGCTCCGGCTGGGCCGGAGATCCAGAGCCCCGGACCCGGGGGGGGGGCAAATATCACCCGGCTGCGCAAGTCCCAATGAGGTCCACATCGGCTGCCTCACCCAGCCCATGCGCCACATTTTCATTGGGACCTCCGGGAGGGATTGCAAGTGCGCTCTTGTAATTTTGTCCGGATTAAAAGAGGTGCCAGAAAAATGGGAAAAAAATACCAAGCCAATTAATCTACAAATCTCTGTGGAGTGTAAGAGGAAACCGAAGATCTCGAAGAAAACCCATGCGGGTCACAGGGAGAAAGTGCAAACTCCGGACAGACAGCAGTCAGGATCGTCCCAGGGTCATTGGCGCTGTAAGAGATGTACGGGGGCTGTCCCACTTGGCAACCTAATTGGCGAATTTAGAAGAGTTTAGTAGAGTTTGAAAAAATGACATGTTGAAGACCTCCTTCGACTATAATGAAGACTATCTACGACTACCTTCGATTACCTATGACTAACATACGGACCTACCATGACTAAACCTACCTATCGATTTTTTTCCATGGCAACCTTTTTTTAACTCGCGGACATTTTGTAACATATTGAATTAAAATGCCCCGCCCTAGCTGATGCCTCGAGTACGCGGATACCACTCTCGAGCATGAAGGAGAGTTACAAAGACCTCCTACGACCTCGTGTCGACCATGCTGCGAGTATGAGTCGAGGGCGAACTTGCGGATTAGGTCGCCCAAGTGGGACAGGCCCTTAAAGCAGCAACTCTACCGCCACGCCACCGTGAGAGACTTTAGTCCAACAGCTGTTCTGTTGTAAATGGAAGCTGCACAGGATGTTAAGACTTTTGTTCCAGCTACAGGTAATTTTTTAAACGCACAATGAGGTCCGTGCTTTGAACAGAACGTACCCCCCATTAATGTACATTCCCCTTCGCATGTTTGTCCTGACATTTCATTGGGCCAAATTTATCACGATTACCACGTTACCACGATTTAAGAATATTTTGGTTCACAATGTTTCACGTAACCCAGCTTGGAAGGAAATGCAGCAGAAGTCTGCGGAATTTTCTATTATGAACAATTGCCTTAACTGCTTGTTCTTCCGATACATTAATCAAACGTGCAAAAAATCTCCAGGGGAAATCCTAAATCCTTATCATTAGCAGAGGGCCAAAATGCATTCTTGGAATTGAAGGTTTAGTTTGGTGTGGCCCTCTGCTGATGATAAGGATTTAGGATTTCCCCCGGAGATCTTTGCATTTTGTTATGTACATCTTCACAAACATTCTCGCTGTGACCGCCTGGCTTTCCTCCGCGCGCTTCGGTTGCCTCCCACGTCCCAAAGGCGTGCGGGTTTCTAGGTTATGCGACCTCTGTAAATTGCATCTAGCGTGTGGGGAATAGATGGGAAAAGTGGGGTAACATTCTGACGTGTGAATGGGTGACAGATAGCCGGCGAGGACTCGGTGGGACAAAGGCCCCTGTTCCCTTGGTGCATCTGTGAATCATTCAAAGTAGTATTCAGAAAAGGGCTGGTGGAGGAAGGAGTCCCTATTTCATAAGTGGGGGGAGGGGGGGGGGGGGGAGTTGTAAAGGGCCTGCCCGACGTAGGCATTTTTAGGCGACTGTCAGTCGCAGCAGGTCGTTAAAAAAACGGCGACTGGACCCCCCCCCCCCCGACGTAAAATTTGAAATAAAATCATTACTTTAGCAACAAAAAAAACGAAGTCAGCACCGGCGACAACCTACGTCACCCTGACGACAATCTACGACAGCATCTACGTCAGGAGAAGTCAAGCTACGCTCATTGGCGTCAATCCCACTGTCGCCAAAAATGTTTCAACATGTTGAAAATCCAGCGGCGACCAGAAAGACGCTACGACTCTTTGGGCGACTGAGGAGACGACTCACGGCCATACAGGCGTCACCCCGGTGACCATATGGCGACGGACTAGTCGCCTAAAAAATAACCTACGTGGGACAGGCCCATAATGTTGAACCTGTACAAAAAGCAGGACAGGCTTCAACCTCGTGCCACCTAACCTCAAGAAGGAGATTTGTGTGGGGGGGGGGGGGGGGGGGGGGGGTTCCTGTAACCCAGGGTGCGGCACAGATTCAGGGAAGGGGTGGTTTGCGTTACCAGATCATGCACTGCGTAGCTTTTTGGGAGCAACAAAAGTTTGTGAGGAGATTTGGCCGATGTACCACTTGGTGCTGGATTTAAAACGAGTGAAGTTGTTCACTGTAACTGATGGGTTAGGAGCCAAGAGAACATGTTTAAAATGTTAAATTTTTAAAAAAGAGTAAAGGGTACATTTTTTCAGCTGTTGAATGTTACCGCCTGGAACTCGCTGTCAATAAGAGTCGCGGAAACAGAATCATCCACGGCTAAACACAAACGAAGCTGAACAAAGAGTTGGTTATTTGCTTCTCGCCCCTGCTCAGTCATCCAGTGATCATTCAGCTCAGCTCCACATTCCCGCACTAACCCTGTATCTTCCTCGATTCCCTTAACCCCTTCCATCAATCTGGAATATAGTGGTCAGTGGCACCTCCATTGCCATCCAAACCCACCCCCGTGAGTTTCCTCACACACCCCAAAGACCAGCAGGTTTGTAGGTTAATTGGCTTGGTTAAATTGTCCCTGGTGTGTGTGGGATAGTAGCAGCGTGCGGGGATCGCTGGCCGGCGCAGCCTTGGTGGGCCGAAGGGCCTGTTTCTGCACCGTATCGCTAAAATAAACTAAATATAGGAAAAATACTTTTCCAACGACTTGTTATTCCCTGGGGAAAGAAATTCCTTGGCATTTTCTCCCGAACAGTTGACCCTTTAATGTGACATCTTCTGGATCCCATGGTTCTAGGCTGTATGTGATCGGAGGGAATTCCACTGGGCAAAGGGCTGAAGGGTGAGTGGAGAGCATGGGATGGGGAGTGGTCCAGAATTAAGGTATGAACATTGGATTCTCCAATATTAGGTAACATTCTCCCCATGCCATGGTGCACGCCTATTTCCTCCACTATCCCAATCCCATTTCTCCTTCCACCTAAATGTACAGCGGTAGAGTTGCACCGTTACAGAACTTTCAATGCCAGAGTCCCGGGTTCGATCCCGACTACGGGTGCTGTCCGCGCTGTATCTCTAGACTAGACGACATCCCTCTCACTGGCTTCACAATTCAGTTATCACCTTATCCCACATCCTGTTGCCGCCTCATCTCTACTCTTTGTCCACACATCTGTCGATCAACCCCCTCGATCATTTGCCAGCCTTTGTTCTGCCCCTCGTCCCTGTTCTAGCTTTCTTCCAAAAACATCCCGACCCGAAACATCACCAATGCATTTCCTTCAGGGGTACAACCCAACTCACTGAGTTACTTCAGCGCTTGTTATTTTCCCGTTGTTTTAAACCAGCATCTGCAGTTCCTTGTGTCTCTAGAATTAAGGTTCTGGATTGGGGAAAGGTTGATATCAAAATCTTGACACATAGACATAGATAGAAAATAGGTGCAGGAGTTGGCCATTCGGCCCTTCGAGCCAGCACCGACATTCAATATGATCATCCAAAATCAGTACCCCGTTCCTGCTGTCTCCCCATATCCCTTGATTCCGTTAGCCCCAAGAACTAAATCCAACTCTCTCTTGAATACATCTACATACACAATACATACACACTCTCTTGAAGACATCACTTGACAAACATAGACTGGGACTAAATCCAACAAGTGGGAGTTGTTCAAATGTGAAAAAAAGAGTTCAGGGCCAACATGTTCTCATAAGGGTGAAAAGTAAGAACAACATGTTCAGGCAACCTTGGACGTCAAGGGCTATTGAAGATTGGGAGAAGAAGAAGAAAAAAGCCATTGCAATTCTATCATTCTGTGAGCATAAAGATAGGGTTTAAGGGAAATGAGTTTACACTGAGGATTGGTGGACCTTTGAACGCTTTGCACAATGAGTGATTGAAGCTGAGGCAATTTCATTTTCTACAGCAAATTTGGATTCATGTCTGAGGTTGAGGAGATTACAGGGCAATAAGGTCAGCACTAGACTGAATTAGATTGTAGATTGCTGTGGCTAAGAGTTTGCACAGATGGGGAAGACTCGGTAACAGGGATCCGAAATGGCTGAAAAACTTGCCTTGGTAGCATTTTGCCTGCTAGGATATGCCATTATCATATCATCCTGATGTTGCAAGGATCCTTAGTTAATGCAAAAATGTGAAATACCATGTGGAATAACCCAAAAGTAACCAGTGGGTAGCATTTACTAGCTTGACACATTTCAATCCAAATCAATTTATAATGTGACCACGATTTGCCTCGGACAAATTGCAGTGCCTTAAAGCGACAATTATAGTAATCAGCGGAATTAGTGTCTAGTAAAACGTGAAACTATTTCCATCTGCCAGCTAGCTCCACGTCTTTTTTTGAAATCCAAAAACAACCAGCAAAACAAGTGGATGAACTATTGAACCATCTACCTTCAAAAACAATGTTTCATGACTAAATATCAACTCCAGCTGTTCCCATAAAAATCGAGTTGCTTTAATTTTTTTAATATGTGTGTTTGATTAAGGACAGGTTTCAACTCATTGTTGGCAACATTTACTTCAATCTTAAAATACTAGTCACCAATATAGTTATTAATTGATTATAAAATAAACTGCAATATATCTGCCCCCCCCCCTCCCCTGGCAACACATTCCAGACACCCACCACACTGTAAAAATAAAATAACTTGCTCAGCACATCTCCTTTACACTTTGCCCATCTCAGCTTAAAGCGTTGACATTAGTGCAATGTTTGTAGGCTATTTTTTTTTAAACGGTGCTCCTTGCATAAGGTTATCACAGGCAGAAATTATGGAAGGGACATCCTTTAGGCAGCACTGTGGCGCAGCAGTAGAGTTGCTACGTAGCTCACAGCGCCAGAGACCCGGGTTCAATCCTGACACGGGGTGGTGTCTGTTCGGAGTTTGCACGTATTTCCCTGCGATCCCATGGGATTTCTCCGGGTGCACCGGTTTCCTCCCACATTCCGAAGACATGCAGGATTATAAGTTAATTGGCTTCTGTAAACTATCCTGAGTGTGTTAGATATAACTAATGTACGGGTGACCGATCGCTGGTCAGTCATAGAGTGATATAGCGTGAAAACGGGATAAGGGGGAATTCCTTTAGGACCGAAATGAGGAAAACATTCTTTACACAGAGAGTGGTGAGTCTCTGGAATTCTCTGCCACAGAAGGTAGTTGAGGCCAGTTCATTGGCTATATTTAAGAGGGCGTTAGATGTGGCACTTGTGGCTAAAGGGATCAGGGGGTATGGAGAGAAGGCAGGTACGGGATACTGAGTTGGATGATCAGCCATGATCACATTGAATGGCGGTGCAGGCTCGAAGGGCCGAATGGCCTATTCCTGCACCTATTTTCTATGTTTCTATGTTTCGGCCCAACGCCCACATGTCCCAGGTACACTAGTCTCACCTGCCCGCTTTTGGCCCATATCCCTCCAAACCTATCCTATCCATGTACCTGTCTCCCTAACTGTTTCTTAAACGTTGGGATAGTCCCTGTCTCAACTACCTCCTCTGGCAGCTTGTTCCATACACCCATCATCCTGGGTGTGAGAAAAGTTACCCCTCAGATTCCTATTAAATCTTTTTCCCTTCACTTTAAACCTATGTCCTCTGTTCCTCCCCTACTCTGGGCAAGGGACCCTGTGCATCTACCCGATCTATCCCTCTCATTGTTCGAGTGGGCCGAATGGCCTGTTTCCATGCTGTATCTGTAAACTGAACTCAACAAAACAGCTGCATCTGGTACAGTAATGCATTAAGGTTATACCATGGAATACTATTAAATTATCAATACCCTACCAATATCAATAGGCAGCACAGTGGCACAGCAGTAGAGTTGCTGTCTTACAGCGCTTGCAGTGCCACAGACCTGGGTACGATCCCGGTTGCGGGTGCTGTCTGTACGGCGTTTGTATGGTCTCCCTGTGACCTGCGTGGGTTTTCTCCGAGATCTTCGGTTTCCTCCCACACTCCTAAGACGTACAGGTATGTATGTAAATTGGCTTGATAAATGTAAAAATTGTCCCTAGTGTGTGTACGATAGTGTTAATATGCGGGGATCGCTGGTCGGCGCGGACCCGGTGGGCCAAAGGGCCTGTTTCCGTGCCGTATCTCTAAACTAATACATAACCCCTACAAAGCAGGATAGGGGGCGAAAGTTATAAGGGTCAGAACCGTGGTGCAGCTTATAGAGCTGTGGCCTCTCTCTCCAGCAATTCCGGGATGATTTCTGACCTTCGATGCTGCGTGTGAGAGTTTGAAACGTAGAAAATAGGTGCAGGAGTAGGCCAGTCGGCCCTTCGAGCCTGCACCGCCATTCAATATGATCATGGCTGATCATCTAACTCAGTATCCTGTACCTGCCTTCTCTTCATACCCCCTGATTCCATTAGCCACAAGGGCCACATCTAACTCCCTCTTAAATATAGCCAACGAACTGGCCTCAACTACCTTCTGTGGCAGAGAATTCCACAGATTCACCACTCTTGCATGTTCTCTTTAGCATGTGGGTCACTCCCCAGTGCACCCGTCCATGCTCATCACAAAAACATGCAGATTGATAGGTTACCTGCTCACTATAGATTGCTTTAAATGAATGGTAGAAGTTTGGGGAGAAAAAAATAAGATTTTAGGTTAGGATTAGTGCAAGAGCTGGGTACCTGATGGTCGGTGTAGTTTCTGTGGGCCAAAGAGCCTGCATCTGTGTGTGATTCTACGGCTAAATTAAACGTGATGAATAGCTTCTTTGCCGCATAACATTCTTGCATTCTTTCTTCGGGTATTGGCATGCTTGCAAGGTTGACATTTATTATTTATTCCCAGCTGCCCTTGGGAAGGCCGTGAGCCTTTTTGCACACACAGCTACATCAGTGGAGAATGTACACCCACACTATTCTGAACATTCTTATTCCCTGTGTTCAGACAAGGAGATAAACTTTTCTCCCTGAATCTTCTATTTCAGTGGCATTGCTTCACAACATGTGATTTTCCAGAAGATTGCATGCAATTTAAATATTTTGAAATCGGTTTTAAAATAGTTGTGAGGATCAACTTGATATGTACCATCCTTAGCAGAGTAGAATCACGTTTTCTTTTAGTAATTTCTAAATTTGGATGAAGACTTTTTTTTGCAGCAGCATAGAGGGGTTTTAAAATGAGTAGTCCTGATGTTCTGTTCCATTAAGAATATGAAAGGTATGCACCACTGTAGTTCATTCCCCTCCATCACAGCTTTTATCACTCGTTCCCTTCATTTCCGCATGGAAATCTGAAGGGTCATGACCCAAAATTTCACCCATTCCTTCTACCCAGAGATGCTGCCTGTCCCGCTGAGTTACTCCAGCATTTTGTGTCTATCTTTGGTTTAAAGCAGCATCTACAGTTCCTACCTACAACAAATCAGGAGTGACAGCTTTGTGGGTGATCTTTCCCATCAAAAAGGACCAAGGCTCTGCAAGAGAAATGAACTTCACAAGTTCATAGGAGTAGAATTAGCCCATTCAGCCCACTCCCGCCATTCTCCCCATGACGCTAGACTCCTGTTCTAATCAAGAATTTGTCTATCTCTGCCTTAAAAATGTCCACTGACTTGGCCTCCACAGCCCTCTGTGGCAATGGGTTCCACAGCTTAACTCACTTAACTGTAAAGCGTTAACTTTGCCTTCCATCAGTGAGGAACAAATTTACTGTGATGGAAGTTTGTGTAAATTGTGTTGGTTGTGTGTCTTGGTTCTTTTCTTCTTGTATGACTGCAGAAATCAAATTTTGTTTGAACTTAATTTGAGGTTCAAATGACTATAAATAGTGTTGTAAGACAAACCAGGATATTTCAGTCATACATAGCATAGGAGACAACCCTGGAGGTTGTGTGGCCAACGAGGACATGGCCCCAACCAATCACCCAGTGACAGGCTGATCCTTAGTGTCTTCAATATTTTTTTGCAAAAGCAAACAAGGAGAAACCCGATTCCGACAAGGTTCTGCCGCTGCTAAATTAATTGGAGCACAGTCTTTTCATAACTCTCATCATATTTTTGCCAAGTACAAAGGCTCATGGCAAAACTCTCGATTACTGGCAGCTGTTGAATGGTCTTTGTCCAAGTGAGACATTGAGAGTGCCTTCCTCAGGCACACACACACACCATTGTAGGTAATGCATGTGTATTGGACTGGACAACACACCGAACCTGTTAGATAACTGGGAAATCACAAGCAACACTTGTACGCGCGAATGTTTGAAGGCTGAGCAAGTCTGACTTGTTCACTGAAGCACACCAGAGAATGAGCCTCGGATACAACAGCTGCGAAACAAAGGTCTTCTGCCAGGCTGCTCCCTGTAGACCACACTCCAGTCCACAAGATCATGGAAAATGTGAGGCAGTTCCCATTTTAACCAGTCATTCTCAACAACGCCAGATGTCTCTGTTAATATTCAGCATCTCCATCAAGCTTTGGGCAACATTATTTCCATGGATCCCAATACCTATTTGGCCCTTGTACTGCCCTTCACCAATAAGACAGGGAGTTGAAATGAGCATGCACTTTTTACCTGTCAGTGAAAGCTATTTAGCTTTAGCTTTCTTTAGATGCATTGTACCACTGCTATGTTAAAGAAGCAAAAAAAAAAAATCTATGCCATCATTTTGAAAATATTATTGCAGCATTGTGTAACAAATTGTGTCCAAGATAACAAAAGATATAAACTGGCATGCTACCTTTCCCGCTGAGTTACTCCAGCATTTTGTATCTATAAAGTGGTTACAACATTCATGTCGGACCTTGTTATCATATTTTGTGCATGTGGTGATTACACATTGTTGTAGTTTAGTATTCAGCATCTTTTTTTTGCTGACTACAATATTAAATGTGTTTTAGCCCTGAACTAGATCTTGCAAGTTTAAGTTACAGCTTTACAGAAAATAGTTGTAATGACAGTCATGATGTTTTAGAGTATTATAGCGCGTATGCTGCAAAATTAATTTTTAACATGTGCAAATAAAGCACTAATCTTTTTTCCCCTCTTTCACAGCTTATTTTCAGGCATTGTACCCAGAGTCACATGGATCAGTATTGGAGGCTTTCTGTTTTTAGGAACATATGATAAAGTCCACAAGCTGCTGCTATAATGTGTCAAGAAATTCACTGCAATACCACTGAACTAGCATAATGGATATAATATAAATTGATTTTTATTAGAACCTTCAATTATTTTGTTAGACATTTTCTATATTTTACATTTCTGTAATATGTATATTTTTTAGCAAATTGTATAAATAAATATTTGTGCAGAAAAGTAACACTTCCTCAATTTGCCTCCATTAAGCAGCTTTGCCGTGTCCTTTCTGGTAACATATAAAAGGAAATACTGACAGATAGTCATTTTACTTGGTGTCTCTGAAGCAGTTTCAACAGAAATATGTAGGCAAGGGTACGTTATCAGGTTTAAATTATAAAACTGCACACTAAAGATCCTTAGAATTCAACATCTGTCTCCAAATTTTGCAGCGCTCATAATTTCTAAATAAAACTTTCATAATTTCTACATAAACTTGCAAATTCAGACTATTGTAGCAGTATTTACCTCAAATGCCATTTTACTTGATACAGTCCACTAGTTTCTCAAATTACCCATACGGAAGGACACTGCTCAACAGCTCATGAGAAGACTTCAAGTGAACAAACAAGTAGTTTATAAACAAGATGCATTTTCAACTTTTACCAGTGACCCATTGGCAGATAGTGAGTGACAATACAAACTCTGCTATCATGTTTGAGTTCAATAATCATGCTGCTTTGGGTAACTTTTCTGTAATTTGAAATATTTCTATGGGAAACTTGGGTAACTGCTACTGAAAAGTTATAATTTTTTTTTAAACTCCAAAAATGCCTATGATAAATTAGATCCTTTATCAAATGTGTGCAATCCCCAAAAGTTTTGTCGACGTTAATTGTAACAAGCCATTTAGAACAAAGGTAAGTGGATTTATCCTAGCAATGTTACTTTCATTATAACCTCTTGTAATAAGGCACCAGAGGGTTTTACAAAATTTAAAAACAGCAACCAAACGAGTTTTCAAAAATTCTTAAAGTTCATGTTATTCATGCACTAAATAGGTTTAAAATATCTTCTGCAAAAGATACATAAGAAACTCTTATATACAAACATATAAAACAAAACATTCCTTTGTACATTATTATTCCCCGCATTTACACGCTTCAGAAGCAACTAAATTGCCGAGCTACTAATTCTTCCCAAGGAAGCTTAAAAAATGTATATACACAGTTAAAGAACGCTCATACAGGTCTTCCCCTATACAAGCTGTGTCCTGCCACATCTCTTCATCTTGGAGAGGTAGCTAAAGGTGGTGAGGTAGTAACAAAAAGCTGACAACATTTTCAGTGCACAGGTGTACATTTGCATTCTTCTGCAAACTACTTCTGCTTTTCAGGTGAAGTCTCATGAATGTAGCAACTGCCCATTAAGTAGCAAAGTCTGTTTGGTGTCAACTTCAGAGTCACTGCGCGATAAAGTTCGAGGTCTCTCACACAACAATGCTGAATTGCCCGAGGCCTCCAAAGATGGAAGATGTTCAGGATTGTGAAGTTCCCGAGTCAACTGCACAGGTTGGAAAGATGTGCCTGAAAAATTAGACAAGTTTAAAAAGTTTTAAACCTGGCAGTACTAGTTAAGAATTATATTAAGACGAATGTAAATCTCAGAGAAAATACACATTTTCATTTTTTTGTCTTTATTCCAGCGAAAGCTGATAATTAACCTTTTAATTTACATTATAACTTCATTATCGTGAAAGAACTTTAGAAGCAAAACTATTATTGTTCTTCACACTTCAACCAAGACTAAATATTACCTTTTTTGGCAACAATCGCTAGATTTTGGGGCTGAGATGTCATCCTATCGTGGTTGCTGGGATAAACGGGCCCTTGCCTTTCCTTCATGCTACTGAAAGTCCCATTGCATGGATAATGATTTAAAATTCCTCCGTTGATTATATTCTGTCCTTTAGCATCTTCAGGAGAATAATCCGTACTTCTATAAGGGCCTGAAGTGTTGGCATTATCAAACTGATCAATGCAAACTATGGGTTGACCACCAAACAAACCTATTCAATCAAACAAAATAATATGTTACATCATTGTATGTAGGTATCGATTTGAAACTGCTTTTATAGTGCTTCCAACAAGTAGACATTTGACATGATAGATTGACATGAACACAATATGCATTGGATAGTCATCAATACAAATCTGCCGGTATGGAATAGATACTCCTTCTGAGGTAGGTCTGCATAATTATAACAATTTCTACATTTATTAGATGTACATCCACGCAAATTTTGAAAATTACTTTTGTTCAGCCTACAAATACCCAAATAGAACAAGTTATATTTCAGTAGAAAGACTGGAAATTTTAATTAATATTTACTGAAAATCAAAAATTACATGATGTAACAAGCATTCAGATCATTTCCCTATTTCCATAATCTTCTACGTGTTGTAATTCCCCTTCATTTCTACTGCACGCAGCCTTGAACATCAACTGAATAATAGTCTGACTTCACTGTTGGGAGTCCATTATTTTCTGTTTTAAGAAGCAAAGTCTAATGGTTGCTGGGAAATATCTTAAAACCAAAATGATTTTAATTTAAAAATCAGCTAGTGCTGATCGTCCAATTTAACCCAAAGTAATTGTTAGCAAGGGATGATTAATCTGCGTTTATACTGGAAGAATATTTAATTGAAACATTCTGCACCCTAATAAAAGTCAGGTACACATGTAAACAGCTTTAACCAATTTCTGAAGTTGAGGAACTATTATTTGTTTATACAAATAATCATAGAGTCATAGTGTCAAAGAAGCCCTTCGGCCCAACTAGCCCGTGCCGACCAACATGTTCCATCAACTTTGCCCAAAACGACAAAGTTCTGCATAATGAATGTTCTTATGGCTAAGAACGTCTGGCATTGAATGTTTGGAGCAAACAAAGCAAGGTTCTCGAGGAATGTTCAACTCCAGAACTGCCTGTGCTTTAATACTCAAATCAAAATCCAGGACCCAATTGTTAGATTTTTGCAAACCATTTCTAAATTTGCTCAGCTTACTCTCCTTAGTCAAAAAATGTCTGTAAACTCTAAAAATTCAAGTTAGTACCTGCGTCATATTTTGAAACTAGCTAAACACATACCTGGATTTTCTGGGCACAGTCTTCCATCTGTTGCATGTTTACATCTATCTTTAATATTGCATCCAACACAATGCTTTGCTTTCCTATAGGAAGTATTGTGATTGTCCACATCTGCGCAATTTCCAGCATCAGTCCGACATATACCTGCAATGATAGTCCGTTAGATTTTGCCCACTCTGAATGAATGCTCATGGTTAACAATCAAGATGCATATGTAGACACCAGAAATACCACTGTCTTATGAAAATGGTGGAATTGAAAATTAGACAACCTTTAGCAGAGAGCAATAGATTTGGGAAATGTTAAAAAAAACATGGCATCAAAATGTGAAGAGGGTAACAAATGCCTGAGCAACATTTAAATGACAGGTTCTAAATTATACTAAATAAAACCAGCTCATGTTCATCATCCATTCTTAACACCTGAATCATAAAACTGATGAAGCTCTAGATATTGAGGCAGATCTGTGCTGCCTAGTAGCACCTGGGAATGTAAAAATCCCGGCTTTGGCACAACCCTCTGTCTTCTATCAGTAAGCCAATTCCAAATCCAATTAATCATAAACCTTTCACTGTGCACTGAGCTTCATGCACTATTTTGCAGGAATATTAAAAAATGAAGGATCGGTGCTAAGGAATAAAAATGGGGGGTTAAAAATCAAAACTATACCATTGCTCTCTGTATGTCCACTGGGCATTGCTGCTGCTATTTGCAAATTGCTGCTCCCATCCACCCTGAGAGAAGTATCCTGGCGTTCAGAGAGTGTTCCTTGTGAGGAGAGGCAACTGGGTACATCTGGCACGATGGTTTCATCTGCAATGTACGCATATATACATGTTAAAATAAGCATGTCAGGCACAAGCTCACACTTTCACTGAGGTCCACTGTGTATTACAGACTTTCCCTAAATTTAATTCCTAGGAAAGTCTTTATCAAAATCTGTCCAAACTTTTAAGTATGTTAACATTATGTCTGCTTCTCAGAACCATGGTGTTTGGTTGCATCGGATTCTTAGACTAACAAGCTAAAGTTTAAATTTTAATTGAATATGCCCGAAGCATTCTGCAGGACAGGCAGCATCTGTGGAGAGATAAATACAGTTCATGTTTCAAATTAATGAGCCTTCATCAAAACTGGGATGGGGAAAACTGGGATAAGGTTATTACAAGCTGATAACTTTCTATTGCACAGTGCTTCCATCATTTGCAGGTTTTTGATTTTCATTTACACATAAATTTAAAACATCAATCTACCAATTTAGGAATCTGAATCAGTTTTAAAAATCTGAAACTATAAAAGTAATATTTTGGAACGGGGTCGATGCTCATGATATATTTCATATGGTCCTTTGAAGTGGCACAGCTCAAGAAGGGAAATCTGCGGCAGAATGGGACTGAACTAAAAGTCATCCAGAGTGCAAGAATCCCAAAGTGATAGAAAGGAGTTCTGATGAGAAGTCATCGACTCAAAATATTGACTCTTTGGTACAATAGTCCAAATTTTTGCAGCAAATCAATAATCAAGTTCGCCGTTTCAATATTATGTATGATTTTGGTGACTGGAAAGGTTGCCAGCTATGAGAATTCAACCAAAGAAAGCCAAGATGGCTGCAAATTATTTGCAATGGAACCATCCCCATAACGTCTTTCAAATGGAGGCGCCAAGAAAATGTTCATAATAATGAATGATTCTGAAAGTCAATAAATGATTCAAGAAACTACCAGATTGCACAGGTTATTAGTTAAAGTTCTTATTTCATGCATTAATATACAAATAAGAGACTAGCTAAATGGATGCTTGCATCATTTAATGCAATTGTTTCAAGACTTATTTCAACTGTAAAATGCTCGCTACAACACAATATACCTTGTTAACATTGTGAATGGTGGATGCTGCAGAATCCCACAAGTAATTAACACTAGTATTGTTAAAAAAAGATGCAGATTGGTGAAGTTTCCAATAAAAGTTGGAAAGTCAACCACTTGCATATGTGGGTAGGCAAAACAGACATCCAGCTGGGACTTAACGTGTGTCTGACTTAACGCGTGTCTGACAATAAACTGCTTACCCACGTTTTTTTGGCAAAGGGCAAACTCACAAATCTGTACAAAATTAATTGGACAGGGAAAACAGCAGCATTTTCCAGAATCATGAAACTCTAGAATCTAATAAATTGGCAGCAGGATTGTTTGGGAAACAGGACCATGTACCAGTTTGATTACATTTAACATGCAGTAAATAATGCTTCAAAGTGTTAGTGGATCACTGAAAGATAAAGAGGTAAGTGCCGCCCGCACCTGTATTTGTCACACTGTATTCTTCACTCTTCTTCCTGGTCTGGTAGATGATGCATACCCAAACCAGAGAGGTTATGACAATGCTGCAGACCACTGCGATGATGACAATGCCCACGGTCATCGTTGCATCCTGTTTGTTTTGTCCCACCACACAAGCCGACGACGGCAAAATGCTGAGGTGACTGTGAGCTCGTTCAGTGCCCAGTGGATTGGACATCTCGCATGTATATTTACCCCCGTCGTCCGACACCACATTCCGTATGATCAGCAGTTGGTTTCCAGGCGTGAAGTGATGCCTCTGTGTAACCACAAGAGGTTCATCGCCCTTTAACCAGGTTATTCGTGGAGAAGGGCTTCCCGATGCCATGCACTGCAGAGCAATCGTTTCCCCAATCACCACTGTTTGATCTTCCAGCGGATAAATCAATGATGGAGTTTCTAAAAATACAAAATGCAGAGGTAAAACAGTTGAACTTCACCCACGTACCTCAATTTACACGTATTCTAATCTGAGAAAAGCTGTATGAAGTTATGCTAAAGCTTCCGCCCCAGCATTTATATGTCCCCCCCATTATTACTAATACTGCATCTTACTTCTACACATTTGATGCATTTGAATTGGAGGCAGAGAAACAAAAAAACCAAAGGCCACCACCATATTAGTAGCTCAAGAAAGATGGGTTTTAATGTGAACGGTGTGGGTTGCAAAAATTCCCGAGACCGGTATTAACTTCACAATTTTACTTTCTCCATTTTAAAATACGAAACACAAAAGTAAATAAATGTTGACAAAATAAGCAATCACAATTTAAGAAACTATAAATATGAAACTGAAGGAATATACTCTTAATTGATATGCATTGTTAACAGTAAGAGGATGAGTTTAGCAACTTTCTAGCAAACTATTTAGATGATATTTAATTGAAAAAATAACTAACATAATTAAACACCGTTCATTTCAACATTACGATTGGTTTGGTGTTCGGTAACAAATGGTTCACTCAACCAAGATACCTCAAATTCAAAGCTAATGCAGAGATGCCGAAGCACAGTAAATGTGGGTGTTCTCCAGTTTCAGAATATTTTCTATCTTTTTGGAGTTTGGTTTTAACCTCCAGAGGTTCACTGCTGATAAGTGCTTTAAAGTTTTGGTGGCTTCTATAATAAATCTGTTGTGGCTTCAATAATATTGTAAGAGACCCAAGATACAGATGGACAAAACTAATGATTTCATTCAGTTTCGTTATCAACATCTTGGTATTTTACCTTGTTACATTCCTGGATTTTGAGCCCAAGGGACTAAAACAAAAGTAAAGAACCAAACAAATACACCTCAGGAAAAAGGTGCTGGGTATTAAAAGGCAAGATCAGATATTTATATTATGATTAATGAAACTTGTGGTAAGGCACAAGCAGCAGTGTTCTGGATTCTAGGAGATTTGTGTGGGTGGGTAGAAGGTGGAATTGTGAAGACACTGGGGAAGGAACCCTGACCATTGTAGTGATAACAAGACTACAAAGCTCACCATTCATTATTCGAACAGTAATCACAGGGGGCCTGCTCCATCTTACGCCATGGATGTTGCCCAATGATTTTGTCTTAAAACATGGAGCATGGATACACTAATTATCCACTAAACACAGAGGACTCGCCCATTATATTCACATGCACATCAACAGCAGAATGACTACAGACTCTGTACAATGCAAACCGACTTTTACAAGTACAGTTCCTTATTCTCAGATTTTAATTATGGTCAGCAATATAGGAATTTAAATCTGATTACCAGATCTAGCTGCGGTTAAGACTACAGAGCAGTCAAAAATTCTGAATTAACCATAACAAAAAGAAACCTCCCACGAGGTCATCTCTGCTTAAGTATTTTTTTTTTTTTAATCATGAATTAATGTTTTGCAACGCAATATATTTTGATTGGACAATTCTGAAAAAGCTATAAACAGAATCCACCTACCCAATACTGTGAGGGATGCATTAGCAGATATTGCCCCAGCAATATTTTGAGCTGTACAACTGTAAACTCCCATATCTTCAGTTTTTACATCCACAATAAAGAAAACATCATCTTCAGGCATCACGTGCATCCGCCTTTCACGGGCTGCAGGAAAATCTGTCCCGCCATCCTTCTGCCATGCAATCTGTGGAGCAGGGTGGCCAGTAGCCGCACATTCGAGCCGAGCATTGGCTCCTGTTCTGATAGTTATATCTCTTGGCGTTTTAACAAATGATGGCAACACTGCAAATATAAAATATTACCATAAAGCCAAGAGAAATTATTTCTCAAAGTGCAATTTTTTTATGATAAGCAGCATGAATGAGAGCTGAGCATTCCCTTCAAATCTACTTTGGGCCCATTTACATATTTCAAATGAAAGTTCATTTTAGCATGTGGGTGACATTATCTTACGAGGACATCACCAGTACTTGGGATTTTATTGGAATGATAGTGAGTGTTTGCATTGCAAATTTACATCTAGATAAGTGGACTGAAAGATCTATATTTGGTCACCAGTGGAATCAACAGCCAAGACCATGATATTTCAAATTAATGACAAGACCCACACTTAAGGGAACAGTAGTTAAAACAGACCACCAATGCCACTTTAAACCATAACATAGGTAATTGACACAATCGGTGTGTAAAATGTACTAGGACATATGCGGCACAGTAGCGTAGTGGGGCGGCATGGTGGTGTAGCAGTAGAGCTACTCCCTTACAGCGCCAGAGACCCAGGTTCGATCCTGACTACGTCTCTACAAAGTTTGTACGTTCTCCCAGTGACATGTGTGGGTTTCCTCCAAGATCTTCGGTTTCCTCCCACACTCCAAAGACTTACAGGTTTGTAGGTTAATTGCCTCAGTATAAATATAACATTGGCCCTAGTGTGTGCAGGGCAGTGTTCATGTGCGGGTATCGCTAGTCGATGCGGACTTGGTGTGCCGAAGTGTCTGTTTCCGCGCTGTACCTCTAAACTAAACAAAACAATGTCTATGTCTCCACTGCATTCTGGAATATGTGTTATTATAAATGCATTGTCAACTGCAATGGTATAGAAATGTGGGGCTGTTTCAGATTGCAAAATGACATTTTAAATCAGGTGGTCATCAATCTGAAAAGGTGCAATTCAGTTTCCTTCTCCATAGATATTGTTTAGCATGCTAGATTATTTTGTTTATGTTTCAGATTTTTACCATCTGCAGTTTTTTGGTTTGTAAATCTGCAGCCTGTTCATAGCTAGATTTTTGGTGTGTCACCATCTTGAACCATTTGTCGTAACAAGTTAAACGAACACATCAAGTGTGTATCCTGCTGTACCCACCGTTAACTGTAAGCTTGGCTCGAGTAGAGTAAGTCGAACCAAAGTTGTTAGTTATCATACACTGATATCTCCCTTCATCTGAAAATTTCACATTTCTTAAATGAAGAATGGTGGTATATTCCATTACTTCACCATCCTTTGCCCGAACGTGTGCAAAGTTCTCAATCTCAGCATTGTGTAGAATCTCGTGATCTTTTTTCCAGGCAAATATCATTGGGAAGTTGCTACTGCTTGCAGCTGAACAAGTAAAATGAATATCTCTGCCAAGCATAGCCATGGTGGTCTCAGGCTGAACAATGATCTGAGGCTTTGGAAAGTCATCTGAAAAAATAAACAAGTAGAGGAACAAATTTGAGGAACAGTTCATAAATTGATAAAGTTACAATATGTTTTATTGCAGATAGGCAGGTGGAATGGAGAGATCAGAAGTTTATTACAGTGTGTTATATTTTTGATGAAAATCATTGTCTTGTGGACATAGCTAAGCCAATCAAAAAATTAGGATCGCAGAAAAGTCTTTGATTACAAGTTTGTTTCTATAAACCATTGAGGAAACCACTCGTTTCACTTGCCAGCCATAACCTTAGCGAACATGTTCTAGAAGTTATAACCCATTCTTTTATCAGGACCTGCAAGTATGTTTGCGGCAGATAGCAGGCATATTTGGGTTATTGCCTGCGATTCTCACAAAGCAAGCTTGCCATGTCACTTGTTGTCATGAGGTCACTAGTTTTCGATGACAAACTTCCGATCAAGAGAGATCCCTATACTGGCCTCAGGACCATTCTCACACCACTATACAAGTCAACCACACTAAATGTTCTTTCCTTTATCCTGTATCTGTACACTGTCGATGCCTCGATTGGAATCATGTATTGTCTTTCTGCTGACTAGTTTGCACGCAACAAAAGGTTTTCACTACCTTGACAATAAATTAAACTAGAATGTGTGAGAATGCATCTCAAATACGTTATACTGATTCATGCAGTGTAAATTAATATTAGTTTTAATAGGCTCATATCTTTAACAGAATGTTAAAAAAATCACCAGAAATAAATACATTCGATGTTTTTTCTCCCGTTATGTACTATGTTTACATATTCTGTTGTGCTGCAGCAAGCAAGAATTTCATTATTCTATCCGGGACATATGACAATAAAACACGGGGGTTACACAAAAAGCTGGAGAAACAAAACGTCGAGAGGAGGAAGAAGGGTCTCGACCCGAAACGTTGCTTATCTCCTTCACTCCTTAGATGTTCGCTGCTGCTTCGGGTACTTCGCTGCTGCACCCGCTGAGTTTCTCCAGCTTTTTGTGTAACCCTCGATTCTCCAGCATCTGCAGTTCCTTCTTTGACAATAAAACACTCTTGTCTCTTGAGCCACAAGTTAACCAGCTCCGTATCAGCTTCCCAAATTAATCTCATTTATAATGTGATGACAGAAGCAGAATAATCATTTTTTTAAATAATTAGGAAGAATAACTTACCACAAACAAAACTTTCTGCAGGCACAATAAATATACTTTTTCCTTTTAGTGATTCTGGATGAGCACATGTGCCAACCACATTTGATTGGAAATCTCTTACTAAGAGCCATTGTGGCAGCCATTTTAATTGGCAATCACACAAAAAACTATCACTGTTCATATATCTGTAGAAACAAATGTTTTAATTATAAAAGCGTTTTGAATAATGTAATCTGATATTACCATGATCCGAGTAAGTACAAAGGCATTGGGTATATGGTTCTGAATTTTATTTGCCTACAGTTTCATAACATTTCCAAATTTGCATGATATAAAACTTGGAAGTTCGATGATGAGTTTAATAAAGTACTACAATAGACGATGTATTCTGCAGCTGAATACAGAAGATTGAAATAATGCTTTGGCAGAAAAACTAAGATATAGACTGGCAGGTTAAAGGGTTTAAAATGAGGAATGTGGGAGGGCATGTTGAGGAACTACCTCCTGGATCCCATATACAGTTTCGATTTTTACACTGAACCTGCACAAAATTATATAGAGGCAACATACAAGAGGAAAGAGCTGAAGGTCGTGTAGAAAGTATAAAAAAGATTTACACAAATAATTTCAAGGGTGAAGGATTTTGTCTATAAGATTACACTGAAAAATTTGCGGTTGTTCTTGAAGTAAGTACGTTTGACAGATTTTTTAGAATTATTAGTTTATACAAAGGTAAAGACGGAAGTTGTTGCCATTAGTGGATTGTTCAATGAACACGAGAAAAGATAAACAATGTTAACATGCTACACAAAAGGAAAGCAAAGATAAGTTTATTAAAAAACCTCAATAAGTAGGACCTAGAACTTATTGTTGGCCATGATTCTAACAGAATAAATCCATCCTTTAGAAGATATCTGGATAGGTAGTATACAAGGAATAATTTTCAGATCTATGGGGCAAGAAGGTACTGGGACACGTAGATGGCTCCCATAAGCTCACTTGGCTGAATTTATTCTTTCTGTGCCATCATTTCTATGGTTCTACAAGATGTTGCACGTATATGAACAAAAGAGGGCAATGAACATAGCTTCTAGGAAGCAAGTGGTGCTCTTTGTATTTAGGATTGGTTTGTGATTTTTAAATTGAATGGTATTTATCACATCTTCATTCTGGATGTAGTATTTTAAGCAGACAGAATACCCGAGCAAAATAAAATTTAGAAAAGTAGTACAATTTGCACCCAGTCTAAAGTTCAAAGATTATGTTCAAAACAAAACCTCTACCCTCAGATAGTATAGTTACTTACAATTCCTTTAGATTCTTCATTCTGGAAAACGCTTCTCCTTGAATAGATCGGATCATATTGTTCCCCAGATTTCTGTAACGGATAATTTGTTTGTAGTTCATAACACAATGTCAAAGTCCATTTAACACCAAGTAATCCCCTCTTCGGTACCCCACACCACCATGCCCCTCCACACACACACACAAAATCTGGTAGAACAAATTTGTTTGTAATATGGAACCTGTAAATTAACTTGCAATTGTATCAATATTTGATAAATTGATCTCCTTTCAGAAACAACTCCACCATAATTTAGATTTATAAATAAAAAAGGACGATAAAGAATGTAATTTCCCTCCTGGGATAACTAAAGTTCTATCGTACTGTATCGTAAAGTTGGAACTTAACAGAAAAAAGAAACAAAAACTGGAATTAATTCACACTGGTTATCAAGGCATGGGGAAAAAAAACATTTAAAATAGTTAAATCAGGAACATAATACCACACAATACTGTGTTCCCAAAGTTATAAGACAATGAGATCATTTTTGTGCAAGTGTAAATATTTTTAATTTTCAGAACAAACAAGAAGCCTGGCAAGATTTCCAAGGATCTCCCGAGATCAGCAAGAAATATATTGAGTAATTATTTATTATTGGGGAAAAAAAATAATGGAATTGGGTTAGCAACATTAAGATATTGAAGTGTGCGTCTGTGCGTGTGTTAAATTCAAATTTATTCAGAGATTGGATTTTTCCTTTAATGCCTTAAGGGCAAAACAAAAATAGGGCCAAAGTTTAAGCAGACTATAACGAGAAAGCAGCAGATGGCCTCTGAAAATGCAACTTCTTCTCAGTTTACAAAGAGCTATTAAATTGCGAGCCGCCTCCTAAAGCAGCCACTCTTGGCAAACTGCTAATTCAATATACTATTGGATACTCACAGGTGTTCAAGGGCCTCCAGCCCCACAAAAGCTTTTTTGGCCACAGATTTGATCTTGTTTCCAAACAGTGTCCTACAGTTTTCAAACATATAAATGGAAAAAGAAATTGAACAATTAGTCAAGCCAAATCAGGTAATGAAACAATATGAAGTTCGATGGGGGGGGGGTATACTGCTCTGTACAAAAAAAACTGATGAATTACAAATACAAACTTAGTTTGATGACATTACATACAGTTTCAACTACTTAAAGAAATGAGCTTAGTAAAATATAACTCTGTCCAATAAACAGCAACATAACGAGTATGATTGAATGCACCGACAGCTGCAAGCTCCAGCATTACACTGGACAGAGAGCTGTATAGTTCCAAAGCCCTCGGCCACATTCACTGACTTTAGCATTACTTCCAGTAATTGCATGCCTTTCTCAAGCACCCTAGAAACACTAACCTCACAATCTAACTACATCCTGTAAACCGGCAAAAACAAGTGAGACTTTGTCGTGGAACTATTTTAAGCTGTATAATTGTGTTGGAATGCTGAGATCACATGGATTCACCCCCCCCTTTCCCCCCCCCCCCCCCTCAATGAAACAAAGTCTCTCTTTTCTGGAAATCATTTCAAACTGCCCTGATTGGCACAGGTAATTTTTCTTCAGCCTGTAGATAGTTGGCTGGCTGCTTCAAGTATGAATGTAGCAAAAGTGCAAGCATTTTGACCCCTTGCGTCTCAACTCAGAAGTGAGTTTTTTAAAATCTTACATCCAGCGCATTCATACAAGAACCATATTCAATATTCTTGCACGTACAAGCAAGTGTAATCAGCCTTAAAATGGCACTGTAATTTTTGTTTTTATCAACTGAAAGAACGCCAGAAGTATTTTCGTGAATGCAAGGTAAACAGTAAAGATATTACAAATGTTACAATTAAACGGCATATGATTACAATTGCAAATATCAACTTTCCTTTTAAGATACATGCTAATATCTTGCAAAATGTTCATTGATTTACAAACTAATTGCTGCAACAGACAACCCCACATTCAAAATTCTATCAATATGAAAATAAAAGCAATAAAAATAAAATTGTAAAATACTTGCAATGCTTTAAAAAAAAAAAAAATTCTCACCTCTTTGGTGACGGCCTCAGTTAAAATGCATAACCCGTTTTAATGTCATGAGGATAACTAGCTCCATAAAGCCTTTCTTCGCATCGCCCTCCCCCAAAAAAAGAACACATAATGGAGATTCCAACAGCCAATGTTTGCCTCTGATTGATATAACATTTTGGCTCCATTCTTCCAGCATTATTGCTAATATTGTTGGCTGGTGGTTAATTTAATAAAAAACTTTGCACTGGGTGTTTAACAAACACATTGTTTCATCATGGATGTAACTACTGCTAATTAGCCTACTACAAACCATTACTGTCCCCCTCTGCTTCAAGGAAACCACCTTCATTGCAGTCCCCAAGGAAAGCGACTTTCCCACATCTGTATCACTCTTCTGGACAAGCTAGACCCCTTGCAATTTGTACAGTGGAGAAATAGTTCCACGGAGGATGCCATCGTCCTTGCAATACATTCAGCTCAGATCCATCTTGACAATAAAAACACCTACAACAGGATGCTATTCAGTGACTGCAACAGCCTGCAATGCCGTAATACTGAATAAACCTATTTGTAAACTCTTGGTCTTTGGACTTCCATCTGCAACTGGCATCTGATAGACCCCAGTCGGTTGGAATTAATCACAGCATTTCCTCCACTCTGACCCTCAACAAGAGGTCCCCACAGGACTGCCTGCTCAGCCCATTGCTCTATTCCTTGCACACCTATGATTGTGTAGCCAAGTATAGCGCCAACCCGACCTTTAAGTTCACTGATGATACGACTTGTCAGCTGGATAAACATTAGTGATGAAATGGACTACAGGAATGAGAATGCAAACCTTGGTTCAGCACAACTACCAAGTCCTTAATATCAACAAGATGAAAGAGATGGCTATTGATCCAAAGAAGCAGGGGGAGGAGAGGGTGAATATAACAGAGCTGCTGTAGAGCTTCCAGTTCCAAAACATCCATATCGTCAGCGAGCTAAACTGGTCCCTTCACAATGTCGCAGTGATCAAGAAAGCAACATCAGCATATTTATATCAGAGGGGATCTGACTTGTTCACAAGGATTCTCTCAAACTTCAAATGATGTTATAGACTGTATTCCAATGGGAAAAATCTCAACTGGTATAGCAAATACTTTGCTCTTGACCACCTGAACCTACAGAGAGGGGTGAACACCACCCAGCCCAACACACAAGCTTGTCACTTCCTTCCATCCATCCCATGCTCATGACATGCATCAGGAAGGCTGAAGTATTGTCAAGGATGCCTGCCACCCCGACTATTCCCTTCTTTCTATTCTACTTTCTGGGAGAAATTACAAGGGCTTGAAAACGTGAATATCTTGATTTAAGAACAGTTCCCCACTGCTATCAAACTTCTGACCAATTCACTTCTTTCTCATCCCCTTCCCAGGGATGTTGCCACATTCTCTTATAACTCTGCCTTATTTGGTTCTTCCGATGTTGAGTGTTTTTGTTTTTTTTGCACTACTTCAGATTGCACTATAATCCTGTGAGCCATAAGTCCGTAAATTAAAGGAGCAAAATTAGGCCATTCAGTTCATCAAGTCTACACCGCCATTCAACCATGGCTAATCTATCTTTGCCGTTTTCAATTTGTCATTGTATTTAGTATTGTATCCATCGCTATCATGTATAGTGTGTATTCTACGAACTTAACGCAAACAAGGAATTTTATTGCACCTTTATGTATATCACAATATAATAACCCAACTCAATTAGGACTCAGATTTAAATATGAAGTTTTAATTTTGAGCCATGGCTGCATACTTTTGTCATGCCAGATGCAAGTCATGAGGAGACATTGTACAGTTGATGGCTTGAAAGTAGGTGTGAGGAATGAGGTAGAGGTGGGGAGCATCGAAAGCACAGTAGTTGGAACTGAAAATGTTGCAAGATGACGGAGGCTGAATTATTGATAACTGTAGGGATTTATTCACTGGGTTGTACAGGGCACAACCTCCATAGAACTTATTCCACTCACTAGAAAAAGTGACGCAATCAGTTTTGTGTGTTGGAGGCAAACATATGTTTTTTTTGTAGGTTAAAAACAAGGAGAAAAACATTGGATGTGGTGCACTTTGAATCACAGCTTTACTTGGATGGTCAGAACAATTTCAACGTGAGGGAATCATACTGGGATTTAACTGCAGGTATGCAGTTTTGTATGTTTTCCAGATCCTATCTAAATTGGGTCTCTTCTCATTTCAGACACCTAATTTCTGGACTATTCTTATCACTTTCCACAACATAAATCCTTTGACTCTGGCAGAACTAAATTAGACTCTCAACTCCTTTGCTCTTCAACATTACCTTTTTAATTGTTTTTCTTCCAGAGTTAAGAGTATCATTGATAAAAATGTTGGATTGTAAAATTTAAGTCCCGTAATCTAGTAAGTGTATTGGCATAGAAAGTGAGTAAATAACTGAAATGATTAGATAAAATGAACAGAATTAATAATAGTTGCAGCTCATCACATCCTTAATCCGTGCATAAAGATGGCCCTAATTTCCTATTCAGAGCACATGCACACAAACAATGGCTGTATGGAAATAACCTTTTTAAGCATGCAGTTTGGCTGACTTCAAAAGATGAGATACTCACAGCTTGCTTAGACTATCCAAGCCAGAAAAGGCCCCATTTGTATCTTCTATTATCCCCGAGATTTCATTATTGTCCACTTCCCTATAGGGAAAAAAACAAGTGCAATCAATTTTTCAGTCTTGCCTATTTGCATTATGAAAGGTAAAGAGGGAGAGGAAAGGTGGCGCTTTAGTTCACTGCATTATAAAATGATGGATCACTTCTTGTGTCTAAAGTTATTCTGCACCAAAAGCTAATCTTCTCCAACCAATTCCCTTTTAAAAAAAACTGCTAATCATTTTTGTTCTGATACCAACACTATTCCTTGAATCATGTTTTCTCTCTAAATTGATGGTTATCATCTTGGGATTTAAATACCACTGTTAAATACACTACAAAAATGTGATGCATCCAGTTTTTTTGAATTTCAACACAGAACTATTTTCGACATCAAGCTGTCTGTTATTACAACTGCTTTAACTAATTCATTTCATTTCCCACACAGAACTATGCCAAAACATGGTTGGGGAAAATGTCAAATTGTTTGTTGGGAGAATAAATTGCAGTTAACACCATCTGTTGTATAACCATCAGTATAATGAGAATAGTGTTACTTTTCAGTTATTATCTTCGACTTTTTTTAAAAAAAGAATTTGTTTATTCCTGTAGTATATCACAAATGTAAGTCACCACCAACAGCCCAGTTCGCAAAAGAAAGTTGCTACCGCTGGAACTATATGCTAGTTCCTCTGCTCCCCCAAGGAGACTTTGTTACCTCTCCTATCATTATTGCATGCACTAATCCCTGATAAACGAATCCTGCTACTCCCCAGATATTTTACTTTGAAAATACAGAAGGATAGAAAATAGGAACAGTACTAGACCACTCAATCCTTTGAGACCGTTCCACCATTCAAAGAAATGATGATCGATCCTACCTCAATATTCAGCAACTTGACTTCCACAGCTTTCTGTGATGCAGAATTCTACAACGTCACCTGTCTTCTCAACCTTACATCCTAAAACTATAACCCCCAGCTCTAGCCATTCCCCATATCCCCCTAGAGAAATATCCTTCCTGTATCCAGCCTGTTTAATTCTGAACTTTGTATGTTTCAATTAGATTTTTTTTCTCATTCTTTTGAGTCACAGTGAATACAAGTTTAATAGATCTAACCTCATCCAACAGTCCCACAATCTCAGCAATCAATCTGGTGAGCCTCAGCTGCACACCCCGAGTGGCAAGTTTATAATTTCTCAATTAAGAAACGAAAGCTGCACACAAAACTCCAGGTGTGGTCTCACCAGGACCCTGTGTAATTATAAGGCATATTTACTCCCTGTACTCAAAACCTCGTGATTTTCTAAATGCTTGCCGAACCGGCATATTTATTTTTTAATGACAGGTGTAGAAGGACAGCCAGATCCCATTACACATCAACGTTTCTCCATTTAATAAACGTTGCTTCCCCGTTTCCAATGTTGAACCATTTATGCGTTATATTGTATCTGCATGTATTTACCTGTTCTCTCAAGTGTTTAACTAGCTTTAAAGCCTCTTTACAGCTTTCTCTCACTCCACCCATGTTCAAAAATCATATTTGGATCCTGCATCAAACAAGTTTTATTATTTTAAATATATAGTTTTAAATTGTCTTTAACACTGAATACTAAACAATGCCAATACTGCACACACTGCATGCTTTTCCAATTGAAAAGAATGGAGGGTGAATTGAAAGAAAAAGGGGCTCTCTCAAACCAGCAAAACCTTTGATTTCAGCTCTTTTTATATTTACTTCCTTTTTCTTCCAGGCTTCACTGGCAATTTCCTATTCTTTCTGGCTGGCTGGGCCTGAATGCCTGCTGGCTTGTTAATCATTGCTGTGTGAAGGCCCCAAGGCTTGACCTCTATTTGAATAGCTATGCATTTCAGCAGTTTCACACTCTCTGAAAGCTCGTCAATCCTCAGCAACAATGGAACCATAATTAAAGCATGCTCATTTCTCTTTCACCAGGTGCAAGCCCCTATGAGCCTCTTGCTTTATTTAATTAGAATTCTCCGCATAGAGTAGAAAGCTTCAGCATTCTGCCGATTGGTCATTCAAAATACCAACAAAAACCGCTCTGAAAACTAGACGGTTTCAGAAAAGATCAAGTAAACGTCTGTCTTACATCTTACATAAAGGGGTCTTTGGCACAGAAAAGGTGGTGGCTGCACAGATCCTTTATAAGTGACTTTCTTCCAACAAAATCATGACCAAAGATTTGGCAACAGCCCAAAAACGAAAACAGGATTTCAAAATCTATTTGTTAATAGCTACCACCAACTAAACCATTTTTGTCTTACGTAATAAGAAGTCTAGAGAATGCCAGACTTCAGATTAACCATTCTATTTTATTGTCTGTTAATGTTCCCAAATCACGGTAGATCTCTGAGACTAAACACAAGTATATGGTAGTACAGTTAGTTTAAGACACTCAGTACTTTCACACTTTTACATGTGTTCCCATGCATTTCCGGACCTCTATGTAAATTACGTTTTGTATTTCAGGATTGAAATTAGCACATTGGAAATAACATTTACACAATAAAGTAACTTGAACCATGTTTCTAAAGGAAGCATCTTTTATTGCAGCTATTTGTTCTCAATTTGTTAAGATGCTCTTGAAGTAGTACAATGAGACACTGCTATACCATCCCCTGCCAAATTCCCATGGATGGCTTCCTATTAAAGCACCATTCAGGATCTGGTGCGAGAAACAACAGGACCTAGAGGTTGCATGAATGTTTGAATTCTCGAATTTGAATCTCCAAATTAAATTCAGAATTATGGTTCACTTATTATCTTCCTTTTTTGTTCACTCTCCCCAAAAACATAAATACACGACTTCAGAACATCCCATAGGACTTGATAGCCAATAATGTCCTTATTGAGATGCTGTCACCATGAGAAAATGGAAACTTATTTTCCACATATCACATATAGCCTTATAGTAATGAAATCACCAGAATCTGATCCGATTTCAGGTTAGGCCAGTGTGTGGAGCTGGCTGATTGTGTTAGCACCAACATCCTTGGATTGCTCAGTAGGTATTTAAGCACACTGGTCCCCAACAGCACTCTTTGTCATGTACTCGTCCTAGTTAAGTACATAAATCCAGCACAGACTACCACCAACCCTCCTGCATGTATCTGAGGCAAGGACTATGGCAAACACTTGCACAAGGGAGTTGCCACCAATATCGCCTCCACAAAATCCTCCTCTGGTGGAACAAGAGAAAGTATCAACATCTACTGCCAGGCCTACATTTCCGGCATTGGGTTGTAATTGCACAGAGCAGGCCACTCCTTCACCTTCAAGGAGCAGATGGGTAGGGGAAAAAAAGGTCCACGCTTTTTTTGGGGGAAAAGTACAATATCCTCACCGAAATGTGGGAATCCCTGCTCATGGGTGGTCAATATGAAATGGCATTCATATAAATTTACCATACATTTTAGAAGCAGCACGCCACATCCCAGCCTCCCACATGACTACTTCATAGGGACTTCCTGTCCATCTTCGACAGTTCAGAACATACAGAACTGGAGCTATCGTCGTTCATGAGGATCTATTTCTGGTAATGAATGGCCAACACTTCAAAACTCTGCTCTTTGTAGAATATTGTTATTTTGCATCTAAAGTCTCAGGCTGGACCCTGATTTAATATCTCATCCAGCAACACAGCAGCACTCTATATATTTTAAAATTTCAAAATAGACCCTATTCGAGAAATTACATATATTCAATACATCCGGCATTCTCAGAGGCTATACATACATACAATATACTTTACCCAAACACAATTGTACCCACCACCCTTGCTCTGCTGGGAGGTCAACAAAGCTCGGGCAGACCAAAGAGCGTCTTTCCCCGAGTTGATGACCTTCCAGCAGCTCTCTATGTCCATCTGAATGCGTACCTGAGAACAGTCCGTTAAGTACAGACTCCTCTGTGACGGAGCTGTTCGGAATAAATCATGACAGGGACCCATGCAAGCCTCTCCACTCTCTTAGCAAATCCACGCTCGGCGAAGAGGTGGGTAACCGTCTCCTCTCCATAGCAGCCGTCCCGAGGGCAGCGTGCGCTGGTAATGTGGTTCGACGGTACAGGAAGGATCTGACTGGGAGGGCTCCCCTCACTGCCAGCCAAGCCAGGTCTTGGTGCTTGTTGGTGAGTTCTGACGTTGAGGCATTTCGCCAGACAAGCTGGGCAGTCTGCTCTGGGAACTACGCTACAGGATCCATGGAGTAATTTCCCTGCAGTGCCTGCAGGATGTTCCGTGCTGACCACTGCCTGGTGGACTTGTGGTCAAAGGTATTGGTCCGGAAGAGCCTTTCTACGAATGATAGATGGTGTGGCAGTGTCCAGCTGACTGGCACATTGCGTGGTGGGGACTGAAGTGTGTGACACGAATTGGCTGGAGTGGATAGCTAAGGTAGCTAAGCGGATAGCAACATTTTTAGGAGTAACCATTGATCAAAATTTAACTTGGAAAGAACATATCAATATTGTCTGTAGAAGATCAATGAAAATGCTTGGTATTCTGAGAAAGGTTTGAGCATTTATTCACCCGTCTTCCCATCTAACAATATATTACAGTTTGATTTTTCCTTATTTTAATTATTGTAATATTGTTTGGGGTTCTACCTATCCTTCCTATCTTTCTAAGCTACTCATCATACAGAAGAAATTTATGAGATTAATTTCTCACTCAAATTCACAAGAACCTTCTGCCCCTCATTACTCAATTTTGTCTGTAGATAAACTGAATGCATTCCAAATATGCATTTTTATTTGCAAATATCTTAAATGTAAACATGATTTGCCTGTTTCTCTTCATGATCTTTTCACCCTTTCTTCTGATATTCACCATTACCCAACCAGAAGAAGAAATGATCTTCATCTTCCGTTTTGTCGAACATCCAAACACCAACATTGCATTACTTTTAAAGGTCCTAAATTTTGGAATACCCTGCCTCTGTCATTAAAGTCTCACACCTCCTTAGCCACCTTTAAGATTGAGCTTAAAAGTTTTCTCATCATGTCCTGAGTTCTGAACACCAGCTTTTTGTAATGCTATTTATGAGCTCAAACTACTTCTGTTGACTCTTATCTCATACTATACCTTATTATTTTATTTATTTTCATATTTTTAATTTTCATGCTTAAACTGTATTATTGTTTATTATTGTCTTTTTTATTTCTCCTACCCCGATTTGCCATTAACGCTCATTTTCAGATGGGAGCGGACTTTGTATAAGCCCTCTGGGCTTCCCTTCCCTCCCAGCACTGTATGGTATTATAAATTGATCGCTTGTCTTCTTTTAAAACATGGTGCAAATAAAATAATAAAATAAAAAAAGGTGGGGAAGAAACTGGAGCTGTGGAAGCAGCGCTTCCTCTCTATAATGGGGGAACATTTGGTCATCAGGTGTGAGGTGCTCTCGGGGCTGCTGTACTTAGCGCAAGTGTGGTCTGTCCCTCCCTGCTAGGCCACGGGATCACCTGGGCCGTCTTCCTCTTCATCTGGGGGTCGAAGATGGACCAGGTCCGACGGGTCACAATGCACACGTCGGCAGACAATGGTGGTAAAAGCGTGCCCAACGTCGTTCTCACCCTGATGGCCACCTTCGTGTGAGGCTGCATCAGGCGGAGCTTCGAGCCAAGGCACGTGGTCACCAAGTGTCACTACCTGCTGAGGTTCAACCTGTCCCCAGCAGCACTCTATACTACACAAGAACCTCGGCCAGAACTGTGTGCTCAAATCTCGAAAGGAATTTGCAACTAGCTGATATTGAACTGTGAGTTTCACTCCCTAGCCAAAACTGACACCTCATTTAGTTATCCAAAAGGACAATGCAAAGGATGACATATCCACGCTTGTAGAGGTGTAGCAAAGCAGGACCATATTAAATCAGGAGTCACAAGAGACTACAGATGCTGTATCTGGAGCAAAATACAAACAGCTGTTTGAACTCAGTGCGTCAGAGGCATCTGTGGAGGTTGAGGGATGGTTGGAATTACATTCTGATTCAACATCGACCATGCCTCATCTTCACAGATGCAGCTTGACCTGCCAAGTTCCTGCAGCTGTTTGTTTTTTGTTCACATTAACTCAAGTCTCTGCAAGAACTAAAAGCCAGTTAACTAATTATTCTGCACAGTGATGTGGCAGGAATCAAGCAGTTGCCTCACACCTCCAGTGATCTGGGGTCAAGCCTGACCTCTGTTGTTGCCTGCAGTTTGCACACTCTCCCTGCAATTGAGCAGACTTTCCCGAGACCAGGGGTTGACAACCTTGTTCTGCATAGGGGCCAGGACCCATGTCTGTGAGTGGATGGCGGGCCACATCTTTTGCCATAGTGTGACACTTGGTCTTGTTTTTCGCATTAGTTTTCACGTGTTTTTCAATTAGTTTTCTGCAATTCCCAGGTCGCCTCGCCTGCCCCGGGACTGGCAGTAACGCCCAGGTCACCTGCGTGCCCCAGGATGAGCTGCAGTTCCCAGATCAGCTCGTGTCCCCACGACTGGCTGCAGTTCCCAGGTCGCGAAAACTGCGGGCCAAATGATTTCCCGTTACGGGCTGGATCAGGGACTGTTCTATGAACTGGCATAGAACTGATGGGCCGAAGGGCTTCCCACTAAATCGGAAAGAAAAATGAAAGGAAAACATTTGTGACACCAAATTGAACTTACTAATTGTTAATTTGACATTTGCTTTTAGACTACTCATTAGATTATTTTTTATAATTGGCATCTGTACTGTGACTTGCGCAATCTCAGGATGCCTTGAGGTGCATCAGAGATAAAGTACTTTTTTGTGGTCAGTGGGTTGGGTCATGATGTTCACCACTTGTTAACCAATGATGAGTCTGTTCATCGCCACATCACTATTCTACATCACTAGATGTTCCATCGGCAAGCGGGGTGGGACATCACACAAGGACTGGAAATCACTTTCCATGTTTCACAGGTACAGGCACGCGCCGTGAGTAATTACTCAGCGTAGGCACTCAGTCGACTTAAAAAAATTAAACCGTGCATGCGCAGATTGTTCTCTACGTTAAAAAAATAAAAACAGTGACAATTCAATTTGCCCAAGGCTTCCTAGTCTCCTTTATTCTGAATTACTGAATGGGTGGGTGGGTGGGAGGGGTGAAGGGTGATGGCAGATGGAGAGATGGTTGGAAAAACGGGAGTACAGGGAATAGTTGAATCAGTTGTCATTTTATTGAATGACAACACTTGTTCAAGGGACCAATTGGGGGAACAGTTCCTTTCACAGCGTGTGGAGAGTCTGTGCCAGGGGTAAAGTTGTGGGGAGGGCACGAGTGTTGAGAAGGAGGGTGTCGGGGATACTGCCAGTAACTCACTCACCGCTACCGCAGCTCTCCGGGCGCGAAGCCAAGCACTGTAGCTGGGGATAGAATCAGCTCGGGGAGCTGCAAGTGGCCACCGGGACCCGACAGCAGAACTGGCCGCCACTTCTGCGCCTTCTGCCGGCCCGCTCACCTTTGGGAGTGCTCTCCGTCGGAATACCTGTTACCTGCCGTTCGCCGACTTCGCTCATGTCAGTGGCTTCCTGCAAATCCTTAAATTCCCACAGCTGAGTAACCTCAATCGCGCTGTCGGAATTTAAGGACATGAGTGAGGCCAGCGAGCGGCAGGAGAGGTTTTTAGACGGAGAGCTGCCAGAGGTGAGCGGGGACCGGCAGAAGGAGTTAAGGTGGCGGCTGGTTCAGCCACCCGAGCTACTTCTCTCCTCTCCGGGCCTCAATGTGGTGGCATTCCACGCCTCCGTGCAAGGAGCGTCGCAAGTGGCATTATCCCAATCCCCTCCTTCACAACATTCTTGGAGTCTCCGGGCCAGACTCCCCAAACGCAGTGAAAGGAACTCTCCCCCCACCACGGGAAATACGGTATTTAAAAACACCACCAAGAAATGTACTTACCACATCATTGGTCCTCGACAAACCATATTTGAAAACCCCGCCAAGAAATTTGATGCGCATACAGTTTGCACACTCTCCCTGCAATTGAGCAGACTTTCCCCGAGACCAGGGGTTGACAACCTTGTTCTGCATAGGGGCCAGGACCCATGTCTGTGAGTGGATGGCGGGCCACATCTTTCGCCATAGTGTGACACTTGGTCTTGTTTTTCGCATTAGTTTTCACGTGTTTTTCAATTAGTTTTCTGCAATTCCCAGGTCGCCTCGCCTGCCCCGGGACTGGCAGTAGCGCCCAGGTCACCTGCGTGCCCCAGGATGAGCTGCAGTTCCCAGATCAGCTCGTGTCCCCACGACTGGCTGCAGTTCCCAGGTCGCGAAAACTGCGGGCCAAATGATTTCCCGTTACGGGCTGGATCAGGGACTGCAAAGGCAGAATTTCTGCTGCCTTCAGCCCCGATTGAAATTGACAGCTTCAGGCAGCGCTGACGGCACGTGGGCTGCACAGACCTTCCCGTGTTACAAGCGCTGCGGACGAAAGGCACAAAGAATTATGCCTACCTAAGAGATCGGTCTCTTACATAGGCATAATTCTCCCATGCCTCTACTATTTATATTTAGTAATTACTGTTATAATATTAGTCAGGGTAGGCAGTGCCTTGCCTACCCGGATGGCACGTGCCTGCACAGGTAAATCACATGGAAACTTTATGCATTGTCGCTTTGGTGTGGAATGGCATCATAGCTACCTCCACTCCATATAAATGATGCAGTTGATTTCCTGGTCAGTTATCTGGAATGATGCAAGAGACTGGGAATAGTGAAACATTGTTTTAAATTCCAGCCGAAATTAGGGGAAATTTCAGCCTTCAGTTAATTATTTAATCCAAACACCTCTGGTTTGTTGGCTGGTATCTTGAGCGCTAAAAGTTTTATGAGAAATTTTGCCAAATTCACCCCCCAAGTATTCTCAGAGACAGAGACCCCAAGAAAGACTAGGTCTCAGTCAATTCAAGAGCTCTAAACAGTCACCTGTCAAATTGCACCACACAAAATCTCAGCAGAGCTGGATCAGTGAATGGCCTGGCCCATGAATGGCCAGCAGCCAGGCTTGTTACACCATGTCCGGTTCATTAATGGAGAGCAATGGAAGATTCTCTCTCAGTGACAGGACTGAGTGACTCTTCTCAGTGACTCTTCAATGAATAGGCTGTCAGCAAACGCCCAGTTTAGCAGCTGGCTAGCTAATCCAGCCACCTTCCACTATAATATGGCTATTACCATTGGTTAGTCAATTCACTCCATTGTTATTGTGTATGGAAACGTGGCAGACAATTATTTACATAGCAAAATCCCACAACCAGTAAAGGGGTTAATTTGTTTTTGTGGCCACAGTTGAGGGCAGAAACGTCTTTCAGTCAGACAAACCCGCCTTTCAAAAGTCAGGCTAAAGAATCATTACACCCAACTAGACAGCTAGATTAATGCTCAGTTGAATGTTTGATCTAAGATTGTTTGACAGTTCTACGTAGAACTGCCAGCATTTCTCAGTTTAAGTGCAGCCAAGTTCAGGCCTCCCACAAGAATGCACTGGCCGAATTCCACCTGTAATTTCCAGGCTGATCTCTACAGATGAATTCCCCCAGAGCCCATTCCCTAGTAGTTACACAGAGAATCTGCTCTCAGATGCTGCGCCAAGAAAGGACATTTTATAGCTGCAAGAAGAGGCAAACGTAAGACGTTACCATTTGGTTTAAAAGTTATGTGCTAATCGTACTACCTTTAATTATATTAAATTGTTAATTTTATTTTTATTTTAATGGTTTGACTTTAGAGCTTCTGAATGTTATAAACATTGACATCTCTGACAGATAAAGCTAGGTTTATAACTTTGCATTTGTCGAGGTTTTATTTTTGTTTAGGAAATTTTAATGAATAAACCCCGTTCTTGCACATTCACATGGCCCAATTCGGCTGCGCCCATGTTGTGATACCACTCAGGGTCCTAATGTTCAAGCTGCATTTAGCTAGCATGGTTTCAGTATCCAGACATAGGTAGGTAAGCAATATTGGCACATTTCAGCAATGATTTTACGCAACGTTACTTACCAAGACTCAATTCCTATATTTACAAATGTACTCAACTCCAGGGCACAGCACTAGCACATATAATAGTTGTCAAAGTATGCTGCAAACTATACCATGGATAATACAGTGAAATCAATTTTGTTTATGTCTCACAGTGCAACTGATTTTAGTACTCACAACACTTGTAGATTTCTTAATCCTTTAAAAGCTCCATCTGCAATATGATTTATTGAGTTGTGGCTTAGGTGCAGAATCTGCAGTCCACTCAGTCCCGCTAAGCTTCCCTCATCCAATCTCATTAGATTGTTGTGTGAAAGATTCCTGAGAAAAAATGAAAAGAGACTTGGAAACTGGGGGGAAAAAAACGAAAAAACACTGAACTCATTGCAGTTAGATAAAAATGCTGGAGAAACTATAGAGTGAAGGAATAGGTCCTATTGCAGTTATTAATTACGCATTCCCAGTTGAGGACATCACAGCTTTCACTATCAGGAGCTTCTCAGATTGCAGAGGCTGAAGATAATTTGGCATTCTAAAGGGGCTGTCCCACTGCGGCGACCTATTTCGCAAGTTCAGACGAGTTTGCCCTCGACTCATACTCACAGCATGGTCGACACAAGGTCCTAGGAGGTCTTTGTAACTCTCCTTCATGCTCTAGAGTAGTCCCCGCATACTCGAGGCCTCAGCTGGCATATTTTTCAACATGCTGAAAAATGCCCGCGAGTAAAAAAACTCGCCATGGCAAAAAAAAAGATATATTTTTATTTGTGGGTTTAGTCGAGGTAGGTCCTAATAGGTCACAATGCTATTTGTAGGTAGTCAAAGTCAATCGAAGTTAATCGAAGGTAAAGCTCGTTGAGGAAAAAAAGGTAAGTAAACCGACCGGTAATGTTAAATGCTTGTTAAACTTTATTAAACGTTGTCTGGCTTCTTAAGTGTCTCCAGTCCATCTCTCCTCTCCCCAAAGGACTTACCGAACTGTGCCAGCCGTCTTTTACCTTTCTGTTCATCGCGGGTGTGAATTTCAGACAGCGCTCCCCCGCTTTCCCTGGCCCCCGCCTTTGCTGTGTGTGTGTGTGTGTGTGTGTGTGTGTGTGTGTGTGTGTGTGTGTGTGTGTGTGTGTGTGTGTGTGTGTGTGTGTGTGTGTGTGTGTGTGTGTGTGTGTGTGTGTGTTCGTGCGCGCGCGCGTAGACGGTCGATCTGGCTCGCGGTTTCATCACTGACGGTCGATCCAGCTTGAGGTTTTTCAGGCGAGTACCCTCGAGCCTGAAGGTCGAAGACAGTCGCTGAAAAGTCACGTCAGTGGGACAGGCCCTTCACATCACCCAGTCTTACCAAGATCAACGAAACAATGTCAGATGCCCGGGTTCGATCATGACTGTAGACCAGCATTTAATTCTCAGCATGAAATTTTCAAAGGGAGTGTTGCTACCTTACAGCAGCAGAGACCCAGGTTTGATCCTTACTAGGGATTAGGAACCATGTTTGTCTGTACGGAGTTCTCCCTGTGACCTGCATTGGTTTTCTCTGGGATTGCCGGTTTCCTCCCACACTCCAAGGACGTACAGGTTTGTAGGTTAATTGGCTCGGTATAATTGTAAATGGTAAGTGTGTGTAGGATAGTGTTAATGTGCGGAAATTGCTGGTCGGAGGGAACTCGGTGGATCGAAGGGCCTGGTTTCACACTGTATCTCTGAAGTTAACAGTAAACTGACAAATAAGATCTGCCACAAACGTTTATGACATATTATGTTCAGTTACAGATGTTATCTGTTTGCACGATCTCCCTGTGACCACATGGGTTTTCTCTCGGTGCTCCGGTTTCCTCTTGTATTGCAAAAACTTGCAGGTTTGTAGGTTAATTAGCTTCTGTAAATGACTCTAGTGTGTAAGTATGCAAATGTGGGATAACATAGAACTAGTGTGAACAGGTGATCAATGGTTAGCATAGACTCGGTGGACCAAAGGCCCTGTTTTGGGGCTGCTTCTCTAAACTAAACTAGAACAGACCTTGGATGTTCTCAGGACCACCCACTATAATGAACTAGAGGAAATCACTTACATTTTGGAATGTGGACCAATATGACAACACAGGCATGTTAAAAACAAGTGCCTCATACAACTTACAGTTCTACTAGCTTCTGGCAGAATCCCCAAGCATCAGGGTTTATTCGAGAGATGCTGTTGTAGCTCAAGAAAAGCTGCTGCAGGGAAGACAGTCCATAAAGCCAGCCGCTTGTCACTTCATTCAAGATGTTGTTATCCAAATGCCTAAAAACGATTCAAGATTTGTTAAATTATCTTCTACCAAGTATGGTAGCACAAACAACATTTTTAAAAAGTAAAATGTGTTAGTTTGTTTTGAAGGAAATTCTAAAAGGTCAATTGTATTTCATTTCAACATTTGAGACTGGTGACCAGAAAATTGAATACAGTGCATATTTGAAAAATTAAAATTAGCAACACGAGAGGATATGAAAGTAAGCATGCAAGTACAACAGGCAGTGAAGAAATTGAATGGCATGTTGGCCTTTATAACAAGAGGAATCGAATATAGGAGCAAAGAGTTCCTTCCGCAGTTGTACAGAGCCCTAGTGATGCCACACCTGGAGCATTATGTGCAGTTTTGGTCCACTAATTTGAGGAAGGACATTCTTGCTATTCAGAGTTAGGGGATATGGGGAGAAGGCAGGAACAGGGTACTGATTGGGGATGATCATCCATGATCACATTGAATGGCGGTGCTGGCTCGAAGGGCCGAATGGCCTACTCCTGCACCTATTGTCTATTGTCCATTGTCCATGACCTAAAGCCTAGTGCCCATCTTCAACATAACTGCGGTTCAATTACAATCAAGAAACAGCTCCCATTTTGCCCTGCATCAACTCAGAGAGGTGCAAGAACTGGGGCTTTTAATACTATTTTACATTGAAGCATTTGATATTAACGGTAAATTAAACTCGAGGTATTCACAGTATCCGTCAGATGCTCTCTGACATAAGGACAGTATATGAACATTTATCCTCAAGAATGACAACCTACTTCTTTAGACTGATCAGCACACTTTGATAACAATAACACATTTAATCATATGCAGGTGCACATGAGAATGAAAAAAAGGGATGGAGAGATGATAATGTACACTCTCATAATATAACTGTATTCTTAAATAGCCTTAATTCTTTTTTTGAGGTTTGGGTTACTGGCACAGCCAGTATTTATTGCCTATCCCCAATTGTCCTTGAGGTGGTAGTGGCGAGCTGCCTTCTTGAACCGCTCCAGTCAATGTTATCTATCTATTCAACTGTGACATTATTCCTTAAAAGTGACTTACAGAACTTGCATCTTGGCAAGACCCCAAAAGGCTCCATCCATGAGCTTGCTGATGTTATTCCGCTGCAGCTTAAGGACTTCCAAGCTGTCTAGTCCATGAAATGTTAGACCATCGATGAGATGTATCTTGTTCCGGTTCAGTTCACTGGAACATGATATACAAAATCTCAGTTTAAACCTGCTTCCACTGGCTGTTGCCCTACTTTGAAGAGACTGGCAGCTCCCAAAGTAACTGATCAATTTTCAAAAGAGGCATTATCTTCTTCAGTGTCTCTTCAGAGTTTAATTATCAAGGCTGCACAGACTTAAAAGAACAAATATTCTTTGTCCTTCACCTGTGTCATTGATCAAAATGCTCAAAGTCTTGAAATTTGATTCCCTGGATGGCATTTTCAAACAAGTAAACTGACCAATAAGATCTGACACAAATGTTTATGCCACACTACAATGTTCAGTTTCCATGAAAATGTCTAACAGAAAATTTTCCCACAATTCCAAAAAGGTGCCCTTCAGTTCTAATTTTCACCCGTCACGAGAAAACATCCATGCACCATACTGTGATCATTACTAAAATTAGTGTATTAATTCCAGAAAAGTAGGTTAACATTTTAACATTTGCGTTTTACAAATTGATGAGCAAAAACTGAAAAAATAGTAAAACTCAAAATTCATATTCACACTTGCAATCTCATATGTATTCCCATCAATTATAGCAAAATAACATAGCTATGACAATTCATTTAGAAAATGTACCTACTCCATTTGTATTTAGAATAAGGACAGAAAACCTACACTGCATTATTTTTTTTTTTTGGGGGGGGGGGGGGGGGGGGAAATAAACTGCTTGAATAACACCCATATGCTATTAGATTAGTCAAAATATTTTAATAGTCAAATATTAATCCAACCGCCTATGAAACTATTTGGGTGCAGATATGTTAAAACTGTAAATGGTATCAAGTTGACAAGCACAACTCCCCAATAAAAATGTATTTGTGAGTTATCCAGTGACTCAATAGATTCATACACTTGTAAAAGCTGTATGTCGAAACATGCGACTCACTATCTATGTAGCTAATTAACATTATATTTAAACGGTTTCTGCATTTGATACCACACTAATACTTCATGTTTTGAAATAATGAAATTCAGTAACCATCAAAATAGTTGATCATAAAGAGTGGAACTCAGTTTCGACATCATGCCACTAAAACCTTGCCAAACAGTATTTTACTAAAATGTTATGCTGAATAGTTATTTTGCTGCACGCATCAAATAAAGCAATTTGACATAATAAAATGATTCAATTTATAAGGAATATTAAATCATCTAACTGGAATTACCTTCCCACACAGCACAACAAATAGACAAACACTGGGCAAATATTTAAACTCAAAAATGGTGCATATTTTTTATTATTCTGTTTTTCACCAACATTCATTGCGTCAAAGGTAAGCAAAAATGCTGGAGAAACTCAGCGGGTGAGGCAGCATCTATGGAGCGAAGGAATAGGTGACGTTTCGGGTCGAAACCCTTCTTCAGACTGAAGTTAATTGCGTCAATGCTTCACTGCTTTGCTGCTAGCCACAAATTCTGGCATCTGTAAGCAAGTTCTGTACTGTATCTTTGGCAAACTATACTGGCATATTATGCACTGGAAGAGTGAAGAATTACACCCTTAATTAAGCAACCCGTGCAACAATCCCAGGCAAATGACTAATTTAAGTTCTTGAAAAAAGTACTCACAGTTGCACCAAATGTGGTAGCTTGAAGACCTTAACAGGCAGGTGCGAAATTCGATTTTTGCTTAGCCGAAGAACTTGTAAGGTGCTCGACAAATTATCAAATGTGCCAGGTTCCACAATATTTATTCGGTTATTACCCAGATATCTACAAGAATGTAGATTTGCAAATTACAATAGGTTTTATCAGCCTCACAAGAAACAGAGAGATTATACAGATATAAACCATAGTAGAGAACATTTATTTTAGTGTCATACTTTATGCTGTTTTATTCTACGACAAAATCAATTAGAATCAAATCTGTGAACAAAGAAATAAAATTGTATTTAACAAAGGATGTTTTTTTTAAAATAAAGAGCTAGTGAATCATTAAGTTATTATGAAATAAATGTCAGATTGCCAAATGTTATCTTGAGACAATTTTGTTTCTAACAAACAATCTAACAAACCAAAAAGGTTTAAAGCACAGAGGGTGCATCATAGACTTGCTGACTCTACAGAGAAAAAGTTGAAACTGCTCTCCTCTCTTCTAAAGATCCTGTTTCTCCCACTGCTTCACATATTTATCTTTCCAGCAAATCTTAATTATATTAAAAATCAATACATGTTAATCCGCAGGTTGAATGCCCACTCTAGCACCAAATACATTTGGATTCACACTCCAGTATAATTCTGAGTACTACAGTGTTGGGAATAGCACCTTCTAGGTGAGACATCGAGGAATGGCCTGGATGTCTTCTCGATTGGATGTAATAATTTGCACGGAACTTGTTCAAAGTGAGAGTGAATTATCTTTAGTGCCCTACTTAATAATTATATTTTAACATTTCCTCAAGGGATTATCCAATTATTACATTGCTTACGACATTTATAAAACATCAGGAAAGTCATTAAAGTGGCTAGGTTTACAAAGCTACAGGCCAAGAGTCAAAATACGGAAACAGTCCAATCAGTCTTCACTTGACCGCACATAGGTGCGATGCCCGTTCTGTGCTATAAATCTCAGGTCTACAAAATAAATACATTTCACACCAACTCAAATTTGTGGTTTTAACTGAGACAGAACAGTGTGCCAACCTACTTTCAAAATCAGGCTGGTCATTGAAATGTTGTGTAAACAAGGAATTAAACTGCACCATTGATTTTGTTTCTTAATAAAAGTAACAGAAACGGCTCTCCTAACCCTTGTTCAATGTTTTAAACATGGAATACAATACTTACAAGTCTTTAAGTTTGAGATGCTGTGGGAAACAATTATTTCGGATTTCAGTTATTTCATTGTAGGATAGATCCAATGTTTCTAGGGACTCATAAAGCTTCAAATGATTTGCCTCAATGGTGCGGATTTTGTTGTGATGTCTGTGAAAGGAGAAAAAAACAAGTGAAAAAAAATCACTCTAGAAACTGACAATTAGGATGAGGGTGGGTGGGGGGGGGGGGGAGGAAGAGACAGGAAAACAAAGGGGAACACGAAAACTTGTGTGCATCCATGTGTACGAATAAATATGTGCACACTAATGTCCATATAGCAGAGCCCAGTCTTTAATTATCCAGGACCATTTTAACACTGGCCCAAGATCTAGCTCAGTCAAGACAACAGAGTTGGGGAGTAACGGCCAACTTGATGTTACACTGGCAATTTTTACTCCTAAACAAGAATTTGCCATCAGCATGCCTGCACACATGGATAAGGAGGGTCAAAGAAAATCATGGCCCACCCATCTAACTTTTGGGTTATATTTTTTTAAAAAGGTTTAAATTTACATCTCTATTAACTGAGGAAGGAATTTGTGACATCAAGTAGGCCCAGGCGAGAAAAAAGCCAGCCATCTGATTCATCGCAAGCAATACCAACAATCATAAACAAATACGTTTAAAAAATAGACAAAATGCAAAAACAAAATACATAGAAAGTTTCTCACTGGGATATTTGGAGAAATGTTAAATTCATTGAAAAGTCAACAACTTCCTTTCAAATAAATATAATTAATTCAGGATATAAATGAAATTGTTAGAAGTGCAATTCATTAAGATGAACGGATCTCAATCACATCTGAGGTGATTATATGTGTTATATTGAACTTTGACTGGAACATATTGCTTGTTGGGGAAAGTCTTCAGGCTCAGATCAAACATACTGATCACATTTATGTCACAATTAATTTTAAAATCAATATACTCCATTCAAGGGCAGGTCAATTGCTTTGATTCAGACTCTGTTCCACTTGAAAGATTTAGCATAATTCAATAATGCTGCCTGCAAAGGATTTTTAATGACAGGTCTAATAAAATATCAACGCACACACACTGGCAAAGTAATAGTATTGACTGCTGCACTCTGTAAAAACAGAATATCCACTCAAATAAATAGTTAGAACAGTAGGACAGCTGTCAAAAAATAATCCCTTCACCTGGAAACCAAATGTAATAAGACATTGAATTTATTGACTTTTAAAAAGACCCATACTTCATTTGAGTGAACACCAAGAATGTTGCCTGCTTTACCACAGGCCAGGCAGAGTGTTTTGAAAGAAAGTGGAGGTATGCAAACCAGATAAAAATGAAACGTTTGCCTTAATATCAAGAAATGGTAAGGGATCTTGAATGAAATGCAGTAAGAAGTTTTGCAAACTGCTGAACTCTGCTGATCCCAAAAATAAAGTTCATACATGGAGATTGTACTCCTATTGTTGGGAGCCCGATTGCAACTCGGAGTGAAGGAAAATCCATGACTTGGGAGAAAATCAGGATTTTGCTATGAATGAGAATGAGCTACAGTGAAAGAAGGTTACGGAATGGGATTGAAGAGATTGTTCCGTGAGTTTGCATAGCCTCAATGGGCCAAAATGTTGGCATAATCAAAATGAAATATGAATACGAATGTGGCTGAAATGGCGGCTTAGTTTCCTCATGGGCAATGTTTGGTCTGCCCCAAACATGGGATTTATAAAGTTATTCTGGGACTCAAGCTTGATTCGGAATTTGATCTGGTCCAAAATTCTATCTAATCTGGAAGGCTATCCATCTTCTAGACTAGCTAATGATTTTTTTTTAAATGCAGGTAAGAATGAAAACATTAGTATTAATCATACACAAAATGAATCAGTATAAAAAACCTCACTAAAAATGAAACTGAATTTAATTTCCTGTTGAAAAGACTGTACATCCTATAATTCATATTAATTTGCAAAATAGCAAAGTGAAACAAAAATCATTCAAACATTCAGCAGGCCAGGAAGCACACATGGGGGGAAAAAATAGTGACGTTTCGGGTCGAGACCCTTCTTCAGACTGAATGAGGGTCTTGACTCAAAACGTCACCCATTCCTTCTCTCCAGAAATGCTGCCTGTCCCACTGCACTGCTCCAGATTTTTGTGTATATCTTCGGTTTGAACCAGCATCTACAGTTCCTTCCGACACATGGAAAAAATAAACATTATCAAAAATTATGGTCTAGCGCTGAAACAGGCCCTTCGGCTCACTGAGCCCGCACCGACCAGCGATCTCCACACATTAACACTATTCAACACATACTAGGGACAATATACACTTATACCAAGCCAATTAACTTGCAAACCTGTCCGTCTTACAGAAATGTTAGAACATAACTAACCCAGTTCAACGCAAGATAACTTACAGATATAGATGGACCAGGTGGGCTGAAGCAAGTTCCATCTCGGGGATCGCAGTCAACTCATTATGATCAAGCCGCCTGCAAGGGTTAATAAATGCATAATTAAAGTATAATTATATTCTTTACTTTGTACATCTCACTACAAATGGCACCTCATTATACAGTGCATGCGCGTGCGGATGCGCATATATACACACACGCACGCAAGGACCAAGGGCAAAAAGCAGCGTGTGGTTTGCCAGAAACAGAATTTAGCTTCATCGTCTTGTGCAATTATTCTTGAACAAGATTACATACTGATCCTTTTATTACTCCATATACAACAGATCTTCTGCAAATTTTAATGTGTAAACTATTTCAAAACTACAAATATACTTAGAATCCCAGTATCTGATGTCGAGTTGATATAGCTTTCTAAATAGTGTAAATAGTGACTTTACTAAAACAGTTTTAATTTAAAAGTCACATTTTTTAAATAAACTAAGTCAATGTGAAAATTGACTTAGTTTATTAGATCTAGTAAATGGAGGACAGAAAACATTTTCAATAAAAATACGCATGGAAGAATGCAGGACTAGCGAGCAAGAGAAAGAGAGATTGGGAAACATAAAAATAAGAGTACTGGAGTCTATTTATGGAAGGTAAACATAGTGTGAATGTTACCTACAAAGCTTAACATTAAGATGGCTAAGTTAAGATTTTCCTGAAAAAGAGGTGAAGAATGTCCCGGGGGCAAAAATAAACCGATTGAAGAAAATTAAAACTCAATCCACTTCAGGATTTAAGGGCATTAAGATTATACATCTTCAGTTACCAGTTCAAATATACTAACGTGATGAATGCTTCTCTCTTTCAAGCATAGGATGAAAAAAGTAATCATCAATTGAATAAAATTGGAATTGTACCAGTCTGTCGATTTACTTACCATCCTGAACCAATACCCGAGCAGAGATAATTATGAAAATACTAGCAATCCTACAAAATGTTAACCAGCTCGTTGAGCACCACCCCCTCCCCCAAAGTAAAATATTCTAAAAATGTAAAGGCTGGCATAAATGCATGGTGAATGCAGATTGACTGAACATTCAAAAAATGTAGGTAAATTTAGACAGCTTCCTATTACTCTTGCTTAAGTTTGTCAATTAATTATTCTGTTAAATGGAAACCACATATATATTTTTAAATTACATTATTTCAGTTGTAAGAAAGATTACATTGTCTCCAGCACTAAAAGTTGTCACATGAAATCAAGAGAATTGATGCAAGAAAAAGCAAAAAATATTCAAAATCATTCAATGCTCAACTCTTTCCTTTAAATATTTAGTATAACCAACAGTCAGTCACAACTTCAAGAGTTCACATACTTACACTTCAAGTAGTTTGGGCAATTCTGTGAAAGCAGTAGGGTCGATTGAGGTCAGTTTATTATAACTTAAATTTCTGTAAAAGAATAATACGTAAATTAGATTTATTTTCTGTGCAAGCTGCAATGTGCTCATTTTGTCCCTTTTTACTTCAACTGCATTGTAAACTAACATTTTGCATAAAACGACAATTGTTGTGCAAGTTATATGAAAAAAAAAACTATTGATGTAAGGCCTAACAATTTTCTTTAACAGAAATTATTAGTGATACATATTTTAGTTACTGTCACATACAATTTAGATACATTTCAATTTAATTAGTTTTTCCGGGGAATCCATGTTATCATATCAGTCCACTATCCAGTATTATAGAAGCTCACAACCAACTTAAATGTTTGTAGCACCCCTAAAATGTAGATAAACAAAATCAAGGCATTATACTTAAATATATAATTATAGGAAAATTGAGAGAAACATAATAAACATCTGATCTCGAGGAGTGACTAATCTTTTAATCAAAAATGAGAAACCATAGTGGAGCAGCAGTGTAAGAGGATTTCAAACAGATGGATTAAGGAATAGCAGCAAATGAAAAATTGTAGCTCTGCAAATGAGTAAAAAAGTTAGAAAGGTATGGATATGAAGAGATTTAAACACAAAGATAACAAGTTTAAATTTGATGCTTTAGAGGATTTGCCTCCTACAGATCTCTGCTGGTCCTTAATTAGCATTTGCTTTCCCACATTAAAGCAAATTTTGTCCTCAATAAGTGGTTCTCAACATTTCTCCACCACTAGCATTCAGTCCAAATCTGAATAAGAATTCCCAGATGTGTGGGTTTAATCATAATTCAAAAGTTGAATGCATAATATATATGTCCAACTAAGTTACACATTCACCCATAAGGATTTAGTCAAATCACAATTTAGGATAATAGTAACCACATTTAAATTGGTTACTGTCATTTAAAGCAAGATACAAAACCCACAAAATAAAAAAATGCATGAATTATATGAGTCTCATTGCCCAAAATCAAGACAATACTGTTGAATGGGCAACCATAAACCTAGAGAGGAGGCATTTTATGCTTCGCTAGCCAATCTTAAATGAATCAATTGTTACTGATACTCAGGCTATAAAATCAGAGTTAGTGACCAGATTTCAAACTCGGATTGCCAGTTTCAGTCCACTATCAGATTAAAGGATTAACTGTTCCTTCTTCCAGCAGAGTTTTTCTCTGATCACGTCAAGGACAAGGGTATCTCACAATGCAAGTACAGGTGCAGTGATAAAGTTCTTACTCAATCTGAACAAGGAGAAAGAAAAGATAAGGCAGAAGGAGCTTTCCAACCACATCAAAGCGGCTGACAATGAAAAGATTAACTTTTGCTCATGATAGCCTTGGCATTAAGCCAACCACATCAGTAAACCACCAATAATGCTGTCATTGGTATGCAATGCTAAAACAGTTACACTAATTCCCCCTGATCTTCAGGGAAACAGACTCAATAATTTCCCAACAAGGTATAAAATATAGTTAATGGAAAACTATCAATCAGCGACATACACTAATTCTAATTTTTTGCACTAGCCTGTTAATTTTGGAGGCAGCAATGGTGTGTAGATGTTGCCTCATATCTCCAGGTATTTGGGATTGACTGAGTAAATGAAAACCCTGAGAGGATGGAAGATCTTTATTCAGTCATTCCTACAAAGTCTATTTTTAATCCATAGAGCACAAAATCAAACCAGTGAAACGTTCCAATAAACACATTGCATTTTATATTGAAAAAATACATAAAAGCATATTCATACTCCTAAGCATCATCTTATACTCTTCTCAATGTATGTCTCTTAGCTTCCTCCACTCCAACTTCCCCACCCCACATTTATGAGTAATGGAGTCAATGAATTTTGACAATGAAAGACAATCTTGATGCAGGAGAGCTCCAATTGAACTATTTAATTTTAGATATCTTTCGCAGGAAAGATATACTGACCTTGAAGTAGGTACAGTATGAGGACAGGTTGCCTCGACCACACAAATGCATTGAAGTTTACCAAAGTCAAGGAATTATATTATCAGGCCATTTAAAAATTATGTACCTCACCTTGGATATCTGGGTTTCAATCAGTAAACAAGGAGAACCTGCTTCTACTGGCAAAATGGTCAGAGAATTTTTAATTTATACATATACACTGTAAATTAGAAAGATCTGCATTCCACTGAAGGAGATGGAAGCAGATTCAGTAATAACTGCCTGAAAATATCTGAATATCTGAAGAAGTAGACCTCAGTTTTCACGCAAGATTCATGATCTTTCAGGTAGCAACCAATCCTGACCTGCTATATTTTTCCAAGATCATGGCCTTCTTACAGTAGCATCTCCAAGTACTGGAAAAATAACACCAATGCTGTCACAAACAAATGCTCCAAAGAAGAGGCTCATGTGATATAATAATGTAATAAAAATGAACTGCTGATGCTGGTTTATAAGACAGACACAAAACGCTGGAGTAACTTTCAACTATATCGAGTTTAAGGCACAGAAGAAAGTCCTTAGACCATCTCGTCATTCATTTCTACATGTAATTTATGAGATCAGTATAACCCTCTGTTCCCTTATTTTATCAGTCAGAAAATATCATACATTTAAAAAGATATTAATTAATTTCTAGAAAATGTACCATATATATATTGATGAATTTGGCTGCTACTTAATTAGTACCTAGATACTAATTAAGTAGCAGCCAAATTCACCAAACACAGCCAGGAATAGGTATAGTGAAATGTGTAAGTGTGCTTCCTTGGCCTTCAAAGTCTCTCCATCACTTTTAGGCATGCTTGCTGTGCATTAGACCATCCAGCAATCACCTGGATGAATCAAGCAGCAACACATATTCATCAACATCCAGAGCAAATGGCAGAAAGCCAAGAAGAATTTCCTCCTCATTTAATGTTCCCTTGCCAATAATAAACTGGTCAGAATAAAAGAACAGATATAAATAATAGTTAATAGTTATAAGCAGTCATACTAGTTGCAACATACTGCATCTGGAGTAATTTTTACTCTATTAGCAATTCAAATTTAACCCCCCCCCCCGCAATTTTTATAGGAAGTAACAAATAATACAAATTAAGCATATACAAATTAGGAAACAGACTAACATAGTTTGTAATATACTGTAGCCATTATTATGAATTTGGCATTCATCCCATTTTGTATTACTATCAGAAATGAACAACTGGAAAGTTTTAAACTGATCTACAACATCTTAATGTTCTTACAGCTGGCAAACCTAGCTTTTACCTACTTTAAAAACCAATAAAACAATTTTTCAGAAATGGTGAAAGAGGCAGATAATCATCAAAATATGGAAAAAGCAAATAATAAAAATGTTCACAAAAAAGTCAACCGCCGTTTCAATTGTAAAATAAGTCTAATCTAAAACTGATGTTTATTTCTTTAATTAAAATGATACAATATTCTTCAAACACTCCACAACTTGTCCAATCATGGACAAAGATCAAATAAATCTTTGCCCTTTGCAGAATATAAAGAATAAACCTGCATTGCTATTACATAGAATACATTTTGCATAATTCTTTTTTTTCTTCATACATGTCTTTCACATGCCAACTACCTGGATAACATTAAAATCAACCAAATGAACTGCAAATGAAATTTACCCACCCCTCCCCGTCATCAAGAAGCTACTTGAAATAGGTCTATTTTCTGTGACGAGTAGGCCGTTGTCTGATAGTCAACACTGCTCACATTTCATTCAGCTGAATACTGTTACTAGCAATAATGACCTGAAGCTTAAAATATACCAGCACATTTTCCCGTTAAGTTCCTCAGAAACTGGATTTTTTTTTCCTCAGACTTGCCTCATTCCATTCTATCAATATAACATCACACAGGAAAGAGAAAGATGGGGGTGGTGGGCCTGGCAGGGAACCTGATGGTGATGATGCAGTCTGCCCATCTACTTACTCCAGATGGTTTATTTGATTCATAGTTTGACGTGGATCTCCAGCTGTAATCTTACCCACCAACTCTGCTCTCTTTCACTTCATAATTTCTCTTTGTTACACTGCCTCTAAAACCTATTTTAACCGCCACTAAAGTGCTGAATCTAGCTAAAATATCTAATATTTGATCAGATTATCGGTGTAATCCTGGTGATTAATTAAATTTTGTAAACAGGAGATATAGGCTTCCATGAATGAGATTAGGAAATCTTACCACAGTCAGCATAACAATATCAAATAGGAAAAGGCTGTATTGTTTCCAACTATATCACCTGTGGGGGGTGGAGTTTCAGATGAATGATGAAAAATACAGGGCGATGCATGATTGTGTATAAAAAGTAAATGCGGGGAATAGTTACAATCTGAAGTGCACTGCCTGAAAGTGGAATAGTTGCATGTTTTAGTGCCACATTCAAAGAGGATTTCAATGAATATTTGAAGTTAAAACTGATTTGCTGGAGGAAAAAAAAAGGGCAATGAGATGGACAAGGGAATGGAAAACCACCAAAAGACTATTCACACAATGATCCCCTCTGTGCTGTAACCATATTATGATTACATTAATTTTATAACAGAATTTAAACAGAAGCGGAATTGCTCTTTTCAATGAAACAAATTTTAAAGTTAAGTATTTTAGCTTTGTACAAGATTGTCTTTCTACAGTAGAAGTTCAGGAATTTGCTATGGAACACAGTTTATGTAAATGGTCTGTTAGTTTGTTTTTCTGGGCAAGGTCATGAACATCTTTTAGAAGTTATTGGATCATCAAATTACTGAGCCCACATCACACCCTGGCGCAGTGGAGGGGGAGAACTGGCTTTCAGAAACTTTGTGAAACGAATCTTGCCTTAGAGGTAATCAGGTCTCAGTGGAGCTTCTTGAATCCACATCAACCTTTGTCAGTACCCAAGAGTCAATCACTAAATTAAAAGATAACAAATCACTAATAACAAATGGATTTTTTTTTTAAATCCCTCTGAAAAATATGGAAGCACTGGCCTGATTTAATGTTTCAAAAATGAGAAAGCTATACTGACCAAGAAAATATTGTGTATTGAATTTGCCTCAAAACATTTTGGATTTCACAATCCTGATCTTCCAGTCTGATCGTCTACCTGTGCTGCATCTGCTGGCTTACAGAGGCTTATACGCGGGGCACCAATGAAAATAGCAAAACAGCTGCAGTCTACTGTCTCTTCAGAACTATATTGAGTCAATGGACTGAAGCATGTTCAAGGACACTTCATCCAGCTTGAATGTCGAAGGGCCAAATGGCCTACTCCTGCAGGTCTATGTTTCAGTCATCACCGGCTTCAATCAAGAAACACGTTGATTACATCAGGGTCAATTAGAACCAGAAACCTTGGATGAACAGGGAGACTTACTCTCTACTAAAGAAGCATGATCCCACACTGTATACGGCAGCCAAGTTGTGATCTCTGCAAAACTATAATGGAAGCCACAACAGACTTCGAAAACAAGCTGGAGGCTCAACCTAATCAAATGGACAGCTGGCGAATGTGGCAGGGCTTGAATATCATAAACCTATGTCGTGGCCAATCTCTGGTGATCATGCATCACAACCAGGTGAGCTTATTGCCTTTAATGTTTATTTTAAATAGGCAGATAAACGCCACCTAGCCATCCCCCAGTGACCCCCCCGCAAACTCTCAGAAAAAAATTGGCCACAACCTTTACTGACACTCTTCAACCTCTCAGTTGTGTCCCCATCTACATCAAGAAAGCCTCCATCATTCCAGTCCAAGAAAATGTGACCTGTCTTAATGACTACCACCATTTTATTTTGCAATTATCATAATGATCATAAGAAAAGCTCAACACTAAAAGCGAAGTTGCATATATTTGAAAGTGTAGCACATCACGTCAGACACATATTTAGATGTAAAGTTAAAACGTGATCTAAATTTTTTTTTAATTCCTGAACTAGGTTCCATACATTTGGTCGGTTTTGATGAGTTTGGAGCATGTAGCCAGATTCTCCAATACATAATGTGCTTTTGCAGTGAGAAGCAATCTAGACTCTTGAACCAGAAAATATATTCTATAAAGTGTACCAAAGATGTTTCATAATCCCCATCTTTCCAAGTCTTGCTGACTTCCAAATGATCGAGAAACACAAGCAAAACTTGTGCCAACTAGTTAGTGCATAAAATTGCTAAACTTGTGTTTTAACAAAATAATTACTCTGTAAATTAATTTTAAAAAGCATAACAAAGGCGTTACATTTCAAGAGAAAGTTTCTGTTCCTAGTTTGTTTCTCATTGAAAGATATTAGACAGATACCAAATAAATTTCAAAAAATGGCAGTTTCTGCAAAATCCTAACCAAGAACCCCTTAGCTGCAGACAACAGTTGAATCAGTGGGTATTACATCTTTAATCTAAATATGGGTAATTATTTGAAGAAAGGAAAACGCAGGACTAAGAGAAAAAGACAGAACACATTTTAAATGGATTATATTGATCCCTAAAAATTGAGCCACAATTGAATGTTCCATGCTCTCCAAAACCATCAAAACATAATTATGGTGAACACAATTTCATAGTGTTTCATATTTCAAATGATTTGTACATTGGACAAAATAATTTTAAGAATAATGTTATCTGAAGCAAAAAACAGTATTCTGTGCTTCACAATCCAGTGTGTTTACTTTCCTGCTTGAATCAAATTTAACTTGGAAAGACAACTTTGGCAAAAACAGGAGGCTCAGTCTCAACCTAGTTAACACATTATTTACAACATGTTATCATTTCCGTTCCCTATTAAATGAACACCGTTGGAAAAAGATCACTTGACACTTCTCTGCTGTAAACTTGTCAAAAACAATTATGCAGTTGCATTAAGGATTGTCCAGATCACAAACAACCAATTTACAAATAAAAAGCCCCATCAGCAGAAAGGGACGAGCTGCTCAGTATTCAAAGGTCATTCAAATAAGGTTTTTTTTTATTTTCAGAAAAGTGTTCCATTTGTCATCTCACCCACAAGACAGGCTACATTACTGAACGAATTATATATTTCTCTTTTATTCAAACAAACGGATGCTGCGCTTTTTTATAATTGAAAAACTTTCTAAAACGTTTTAAAAGTTTCTAAAACCTCAGAGTCTGTGCACAGGTTGTTCAGTTATTAAGTAATACTAGACCAAGGGGGGCCCGTTTGGTCCCGTCCCCTCAACGCATGGTTGCGGTGGCCTGCGGTCACACACACACTAACCACCCCACACACACACACACACTAACTATCCCCTTGATAATATATTAATATTATTCATTGGCTCCTTTTACCCCATCCTCGTCCTATCCACTGACGCATAGCCCCCAACTCACAGGCGTGTTTAGAGAGAGAGGGCAAAGAGAGAGGGGGAGAGAGGAGGCCCGGGGGAGGGGGAGAGAGGAGGCCCGGGGGAGGGGGAGAGAGGAGGCCCGGGGGAGGGGGAGAGAGGAGGCCCGGGGGAGGGGGAGAGAGGAGGCCCGGGGGAGGGGGAGAGAGGAGGCCCGGGGGAGGGGGAGAGAGGAGGCCCGAGAGATGGTGCATGGCGTCGCAGGGCTGGCTCCCGAACGCAATAACCCTCACCAGCTCTAATCTGCAGCAGCAACCTCCCCACCATACACCGGCCCGAGGACTCCCGAGTGAGGGGTGCGCGGCCGGCAACCAAAGGACTTTGAGTTCACTCCGGCAGAGTCTTTTGAATTACGGGGGGAGGAGGGAGAGGTGGAGGGGTGGCATCACTCGCAGCGCAAGCAGACGCAGGCACGCAGATCCATTGTGATGCCATCAGCGAAAAACAGGCCTTTTGATTTCAAAGTTTCATCGGATTTGTGAACATTTTCAGAAATAACTGGAGAAATAAAGAACAAAATTTTCAGATAAGGCGATTTCGGAGTCCAGGGGGTAAATCTCTACCCCAACATGTAAACATTTTATCGTTAGCGCGTCGTTTTCTCAAGAAGATGTGACAACACACAAACAAATAAATACATACACACACATATAAGATCAGAGTTTTATAGTTATAAAGGATATTTGAAATAAATTCAATTTCAATAAATGTTTAAGATAATGTCCTAAGAGTTTGTCCATTTATTAAAAATTCTTTAAAAGATTGGCTGCATTGGAATCTTGCAAACATCCCTATTGAATAAAATTCTGCCTTAAGGGCCTGTCCCACTTTCCCGAGTTACTCACAAATTCTCCTGAGTTTTCCTCTTAATTCAAACTCGGAGAATGTTGGTAGATATTTCGTAGCGGCTCGTAATGCCAGCCGTAGGTACTCGGGGCATCAGGTAAGTCGGGACGTTTTTTCAGCATGTTGAAAACTGTCCACGAGTAAAGAAAATAACCCCGAGTACATACGGCTGGCTATTACCATAATTCTCAGAGTTCGAATCAAGGGGAAAACTCAGGAGAATTTGTGAGTAACTGGGGAAAGTGGTACAGGCCCTTTACTTTGTAACATCCAGCTTTCAGAATGTTAGTACTTGGTTAACATTGTTAATAAAACTTCCTTGATAAATTGCAACTCTTATACAAACAGGTTTCATAAAACATGAAACAGGAAGGTTTGTCAAAGATACAACAGGATATAGTTACGTTGGAACTTTAGGCAGAGAAATGACATTTGGAGTTTAATGCAGACAAGTGCCAGGTGATGCATTTTGAGAGATCAAATGCAAGAGAAAAGTATCTAGTAAGTGGAAGGGCCCTTAGGAGCATTGATGTACAGAGTGATCTTGGGGTGCAAGTTCAGAACTCCCTAAAAGTGGCAACTTAAATGGGTAGGAAGTGAAGAATGTATACAAGTGTTTACCTTCATATGTCAGGAAATACTGTATAAAATTTGGCAAAAAGTTTTTCCTCATCTCATCTCGAATTATTTTCTATGGAGCATTGTTGGCTGAGAGCTGACCTGATATAAGCATGTAAAAAGATGAAAGGTATGTATAGGATAGTCAGAGCCCTTTTCCCCAGAGTGGAAAGTAAAATACTTGGAAATACTGTGAGAGGGGAAAAGTTTAAACAAAGACATGTGATGCACATTTTCTTTACACCGAGGGAATGGCAGCTCTCTTTAGTCAATAAAAAGAATATCCCGCAATACGTTTGGACACCTACAAACTACACACTCACACCAATTGCACTCGTGTAGGTTGTTTTTTTTCTGATAAAGTGGCTTAACTTGACCACATCTCAAGCCTTCCACCTTCTCTGCAAAATAGCAACTACCCCATAGCAATATGTACACAGTCTTCTTTTCATTATCTTTCTTCTCTATACTTATATATATGATATATGTCGCCAGATCCTCGAAGCACAGAAAGCCTTACAAGGATTTTGATTTTGTTGTTGCATTAAAGACCAATGACAGAAAAATGAGAAGCAAAATAAAATATTTAAACAATCACAGAGGCAGAACTCAGGCAGGGTGGAGAAAAGGTAATGAGTCTACATAACCCAGCACCTCGCAAGATGGGGTAGTACTCATCATACACACCTTGCTTTAGAGACCTTATCAAAACCTTAAAACCGACATTTTAAATATAATGTGCAAGAAACTGTTCCACAAAATGAAACCGAGTTAGCCGAACTATCATTTAAAAAATATATATATACCCATACATACCAGCACAAATCTTTTCCTCACTATCTTGCACCAGCAACTTTTCAAATGAAATAAAATACTTTATTTGCAATACATATGTTTTGTTTGCTTTAAAATAGAATTTGAACACACCTAGAAGATGCAACTTTGCCCACCAATGATGTAAAACATTTCTCTGCACTGTAGTTTACGTAGCAATTTCTCTTTGTTTTCACGACACTTGTTCCATTTCTCCAGCTTTAAACTTCTCTGCTCTAAGTCACTGAGGCACACGTTTGGCCTCTCAGTATTTGAAACTGAGCATTAATAAAATCACTGCAAATGCTATTGAATTCTACAATTAAAAAATAACAAACATGAACTCCAAGATTACCTTTGTGTAATAAACTCTATGTTTTCAGTATTACATCGAAACAAAATCAATTACTAAAACGATACCAATTTATGAGTTACATGTGTTCAGTTTCTTAACAAATCTCCGTTTTTGATAAGGAATGTGAAAACACAAATTGGTAATCAGTAAAGGAAATACTTTATCTACACAAGATTGCTTTATTGATCCCTTGTTCCACTTAAATAGTATCAATGAACTTACTTCACATAGTACAAAGATTATCCTTTTACTGTTTTCCCATTCGCATGTTGGCAAGAATCATAGCTAACTGGTTCTCACAGGCACTTCGCCACAAAAATATGGCAGCTAGTCTCTATGCTTGAGTTTGCACAAGCTAGCTGAACAAAGAGGCCTGGCCTCCTAACACATTAGCATATGTTTCCACTCTCATATTCTAGCTGATAACAACTATGTATTTTCTTTTAAAAAAAGGGTGCAAAAACACAAAAAGATTTAAAATTAAAGCAAATAATTTCCTTCACAGAATAACTTTGTTTTAACCCCAGGTTGTCAATATTTGGGCAGCACAGTTCCAGCACCCAGGTTTTACCCTGATTTTGGTTATTGGCCAATGTGGAACATGCACATTCTACCTGTAACTATGACCATTTCTGCCAGATTTCCTGGTTCCCCCATCCACCTCGCAAAAATATGCTGATAGATTAACTGCCAATTGTAAATTAACCCATGTAGATTCATAGCAAAATGAATCAAAGGGATGCACGAGGAGTGTTTAATTGGAAGATGCAACAGAGAGTATGTTAAAAGGGAATAAGGTGGCAGAATAGGATGAACGGGATTGTTTCCCTGGAATAATTTTAATCATCAAATAATTTTATGAAGATAAAATAAACTTGGACCATGCTTGTAAATTGGGTATTTTCAAATGCCAAGAAATGTCTTCACCAATAGCCACATACAACTAATTCAATTATGCTTTGGTGTAAATTACCTAATAAAATGTAAATAATTGTAAAAAGAGTATGATGATCTACAAATGTTCCATTTCCATTTTTGGATACTTTTGGCATTCAGAAATGTTTAGCATTATTTTACAAAATAAGATTTCAGTAAAATCCACAAACATATAGCTCTTAAAATTAAAATATTGTGCCAGAATTTCAATCTAAAGGTCCAATCACATTCTTCAGTTTCATCTCAGGTTCAAGATTGACTGGTCTCTAGTCCAGTTCTGTGGAGTGAAAAGTTACTACATATAAATTCTTTTAATGTGGAGTTGCCATTGCACAACAGCTAACCACACAGACTTGAACACATTCTTGGTCCAAAGGCAAAGAAATCCAAGATGACTGACTTTCCTTTATCTTTCCAAAATATATTCAAGTTGAAATGTTTTCATCTCAGTAACAGCAGCCAAAAAATGTGTTAAGAATGTTGTAAAAACTCATCTAGTTCACAAAATGTCCTTCAGGGAAGGAAATCAGCCACCCTTACCAGGATTGTCCATCCTAATTATTCCCATTACCAGAACAATTTTGGATGGACAATCAATGTCATCAACATCCACAATCTGTGTTGAAACAGAAACAAAATATACTGACAAAACATCTTAATTTGGAAAAATGAAATTAATCTAAAATTCTCAGATCTAAAATAATATAAAGGATAACAAAAAGAACACAAAGCTTGTTCAGCTCTGTTCCAATTTACAACTAACATGCATATTTCAAGTTAGATACACAGCCAGGTTTGGATACTACACAGTGTTGACTACATGCCCTACTCTTCAAACACTGAAAATGGAAACTAAAGACATCAAGAGTCAAATGGTGTTAAGAGTTTCCAATATATAATCACAATAGCACAACATACGATACAATCAGTCTGAAAAAGGGTCTTGACCACAAATGCAACCTATCCAAGTTCTCCAGAAATGCAGCCCGATCTGCTGAGTTACTCTAGCACTTTGAGTCAGCGCAGGATAACTTCTCCCAGGAGGTAGGAGAGAGAAAAGAGAATGGCCAGGTAGCAAACATCCTTGATGCCTTCCAGATGCAACACATGGATGAAAAAAAAGTGACAAGCTTGTGATAGACTGAGTTGTGCTCCACTTTCTGCAGGTTCAGGGATCGAGAGCAGAGCTGTTGCCACGACAGGCTGAGATGTACCCCCCTCAGAATACTTTCTCTAACACATCTGTAGTAGTTCAAGAGAATCATCGTGGACAAACCAAATCTTGTCAGACCCCAAGAAAGTACACTGATGCACTTTCACCTCATCACTATGAAACAACCAGGTTAGGTTGCTGGTGATAAGACTACCTAGGAACTTGAAGCTGTGGACACAGCAACTGTCGATGAGGACAGGGCTGTGTTCACCTCCTGGCTTGAAGGGAATGTCAACAAATTCTCTCAGTTTGTTAACATTAAGGGCTACATTGTTGTCCTATCACCAGCGCACGGGTCTTAATCTCTTTTCTGAATTTCAGTTCATCATTATTGCTAACAGAGGTCATCAGCTAACTTAAAAATAAAGTTGACATTCTACTTCGTCAGAAGGCCATGGGTGTACAGTGATTAGAGCAAGGTACTGAGCACAATCTTGAAGGGCACGAGTGTTGAGTGTCAGGGTGAAAAAAGGTTAAGATCAATTCTAACTAGAGAGAGCTTGGATGCACCCGTATCTGAACCCCAGTGCATTTTATACTTCCGTACTACTGTCCAGATATGCAGAAATTTAGAACATGCTGAGGCTTCTCTCCTTCAAAACTGCTAGCTATCCAGTAGCATAAACCAAATCAATATTACAGAAATGAGTAAATGGTATCATATTGTGACACGATCATTTTTTAAAAAAATGTAATTCTGTTGGAGACTAAAAACATCCATTGAAAAATGCCATATAATTCCAGTGAGCACAAACAATAAAAGCTAACAAATGAACTTTAAAGTGGTGAACACTGTGACTAACCTTTCTGCATACAACTTCCTGGATGTGCGTTATCTTTCACCGTAGACTTTTATTACAAACTTATGGCTGTTTTGTAACAATGTTCGAAGCAAGAATAACAAGACAAAATATCTTCTGTATTTAAAAGCCAACCTGGAAATATTATTTTCCAGAATAATTGAAATGTGCATTTGTACTGAAACTTCAGTACAAATTCAGTACTGCAAAAGATTCAGTACTGAAAAATAATAAGCAATTATAAATATCATGCCTAAAACAGCAACATTGTGTTGCTTTCTTTTGATTATTTATTTTCAAATTACATTGAAGTATTTTGCAGGCAGAGGTATTATATCCTTGCATATACCATGATATCAAACATCTATAAATAAACTAGATCCTATCACTTATTGAAAACTTTAAAAAAAAGTTTAGAGTAAACTGACTATCAAAAGTAAACACAATCCGCAAGAGCTCCTGCTATTGTTACCAATCATTTCAGATTATCAACAAAACAATTTCCTCAAGAGAAAGCGCTCTATCTTCTATTTACAAACACAAGAAGCAAGGACAAATTACTCACCTCAGAATGCACACAACCAATGTGGAAGCAAGAGAGCTTCAATCCTATCACTGCCTAAAAACTCAGAAGAAGAGTCCCTTCTACAACCAATTTCAAGACAACTTGCATGGCATCAGGAACTTACTACATGCTTACAATATCAAATTATAAGGGATTTAAATATTATCTTTGTTCACAGATAATTTACAAGATAATATAGATAGTGCTTGGGTCACATTTTGAGGAAGAGAACTCTCAAGTAATCAACAATACAAAATGGCATAGATTCAGTGGGCTGAATGGCTGCGTGTGTGCCATTATACCAATCAGTATTCTTAGCAATGATGAGTGAATCACTGAGAAATAAGCCAGAATGATAGGGATATACACCTTTCAAAAATATACACGAGTATCAAGATGTCACTAAAATAATTACGTCTTACTATTTCTGATTTATATCAATAAATTGGTAACATTTGAATGAACTTCAAACCAGGACAAATGAAAATGGAGGAGAAATTGCAGCATAAATTGTGTGCCAAATAACTGGAGGAACAAAACAGGAAAAATACAGTGAAAAATGAAGATGCATGATTTTCTGCAGTCTCGGTCCTAAAAATGTTCCATCAACAGGATAGAATGGAAAAATACAATTTGGGAAAATTTAATAAGGTATCTGCTGAAATGCCCCTGATAAAGTCAAAGCATTTCTTGCACTGCTACACAAAGTAAAAGTTCCGCTAGGATGTCCAGTCTTTCCTGAACGTGTTAAAAAGTGTGCCTAGAAAATGTGGTATTCATTGAAATTTTGTAATCTTTTTTAAAATGGACACATAAGAGTACAGTGCAACAGATGAAATGCATGTATCACTGATGGGGATGAGTCAGAGTACAGAAGAGAGAACGAGCGACTGCTCGTCCATATGGTGCCAGCACAATAACCTGGCCATCAACACCAGCAAAACCAAGGAACTGATTGTGGACTTTGAAAGGAGTAGAATGGGGACCCACAGTCCCGTTTATATCAACGGGTCGATGGTTGAAAGGGTCAAGAGCTTCAAATTCCTGGGCGTGCACATCTCTGAAGATCTTTCCTGGTCCGAGAACACTGATGCAATTATTAAGAAAGCACATCAGCGCCTCTACTGCCTGAGAAGATTACGGAGAGTCGGTATGTCAAGGAGGACTCTCTCTAACTTCTACAGGTGCACAGTAGAGAGCTTGCTGACTGGTTGCATCGTGCACAGTAGAAAGCATGCTGACCGGTTACATCGTGGCCTGGTTCGGCAACTTGAACGCCCTGGAGCGGAAAAGACTACAAAAAGTAGTAAACACTGATCGGTGGACCAATGAGGACTGAGGGACGGCAAGCCAACAGAACCAAGTAGGACATGGGGAGGATGGAATTGGGAGACCAGTTTGGGGGGTGGGGTGGAGCAAAGGTAGAGAAAGCTGGGAGGGTGATGTGCAGGAATACAAAGGCTATCAGTGCTGGAATCCAATAAGTAAGGAAGAGAAATCAAGGGAAGTGGTGAATGGCAAATGGAACCAGAATCATGTTGAGAATGGGTAGAGGGTGGAAGCTGTGGGTGAAATGGAACAAGGAGAGTTAGGGGGGGGGGGGGGAAATGGGAAACGGAACAAAAAAAGAGAAAATATGGAAACAGTGGTTAGATAAAATTGGAAAATTATCTGGAATACTGTATTATATTAATAGTATTATTTCACTCCTTTTCACATTACATGGTAGCGATGTTCCTTCCAGCAAATCCAGTGAATTTAAAAGGGAGCAAGAAATATATAAGCATACCAACACCCAGCCCTAACTTCAGCCACACTCTTGGTGCTTGGTCTGAACTCTGGCCCTTAATCTGGATCCTGGAACATTCCAAACCCAGCTCCTGACCTTTTCTTGTACTGACAGTATTTATATGGCTAGTCCAGTTGAGGTACTGGACAACCGTGGCACACAAAAAGTCGATGCAAAAACTAGTCAATGCTGGTGATCAGACACAAGCGATGTATTCATTCCTTGGCATTTTTACAATTTGATTGTTACTTGCCACTTCACAGGACATGCCCGGATGTTCTCTAGATCTTGCTGCAAACAAACACGGAATGCTTTGTTTACTGAAGAGTTGCAAGTGAAATTGAACATTTAACAATCATTGGCAAGTACTTCTAGATTAGATTAGTTTATTGTCACATACAGCAGGGTGCAATGAAATTCATTGTACACACAAAGCTCACAGATTAAACAGTATATCTACAATGAAGGAATGGGTGACGTTGCGGGTCAAGATCTTTCTTCTGTGATTCTGTCACTCATTCCTTCTCTCCAGAGATGCTGCCTCTCCCGCTAAGTTACTCCAGCATTTTGTGTTGATGTTCAGTGTAAACCAGTACCTGCAGGTCCTTCCAACGCAGCATATCTACAATGAAAAGTGCAACTAAGCAGAAGGGTGCAAGATCGCAGAACATTCTGAGGTACTACAAAAAAACTAATCACCAAAGGAGGTACACCAAAAGAGTACAGGTACATGGCAGCACTACCAGGAAGAAGATGTGAAAGTTGCAATCGGTTTGGGGGTCTGTTAGCACTGGGAAATAACCTGTTCTTAAGTCTGGACATCTGGGCTTTCAAGCTTTTATACCTTTTCCAATGAGGTAGAAAGGAGAAAAGAATGGCTAGAGTGGCAGGCATCTTTGACGATACTTCCAGCCTTCCTGATACAATTCACTAAAGATGGACAATGGAAGCGAAGAGACAATGATGAACTGGACTTTGCTCACCACTCCCCATTGGTTCAGACAGTCAAGAGCAGAGGCGTTCCCAGAGCTGGCTGAGTGAGATGCATCCTGTCTAAATAATTTCTACATCACATCAGTAGAAGTTCATGAGAATTCTCCTGGCATACCAAATCTTAAGCGCCCAAGAACGTAAATACGATGATTCCCTTTCTTGATCACCACATAACCAGTTGCAGGTGCGAAGGATGCCTAGAAACTTGAAGTCGTCAATCTCTCTACAGCAGCTCTGCTGCCGTGAATGCGGTTTTGTTCACACCTGGCTTCCTTGGTCAACTATTTCATCTTGCTGATCTTATGATGGAAGGAAAGAAGATGATCACGCCTGTTTATAGAGCTTTGATCTGATCCATGGGCTACAACAGGGGTCGGCAACATATGCCCCCCCCCCCGGCCAAATGCGACCCGTAACCCGAAATCATCCAGCCCACAGGCGGGTTTTTTCCCCCGTAATCATCCGGCCGCCGAGGGCCGCGCACTGGCATCCTGCGCAAAGCCTCCGGCATGGCCGCGCACCTTCTGTGAACATGTTTAAGAAACTGCAGATGCTGGAAAAATCGAAGGTAGGCAAAAATGCCGGAGAAACTCAGCGGGTGAGACATGCAAGAATTGCGTGAGGCTGCCTCACAAGCTGAGTTTTTCCAGCATTTTTGTCTACCTTCTGTGAACACGTGATTTGATGCCTGCCATCTGGGGCGGGATCCATGTGTACACGTGATAGATGTGGCCACCATCTGCTCACAGACACGAGTCCTGGCGCCTATGCAGAACAAGGTTGCTGACCCCTGGGCTACAAGATCATTAGGCCCTATCTATTGCTTATGTTTTCTTAATGCTGTTGGGCATACATGTAGTCCTGTGTTGCAACCTTAACAGCTCATATTTAATATATCTGCTGCTGTTGCTGGCAGGTTCTTTTGTAATCCTCATTAAACAGTGGTTAATTCCCTTGGCCTGATAGCACCCACTCTGTTATTTCAATTCTATGCTGGGTCACAAGGCTGGAAATTGTAATAGTATATTTCTATTGCTAATATTGCCACAAAGCCTCATGGACCTGTCCCAATTAGGTGATTTTTTGGGCGACTGCCACAAAATTTTCAACACGTCCGAAAAAATTTTCGTCCACAGTGGCGTAATTTTTTACCATCGTAGGTTGTCACCAGGTGTCAGAGGTGAATTCCATTAAAATTAGTTCCTGGCAGTCACCTAAAGAGTTGCCTAAGTGGGACAGGCCCATCAGGGCACTATGTCAAAACTGGCAAAGAATATGATGTATATCCTATTATTTCAAAACAAGCACTTATTAGTTACTAATCTGTTAGTCAAGGAATTATAGAAATAAGTGTTTTAAAATAAACCCGCAATTGCCATTGCAAGTATTCCCTAAAGTTTATCCAGCACTAAGAAAATGTAATGAATTTGTATTAACATCTGGCAAATAAAACCCCACCATTATTAATTTAAAAATGGTTACCTACAAAATATAGAAGAATTTCAACTCTGTAAGCTTTCAGTATTGTGGAATATTATCAAAGAATGCCAAATTATTCAAGTAGACAAAGTTTAAATTGTCTACTCATTAATGCAAAAACTCCTCTTCATTACTAAAGGATCAAAAAAAGTTTAAAAACAAAATGCATTTCATTGTGTTGATCAGCAATGCACAACTTGAAAGCATGAAGCAAAATGTTTAAAAGCCAACAGAACAAAGCTTAGAAAACACAAAAGGCCAGGGAAGTGACTAAGTACAACGTTTGCTAAGAGGGTCAGACAGTTTGGTGGAAGTATTTCAGTTAGTCAATGTAAGACTTTCAGCCTCAAAGCAGTGACACCCGAGTGAAGGGGTTGTCCCACTGCGGAAACCTAATCCGCAAGTTCAGAAGAGTTTGCCCTTGACTTGCACTCGCAGCATGGTTGACACGAGGTCCTAGGAGGTCTTTGTAACTCTCCTTCATGCTCGAGAATAGCCCCCACGTACTCGAGGCCTCAGCTAGGTCGCGGCGTATTTTTCAACATGCTGAAAAATGCCCACGAGTAAAAAAAGGCTCCCATGGAAAAAAATCAATATTTTTTAAAATCGTGGGTTTAGTCGAAGTAGGCTGTAGTAGGTCGACATGTTATTCGTAGTAATAAAAGGGTAGTGGAAGGCAATCAAGGGTAGTCGTAGACAGTCTTCAACATAGTCGAATGGAGGTCATCTTCACTCTCCACTATTCGGTGTCCAATTTTTCCCGAAGCTAATCTTCAACATAGTCGAAGGAGGTCTTCAACCTGACACTTTTTCAAACTCTCCTAAACTCGCCAAATAGGTCGCCACAGTGGGTCAGCCCCTTAACAGGATCACAGTGTGGTCAAACACTATATCATATCACTGATATAAAAAAACCCGATGACAAATTATTAACCTATAATATTGTTTTGCTTAGTAATTTAGATCATTAAATCAATCAGTTACAAGTTTACAAAACCCATTTATTAAAATATCATGAACTATTCACATTCTTAATTGTTGCAAAGTATTTGTGATCAATCAAACAATGTCAAGTGTTAGTTATGCGTCCCAATTATTTGTATTTAAATCACCAATATCGGGCGAGATCTCACCAAATTCTCACCAATATCTAATCTAGAAATAGAAGTGGGCAGCACGTTTCTCGTGCTTTTTGCATTCAATCAATACTGACAAATGACAAAGGTGACACTCTGAAGAAAAGGCCTCAAAATTTGAGAATGTTTAATGCATGGAAATTCAAACCAGAAAAACAATTATTTTATGACACTTCTGAAAATACAAAAGGCCGTTCGGCAAACATGAAGACAAATCATGTTTTAATCATGAAGGTGAGGTACTTGAAGGTAGAAAGCCCAAGGACGCATATATGTATTAATGAGTGTGAATATTAATGATACGACAAACCAATGACATCAAAATGAATTCAATTTGCAATACAAAACTAGTCTAAAAATATTTTAAAAGTGGAATTAAACAAATGTATAGAAATTTGAAGGACTCAACTGATAGGTATGGTCAACTCATGTCAATAATCAGAATATTGATAATAAACTCATACCAATATCCTGAAGAACAAGAGACAAGGAAAAATAAATGTCACTATCCAATTTTCGGGTCAGTCTCAAATGAGTAGGAAAACTGCAACAAGGATTCTATTTTACAAGTGTGTTAACATTTTCTTCCGGAATAATATGTGCAATTTGTAAGTATTGAATAAGATATCAACACATTTTTTTTTTTTTTTAAATGATTCCACAATGAATTTTAGTAAAACAGCTGGTTTCCTTCGCATTGCAAAATTAGGATCAGCAATAGTGCATGACAACAACTTTTTATATTCAGATTTAATTTTGACAGCAATACCTCACTGACAGACTATGACACAAATCCTACAGGACCTGACCACTTATTTTTAAGACAATCTACCGTGTGCAGAAATGATTTTCATATAACCCTGGAGTAAAATATATTTTATTAGTTTCTCAAATTTCCTTCATTATTTCGAATCAATGTAAAGTCCTATAGACCAAAACGGACCATTAAAGTAAAATATTGCAATACAGCAATTTTCTTTTGACAACCTTTAATTATAAATTGCATATTTTACTTTTTTCAATAAATCTGATCCACATTCTCTATGCAGTAAGCCAGCTCAGAAGGACAAAAACTTTAAAGACAAGTATAGGTTCAACACATTATTGAATAGCAAAACAATAATTTTAAATCTAATTAATTCTTGATGTTATAAAGTACAAAATGTTCTATTCCATAAGTAGAAAAATAATCCATCCTGGTGTTAATTTGATCTAAAAATAAATGGCACAAACTAAGATTACAATATCAAACAACTTCATCATTTCAGCAGACATTATTAAACTAATACAAAAAACAATTTTAAAGTTCCAAATATTTAGATATTTTGTTCTGAATAAACTACAACTCTAAATGCTATGTGGGAACAGAAAATGAAATGAGCTGTAATAAAACTGCTCATCATAATTTACATTGTCCTGGACAACTCGAGTTAGTATATACTATCATTATTCTGGCACAGAAATTAGACACCGTATTACAATTTGTACATCTTACTGCTCAACCAATCTTGAACCCATCTCACTAGAGAGAACCAAGTATTGCAATAATATACCAAAAGATACCGTTCTATAGTTCAATCAGGTAGTTATTATTTGTGAGCATGGCCCGACGATGAATAGCAAAGGGTACGTGACTGTGAAATCACAACCAATCTTACTGTCATCCAATATTCAAAAACAATTCCAGCATGGGTCATTGACCAATAAGAGCTGTAACCCTGACTACATCCCATCTTTGCACGAGGCCAATTCTAGTAACACCCAATTTTTGATTTAAAAAATTTGAAATGGTGCTATGATATTCTGAGTTGGTTCAACCAAGTTACATTGATGAAATGTATGTAAAAAGTTTTGAATAAATATTAAGAGGAGAACTTTATCATTGATTTATAAAGGCAATAGTAAATGCTGTGGATATTCAGTATGTCAGACAGCAGCTGTTAAACAACGATTTAAAACAAAGTAAAGTGCCTGATGCCAGTATATTCCCAGCAATTTTTGGTTTTATTAGTTTTCCAGAACCCTCTGCTTTTTTCTGTCCAAGTTTTCTTTCAAAAATAAAATAAACTGCCAAAGGTTTAAAAGTTCTAAAATGATTACACAAACAACAATACAGATCAACTTATTCCAAGGGTACAACAAAAGTACTTTTAGTTATGCGCTGCAATAAAAAAAATACTGAAACCCATTAGTTAAGGCACTCAGGACACTAAAAAGGAACCATAGAATCCAGCGTAATTCACAAAATTAAGACATCTCAGGATACAAATGAAAATGTAACTTCATACATTTTAGTTCTAACATTAAACTTCCTCCCCAAATAAATTATTGTAAAAATTGCAATCCAAAAGTCCCATAGGTCATTAAGACCACATGGATACTGAACTGTTCAGGCACGCTGCCCATCAGCATCTCAGGGCAACTACTAAGTAAATGAGAAACACGTCCCAGTTAGCATTGCACCAAACAATCTCTAAAATCTACAAAAACAAAAACACTTAATTACTTAAATTATGTGATTAGGGATCCAAAAGGTTACATCCACTTAAGACAATCTGGGGGAAAATACAAATGGAGACGTTTCAAAACAAAGTCCAACTTCACAAGTCAAGATACCCCGACAATGACATTAGAACACCTAATTGTTTACGCCATAAAAATCCTACACAAGTATAAAGTTTACAGTGCAATTCGCGATCTGCATCTCTACAGCTTATTGATGCCAACAACTCCCCACAAAAACATTAGTCTATACTAAAATACGGGTTTTTAAAACAACCTTAAAATCAGATTTGCCTCGGCAAAAAAGTTCCTTTACCACCCCCAAACATGCATAGATAATCAGCTTCAATTATCCAAACTCAAGAAAGTACATCTGAACACTTGGAAGGTTGTAGTTCAAAAACGTTATTAGTTGTTTTAATCTTTTAGGGATACCTAAAATAGAAAAACTTGCATATGGTGCAAGAATTCAGCCTGGATTATTTCTGTCAAAGGGTGTAAATCCTTTCCTGAAAACCATTCTCCACGGATACCAGTGTCAAAACTAGTGTGTCTTTCCAATGTTGAAATAATTCAAGAGGGGAACCCAACACCAGCACTGTAAAGTCACGTCCACAAGTTAGTCATCTCTCTGCATTCCTACATACATGGAAATGTATTGTGCCGTGTTAAAAATTATGATAATTTACGCATTTAAAGCGGATGAACGTTACAATAAATGTTTTAAATTTCATACTGCAAGATTTTTTAATGGGTAAAAAGTTATAACTTGTGTAATGCGATTTAGAGGCTGCAAAGAGAGTCATGTAGCACATTTGCCCGCAGTGATTGAGGTGGATGCTGGTGGGTTGTGATCATCACCCTTCCTTGACAGGACTGAGATCAAAACAACATGTTGAGGGTGAGAGGATTAGGTGAAGTTGCCTGGGATCAGGATTGACCTTCGAGTGGAAGGACTCAAGGCAGCAAGGTTTTAAGAATGTTTAAAAAGTCACTTGCACAAGTACATGCATCTTGGCTGCATAGTTTTTGGCACATCTAACAAGGCACTTGGACAGATACATGCATTAAAGCTGCATGGTTTTAGAAGCATTTCAAAAGACACTTCGACGGTTACACATCAAATCTGCACGTTTTTTGGAACATCTAAAAGACACTTGGACTAGCACATGGATCAAGGCTGCATGCTTTCGGGATTAAAGAACTTAGATAGGTAAATAAATATGAAAGGTTTAAAGGGATATGGGGCAAATGAGACTAGCTTAGATGGGGCATCTTGGTTAGCATGGGTGAGCTGGACCGAAGGGGCGTGTATCTGTGCTGTATTACCCTAATATTGGGCTCATCCCTTGTGCTGTTCGAATTCGAGCCCCAAGGCAGGAGAAAAGAGCTGAGAAGGAAAGATAGATGAGCCATGATTGAATGGCAGAGAGACTCAATGGGCCGAATGGCCTAATTCTGCTCCTATGACATTGAAACCAGCATGGTGAAGAGATGAGAGGGAGAGACGGTATAAGGGGGTAAAAGGTAAGAAGGGGGCAAGAGGGAGGGAGAGGGATAAGGGGAGAGAGAGGAGTGCAAAGGGGAGAGTGGGAGATAAAGGGAAGGGAGAGAGGGGATGGGGGGTAACGGGAGTTTCCTCATTATCATCTGATCCAACGTTGATTGAAATAAAACTGGGAAAATAGAAAATTGTGATTTGGCCCGCTACCTTGCTTGGCTTTTCTATCATACAAAGCATCAGTACAAAATATGTTCTTTCATTCACCAAATCTTCCTAGTTGCAACAGTCAGTATTCTATTACCATACTGACTTTACTGTCCTGTCCTTTACTGGGCCTCCTCAACCGTCAGGAGGAACAGCAATGAACATTGATTTTGCTAACTTCAAGTAACCCGTGCATTCCTTCTCTCTCCATCCTTCCCATACTAGTTCTCTGACTTGTTTCACTGCCCTCCTGATTCATTTTACTGATTGTATGCCTCCTTGTCACCTTCCCCCCTCAGTTAATAATGAACTATGTGTGTAGGAAGAAACTGTAGATGCTGCTTTACACCAAAGATGGACACTAAATGCTGGTATGGGAATTATCTGCCTCGGAGGGCAGTGGAGGCCTGTTCTCTGGATACTTTCAAGAGAGAGCTAGATAGGGCTCTTAAAGATAGCTGAGTCAGGGGATATTAGGAAGAGGCAGGAACGGGGTACTGATTGTGGATGATCAGCCATGATCACATTGAATGGCCTACTTCTGTACCTATTGTCTATTGTTTGGAGAGAAAGAACGGGTGGCATTTCAAGTCCAGACCCTTCTTAAGACTAAAGGTCTTCAAGTCTGAAGAAGGGTCTCGACCCGACACGTCACCCATTCCTTCTCACCAGAGATGCTGCCTGTTCGGCTGTCACTCCAGCATTCTGTGCCTATTAACAATGAACCATTCTACAATTCCCTATCATCATCAACCACTTCGACCTGTCGTTTTCACACCTTAACCTTCTATAACGCTAGTCTCCCTCTCCCATGACTCTCAGTCTGAAGAAGGGTCTCGACTCGAAGCGTCACCTATTTCTTTTTCTCCAGAAATGATGCCTGATCTGCTGAATTACTCCAGCATTTTGTAGTCTAACTTCTATTGCCAACTGCCAGACGAGAGGGGGGGTGTGTCAGGGGTTTATGGGGAGAAGGCAGGGGAATGGGGTCAAGGGGGAAATAGTTATATCAGCCATTATTTAATGGCAGAGTAGACTTGATGGCCGAATGGCCTAACTCTGCTCCTATAACTTATGAAATATCAACAATCGATGTCCTCCAGAGATGCTGTCTAACCAGCTGAGTTATTCCAGCATTTTGAGTGCTCTAAGCAAGTTCCTAGCATCTGCAGTTCCTTATGTCTATACTCTGGGTGACGTTTGTGTCTTTTTTTTAAATGCCAGGTTATTGGAGTTTGTTGTGGATTTAACTTATGGGTTTAACATATGATGAGCATTTTTACTCGCCGGAGTTTAGAAGAATGACCGAATAGTCAAAAGCTTGGATAGAGTGGATGTGGAGAGGACGTTTCCACTAGTGAGAGAGTCTAGGACCAGAGGTCAGAATAAAAGGACGTTCATTTGCGAGGAGATGAGGAGGAATTCTAGTCAGAGGGTGGTGAATCTGTGGAATGCATTGCCACAGAAGGCAGTGGAAGCCAAGTCAGCGGATATTTTTAAGGCAGACAGATGGATTCTTGATTAGTACGGGTGTCAGGGGTTTATTGGGGGGTGGGGCAGGAGAATGGGGTTAGGAGGGGAGAGATAGAACAGCCATCACTGAATGGCGGGGTAAACTCGACGGGCCGAATGGACAAAATTCCGCCAGATGAACTTGCATAAACTTATGATACTCACAGGTAGACGACCCAGGCGGGCAGCTGAGGGGGGATGCTCGTCCAGGCTCGCTTGCTGCAGTCCAGCTGCTCCCCGCTGCATCTGCAGCCCGCCGGGCAGGGAGGCAGGGCGGCGGGGATGCGACTGGGGGAGCCGGCCCGAGGTGGATCGGGATCGGGAGCGGAGGAGGTGGCGAGGAGGAGGCAGCAGCTCGGATGCGCCAGCACCAAGAGCGCCGCCAGCCAGCGCCGCGCCGCCATCTTGAGGTGAAGAGTAGACGGTGTGAGGAGGAAAATAATATATATATATATATATATATATAGACTTTATTTCAAAACAACAAAAAACCCCAGTCGTCGGTTAGTCAGTCGATCGATTGCAGCAGTCCCGAAGTCTCCAAATGCGGTTTTTAAGACCGATGTGAGGAGCGCCGTGGACGGCCGCCCCCGCCGCGTCGAGCCACCTCGCCAACTGTAAGCGGCTCTCGCCGACCCGCGCTGCAGCGTCCGCCTGCCCGCCTGGTCCCGCCCCCTCCCCCTCCCCCCCTCCCCGTGCACGTGGTCAAGCGCTCTCCCCGGCTGGCCGCCGCCGCCGTCAATCAACCAACCAACCAACCAACCAACCCCGGAGCGCCCAATGGGAGGGCGCGAGAAGCCCCGCACTTCTCTCACCTTCCTCCTCTCCTCCCCCCCCCCCCCCCCCCCCCTCCTCACCCGGCGGTCGCTGCGTTTAAAGGGCAATGCCCGGTGGGTGCTGGGGAGAGTTGTGCCTTGCAGAATGCAACAAAAAAAAAAAAATGGGATCCTACTTACGATGCTTTTAACTCATTAAAGTCTTAATTCCAATGCAATGCCTAAACAGCTAAATGCAAACAGCTTAAAAAGCAAATAAAATACTAACATTGGCTTTCCAAACTCGTTCTCTCACCCGGTATCAGCGTTTAAAGGGCAATGCCTGGTGCTGGGGGGAGCTGTGTCTTGCAGAAAGCGCCTTCTCTGGCAGCAAAGGGACGTTATTTATGATGCTTTTAACTTTTTTTAAAGTTGAATTCCAATGCAATGCAACCCTAAAGGGCTAAATGTAAATGCAACCGCTCAAATTAATGAAAAGAAAATATATTGGCTAAATAATATTTTGGCTTTCCAAACTCGTTCTCTCTCTCTCTCTCTCTCTCTCTCTCTCCCTCCCCTCCCTCTCCCCTCCTCACTCTCACACTCAAAGGGCAATGCCCAGTGGGAGCCCGGTGCTGTGGAGCTATTCCTTGCAGAAAGCGCCTTCTCAGGCTGCAAAGGGGCGTTATTTTTTTAATACTTTTTCAAAAATCTGCTTTCAATGCAATGCAACCTTAAAAAGTAAATGTAGACGCAACTGCTTAAAAAGCAAATAGATGCAAATAAAATATATTGCCTAAAACTAATATATTCGCTTTCCAAACTCGTTCTCTCACCTCTCTAACCCGGTCACTGCGTTTAAAGGACAATGACCAGCGGGAACCCGGTGCTGGGGAGCTGTGCCGTTCAGAAAGCGCATTCTAAGGCTGCAAAGGGACGTTATATATAATGTTTTTGTTTAAATCCACTTTCAATGCAATGCAACTCTAAAAGGCTAAATGTAAATGTAGCAGTTTAAAAAGCAAATAGATGCACAGAAAATATATTGGCTCTCCGAACTCAAAAGAAAACTCTTAATTGCTGCAATTCAAAAGGCAACATTAACAATAAGATATGGGACAGAGTCCGGGGGGAGTCACCACTCAAACAAGGGAAGGGGGCCACAGAAGTGGCAAGGGTGTTTTTGTTTCAAGATAGGTGCGAATACTGCTGAGAATGACGTTACTGAATATATATATACGCTGAAAATGTCTGAAGTGTTTTGTTTTGTATATATTTTTAATTCTGAACAAAGTTTATTTTGGGAAATTTAACAAAATATGTTCTTGTAGTAATAATTTAGCTTTGGTTTACGAGCGACCCGAAACTATCGGAATAAGGTTTCTTTGCATTGATCAGTGCTTATATTTATTTGCAAAGACTTGAATCAAAAAAGTGTCGGTGAACTCACACTCACACTCACACACACACTCACAAGTACTGAAGCCACATTCCTTGGAGAAATAAATAACCTTTGCGTCATCGCAAAATAGTTTAATTCTAAATTGGGTCTATTTCTTGCCAAAATAGTTTTGCCAAAATAAAACGCATGCACACGCATAAAATCGAGATATATTTTGAGCACCCTGCAAACTTTGCGAGGTCTTTTTGAAGTGGTAAATATCAATGAAAGGTTATTTTAAGATACTTTCATTTTGCGGTTCTGTGGTCTTTCAATAATACCGCAAACCTCGAAGTACAGAAATCGAAAGTGCATTATCTGATGATCAACTTAGGTATCCTAATATGCAAAGTCTGGATATTAGTTTTCGATGCAACAACACAATATATTTTATTACGAGCTTTTTTAAATCAATATTAATATAACTTGCGTTTTGGCGAATAATGCACTGAAATTTCTGTTTCTGTGTTTCTAACTCATAATGAATCTGCCAGTTTGTTTTGTGAAGATTGAAATATATGGCGTCAAGTAACTTAAAACATATTAAAATGAAGGATAAACGATTCCCCGTGGTCAAATAGTAGTGCAGGAATATTCTAATCATGTTATGAATTAAGTGGAGAGATATAGTTCTATTATCATTATGCTTAACTTACACATAAAATTTAAAATAACTTACACATTTTCTATGTTTCTATGTTTCTAAAAGTATGCATTTGGCGAAATGGTGATCCGCACAATATAAACAAAATAATCATTTAATCAAAACGACGGCTGCAGATACAAAAACACCTTATCTATCATTAAATGATACTTCGCAACGTTTGTGTGCTATTAAGATCGTAACATCTGTCGCTTTAAGGAAAAAGTAATCGGATTTAAATAAACATTCAATTACTTCCTCTGAGGTCTAGTCACCAACTTGTACCAAACCACAAAAGATCAACGCGTGAAGTTAAGGAAATGAAGATAACATTGAACGAAGAAACATTGCAAGCGATACTGTGATAGATTGCTAGCTAGTTTTGAAGAAAGCATTCAGTGTATATGAGTTTAAAAACACAGTCCATAAGCACTTCAATATATTCATGACCAGGTGATTTATTCGATACAAGTTAAGATATATTGTAAAGATAATCATTTGAGACCAGAATGTGAAAAAATTGTATGAATTTAAAACTTGAACTTTCACCTTTTCTAATAAACTAAGTGGATCGACATTTTACCGAAGCAAAAAAAAAGTGCTGGGGGAACTCAGTGGGTCAGGCAGCAACTGTGGAGGGAGTGGACAGACAAAATTGCAAGTCGGGTCCCTTCTTCACACTGTTGTTAAAGAAGGAACTGTAGATGCTGGAGAATCGACGCTCCTTAGCATCTAAAGGGCCTGTCACACTAGCGCGCGATTAGACGCGACAAGCGCGACCTACCGTGGTCGCTTTAGTCGTCCGGCCTCGCGTGACCCTGTCCCACTGCGATCGCCGGAGTCTCGTGGAGTTGCGCGGACTCGTGTGGAGCTGGTGTCGACATCGCGCGTAGTGTCCAAAAACCGACACTGCTTAAAAATTACGCGCGGCAAAATCCTGTCGCGCAGAACGTGATGACGTTTTGACGTTGTGCGTCTTCAGCGTGGCGTTGCGTGATGACGTCACTGCCCGACGTCGTGCAACGCGCATGCTCATGCGCATCGTCACGTGATGAAAAATAACGTCCTTCCTTCGGACGTCGCGCGTGTAATCGCGCGCTAGTGGGACAGGCCCTTCACTCGCACCGGGATCGCCTGACCCCCACGCGACCCCCGCGTCCGAATTTGTCGCGCTTGTCGCATCTAATCGCGCGCTAGTGTGACAGGCCCTTAAGGAACGAAGGAGATAGGCGACGTTTCGGGCCGAAACCCCTCTTCAGAGGGTCTCGACCCGAAACGTCGCCTATCTCCTTCGCTCCTTAGATGCTGCTGCACCCGCTGAGTTTCTCCAGCCTTTTGTGTACCCCCTTCTTCACACTGATGGAGTAAAGGAGGGATAGCTGGTACAAAAGGTAAAAATGGGAGAACAAATTGCCTTGCATTCCTGATTAGTAAGGGCGTCAAAGGATATGTGGAGAAGGCAGGAGAATGGGGTTGAGAGGGACAAGTAGATCAGTCATGATGGAATGGTGGCGCAGGCTTGATGGGCCGAATGGCCTAATCCTGCTCCTGTGTCTTATGGCATTCTTTGTCCCTCTCCCACATTGTTCTCTCTTCTGAAAATGTATTGCAATGGATATTAGCATAGCTTTTGGAGTAATAATCTTTTCATACACATGAAGGTTCATTGTCCATCTTGGCTGTAATTTATGTGGAGAAAGGAACTGCATATCCTGGTATATACCGAAGATAGACAAAAGATGCTGGAGTAACTCAGCGGGCAGGCAGCATCACTGGAGAAAAAGAATGGGTGACTTTTGGGTCGAGACCCTTCATCAAACTACAGGCCCGAAATGTCAACCATCCCTTTTCTCCAGGAGCCTGAGGTAGATTCCCGACAAGAAACATCACCTGTCATTTTCCTCCAGGGATGCTGCCAGGCCTGCTGAGTTACTCCTGCCTATTATTTTTATATATGTGTGTGTGTGTGTGTGTGTGTGTGTGTGTGTGTGTGTGTGTGTGTGTGTGTGTGTGTGTGTGTGTGTGTGTGTGTGTGTGTGTGTGTGTGTGTGTGTGTGTGTGTGTGTGTGTGTGTGTGTGTGTGTGTGTGTGCGCAATCCATATAAAAACCATATAACAATTACAGCACGGAAACAGGCCTTCTCGGCCCTTCCAGTCCGTGCCGACCATTTATTTTCCCCTAGTCCCATCTACCTGCACTCAGACCATACCCCTCCATTCCCTTCCCGTCCATATACCTATGCACTTTACTTTTAAATGTTAAAATCGATCCTGCCTCCACCACTTCTGCTGGAAGATCATTCCACACAGCCACCATTCTCTGAGTAAAGAAGTTCCCCCTCATGTTACCCCTAAACTTCTGTCCCTTAATTCTCATGTCATGCCCTCTTGTTAGAATCTTCCCTACCAAAAATGGGAAAAGCTTATCCACGTCAACTCTGTCTATCCCTTTCATCATTTTAAAGACCTCAATCAAGTCCCCCCTTAACCTTCTGCGCTCCAAAGAATAAAGACCTAACTTGTTCAACCTTTCTCTGTAACTTAGTTGCTGGAACTAAGAATGCACCATTCTAGTAAATCTCCTCTGTACTCTCTCTACTTTGTTGACATCCTTCCTATAATTAGGCAACCAAAATTGTACACCATACTCCAGAATTGGTCTTACCAATGCCTTGTATAATTTTAACATTACTTCCCTACTCCTATATTCAATGCTCTGATTTATAAAGGCCAGCACACCAAATCCATATACGGTCTCGACCCGAAACATTACCCATTCCTTCTCTCCAGAGATGCTGCCTGTCCCGCTGAGTTACTCCAGCATTTTGTGTCTATTTTCGATTTATACCAGCATCTGCACTTCCTTCACACACATATACCTCCCTGTTCGGCACATTTTGTGTAAACAACAACAGCACCAAAATTTGCAACCATCTCAACTATGTCCTGCTTCACTATTACTTAAGTGCCCTCTTCTCTGGTGAAGACACATCCCACCAGTTGGAGTATCTGCTCACTATTCTCATTTGCTGTCTCCAGTTGCTGAGCCAGTTTCCCAACCAGGTCAGTAAATTTCCTTCAGTTCCAAGAACTTAATCACAGCTAATATTCTCATGTGAAGGACCCACTCGTAATACCTCTGAATGTTTACATGGATAAGCTACATAGGATTTTCATATCCAATATTTCATTCACCTCCTCACAAGTTCTGTATGCAAAGTTTATCTTTACAAATCCATACCACCTTTTTCAGTTAAAAATGGACACAACATTGAATCTCTGTATCCTGGGTTATAGGTTTCAGACTTTTGCATCAATTAGTACAAAATTTAATATTTTATAATCCACTGTCTTGTGCATTCATTTTTTTTCTTAAATAGTGGAGTAAAATAGGTACATAGAAGATGAGGATATTGCCAGGACTTGAGGGCCTGAGCTATAGGGCGAGGGTGAGCAAGCTGGGATTCTATAGCGCAGGAGGATGAGGGGTGATCTTGCATAGGTGTAAAACATCATAAGAGGAATAGATCAGGTAGACGCACAGAGTCTCTTGCCCAGAGTGGGGGAAATCGACAACCAGAGCACAAATGTTTAAGGTGAAGGGGGAAATATTTAAGAGGAATCTAAGGGGTAACTTTTTCATACAAAGGGTGATGGGCGCATGGAGCTGCCAGAGGAGGTATTTGAGGCAGTGACTATCGCAACTTTTAAGAAACAATCAGACAAGTACATGGATAGGATAAGTTGAGAGGGATATGGGACTAGAGTAGATAGGACATGTTGGTCAGTGTGGGCAGGTTGGGGTGAAGGGCCTGTTTCCATGCTGTGTGACTCTATGACCCTATATGGTAAATGACACAGTTTTCATTTGTAGTGGGTTTCTGAATTCAAGAAACTTTGGAAGATATATTTACAGTGCTTGTGATGTTTTATCTGCTTCATTTGAAACTGTGGATTGGAAATAGGTATTTGGGTTTGAAAGATTAATGCCTCGTTACTGCAAATGCTATTTTTGCTTTTGTTGGCTTCAGTGAGACCTTGACTCGGTATCAGTTTCCCAAGATTGTTGATCACCCACTGTAATTAATAATGCAAAATAAGTGTTCAACAGATATGCTGTGTCACTGTTCTGATTCACAATATCACTGTCATCAGTTTTCAAGGGGCCATATCCTCCTGCCCACTCTTTTTCCCCAATAAAATTTGGGTTTTTTTAAGTGTCTATTTTAACATGACTTTGGACAAGTGACAATAGGTGCAGGAGTAAGCCACTCAGCCATTCAAGGCAGCACCCCATTCAAGGCAGTACCCCATTCCTGCCTTCTCCCCATATCCCTTCACTCTTCTATCTTTAGGGAGCAAAGTTTGAAATAGATGAATGGGGCAAGATTTTTTGCAGGAGCGTGGTGGGTGTTTGTAGCACCATGTCAAGGGTGGTGGTGGAGGCAGGTTGGATAGTGGCATTCAAGAGGCTTTTAGATAACCGCATGGATATGCAGGGAATGGAGGGAAATGGATCATGTGCAAGCAGAGGACATTAATTTACCTTGGCATCATGTTCAGCACAGACATTGTGGGCCAAAGGGCCTATTTCTCGGCTATACGGTTCGATGTTCCATCTCTTACAAGTTTTTTTTTTATAACCCCGTTTTATTTTCCTGGTTCCTACAATTTGTATGTTACCTGTTGCTGTTCTTCATGCATCCCGCAAACATTGGATCTGTACCAGCTTTTACTTCTTTGTGAACTTTCAGTTTTACACTGTAGTCTTACCTCTTTAGCATCTACAGTCGTTTCCTTTGGAAGCATAGATCTTCTCGGTATAAACTCATAGAGTCATTGAGTGATACTGCGTGGAAACAGGTCCTTCGGCCCAACTTGCCCACCCTGACCAACATGGCCCAGCTACACGAGTTCCACCTGCCCGCATTCAGCCCATATCCCTCCAAATCTGACCTATCCATGTACCTGTCTAATTGTTTCGTAAACATTGGGATAGTCCCAGCCTCAACTACCTCCTCTGGCAGCTGGTTCCATTCACCCACCACCCTTTGTGAGAAAACGTTACCACTCCGCTTCCTATTAAATCTTTTCCCTTGCATCTTAAACCTATGTCCTCTGGTCCTGGATTCACGTGAACTGGTTCTGTTTAGCATCAAATTCACGTTTAAATACCTTTCACCTGTGATTTTTCCCATTAACAAATGTCCCCAATGAACATTGGCAGACACCGCCTTATCATTTTGAATCGGGTTCAATCCGATTCATCATGCTTGACCAGTCCTTTACAAAATCATGCTGACTCTCTCTCTTCCACTGCAGATTTACAAGGTGTTCAGTCACGTTGTTCTTAATTATAGACTCTGTTAATTTCCCAACAACAGATGTCAGGCTAACTGGTCCATAAACTCATGGCATTGCTATCTCACTTTTCACTCTCTCACTGGAGTAACAAGTGCAAATTTCCAATTGAAAGGGACAGTTCCCTAATCTAGATTATAGTTGTGGCATCTGCAATATGACTACTAGGCTTTATCTGCGCTCATATTACGTATTTTAGGTGATAATTCGGATCTTTGGTAGAGTTTCTGCCTAACAATTGCAGAGACCCAGGTTCGATCCTGACTACGGGTGCTGTCTGTACGGAGTTTGTTTCGTTCACCCTGTGACCGCTTGGGTTTTATCTCGGTGCTCCGGTTTCCTCCCACATTCCAAAGATGTGCAGGGTCGTAGGTTAATTGGCTTCTGCACATTGTCCCTAGTGTGTAGCATAGTGCTAGTGCACGGGGTGATTGCTGGTCGGAGCGGACTCGGTGGGCTGATGGACCTGTTTCCACTCTGTATCTCTAAACTAAGCCGCAACCTGCGATCGCATGGGTTTTCTGCAGGTGCTCCAGTTTCCTCCCACATTCCAAAGATATGCAGGTTTGTAGGTTAATTGGGCGCTTCCTGGGTGTGCACATCTGTGAAGATCTTTCCTGGTTCGAGAACACAGATGCAATTATTAAGAAAGCTTATCAGCGCCTCTACTTCCTGAGGAGAGTTGGTCTGTCAAAGAGGACTCTCTCTAACTTCTACAGGTGCACAGTAGAGAGCTTGCTGACCGGTTGCATCGTGGCTTGGTTCAGCAATTTGAGTGCCCTGGAGAGGAAAAGACTCCAAAAAGTAGTAACCACTGCCCAGTCCATCATCGGCTCTAACCTTCCTTCCATCGAAGGGATTTATCGCAGTCGCTGCCTCAAAAAAGCTGGCAGCATCTTCAAGGACCCACACCACCCTGGCCACACACTCTTCTCCTTGATACAGGAGCCTGAAGACTGCAACAACCCGGTTTAGGAATAGCTACTTCCCCACAGCCATCAGGCTATTAAACCTGGCTCAGAACTCTGAACATTAATATCCCTCCATCTGTTATTTGCACTTTATTAATTTATGAATTCATGTGTGTATTTATGTATATAATTGTAGTCAATGCCTACTATGTTCTGTTGTGCTATGCAAAGAAAGATTTTCATTGTCCTGTCAGGGACACATGACAATAAACTCTTTTGACTTGATTTTAATTGGCTTTGGTAAAAATTATATATTATCCCTAGTGTGTGGGAGTGTGCTCGTGTACGGGGTGATTGCTGGTCGGCGTGGCCTCAGTGGGCCGAAGGGCCTTTTCCACACGGTATCTCTAAAGTCTAATCCGTGGGTACAAATGTAGATGGGCATTTGAAGATAAGCAATCTCTCCTGTTTACGTATGACATCGTGTTTGTTCGTTCGCTCGTGTGTCAGACGATGTCGCTCGCTGTTGGCTTCCGTCTTCGTCCAACATGTTGACAGAATTGTCGCCCGATGCGTCATAGTGTACATCGTGGCGTCGCTTCCACGGATCGCCACGAGGAGGCTTCTGTCATGATCCCCATAGTGTTTGTGTGAGGGTATTATGTAATCGCCTATTGAGATTATGCATTCCAATATACATGATATTGATCTTATTGATCCCGTTAGTCATGTATTGTCTTTCCGCCGGCTGGTTAGCACGCAACAAAAGCTTTTCACTGTACCTCAGTACATGTGACAATGGACTAAACCGAACCTATTGGATGACACCATGAGAAGAATCTAGAAGTAGAGGGAGAAAGAGCCAAACTGTTGTTATATTAAGTTGTCTCTGTTCGTGGTAATAATAAATGTAGAAGTAAAAGAAAAGTTAAACAAACAGACTAATCCACTTTTAAAGTGGCTTGACTCAGAATTACAAAAGGCAATAGTGATATATCTGCAAATTAATATTTACATTCCTCCTAAATGTACTTCAATATGTTTAAGAATAAACGGGTGACAAAAGTGAAAGAGCAACAAAAGAAGCACCATAAGAAAAAGCCAGAATACATAGCAACAAAATAAAGATAATTAAACACAAACGACTGAGAAACTCTCCAACGCAAGGGGAAAAATGTCAGAGGCTAAGCATGCTAAAAATGTTTTCTCATGTGCATGCAATTTTTTGTGCTCCCTTGATGGTTTCCTTGTGTGTATACACTTTGAATCTATATCGGTTATTTGCTTCTGTTCTTTATTTGGAGTATTCCCGTCTCTGTGTACTTGCATGGAGGTATTAATATGAGGGCAATGTTGAACTTATGCGAAATAAAATCAATGCAATCTGGCAATTCTTGAACGAGATGCTTTTTAAGTAGATTTTATTGTCATTTGTGTTACATCTGCTGGAAAATAAACTGCAATTCACTCATGGTTATAATTTTTTAATGTCAGTATGTTATCTCATAGTTATTTACCTCTGTCAGTATATTAGTTAGTTTATAATTAATGTACAGGATCATTCATTAGCATTTGCTATGAGTGGATATAACTCGTATTGTACTTTACTAGTGTTTTCTACGCTCTTGTTCGGTGAATTTGCGGCAATGTTTTGTTTATAAAGGTATTTATATTTACTGTTGCCAGGCTGGTCGATAGTTGCTATAGTTATAAAGGGAACATTGTGAAGCCGCAACAGTAATAATGTTGTGTTTTATACAAGGAAATTAATGAGCACAGTTCAGTGTTAAAAGCATAAAACATTGGAAAGAACTGATTTGCAAATATAGCACTTTGCCTTTTGGTTTATAATTCTTATTCAAGGACATTTTAAAAGTGGATTAAAGTGTTTATTTAAATTTTCTTTTAAATTTATTATTAACTTTTATAACTGAAACATTTTCTCCATAATTTTAACAGTGAAGGGGTTTGTGCTGGCACCACTTTGCTGTCAATATTATCGTTACATTGTTACTTCATTAGGTAACCATGTGCTAATTGTTTTACTTTGTAAATATTTTGTCCTAAGGATATGGATGTCACAGACAATGCTGGCACTTACTGTCCATTTTAATAAACCTAGCTTTGAGATATCACCCGTGCTGATATGCTGACCCTTCCGTCCTGGGCTTCCTCCAGTACCAGAGTTGAGGCCACTCGCAAACTGGAGAGATAGCACCTCCTATAGCCTACAACCCAATGAGATAAATATTGAATTCTCCAAATTTTCCAAATCTCTATACAATCCCCTCCTCTCCCCCTCCCGTTTCTCCCCCGCACATCCTTTCCTTTCACCCCCTCCACTGTGCCCCACCGGGAATCCCCTCTTCCCCCCCGCCTCCTGCTCCACCTACACATTTTGAAGAATATGTTAAGCAGGACAAAACAATAGGGACATTTCTTGTGTTGCGTTTGGGACTCATGCTCACTTAGAGCACCTTAGGCTATTGTGGATCAAGATTCCATTTTTATTTATATAGCTCATTACTATATTAGCGGTATAATGGTTTTTAGATAACATATAATTCACTCCAAATGGCCATCCAAAGCTGAATCTGGTGACTTAATCGTATTCACATGTGTTCTTATTTTAATGGTTTAAGGGTCGACTTTACTCCTGCTTGTTGCTCCGAATTTGACAAAAGAAGAACTCCTGTTTCATGACTGTACCTGGCTCATAAAGTCAAGTATCCTGTTGGCCTTCTTATCCACTTGATCTGCCTGTGCTACTGACTGGGGATATTTAATAGTGTCTATTAAACACTACAACCTCCAATTAGCTCTGAACCACAGACTATTATTGTTATTATTGCACTATTATTGTTTGTTTTTTTACGTGTACTTATGTGTGTGTGTGTGCGCACGTGCGTGTGTGTGCATGTGCATGTGCATGTTCGTGTGTGCGCGTGTGTGTGTGCGTGCGCCTGTGTGTGTGTGCGTGTGTGTGTGTGTATGTGGTTGTATATATTTAGTTTAGTTTGGAGATACAGAACAGAAACAGGCCCACCTTAGGCCCACCGAGTCCACGCCAACCAGCGATCTCCACACATTGCACAAAGTCCAATGTCTGCAATGGGGTAGAAGTGAATCAGGCAGTACCCTAGCTTATGGAAGAACGGTTCAGAAGCCTGTTAACAGAGAGCGAGAAACTGTTCCTGAGTCGGTTCATGCACGCTTTCATGCTTCTGCACCCGATGTACACTTCAGCAATTCTGATAACTAACTCTGGTCTGA